>CM058235.1:21770558-22970558 GCA_030180135.1 Orychophragmus violaceus
CCAGATTTAATTTAAATGAAAACGAAATTGATCTTATAACGGGATCATGGGATATTAGTCTCTGTGTACGGAGGGGCATAGGAGGTGATTTCTCTTCTTTCTGGTCGCTTTTTAAGAATGTTTTTTTTTTCAAAACTTTTTTTTTGGCAACTTGTCAAAACTTCTTAAGAATCAAGAGAAGAGAGACGAAGTCGCGTTTTAACCATAATCGGATCGGCTCAATGGATCCTAAAATCGGAAATTTCTTCGACTCCATCGGTTCCTTCTTCAGCGGCGGCGATAAGATCCCGTGGTGCGAACGTGATGTCATCGTTGTAAGTTTCCTCTTTCTTTCCCCTTCTGTTCCGTCGGTGGTTTTGATATTAGAAACGATCATGTAAGCGAACAAAATTCCAGGCGATTTCTGGGTTTTGTTGGTGATATTATATTAGGATTCTGAAAATCGGTTTGATTTCTCAATGGTTAATCGGAAAAATCTTAACTGAGTTCCAGGAATCGCATGTCAAATTTCGTAATCAATAATCGTATCTTTCAAGTAAAAACGCAATTGCTGTGTATAAATTGTATAACTCAGATTATTAGTTCACTATGTTTTCCTTACACACCAAGTAACCTCTGATGTTTGCTTGCATAATTTCAGGCGTGTGAGAAAGAAGTTAGGAGCGCAACTGATGGTGACTCTGACGATCAAAAGAAAGAGAGCATAATGCGATTGTCATGGGCTCTTGTTCATTCGCGACAAGCGGAAGATATCCAGCGTGGAATAGACATGCTCGAAGGTACAATTTTTAACTGAAACTATACAATTTACACAAATGCAAGTGCTTTGGTCTGATACACCAACTCTGATTTGTGACTATTACAAGATTTTTTTGTTGGTTTTCTTCCACAAAGCTTTAAAGTTTTTACCTTTCGTGGTTGTATGAACCACAATTTGACAAAAACTCTTTTGATGCAGCTTCTCTAGCAAGCAGTAGCCCTCCTTTGCAGGATCGAGAGAAGCTTTATCTTCTTGCTGTTGGATATTACCGTACTGGAGAGTACTCAAAGAGCAGACAGCTAGTGGAACGATGTATCGAGGTTCATACTTTATTCACTGAAAAGATATTAGGCTCGTGGTGTTAGATGTTATTCTACTTGTTACTCTTTTTAACGATTGGTTTCCATAGATTCAACCTGATTGGAGGCAAGCTTTGGTCTTAAAGAAGACAATTGAAGACAAAATCGCAAAGGGTAATTGAAAGCGGCTTTGAATCCTTTTCGCTAATCTGAACAAATGATTTGATGTTGAACTTTGTTGGTCCTAATTGCAGATGGTGTTATTGGGATAGGCATCACGGCTACAGCTGTTGGCCTTATAGCCGGTGGAATTGCTGCTGCTTTGGCTCGCAAGAAATGACTAAACACCCTTGCAGATTCTGTATGCATACAATAACAAGATGCCTTTTATAAGTTTTTTGTTTTCAGCCTTATTTTATATGCTCTGTTCAAATAATGATTCTCCCTTCGCACATCTATATCCCAAAGCTGTGATTTCAACTAGCCAATACTTCCGTGGTAAGAATTTTGATTTGCAGAAGATGTCTTCTTTCATGGTGTAAACAAAATAGAACACAATATGTTGTTCCAGGACATTGGACCAAAAAATCAGATGATGATGTATGGTTTACAAGCTATTGTGATCCAATAAAAACTTGGCAATTGGAAAATGACATGGACAGCGCCTGTCCATGCCTATCCTTTTTTTTTAATGAAACTAGTAAATAATACCAACGGTTCTTCATTAGATTTAAAAGCAATAAAAACAACATGAGATCACAGCACCAAAAAGCAGAGTTTTGGAAAATAACATAAACAAAAGGATATTATCCTCTTTGCATCATTTCCTGCAAAATCATCCGTCAACACCATATAACTTTTCAAACATATATTTCTCAATTGATAATATAGCTACTCTATTTAATATTGCTTGTGATATGGATGAGTAGGATCTAATAAGCTATGAAATGAATGGGATAAAAGATCCATTGAAAACGTCATCATCAAAATTTGGAAAAACTAAAATTTCTTGTCTTGTTAGAGGGAAAATGACCTATTGCTCTATGAATCTATCTTTAATATAGGTTTTAATATACGACTTATTAATCAATGTCACAAAACACATAAATTACTAAATTTTGAATTCACAACATAAAATTTTAAAATATAGTCAATTTCACCAAAACCCTAAAATAAATTTCAAGAGAATCAAATCATGGTTACTAGCTTCCCCACATTATTTATTCACCACAGGACCGCTTGATACTTTGACAATTATAATCGATAATAATAATATTTATAACATAAATATTAATTTTTTTTTTTTTTAGAAAATAGGTTTATTGGGGATAATGATAAGATATTAACGATAATGATAAACATATTTAGATATACATGAATTGTGTTTAGATAACTCCTATTGTTGTTAGGAAAAGGAGTTCTTGAGTTTATCTATCACCTTTAATCGTGTGTATAAATAGGCCTTATGACTGATTGAATAAGATCAAGTCTTCACAATATATTTATTCTACATGGTACCAGAGCTCTAAGATTCTCTTAGACCTAACCTGCGAATAACGCTTTCTCGATGGTTGGAGACAATTCTCCTAAGCAAAGTTCGTCGAAGATGGAGGAAGTTATGTCAGTTTCGCCATATACCTTGTACGCATCGGATAATCCGGGAGCTTTGATCACATCGGTAAAACTAACCGGTGAGAATTATAATCAATGGGCGTCGGAGATGTTTAATGATCTCCAAGCAAAACACAAGACCGGGTTCATCAACGGGTTGCTTACGAAACCAAGCGATGACTGTAAAGAACTCGAGAATTGGTTGACAGTCAATTTGATGGTCGTAGGATGGAGACATTCGTCGATTGAACAAAACGCCAGATGCACAGTGTCGTATATATCAGATGCACCTCAGCTCTGGGAAGATTTGAAGCAACATTTCTTGGTGGGAAAGAAGGTGAGAATCCATCAAATTAAAGCGTAGCTTGCTTCGTGTAAACAAGATGGAAAAACTGTGCTAGAATATTTTGGGTGTCTTTCCACGTTGTGGAAGAACTTCAGGTGTATCGGCCGATATACGCTCGCACATGTGGAGCAAGTAAAAGAATTCCTAAAGAACAAGAAGAGGAGAAGATACACCAGTTCAATATGGGCTTAGATGATGATCAATTTGGTGCTATTTGCACAACAGTTATCGGAACCGATCCATTACCTTCTCTAGGTGAAATCTATAATAGTCATTAGAGAAGAACAAAGGATAGCTTCAGCACAAAATCGTGAAGCTCAAACAGAGGATGTTGGCTTGTTTACTCGACGAGATAATTCATCATCAGACTCATCTGCTCATCAAATAAAACATAGAACTCTGTTTTAAAAGGTCGAGTTCTCTGTTCTCATTGTGGCAGAACATGACATGAAAAACAGGACTGCTAGCAAATAATTGGCTATCTGGAATGGGTCGGCGATCGCAATGGAGGTGGTCGTGGACAGAATACTGGATGTGGTCGAGGAAGGCGAGGAGCAAGCAATGGAGGATGAGGACGAAGTCAACCAGTTGCAGCTCACGCAACAAGATCAAACTCGTCTTCTTTCCCTGATTTCACACCTGATCAATGGAAAATCTTAACACAGATAATACAAGAAAAATCAGGTGGCACCTCGGATAAGTTATCTGGTAAGGATGGATTAAGAGATGTAATCCTTGATATTGGTGCTTTTCACCATATGACTGGAAACAAGTCTCTGTTAACCAACATTGAGAATATCTCTCCATGTTCGGTTGCGTTTGCGGATGGGAGTAAAACCTTTGCTATAAGCATGAGAATGTTTAAAGTATCTGCAAAGATCACATTGCCTCATGTTCTTTACGTTCCAGACTTGAATTGTACTCTTGTTTCAGTCGCGAAGTTGTTGAAACAAGTGAACTGCTTTGCTATGTTTACTGACACTATTTGTGTTTTACAGGACCGATTTACGAGGACGCTGATTGGAGCCGGTAAAGAGCGTGAGGGGGTCTACTATCTAACGGACATTGTCACTGCAAAAAGTCATCAGGCATCAAAGGTTCCGGATTAAAACTTGTGGCATCTTCGCTTGGGACATCCGTCGTTTTCAGTACTTTCAGATTTGTTTTCGTTTTCTCATTCCTTAAAATCGCCTAGCATAAGTCCATGTGACATTTGTTTTAAAGCTAAGCAGACTCGAAAAGTCTTTATGACAGTATGAATAAAACAAAAGAGTGTTTTTCATTAATACATGTCAATGTTTGGGGTCCATACAAAGTTCCATCCGCTTGTGGTGCTGTGTATTTCTTAACAATAGTAGATGACTTCTTCAGAGCAGTTTGGACACATCTTCTACTTGAAAATTTTCATGTCAAAACCGTGCTGCTGCAGTTCTTTGCCTTATAGAAAAATCGTTCAACAAGTCTGTCAAAACAGTTCGAAGTGATAATGGAACTGAGTTCATGGTTCTTTCATCATATTTTCGGGATCATGGCATCATTCACCAGACATCCTGCGTAGGAAATCCCCAACAGAATGGACGAGTAGAAATAAAACACAGACACATTCTTAATGCCTCAAGATCGATTCTGTTCCAAGCAAACCTCCCTGTGAAGTTCTGGGGTGAAGCAGTCTTGACGACAGCATTGATTAATCGGACGCCAACTCGAATTCTTCAAGGACGATCTCCATACGAAGTCTTACATGGCAACAAACCTGATTACGGTCATCTCCGTGTATTCGGGTCAGCATGCTATGCCCATCACAGTCCTCGCATAAAAGATAAATTCTGCTAAAGGAGTCGTCTCTGTGTATTTGTGGGTTATCCACTAGGAAAGAAAGCATGTAAGCTCTATGATGTCAAGAGTAACGAGTTTGTGGTCTCTCGAGAGGAAATTTTTCCGTTTGCTGAGAATACGCAACCACTATTACCTGCCCCTTCGCGAGTTGATACTATTGACTTTGATGATGATTGGGAAATCACGCCAGTCGTGAGGGGGAGTTCAGATCCTCGGACTCATGCTGTTCATACAGAGATTCAGCCACTGTTACAAACAGAACCTGATATCACTGAGCCTCAGTCACCAGAAACATGTACGCTGGTTGCTCCGTCCAAGATATGCTTGTCTCTTCACCAGAGGTTGTTAAGAACTGGGAAGAGGTCATAGAGAAAAGAAGCAATATGTGATGCTGAATAACTTCGTCACTTACAATGCAGCCAGTAATGTGACCTCCCCTCACGCTCTTCCGTACTCTGCTTCATCGTCCTCTCCAATGGTCCAAGGTAATTCACTATACCCTCTATCTGATTTTATATCCGATGACAAGTTCTCTTCAGGACATCATGCATACTTAGCTGCAATTACTTCATCCAAAGATCCGAGATATTTTCAGGAAGTTGTTCGTGTTGAAGTATGGAACAAAGCAATGACCAATGGGATATCGTGTCTCTTCCCCCGGGTAAAGAAGCGATTGGCAGTCAATGGGTGTTCAAAATAAAGTACAATGCTGATGGTACTATCGAACGTCATAAAGCTCGGTTAGTGGTGCAAGGAAATCATCAAAAAGAAGGAGAAGACTATGATGAAACCTTCACACCAGTGGTTAAAATGACCACCGTACGATATCTTCTTCGGATTATTGCAGCAAACAATTGGGAAGTGTATCAAATGGATGTGCATAACGCATTCTTACATGGTGACCTGGATGAAGAAGTTTACATGAAACTCCTTCTGGGATTTCGACATTCACATCCAGGAAAGGTATGTCTTTTAAAGATGTCCTTTAATGGGCTTAAGCAAGCTCCACAATGCTGGTTTAAGAAGCTCTATGACTCGTTACTTCGCTTTGGCTTTGAGCAATCATACGAAGATTACTCATTGTTCTCCTATTCATGTCAAAATATTGAGCTTCGGTTTTAGTCCATGTCGATGACTTGATCATTTGTGGAAATGATGCTTACATGCTTTAGAAGTTTAAAGATTACTTAAGCCGATGCTTTGCCATGAAGGATTTGGTACGCTTAAAATACTTCCTAGGCATTGAAGTTAGCTGTGGAGGAGAAGGAATTTTTTTGTCCCAACAAAAATATGCTTTGGAAATCATTGCAGAAATAGGTAACCTTGGTTCCAAGGCTGCTCAAACTCCTCTTGAACAAAATAATCAACTCGCAAGTGATGAGGGACCTGCGTTTGATGATCCATCGAAATACAGACGCCTTGTAGGTCGTCTCATCTATCTACTGAATACACGCCCTGACTTGTGCTACTCCATACACATCATGTCCCAGTTTATACAAGTTCCAAGACAAGTGCACTGGCTAGCAGCATTGCGAGTGGCCATGTACTTAAAAGGGTCACTAGGGCAAGGTATTTTGCTAAAACCAGACTCACATCTCACCCTTATTGTTTATTGTGATGCTTATTGGGGTTCCTGTCCTATTACAATATGTTATCTTAGTGCCTTTGTAGTCATGCTTGGTGGTTCTTCTATCTCTTGGAAGACTAAGAAACAGAAAACAGTTTCACACTCTTCGGCAGAAGCTGAATATAGATCAATGGTGGTTGCTCTTAAAGAAACAAAATGGGTTTGCCAGCTTGTAAATGAACTTAGCACATAAAAACTCACTCCTACTAGGTTCTTTTGTGATAGCAAAGATGCAATCCACATTACTAAAAATCCGGTCTTCCATGAGCGTACAAAGCACATTGAACGAGATTGTCATGCAGTGCGTGATGTTGTCCAAGAAGGCATTATCCAGACTCAACACATTCATACCAATTCTAAAATTGCAGACATTCTTACAAAGGCACTTGGTCATGTTCCATTTCAAGATTTAGCATCCAAGTTGGGAGTTTAGAATCTCCACTCTCCAACTTGAGGGGGAGTATTGGAGATAATGATAAGATATTAGCAATAATGATAAACATATTTATATATACATGAAGTGTGTTTAGATAACTCTTATTGCTGTTAGGAAAAGGAGTTCTTGAGTTTATCTAACACCTCTAATCGTGTGTATAAATAGGCCTTATGGCTGAATGAATAAGATCAAGTTTTCACAATATATTTATTCTACAAGGTTAAAACTCAATTCGTTGTCTCCGGTTTCTTTTCCTCTTTCATCAGATCGTGTCTTCTATTCTCCTCCCTGCAGATCCACTGTCTTTGGCCGTTTATTGCTCCTCGATCGAATGATAACACGATTCCCGCAATTTAATCTTTCAATTTCCAGTATAGGATCGTGAAAATTTGACGAAAACAAATTATTATTATTATTATTATTATTATTATTATTATTATTATTATTATTATTATTATTATTATTAGTTGATTTACTTGGTTCACAAGCACATCACGTTGATCGGGTAACTAAGACATTATCAGGATACAAACTCACTACAAAAATCGCCTGCATCATTTTTAATATTGCTTATTAACGCTTTTTAAAAGATGTTAGCATTATAAGATCGCTTTAAGAAGTGACGCTAAATCCAGTAAAGCTAAAAAATTTAGCATCATTTCTGTAAACGACGACACTTTTTAAATCTAACATCATTTATTTGAGGTTAGTATCAGTAAATAAATGTTGCGAATTTTACTATAACATCGTTCTTAAAATGATGTTATACTGATTCTTTGCATCGTAAATTTGGATTGATGCTACAATATTTTAGAGTCATTTAATGAAAATGTTTCTATCTATTTTTTTTTGCGTCAATTGTGAAATGACATTAATCCAATGTTTGCATCAAAATTTTGAATTGATGCTAAATAAAATTCTTACGTCGTTTGATTAAATCGACATCAATTAGTTGTTTACATCGTTTCTAAAATTATTTTATTTGTATAGTTCGCATCATTATTTAAAATCGATATTATATAAACTTCTAAGGTCAATTGTCAATATAATTATTTAATTTTCTAAATAATAATAAATTGAAAAAATAAAATTAATTTTTCATAATAAAAGAAAAATCTGCAACAATATATAATTATTTTGTATAATATGCGAAAGAACACAAATAATACCGTAATTTTAAAGTATTTATGCTTTTATATTATGTGCATATAATTATTAGGATTAATTATACCTATAACTAACTTTTTACTAAATATTTCTTCGGTTATTCCTCTACACATGTGTTACTGTTACCACGAGTCTTATTGTTAGTAAATAAATAACATATTTACTAAATAATTTTGAAGGAAAAAAATGTATTGGATTCAGTGAGAGTGAAAATGTATAGACACATGTAAAAGTTAAAATTTATGCTTTTTAGTCAAATGTTGTATTTACTTTTATGTTTTGTACCGGACAAGGTTCTTACTGTGCGCAAAAAGAATGACTCAACAAATTTCCAGTTTTTTAGTCGAATATTGTATTTATTTTTCAACTCGATTCTTAACGGAAGAATATAATAATTTCATGATCAAAACCTCAAGGGTATGTACGATAGTCAAGATTTTGATAAATAACATGCGAAAGAGCATAAATAATACCGTGATGTTATAGGATATATGCTTTCATATCATGTGCATATAATTTTTAGGATTGGTTTATACTGAAAACAAACTTGTTTACTAAATATTTTTTCGGTAATTCCTATATATGGGTGTTAATGTTATCATGGGTGTTATTGTTAGTAAAATAAAAAATTTACTAAATAATTTTTGCATAGCTAGAAAGTATTGGATTCAATCAGAGTAAAAATATATAAAAATATACAAACTTAAATTTTTGTATTTTGTATTGTTTTTAAAAAAAAACAAAATTTATAAACAGACTTAAATCGATTTAAATAAACATTTGCTACTTCTAACAGGTTTAAATAGATGGGTTTAAATGAATGATAAATATAAATGGATCTTAACGAATCATGAATGTCCATTTTAACTTCTTTATGAAAATCCAAATAAAATTTACAAAGCAAAACCCAAAAATAATTTTTTTACTAAATACTTTTTGCAAATTGAAAATATGTCTTAAAGCGATCGGAAGTACTGGATTCAATCGGAGTAAAAAGTATAGAGAAATATATAAAGTTAAATATTCTATAATTTTGTTTTAAAATTTATAAGCAGATCTAAACGGATTTAAATAATATCCTAAGTTCAGTCTGAATCAAAATCTAGTTAATAGTTATTATTGGAGTCAATTGTTTTAAAATGTCTTTATAAATTGTACTAAAACATACTGGAGTCAACTATTTGAAATTTCAAAGTCTTTATTTGAGGATGCCTTCAATACGCTCAACTAATTAGCTTTTATTTTGTGCCTTCAATACGCTTAACTAATTAGCTTTTTATTTTGTGCCTTTAATACGCTTACACATCACAATCACTGACAATGTCAAAAGCATTGTCCAGATTTTCATCTTTAGTAATCTCTTTTCTTGGACGGGTAACTATTAATATTAAATGACGAAAGAGTTGCTCTGGACAAAGGAGGTACTAAGTTTTCTTGGCATTTCTCATACACAACCAATGCGGCTATACTGTGATAGCCAAGCTGCCCGAAATATAGCTGCCAATCCGGTCTTTTATGAGTGCACCAAACATATCGAGAGTGACTGTCATTTCATCCGTTATGAGATCACTTCGGGTACACTTGCAACTTCTTACATTTCTACTCATGAACAGCCTGCAGACATATTCACCAAGACACTTGGGATTGACCAATTTTGCTATCTACCGTCCAAGTTGGGTGTTGTAAGACATCGTATCTTTGTGTATAATATCTTTACTTGTACATTAAATCTTTTTTTTTGTCAACAGTACATTAAGTCTTATGTACCTCTATATATGTACCTTGAGAGATCAATAATAAAATCAACACTTTCTACGAAGATTTACATTAAACAATAAATAAAGAAGAAGAGGAGTGGCAACAGACAAAGAGCTCTGAGTAAAATGCAGAAACCATCTCTTCTCTCCTGCTTCCTCTTCTTCTTCATTCCACAACTATCCTTCTCTTGCCCACCAGACCAAAGACAATCCCTTCTCGAGTTCAAGAACTTGCTTACTCTGAACATCAATAACCAATCCATAGCAGAACTGACCTTGGGAGAATTAAAGACATGGATGCCAAACTCAGATTGCTGCAAATGGCAACGCGTGAGATGCGACCCTCGTTCTCCTTGGAGAGAGGTGGTAGAGCTTCATTTGAACGGTCTTGTCAACTATGGGTCAGTGAGTTCAAGCGTTTTGAGACCGGTTCTGCGTATAAGCTCTCTTGAAACGCTCGATGTCTCTTATAATTCATTACAAGGAGAAATTCCTGGAGAGGGGTTTGTGAACTTGACCAGGATTATCTCTCTTGACATGAGTTCTAATAGCTTTAACGGCTCTATCCCTCCAGGACTATTCTCCTTGAAGACTCTTCAGCGCCTCGACTTAAGCTGGAATGCTATCGGTGGTACATTGAGTGGTGACATCAAAGAGCTCAAGAATCTGGATGAGCTGATCTTGAAAGGGAATCTCATTGGAGGAGAGATTCCTCCAGAAATAGGTAAATCAGAAAAATCAATCTCAAATCTTAAACTTTGTAGTCATAGCACAGTTGTACATGTTACTGAGATTATACTCCTATGTGTGTTTGTTTTACAAGGCAATCTTACTGAACTGCGGATCCTGTCATTGAAGGAGAACAAGTTCTATGGTTGTATACCACCGTTGTCCGTATCACAGTTGGCCAAGCTCGTAACGATTGATCTTGAGAAAAATTCCATGTCCTTTGAGATTCCCACATGGCTGTTTGGTCTTCAAAGGCTGGATAATTTGCGGCTAGGAGGAAACAAACTCCAATGGAACAAGAATGGCTCTGTAGTTGCGCAATTTAAGTTAACATATCTGTCACTTAGATCTTGTGGTTTAGAGGGGAATATTCCAGATTGGCTTAAGAATCAAACAGCTCTTCGTTTCCTGGATTTGAGCAAGAACAGGCTCCAAGGAAGGTTGCCCAAAAGCTTTGCTGGAATTGGAGCCGTAATTTTGTCAGACAACAAACTCTCAGGTTCACTGCCTCCTAGTTTGTTTCTTCAGTCTCACAAGTCATGGGTTCTTGCGCTATCAAGAAACAACTTCTCTGGTCAGATACCTGACACGATAGGCGAAACATCGATCATGGTACTGGCGTTGTCAGAAAACAACTTCTCAGGATCAGTGCCACAGTCTATTTCAAATAACATTGGTCTGCGGTTGCTGGACTTGTCAAAGAACAGATTTTCAGGGGAATTCCCGAGATTCAACAATCGCGACTCATTTCTTATGTTTCTGGATATATCTTCCAACGAGTTCTCTGGGGATGTTCCAGCTTCCTTTGGGTTACGTATGCTGATGCTTTCAATGAGTCAGAACAATTTCAGCGGAGAATTCCCTCAGAACTTCACAAAACTCCCATTGCTGAAGCATCTTGATCTTCAAGACAACAAAATCTCTGGTAAATTCCCTAGTTTCATCGCTCGGTTGTTCCCATCTCTTGAGGTGCTTAGCCTAAGAAACAATTCCCTCAAAGGTTCAATCCCAGAAGACGTATCAAATCTCACAAGTCTCAAGACCTTGGATCTATCTGAGAACAATCTTGATGGACCTCTCCCTTCATCTCTTGGGAATCTCACAGGCATGATACAGTCTCCCACGGGCTCCCCTGCAACTTACTTACCAATCAGCTTAGGTTTAGAAATACACGATTACGCTCAAATACACGATTTAACAGTGAACTGGAAGAATTCTAAGCAAGGTCTTGCCAACACTTACCGCTACCTCTACACTCTCTTAGATCTCTCCAAGAACAACTTTTCCGGAGAAATCCCAACTTCTTTAAGCAATCTCAAAAGCTTAAAGCTTCTAAATCTCTCCTACAATAACATATCTGGATTAATCCCACAAAGTTTTGGAGATCTTGAGAAGCTAGAGAGCTTAGACCTTTCATATAACAACCTTTCTGGCGAAATCCCTCAAACGTTTTCCAAGCTCAGCGAGCTAAATACTTTGGGTTTGAGCCACAACAGGCTTTCAGGTAAAATCCCTGAGAGTCCTCAGCTAGACAGATTAAACGATCCAAACATTTACGCGAGCAACAACAACATCTGTGGAATGCAAATCAAAGTATCATGCTCTACACAATCCGAGCAACCAGAGGAAGATAATGAGGAAGATAAAGAGGAAGCAATGTTTTCATGGAAAGCTGCAGTCATAGGTTATCCTTGCGGATTTCTTATAGCAGTTTTGTTAAAGTATGCATTTTGACTATTTCAGCGGTTCATGCAAAGAACAGAGGAATCAGGACATGTAATATTTGTAATTTCCTAAATGAATGTAAGATTTTTTTTTTTTTTTTAACGCTGTTTTATTATTACTGATTTGATACAATTACAATCTTGAAGAAGCTCGATCTATGACATCATCAGAAGCTATCGATCTTTCCCACCCGCATATGGGTGAAGACAACAAACCATGATACAATAGCGATAACATACAAAAGGATTTTTGAGACGAAGTAAAATTAGGATGTTCCCGAGCCTACACTAGCAGGCGGCCTTCCAATATTTTAACTTCCAATACCTTTATCAATGAGATTACTCGCAAGTGAGATAAGTTTCTTCTTCATACGTCTTCTAACAACTTTCTCCGGATTAGCCTCTGTAGAACTACCGTCGAGAAACTTGAATGAAGATTACAAACCAGAGATATGTAGGATTGACAGCATTATCCATTAAAACGCAAACCACAAACTGAAAACACTAGACATAAAGAACACCAAATAATATCGACAATTAGACTATCAAAACCAGAAAATATTGCGGCCAAGCCGTACGGTAGATCCGAAAAATCCGGAATTTTCAGTGGTTTGACTCCAAAATAAAGATCGATAATAAGCTATAAACAAAGATAAGATCAAACAAAATAAGACCCAACAAAACCACCGGATTAAGGACACAAGACATACAAGGAAATTTAACGGGCTAACCCAGTACACATCCCATCTAGCCTGAACAAATCCTTTCCGAAGAGTTAAACGAGTCCTATATGGAAACAAATCGACCAAATCGATCGCTTTCCACAAACAAAACCAAGCAAAGCAGACCGTACCAAACCTCAAACCATAAACCGCTCAGCAATCCAACCAAACCAGAGTTAGATCCGAGCCGATGAATGACGAGGAAGGCGGAGATAGAAGAAAGATATACACCAAAAGCGGATAAGCCAACCTATAACCCACGGCAAGCCGGATCCAACACCAACCAACTCTACTTAAACCAACCCGAGACCATAACCGAGAGCCATAAACCAACCCCAGCCCCATTAAAACCGAACCAGACAACAACAAGAACACGACCGAGCTCGACTAACTAACCATAACATAACAACACACCGACGACCACTGCTCCAAACCGCATCTAAAGGTCTCAGCGAAGAAGCAGCACGGCGGAGGAGAGGAGGGAAGACGGAGGCAGGTCCACGAGCCCATGGAAGTCACGATCTGTGCAGAGAGGAAGACGGCGAGGAGGAGGCGTAACGACGAGCGGAGAGAGCATGACTCAGTGTCGGAGAAACCGTCGCGAAACCTGAGGGTGCCAGAGCTAAGAGACTCGGCGACTAAACGACGTCAACTAATGGCCAGCGCCGGTGCTGTAGAAACCACCACGCGCCGGCCGGAGATAGATCTGAAGTTTGAGATCTAGAGAGAGGAAAGAAAGTGTCGATGAATGTAAGATTATGAATCAGAAAATGAAATATTTTCAAATAGTTTAATGAGAATCTTAACGTTTAAGTACGACTAATTAGGGTAAGACAAAGGTAAAAGTTGTCCCAACAAAAGCAAGAAACTTTAAAAGAGTTTCCGTAAAAAAAAGGAAGAAAATGGCAGCCAATGTAGAGATTTGAATCGCAAATATGAATCACGTTTAAGGAAATCGAAAGAAAGAACACAAGAATTTGTTTGCCCAGTTCACGACCACCACTCGCTACGGCTTCAAATGGTACTCCGATTCGGCTGTGGTGTGATGACCCTAATCATGGTCTACCACTGAATGGTTTTCCGATTTGACAGTGTTGCGATTCATTTACTTTTATAAGGTGATTAGTTTTTTACAAATCATGCATCACTCAAATCACACCAAAAAGCAGCGATTGCGGTGTGATTAGATATTTTTTTATTTTGTGGTTTTGGCTGGAAAATGGATTTTTGCGATTTTGATGAGAAAACGAAATTTTGCGGTTTTGACAAAAAACGGAATTTCGCAGTTTTGGCGGAAAACGAAATTTTACGGTTTTGGCGGGAAAATAGAATTTTGGCAGGAAAATGAAATTTTGTGTTTTTGTCGCGGAACCGCAAAGTTTCAGTTTACTACCAAAACCGCAAATTTTTATTTTCTCGCCAAAACCTCAAAACTATGTTTCCTGCCAAAACCGCAAAATTTTGTTTTCCCGCCAAAACCTCAAAATTCAGTTTTCCCACCAAAACCGCAAAGTTCGGTTTTCGTGTCAAAACCGCAAAATTTCGTTTTCCCGCCGAACCGCGAAATTCCGTTTTCCGTCAAAACCGCAAAGTTCAGCTTTCATGTTAAAATCGCAAAGTTCGGTTTTCATATCAAAACAGGAAAATTTCAATTTCTTGCCAAAACCGCAAAATTCTGTTTTCCGCCAAAACCGCAAAATTTCATTTTCCCGCTAAAACCGCAAAGTTCAGTTTTAACGTCAAAACCGCAAAATTCAGTTTCCAGTCAAAACCGCATAATTTCATTTTCCCGCAAAAACCGCAAAATTTCGTTTTCCCGAAAAATGCAAAATTCTATTTTTTCGTCAAAACTGCAAAATTTTATTTTCCCGTCAAAACCGCAAAATTTTGTCTTTCCGTCAAAACTGCAAATTTTCTTTTCCCCGTCAAAACCGCAAAGTTTCGTTTTTCCGTAAAAATTGCGAAATTTTGTTTTTCTCCCAAAATTGCAAAATTGCGTTTGACAAAAAAACATAATTTTAATTAATAAATTAATTAATAATATTAAGATATTTTTTATCATAATCACATCTAATCACTTTCTCATTCAAAAATGTAGGGTAATCACATCGCCACCAAAACATAACTCCATTCATAATTTTAACTAATCACATCCCTTCCAAAACACATCGCTTCCACATACAAATCGCAGTCACACTTAAATCGAAGTGCCATTTGGGGCCTACATCTGGGGGAAAGGCGGCACTCTTCATGTTTCCAAAAGCTTTCCGGAAAGAACCTCAGGCGTAGTTTACAAATTCCGATTCGATCTTTTTCAAGATCAAACTCTCTCTCTCTCTCACTTACAATTGATGACTTAGAGAAAGAGAAGACAAAGAGAGAAGATAAAAAAATAAGAGCTCACTCTCTCTCTCTCTATCTAGAACCAGAACATTTAGCTAACGATCCCAACTTAGTGACCGCATGAAGAAGACGTTGCTGACTTCAGCTTAAGTCTTCAGAAGCTAAACGTCGTCGCTTCTCGGTTTGGGCTTATGGCTGAGTTGAAACTGGCCCAACACGTCTGGCCCAGTGATATCATTGGAAGGCACTATATCCACAAACTCCACTTTGCCTTCAACGGTATTTAAACTGAGTTCCTCTTAAACCACTTCTTTGCTTGAGTCTAACACCACTCGTCCTCGCCAGTTAATGTTGCATGACTCTTGCTACCACCTCTCCTCGTCGTTCCTCCAATAACCATACAGACCATGTCCGTATAAAACCTGAATATCAAACCAGCTTCTGCTACCTGCAAACTAACAACCAAACTGAATTTGCCTCCATAATCGATGAATAACTAACCTCACAACTCAGACACATCAACCCATCAATAGAAACAAAATCAAAGAACCTCAAACCTGATGATTTACCATAAAATACACTGCCGACCTGAGGAAGCTAAATCAACAAACACTTACCTGAGCAGTTCAAAGCCTTTATCATATTCGAGCACGTTGATAGACATTAGGCTCCTTTCTAATGTCTTTCGTGGAGCTCTTTTTGTTAAAGTGTCATCCAAATTCAACGATGTATGAACCTTCAACACTATATCACTCTCTTCAGCAATAACATCTTAGCTAAACAAATGTCTCATTGAGAGTTACAAAATACCTTAATTGCTCCTTGATCATAGCCGAGATCTTCACACACGAATTTTAACCACAAAGCCTCCTTTGCAGCTTCTGCTAAGGCCTTGTACTCTGCCTCTGTGGTGGAGAGAGCAGCAACTCATATCTAGTTCATAGTGTTCCCTCCAACCTGAAAAAATAACATGTGATTAACCTCCTACGATCCAAAACTGTAGCATAATCCGCATCACGATAATCTTCCATCTTGAAACTAGATCCCTTAGTAAATGTAAGACTGAAATCTGCTGTTCCTTGAACATACCTCATGATCCATCTCATTGCCTACGAGTGATCCCTTCCTCGATTCCCCATAAACCTACTTACCATCCGACTGAATGAGCTATGTTCTAATGGGAACCAACCATCACATACATAAGGATGCCTACAACACTTGCATATAGAACTTATGCCATGATTCTGTCTTATACTTCTGTCTCTGCTTCACTTAAGCTCTTGAGCTTGATATGAGAGCCTAAAGGAGTAGTTGTTGACTTACAATTTTTCATATTGAAAGTCTTTAAAACTTGACTAAGATACTTACCTTGAGACAGTTTTAAAATTCCTTTGGTTCTATCTCTAGTAATATCCATGCATAATATCCTTGTTTCTGCACCCAAATCTTTCATCTCAAACTCTTTACTCAAACTGTTCTTCAAATTATGAATCATATAAGTATTTTTGGAGGCTACCAACATATCGTCTACATATATCAGAAGATACATTCTATATGAACCACTAAACCTTTGATGTACACACCAGGATCATAAGGATTCTGTCTGAACTTTTGGTCCTTCATGAAGCCATCAAATCTCTTATTCCACTGCATTGGAGATTGTTTGAGGCCATATAAATACTTCTTGAGTAAACAAACATTGTATTCCTTTCCTTTTACCTCAAAATCTTCCGGTTGATCTATATAAATCTCTTCAGTAAGGGTGCAATTTAAGAAAGTCGTCTTTACATCTAACTGAACAAGCTTTAAGTCCTCATTAACCACTAATGAGAGCATGAGCCTTATTGATACATGCTTCACAACCGGAGAAAATACGTCATTGTAATATATTCCTTAAAATTGAGTAAATCCCTTTGATACAAGTCTTTCTTTGAATCTAGGTAGCTCAACACCTGGTATGCATGGTTTCCTTTTGTAGACCCCATTTACAGCCTATAAGTTTCTTCCTTTCTGGCCTGTCTACAATGTTCCATGTTTCATTTCTGTTTAGCGAGCCCATTTTTTCTACACTAGCTGGGATCCACCCTTCTATGTCTTTGCTTCTTAAAACTTCAGCATAATTCCTTGGCTGGTAGGTTTGTTTCTTGTCTATTTTTGTGTCTTGCCAAAATGTATCCATCCAAGCTTACATGATCAAACTCTTGTCCTCTTATTCATCCTCATTACCTGAAACAACCTCCTTCTATGATTTTTTATCCACTGACTCAGAATCTGACTCTGATAGATCTCCACCTGAAGATGAAGAACCGGTTCTTTCTGACCCTAAACATCACATGTGATCTCACCCTCTGAACCATCTTTAGCAACTGAATCTTTGAAGACTTTTTCTTCATGTAAGATGACATTTCTGCTTATGGTGCATTTCCCTTCACTTAGTAACCAAATCATGAACCCTTTTGTTCCTTGTGGGTATGCAATGAAGTATCCTTTTATAGCTTTTGAGTTAGTCTAAGCTTGAGTCGTATGCATATAAGCCGATCATCTAAATCTCATCTATATCTCTATTCTAGCAGCTTGAAGTTAATGGAGGAACTATGTGATATATTTATCAAATAAACCACGGTCGATGCAACTTCAGCCCAAACAATTTCACCCAATCTAGTCTCAGGTAACATGCACCTAACCTTTTACTTGATGCTACTATTCATCTTCTTTGAGACCCCATTTTGTTGAGGAGTATATATGATAGGTCTAGTTTTATCCCTATTCTAACTGCAAGTGCACAATGATGTGAATGTAGTACTTTAGGGTATTGAATCCACAAGGACTCTAGGCAACGATAGATTAAGAATAGTCAAGTTAAATTTAGGAGAAATCTATGTAATGGGAAACTAAAAGCAATGCAAGAAAGTAAATCAGTAGCAAGATCGGTTTGTAGGCAATTAACTAAAAGCGCTAAGTCTAGGGAGTTCTCAGGAAATCAGACAGGTAGATAAATTATATATTCAGTCAGGATCAAATTAAGTACGGTTCTAGAACTCAAACACGAAATAGAATTAACCAACTTTCGTTGTGAGAATTCTCTAAGCCTAATTGCAGAAATCCAAATTTCTTTGTAATTCCTAATAGATTAAACTAGCTTTAAGATTAAGCTCGATATGTTCACAATTCAATTAAACCAAATTTCTTTGCGAGTAATTCAATTACTCAACCTAAATAGTTCAGATTCTAAATCACACTTTCGTGTCAATTTAACAACCTAAGATCTAGATCCTAAGTGATCAGGTTAGAAACTAGTGTTAAAGCACAATTTAGATCGAAGAATAATTATTGATATGAATCCTTAACTGAAATAAATAAATCTAGCAAGTCATGAAATCCTTAATGAGAATCCCTAAACCTAACTATGAATCTACTCAGACATGGAATATGAAAACATAATCAATGAATTATTAGATTGCATAAAAGAGAATAAAGAAGTAAAGGGGATCAAAATCTTCTCCAAAAAGCAGAAAGCAGTACATAATTAGATCAGCCCCAAGCTCTAAAACCTCTCAGCTCTAAGTATCAAAGCGTGTCTAAAAACTGATGTAAGAACCTAATTATATAAGCTAATCACGTCTTGGGGCTTCTTTGTAATTATCAGGAACTTCTGGGCAAAACTATAATTTCTTCATTCTTCATTAACCGCCGAGGAAAGGCCCATCTCTCTAGTGTGTCGATCGATGCACGATGTGTGTCGATCGATGCATTACTCTATTTTGGACAGTGAATTCTATCTCTCGGGTCAAAGCACCAAAATGCTCCAAAAAGCTCCAATAACTCCAATTCCGCTCCAAACGTGTATATATCTAATAACACCTGTAAAAGACTCTAAAGAAACACGAAAAGACTCTAAAAC
Source organism: Orychophragmus violaceus (assembly GCA_030180135.1). Taxonomy (NCBI): domain Eukaryota; kingdom Viridiplantae; phylum Streptophyta; class Magnoliopsida; order Brassicales; family Brassicaceae; genus Orychophragmus; species Orychophragmus violaceus. The sequence continues at coordinate 21,789,817 of CM058235.1, forward strand.
ATACTTACATCATGGTCTAAAACCGGTAAAAACCATGATATATCAACTCCCCCACACTTAGCCTTTGCTTGCCCTCAAGCAAAACAGAGAACTAAAACATGGTGAAGAGGTTTGAAAACTTTCAGAAACTCTTTTCATCCTAGAAGAAACAACACTCAGATTCCCCTTAGTAAGCCACTGAAAGAATCACCTGCAAGACATCAAGACCAACATGTACTTCCCCCACACTTAGCAACTGTCCTAAGTAAACTCCACAATCAATCCAAGCAATTCAAATTCACCCTATTGACTTCTATAAGCTATTAAGTGCGGTCTCACCTAAGGATTATCGATCAAATGGCACATGGATTCTTACTTTGTCAGCTCTAGACCACCATACTATTTTTTCTGGTTCCTTTTCTTCTCTTTTCCCTTCCTTAGCATTCTGATTTTTTTCCCATTGGGTATCATTTTATTTTTTTATCAGTGCTCTTCCAGTTAAGGGGTGTACTTTGTACACATTCCATGAATGCACAGGAGGTAATAGTGTTTGCTACTACTCCCGTGACCACTTCGGAGCTACTAGCTCATCCTCAGTTTATTACTATTTTTTTAACTTTATGGAAGGGGAGAAGGGAACCATACTCGGACAGGTTTACAAGCTGTGTCAGAACTAACAAAGGAATCCTACTCAAGGTATACCAAGCCCTTAGGTGAGAAAATTAAGTCAAATTAAGGACGAAGTCAGTAAAGGATCCTCTGAATACCTGAATTGATATGGGTGTCCTCAGTAGGTTGCTCTGTGTTGGGTTTTCTAATAGTCATATATAGATCCTGCAACTTCATCCCAATGGTTACTTAAGTTCTTGCAAGTGCTGTTAACTTCTCAAAAATTCACTGTTTCCTACTTAAACCGTTTTGACTCAAGAAAACAATTTTTTTTTTTTGAAAAACAAGACTGACTCTAAGAAAACAGAAAGATAATAGTCAGTACCATCTCCCCCACACTTGAAACACACTGTCCCCAGTAGTGGCAAGCTAAGGATTGGTAAAAGAAAGAAAATTGTTAAAGGATGTGTTAAGTTCTGTCTGATTTTACCTCTGTCGCTCACATCGATCGTTACATAAATGCGACGACCGTTGCAAGGCGATTTGCATCATGAGTCGATCGTTGCTCAGGACTGCAACGATCGCTGCAATGCGATTTTCGTGTTGTGACGATCGACACACAGGACTGTGTCGATCGTTGCATTGCGAATCTGTCGAGACCAGTTAGCAATTAGCAGGTTAGTCTGTGAGAAATTATCAAATTTCAAACCTGCAAGCTGAAATCAATGCAAACAAGTAGAATCAAAGCAACAGATAGTCTCAATGTAAAAACATCATCCAAACATAAGAATCCTAAGAAAATCAAAAGAAAAATGCAAAAGAAAAGATGAAAACAGAAATACAGAACTGTAGTCTGAAAAGCCACTGCTCTCACTCGTCATCTATGCCATCATAGCGATCAGTATCGCTCGAAAGAACAGGGGTCGGAGATCGCTGTCTACGTCGACGAGAAGGTCCGGGCTGATGAATCTGTGGCTGACTACTGGAAGTGCAGCCACACATGTAGTTCCAGATGCTCCGCAGAATACCATCCTGACGCTCTCTCCACTCTCCCTCAGACATCTCACTCAAAGGCACTGAAGGCTCAGATTGTTGGGAATGTCCTGAAATCACACTTGTAATCACTCTAGAGATAGTTGTGTTGTCGAGATTAGACATTCATACAATACTAGATGGTCATAATGTTTTGCTAGAAACCACTTGTGATATGTGAGTTGTGAACTCATTACTAGCATTATATGAACCTACAGGGTCACACACCTAAGAAAACTGGATGTACTTCATGAGGGAATGATCATTAATGTAGTGATCAATAAATGTGTATTTGATACACATTTATAAGCGTGTTTTGAGAGTGTGTCGACCGACGCTAAAGTAGTGTCGATCGACACAAGAGTCTAATCGGTGTGTGTCGATCGTTGCATACCTGTGTCGATCGACACAATAGTTGATTGATTGACTTAATTAGGTTTTTACTCGTGCATATATATACGAGATATATGAGACACGAGCTGGCGAGCCGTGAGTCGTAACAAAAGAACCTAAAACTCAGAAACAAACACGTGAATCCCAAAAGGAGATCCGATCTCCCGGCACTAGCATCCTGGCGGATTCCAGTTTGTGTGTGGATACCAGTAGAGGCGCAGCACTTGAGGCGCAATAGATCTCGGATCCCTGTTAATCTTCCGCTGCATACTTTCCAGGTATATTCGAGATCTGAGAATGTAGATTCAACTCTAAGAATGAATCCTAGATCCTAGGCCTGGAATTTATACCTAGGGTTGACTAATGTGATTAGAAACCGCCTAGAAATTCCAACAGTGGTATCAGAGCCTAAGGATTCTAGTTGAATCGCACTCTGAGTTATCGGTCTGTGTCGATCGTTGCTTTCGGCATGCAACGATCGACACAACCATAAAATCGCATTGTGTCGATCATTGCAAAGTGTTGCATCGATCGACACAGACCGAAAAATCGCATTGTGTCGATCGACACAAAGTATTGCATCGATCGACACAAAGCGCCACGACTGTTTCAATTGGATTGAATTGGTCATTGCGATTGGTTGAGAAGGTTAGACCGGGTGGTTGCGATTGGTTTGATTTGGTTGGTGACGATCGAAGCTAATGTAGCCTCGATCGATGCTAACCGGTTATCAAAGCCATTTCAATTGGATTGGATCGGTTATCGCAATTGGCTTAAACCGGTTTGACGGGTTAATTGCGGTTTGATTTAATTGGGTTGATGTCGATCGACACAAGTGTTGTGTCGATCGATGCTAACCGGTTATCAAAGCCGGTTCAATTGGATTGATCGGTTATCGCAAATTGGTTCTGGTACGTTGCATTGATCGATACTAGTGCCGTGTCGATCGACAAAGAATTAAATTGTTCGGTTATTGAACTCGCAATTACAGAACCAAACCAGAATTAAACCCAATTCTTAGAATTATTAAAGCCTAATTAGATTAGTTGTTTTATAAGTTCTAAACTTTATAAGATGCATATATGATATGCGATAGACCAAAAGTTCCGTTCCTCAAACTAAATATCAAGTATGTTTAGATGTCCTTCCAATCTTGTCAACTGTCAAGACTTATTTCATTGTGCGATAGACTTGCAGTGCAAGATGTCCACAATTACATGAGTAAGACATGAGGTAATCGTGTTGATGGACTTGCAGTGCAAGACATCAGCAATTACATGACTTAAGAGATTGGTTTACTTGACTGGGCCATCAAAATCTTTTGGGCTCAGAGACATCAGGTGGATTGGACATGAGATGTCAATCCACAACCAAGAGTTATATTGGATATAACTAGCAAAGTTGTTGCTTACCTAGATAGCTAAAATTTGGGTGATAGCCAGTGGCTCACTCAAGTTTAGTGAAGTATGGGTCTTGGATCATTATATTCATTTGAGGAAACATTGTTTGAATATAATGCGAGTCTTCTTAATAGTTAAGATTTCTCATTTCTTGAACATCATAACTAAACCTCCCTTGTTTTTTCAGCTATGTCTAGCGCAAACAATCATAACAATTTCTCCCTGCGATCCGTCCTTGAGAAGGACAAGTTAAATTGATCCAACTTTCTTGAATGGTATCGGAACTTGAGAATTGTTCTCAAACAGGAGAAAAGGACTATGTCCTTGAGAAAGTTATCCCTAAGAAGTACCGAGTCAATGCCTGGCAGTCAGAAAAGGATGCTTGGGATAAGCATTCTAATGATGAGGTCGATGTGTGTTTTCTCATGTTGGCTACCATGAAATCGGATTTGCAGAAGCAATTCGAGAACGTGGAGTCGCCAATAGAGATGATCACTAACCTGAAAAGTATGTTTCAGGAGCAGGCACGAACTCAGAGATACCAGACGGTTAATTCTCTAATTGAGTGCAAGCTACCAAAGGACGAACCAGTTAGTCCTCATGTCATTAAGATGATGGGTTATATTGATAACCTGGGGAAACTAGATTGTCCTCTTAGCCAAGAGTTGGCTACTGACATCATTCTGCAGTCACTGCCGTCGAGCTATGATCATTTTGTAATGAACTACAATATGAATAACTTGACAAAGACTTTGACTGAGTTGCATGGGATGCTCAAAACTGCTGAACCTAACATCAAGAAAGACACCCCAAATGTCCTTATGGTACAAAAGGGTAAAAAGTTTAAGAAACTTGGTAAGAAAAAAGGTGATGGCAAGACAAGCTCGATTGTGAATCCAAGCGAGTCTGGCCATGCCCCTAAGGTTAAACCTGGTCCATATGAAGATGTTAAGTGCCATTATTGTAATGGTTCTGGGCATTTGAAGAGAAACTGCAATAAATTCCTGGAAGATTATGAGAAGCTGAAGAAGACGTACGAGACTTCTTCTTCAGGTACTATGTCATAGAAGTAAATGTTACTTCTTATGGTTCTACTTATTGGGTATTAGATACCAGCTGTGGTCCTCATATTTTGTGAAAATATGCAGGGCCTAAGCCAAAGTAGGATTTTGGAGATAGGACAAGTGGACCTGCGCGTGGGAAATGGAGCAAGAGTTGCTGCATTAGCCGTAGGAACATTTCATTTGTTTTGCCTGTTGGATCTTTCGGTGTTAATCCTGATTCAATTCATCAGATTACTTGATCCTAAACATGCCAGATCTAGGTTCTCTTGAATAGAAACAATATAGATCTCACCTGTTACCTTTTATGCAGCGGAAATATGAAGAACAGGTCAGAGATCAGAGAGCCATCGAGAGATAACTCCTCCAGAGGTTCACACACGCACACCAATCAGGAAGCAGGCTGCTAGGCCACTGGGAGAAACCGGCGCAGGGGAGAGAGAGAGTTGACGGCTCAGGTTAGGGTTATTTTGGTTCTGAACTCGAGTTTTATTTATAAAACTTGTTCGGTTCCATTTGGGCCATTTGGCCCAAATGCCAATTAACTCGAAAGCGTTTTCGCACTGCATCGATCGTTGCACCTTGTGCATCGATCGATGCACAGTGGCTAAACCTTTTATTCTCTCTAAGTACAGTAAATGCCTAGCACTTTTACCGTACTCCTGCTAAACCGTTCCTACACGTTTTCCTGTTAGCTTAGGCGTGTGACCCATATGGGATCATATAATAAAGGCAATAAGTCCAAGACTTATAGATCATGAGCGGACTCTAGCAAGCCATCATGACCCCCAGTATTATATGACTTATGTCTGATCTTTGACATACTCTTACTTTCTAGAGACAGTACCGAGATTACTGGACACAATTCCAACAATCTCCCACTTGTACTGGAATCTCTGTATTCATAATCCTTTTGTCTCAATATCTCGATTAGTCATAAGGCAAGATTAGTGTCATCCTTATAAAGCCTAATCTTGTTCATCGGACTCTGATTTGATACTGACAATCCAAACGACTCGGGACAGTCCGTTTGAGCATGGCCATGCATTTTCCAGTATTCAAATCTCCGATTGGCCTAGAGATATTCACTCCATTTATATTGGAGGGACAAATCCCGTCTTGTTCCATCACTGTAAACTACTTACTTCATGATGTACCCAAACAAGGTCCTTATAACTATCGCAGAACGATAGCGTTAGACAATGATCAAAGTGCATCAGTTCATGTGCAGTCACATGCATGCGAACTCAGGTCTAAGGACTATACTCTATAGTCGTAGTGAGAATCTCTTATGACACAGATATAAATATCCTGAAGAGTTCTCATAAGCGGGTCATGTCCGGTCGTATGTTCCCCAACATACACCTATGTACTGACTTTGATGCCGCGCATCTATGACACACTGAAACTTTGTCATAAGTCACGTACCAATCTAGTCTCACACGGTTGTTGGTGTTCCAATTTCAACAACCTTCGACTAGGGACAGGATGATATAAGACATCTATCAAATATAGGGTCTCATGATCAAGCTAAATGACTTTGATGACTCAAGATCAAGTCACTAACTTCGATGACCTATAAAATGGTTTATATCATTTTGGAACGATTATTTCATCACAGTTAAAATAATCTTGAAATAATAATTTCATTAAAACATAAAATGTTTTACAAGAACATATCAATAACTAAATAAAGCCCTTTACAAACTCCCACTGAAATTAAGACTGCATCTTAGTTTCACTTATCCTACAGCTACAGTCCGTGACTCGTGCTTAGGCCTAAGGAGTGGCTTCGTTAATAGATTAGCAACGTTCTCATTCGTTGAAACTTGCTGATCTACTTAACATCTCTGTCATTTATCTCACGGAATAGGTTATACCTATCCTCTAGGTGTTTGGACCTCTGATGTGCAGCTAGTCTCATCTATGCTGGGAATCACATCAAGTTCAGTGACGAACTCTTCTTTCCAAACAACCTCTTTCGCCGCTTCCCAAGCTGCGAAATGTTCAGCTTAAGTCATGGAGTCAGCAACAGTGCCTTGCACCGCCAAATAGACACAAGATATAACCGGACTGTGACCGGAAATCATCTTTGTCCGTTGGAAACTTGCCTTTCAGACTCTATCGACTTGTAGCACCTCACTTTCTCCGTAAATCAAGAACCTTTCTTAAGTATTCCACAAATACTTCAGAATATTCTTCACGGCTATCCAGTTATTCTTTACTGGATTTGACTGGTCTTTACTTGTCTTGCTTAACATTAAAGCAACATTAAAACAAGTACGTGTCATGGCATACATGATAGATCCAATTGCCGTCGCATATGAATCCTATCCATGCATTTAAGCTCAGCAGTTATCGTAGGACACTGCTTCTTGCTTAACGTATTGCCATGTGACATTGGCATAAAACCCTTCTTGGAATGCTGAAAACGTGTAGGACTTTGTCAATTTAAGAATCCTGACTTTGTCCTACCAGCTCTTCTGGATCTCTATCTTTAGATCCAGAATCCAAGACTTACGTGGTTTTACCCATGTCAATCACAAAACTAACTTCCCAAGCCAGTCCTTTACCGACTGCAGCATTGGGACGTTATTTCCGAGAATCAGTATGTCATCGACATACAATATGAGAAATGCAATATCGCTCCCATTTATCTATTAGTAAACGCACAGTTCCATTTCGTTCCTGTTTTAAGTCAAAACCTTGACTTCTTCAACAGAACGAAGATTCCAACTCCGATATGTTCGCTTCCATCCATGAATGGATCGATGAAACCAACTTACACAAAATGTAATTCTTCGGAGTCTGGGCTCACTTTCGCTTCCTTGAACTTCGCAGATTCGTCGCTTTCAATGATCATTAGATCATGCGAACTTTCAATGATCATCAGGTTCAACTAATGACGAGAAATCACTCTCGTATTAGTGACTGATTCTTTCATATCTGCGAACTTCAGGCTCCACAGGTGTAGATTCTACAGAAATCTGTAAATCCATCCGCTGCTCTCCCTTAACAGGTTAGGCAGCCACCTGTATTTGTCGAATTTCTTCGAGTTACACTTTTACTCCCACTGTTCTTCTTGGAAAGTGACTTCCTTTCTTAGAAAACAGAATGGACGTAAAAGTAACAAGAATTTCTTCGAGTTACACTTTTACTCCCACTGTTCTTCTTGAAAATAACTTCCCTTCTTAGAAAACAGAATGGACGAAAAAGTAACAAGCCTTGGTTTCCCTAGGACAACCAGCGAAGCAGCACAACTACAAATACTCAGTAAAGACGAATTTGGATCGATTCCAATCCACATTTACGTAGTGTCTTTCAACTGATATTGGTGGAACTATTCCAGCGTAAACTTAGATATTTCTAGAGCGTTATTCTTAAAATATCATGGAAGATTCGTGTGACTCATCTTTAATCATTTCTGATAAGATCTGATTCTTTCTCACAGAAACACCTCCAGGTTTTTCAGGAGAATTGAGCTGTGAAACGACTTCACACTCATTCAGATGATCACACCGTCAATGACTTAAGTATTCTCACTCTGATTTAATTCAGAGTCTTAATACTTCTGTCACTTAGATTTTATACCTCATTCTGGAACTCTTTCGACCATGTCAAAGAATTCCGACTTGTGTCTCATCAAATGAACACAGTCTTACTCACTGAATTAATCAGTCGAGACAATGAAGTATAGAAAATTTTCTCTGGCATTACTGCTCATCGGATCACATACATGAGTATGTTCAATCTCCAATAAGCCTTTGGGCCTTTCTCTAGCTCGGCTAAGATGGGCCCTTTGTCTTTTGGTCCAGTAAACAGAATTCAAGTCTCATAAGATGTCGTATCAAATGAGCCCAACAGTCCATAACTATGGGATTTCTGAATCCGTCTTACTCTATGTGACCAAGACTTTTATACCAAGAAAATTCAGGTTTAATTCATCAGACTTAAACCAATTCGGTATTTATGTTATATTTAGGCACTCTTTGGTTTAAGATATAAAACCCATTCCTTGAATAGGGTGCTACAATTAATATTTCATTAAGATCAAAAGAACAAAAACTTGTCTTTTATCAAAATGAAAAACATTCATATTCTTACAAGAAAATGAAAACAACTCTGCTTAAAGCAGGTACATTGTAGCAATTACTTAATCCAAAACCAAGCCTCAAAGGCATCTATAAGTGAAAACCCTACGGCTGAGGCAGCATCTCAAGCTCCTTCCAGACACGCAGTTCCACTTGTCCTTCCTTCAACGTTCTACTGTTGCTCAGGCTCTGCATATTTTAACAAATATCAGTGCTGCAACCAGTATCCAATACCTATAAGGTATAACTTGAAGTAATAACATGAATACCTGAGGAAGTAGTCTCATACATCGACTTCAACTCCTCATTCTTTTCCATGAATTTAATGCAATTTCTCTTCCAATGCCCAGTCTCATTACAGTAGCAGCACTTACCAACGTAAGAGATATCTGACTCGGGCTCAGAAGACACACGCTTGCCATGATTCAAAATCTGGACAACTTTGTCTTCACCCTTGTCAGCATTAGGTTCAGTAAACCTACCCTTCTCATTCATGAGATTGTGCAGGGTACTCTTCACGTTTGGCTCAACTGTCTTGAGCATATCATGCAGTTCAGTCAGCGTCTTCGTTAAGCCTTTCTTGATGTAGTTCCTTCTGAACTTATCATAGCTTGACGGCAGTGACTGCAGAATGATCTCAGTTGCCAATTCTTGGCTAACTGGATAATCCAGTTTCCTCAGGTTATCAATATAACCTATCATTTTACTGAGATGAGGACTCACCGGATTATCATTTGGTAGCTTGCAGCTAGTGAGAGACTTAACCAACTGGTATCTTTCCACTCTTATCTGCTCCTGAAATTTCAATTTCAGGCTGCTGATCATCTCTATTGGCGACTCCATGTTCTCATATTGCTCCCGCAAGTCAGAGTCCATGGTAGCCAATATCAGACCACGCACATCTACCGCATCATTATAATGCTTATTCCAAGCATCATATACTGCATGGGAGGCATTGGACCCGATCCTTACGGGGAGAGCTCTCTCAAGAACATAGTCCTTTCTCTCCTGCCTGAGGACTAGCCTCAGGTTCCGTGACCAAGTCAAAATTTGATCCGTTTAGCTTGTCCATCCCAAGGATAGACCGGATCGAGAAAGTGTTTTGATTGTTTGTGCTAGTCATAACTGAAATATAAGATAAAAGGATTTTAGTTAATATGTTCAACATGATTAATCTCGTATTAAATTTAATATGATTAATCACGCATTATATTCAATAACATGAGTTACCCTCAATAGAATATAATGATTCCAAGATCCACATATAACTAAGATTAAAGTGGGCCACTGGCCGTCACCCAACTTTAGCTTATATCGGTAAGCCCTGTATCGGCTAATTATATCCGTGATATAACTCTTGGTTGTGAACCTGGGCCCGAGGCCCAATTCACTCTGATGTCTCAAGGCCCGGGACTCCCGATGGCCTAGTCAAGAAAACCAGACTATACAGTCATGTAATCATTAATGTCTGGGACTCCCAATGACATTTATGAATCACAAACCGTCTTACCCACGCAAAAGCAGACACCCTCACACTGTAAGGCCATGAATACGATTGAATGGGCTTCAACAGCTGACATAGAATGGACAAGACATCCAACGCTTGATATTATTTGAGGTTCGTAGGTTTATTTAAAAATCTCATTCCCAAAATAGAAGATTACTATTTCGGGAAACTTTCCATTTTAGAAAACCTACTATTTTTGGAAACTTTCTAAAATTAGAAATTTCTTAAAATCCGAATCATGCTAATCTAGAAACTTCTATAAAATAAGAAACTTTCTAATTTCAAAATATCGGAAACTTTAATTTAAAATCGACTTTATAATTTTATAAAATAAATTTTAAATTGATCTGAAGAAAGACTCAAATAATTGGCCCAATTGTTTTAACTTCTTGGCCCGAGGGCCAAGAATTGGTCCATGTCCAAGACATGACCCAATTGTCCAATTAAATGACATAACCGGTCTGGTTCATTAAAATTGGTCTAACCAAATTTTAATTACTACGATGACCACAATTGTCAACCGGTTATTTACTAAACCGGATTTTCTCAATTTATTTGGTCCAACCAAATCAAATTAGAAAATCCTGGTTTAGGCACAAAATCCAATTTTTCGACTTTGGATTTCTTATCCCGGTTTAACCAGACTTAATAAAATTATTAAATCTGTTTATTAAACCGTGACGTTTAATTTTAATCAAAATATTAAACCGAGCCTTAAACCAACCATGTCGATCGATGAACCAACCGTGTCGATCGATCCATTAACCACATCGGTCGATGCTCTCTGCATCGATCCTGCATCGATCGTGCATCGATCCTGTATCGATCGATGCTCTCACGCATGCACGGATCCGAGCCAAAACCCTAACCGTGTCGATCGATGCACCAACCGCATCGGTCGATGCACCAACATCGAACCTGCATCGATCCTGCATCGATCGATGCTTTCACGCGTTAACAGGGTTAGCCGATAGACTGTATCGACCGATCCATGCGATCGTAGCCGATCCTCATTCGGTTGTATCGACCGATCCATCCATTGCATCGATCGATGCAATGCGATCACAGTCGATACTTCCTTATGAAAATCGCAAATTCCAAATCAATATAGCTTGGATTTGCGATTTCAAGTGTGTTTAAGGTTCAATTCCTTGTTGCTTAAGTGGTTTCTCTTATCAGTAGTTGATTCAAAACACTTTTAAACAAGAAAACAATCCTAAACTTGAATCTAAACAAGAAAAACCAGAACCTGGCTCTGATACCACTGTTGGATCTTTCGGTGTTAATCCTGATTCAATTCATCAGATTACTTGATCCTAAACATGCCAGATCTAGGTTCTCTTGAATAGAAACAATATAGATCTCACCTGTTACCTTTTATGCAGCGGAAATATGAAGAACAGGTCAGAGATCAGAGAGCCATCGAGAGATAACTCCTCCAGAGGTTCACACACGCACACCAATCAGGAAGCAGGCTGCTAGGCCACTGGGAGAAACCGGCGCAGGGGAGAGAGAGAGTTGACGGCTCAGGTTAGGGTTATTTTGGTTCTGAACTCGAGTTTTATTTATAAAACTTGTTCGGTTCCATTTGGGCCATTTGGCCCAAATGCCAATTAACTCGAAAGCGTTTTCGCACTGCATCGATCGTTGCACCTTGTGCATCGATCGATGCACAGTGGCTAAACCTTTTATTCTCTCTAAGTACAGTAAATGCCTAGCACTTTTACCGTACTCCTGCTAAACCGTTCCTACACGTTTTCCTGTTAGCTTAGGCGTGTGACCCATATGGGATCATATAATAAAGGCAATAAGTCCAAGACTTATAGATCATGAGCGGACTCTAGCAAGCCATCATGACCCCCAGTATTATATGACTTATGTCTGATCTTTGACATACTCTTACTTTCTAGAGACAGTACCGAGATTACTGGACACAATTCCAACATTGCCTTCTGGCTTGGTTTTGAACTTAAGAACTGCTACTATGTACCTGCTATAAGCAGAAATACTATTTCTATTCCTTGTTTGGATATAGAAGGATATCAGTCTTCAAATTAAGAATAAGTGTTATTCATTTGATTACAATGATATGTTTTATAGTAGCGGTCCATTAGAGAATGAATTTTATGTCCTAAAACAAAACGTGCCTATCTATAACATTAGTACCAAGAGATTCAAGTCAAATGATACGAATCAAACTATTTCTCTGGCATTGTCGTTTGGGCAACAAAAATGAGAAACAGATTCAGAAGATCCATAGTGATGGGCTTTTGGGCTCATTTGATTATGAATCATATGAGAAGTGCGAACCTTGTTTATTAAGCAAAATGACTGAGGCCCCTTTCAACAAAAGGTAGTGTCGATCGACACAAAAGGTGCGTCGGTCGACACAGGTAGCGAACGAACAAAATGAAAGGGCCAGAGACTTATTGGGCTTTATACATACGGATGTGTATGGCCCGATGAGCAAAAGTGCTAGAGAAAACTTTCAGTGCTTCATTACCTTTACTGATATTTTCAGTAGGTATGGTTATGACTATTTAATGAGACATAAATCGGGATTTTTGAAAAATTCAAAGAGTTCCAGAATGAAGTACATAATCAACTTGTCAAAAGTATTAAAGCTCTACGATAAGATCGTGTAGGTGGATACTTAAGCTAAGAATTCAGTGATCATCCGAGAGATTGTGGAATTGTTTCACAACTCACTCCTTCTGAATCAGACTTTATTAGATATGGTTCGATCAATGATGAGTCACTCAGATCTTCCAATATCTTTTTAGGAATACGCTTTAGAAACGTCTGCGTTTGCATTAAATAGGGTTCCATTAAAATCAGTCACAAAGACACCACATGAGATGTGGACTGGAAATGTTCCTAAATTTGTTTTTCATGAAGATTTGGGGTTGTGAGGCTTATATTAAACGTTTAATCTCTGATAAGCTCATACCTAAATCCGATAAGTGCTACTTCATTGGTTATTTTAACGAGACCAAGGCATATTACTTTTACAACCGGTCCGAGAACAAATTGTTTGTTGCTCGGAACTATGTTTTCTTGAGAAAGGCTTTCTTTCCAAGAAGAACAGTGGAAGTAAAGTACAACTCGAAGAAATTCGAGAATCACAGGATACTGCTCAACCTGATGAGGAAGAGCAGCAGTTGGATCTACAAAGAGTTGTAAAACCTACACCTGTGGTGCCTAAAATTTGCAAAGGATCTGGAAAATGTATATTCGATATACATTCAAATGGCGAGTTTCTGAGGAAGTGTCGATCGACACAAAGGTGTATCGATCGACACACATCGCGAACCAAAATATTGATTTTGGTTTATGATTTAATTAACTACGGTTTTAAATCTTGGTTAATTAGGTCGTGGTAAAAGTCTATATATGAGATATGTGCGCGACTTTTACACAAAACTGAAGCTCGCAGATCCGAAAGGATCCATCACAAACCCGAGAAATGTGGATTTCTCGTGACCAATTGCCATGATCCGTTGATCATTGAAAGTGACGGGCCTGCGAATTTTGAAGAAGCAATGATGAGTCCTGACTCCGAAAATGGTAATATTTGTTGGGAATGTCCTGAAATCTATTGTACTTACTCCAAGTGAAAGTCGTATTGTCGAGATGAGACAATCATATGACACTGAGCAGTCATAATGCTTTGCTAGAAGCCACTTATGATCAATGAGTTTAGAACTCATTGCTAGTGTTATATGATCCTACAGGGTCACACACCTAAGCAAACTGGACATTGTATGTGAGGTTGATCATTAATGTAATGATCGGGTGAATGCATATTTGATATGCATCCAATATCAAGTTTCTGGGGCAGTGTCGATCGACACAATAAGTGTGTCGGTCTACACAGATCGGCAGTGTCGATCGACACAAAGAGTGTGTCGGTCGACACAACTCGCGGATTACCAGATTAATTCGGTTTAATCGTTGGTCAATTCCGTTGTGGTTTAAGTCGACATATATAAGATATATGGTAGACCTAAACTCGATCAGAACCTAATTCACAGCCACCAGAACTAGAAAAGAAACCTCTCAAGAGATTAGATCTCTATAGGCACTAGCATCCCTCCTGTTCAGTTTGTGTGCGTGTGGATACCAGTAGAGGCGCAGCATTTGAGGCGCTCTAGATCTCGATTATCTGCAAATCTTCCGCTGCTAATCACCAGGTAATTCTGAGATCCTAATGATTCAATTACATGAACCCTAGATCCTAGGCTTGGAATTCAGACCAGGATTGCCTAATTGGATTAGGATCTGCTAGAAATTCCTTCAGTGGTATCAGAGCCTTAGGGCTCCATTGAATCTGAAGCATGATGATTAGATTAGTTGAATCTGGATCTCTGTATAGTTGATACAAGCATGCTAAAATTCGTTTTCATGAAAATCTAGTTTTTAGGTTTTTTGATTGAAAATCGATTAGGGTTTATCGCCCTGTGTCGATCGACACCAATACGGTGTCGGTCGGCACAGAAGGATAACCCGAATAAAATTTGTTTCGCCTAGTGTCGATCGACACAAGAGTTGTGTCGGTCGACACAAACCTCGCGAGAATTTGATGAATCGGTTCAGTTGGATTGGACCGGTTATCGAGCTTGGTTAATAATGGTGGAACACTGTGAATGGTTTAATTGTGATTGGTTTGATTAGGTTGGTATCGACCGATGCTAGTGTAGCATCGATCGACACTGACCGGTATTCAAAACCGGATCAATTGGATTGATCGGTTATCGTGGATTGTTTTTGGTTATTCTGCATCGATCGACACTAAAGTAGTGTCGGTCGACATAAGATTCGATGGTTTAGGTTATGGAACCTGAAATCACAGAACCAAAGCAAGATAAATCAATTAATTAGAAGAATTAAAACATAATAAAACTGATCGTTTTAAAGGTTCCATTCCTCGACCAAATATCAAGTGATCCTTGATGTCTTTCCAATCTTGTCAACTGTCAAGGCTCATTTCATTGTGCGGTAGATTTGCAGTGCAAGGTGTCCACAATTACATAAGTAAGACAGGAGGTAATCGTGTTGATGGACTTGCAGTGCAAGACATCAACAATTACATGACTTAAGAGAATGGTTTACTTGACTGGGCCATCAAAATCGTTTTGGGCTCAGAGACATCAGGTGGATTGGGCATGAGATGTCGATCCACAACCAAGAGTTATATTGGATATAACTAGCAAAGAGTTGCTTACCTAGATAGCTAAAATTTGGGTGATAGCCAGTGGCTCACTCAAGTTTAGTGAAGTATGGGTCTTGGATCAATATATAAATTTGAGGAAACATTGCTTGAATATAATACGAGTTTTCTTAATTGTTAAGACTTCTCATTTCTTGAACATCATAACTAAACCCCCCTTGTTTTCCAGCTATGTCTAGCACAAACCATCGTAACAATTTCTCCCTGCGATCCGTCCTTGAGAAGGACAAGTTAAATGGATCAAACTTTCTTGAATGGTATCGGAACTTGAGAATTGTTCTCAAACAGGAGAAAAAGGACTATGTCCTTGAGAAAGTTCTCCCTAAGAAGTACCGAGCCAATGCCTGGCAGTCAGATAAGGATGCTTGGGATAAGCATTCTAATGATGCGGTGGATGTGAGTTGTCTCATGTTGGCTACCATGAACTCGGAATTGCAGAAGCAATATGAGTACGTGGAGTCGCCAAAAGAGATGATCACTGGCCTGAAAAGTATGTTTCAGGAGCAGGCACGAACTCAGAGATACCAGACGGTTAGGTCTCTGATTGAGTGCAAGCTACCAAAGGGCGAACCAGTTAGTCCTCATGTCATTAAGATGATGGGTTATATTGATAACCTGGGGAAACTGGATTGTCCCATTAGCCAAGAGTTGGCTACTGACATCATTCTGCAGTCACTGCCGTCAAGCTATGATCAATTTGTTATGAACTATAACATGAACAACTTGACGAAGACGTTGACTGAATTGCATGGGATGCTTAAGACTGCTGAACCTAACATCAAGAAGGACACCCCAAATGTCCTTATGGTACAAAAGGGTAAAAAGTTTAAGAAACTTGGTAAGAACAAAGGTGATGGCAAGACGAGCTCGATTGTGAATCCAAGCGAGTCTGGCCATTCTCCTAAGGTTAAAACCAATCTTTCTGAAGATGTTAAGTGCCGTTATTGTAATGGTTATGGGCATTTGAAAAGAAACTGCAATAAATTCTTGGAAGATTATGAGAAGCTGAAGAAGACGTACGATACTTCTTCTTCAGGTATTATGTTATAGAAGTAAATGTTACTTCTTATAGTCCTACTTAATGGGTATTTGATACCAGCTGTGGTACTCATATTTTGTGAAAATGTGCAGGGCCTGAGCAAAAGTAGGACTATGGAGAAAAGACAAGTGGACCTATGCGTGAAAATGGAGCAAGAGTTGCTCCATTAGCCGTAGGAGTATTTCATTTGTTTTCTTTATGGCATGTTTTTGAACTTAAAACTGCTACTATGTATCTGCTATGAGCAGAAAGATTATTTCTATTCCTTGTTTGGATATGGAAGGATATCAGTTTTCAAATTAAGAATAAGTGTTATTCATTTGATTACAGTGATATATTTTATAGTAGCAATCCATTAGAGAATGGACTTTATGTTCTAAACCAGAATGTTCCTAACTATAACATTAATACCAAGAGATTCAAGTTAAATGATACGAATCAAACTTCTCTCTGGCATTGTCGTTTTGGGCCACATAAATGAGAAATAGATTCAGAAGCTCCATAGTGATGGGCTTTTGGGCTCATCTGATTATGAATCATAATGAGTAAAGTGAATCTTGTTTATTGGGTAAAATGACGAAGGCTCCTTTCAACAAAGGTAGTATCGATCGACACAAACGATGCGTCGGTCGATACAGGTTGTGAACGAACAAAATGAAAGGGGCAGAGGCTTATTGGGATTTATACATACGGATGTATATGGGCCGATGAGCACTAGTGCTAGAGGAAAATTTCAGTACTTCATTACCTTTACTGATATTTTCAGAAGGTACGGTTATGCCTTATTTATAAGGCATAAGTCAGAATCTTTGAAAAGTTCAAAGAATTCCAAAAATGAAGTACAGAATCAATTTGGCAAAGGTATTTAACCTCTACGATGAGATCATGGAGGTGAATACTTAGGTCAAGAATTTAGTGATCATCTGAGAGATTGTGAAAGTGTTTCACAATTCACTCCTCCTGAATCGGACTTTATTAGATATGGTTCGATCAATGATGAGTCACTTAGATCTTCCATTATCCTTCTAAGAATACGCTCTAGAAATGTCTGAGTTTACATTAAATAGAGTTCCATCAAAATCGGTTACAGAGATACCACATGAGATGTGGAATGGAAATGTTTCTGATTTATCCATCATGGAGATTTGGAGTTGCGAGACTTATATAAAACGTTTAATCTCTGATAAGCTCACACCCAAATCTGATAAGTGCTACTTCATTGGTTGTCCTAACAAAACCAAGGTATGTTACTTTTACAACCAGTTCGAGAACAAATTGTTTGTTGCTCGGAACAATGTTTTCTTGAGAAAGATTTTCTTTCCAAGAAGAACAATGGGAGTAAAGTACGAACTCGAAGAAATTCAAAAATCACAGGAGACTGCTCAACCTGATGAGGAAGAGCAGCAGTTGGATCTACAAAGAGTTGTAGAACCTGCAACTGTGGTGCCTGAGGTTTGCAAGGATCTAGCGAATGTATATTCGATATACATTCAAATGCGAGTTTCTGAAGAAGTGTCGATCGACGCAAACGTTATATCGATCGACACAGATCGCGAACCAAAATATTTTGGTTTATGACTTAATTAACTACGGTTTGAATCTTGGTTAATTAGGTCGTGGTAAAAGTATACATATGCAATCATATGTGCGCGACTTTTACACAAAACTGAAGCTCGCAGATCCGAAAGGATCCGTCACGAACCCGAGAAATGTGGATTTCTCGTAATCAATTGCCATGATCTATTGATCATTGAAAGTGACGGGCCTGCGAATTTTGAAGAAGCAATGATGGGCCTTGACTCCGAAAGTGTCTGAAGGCCGCTGAATCCGAAATTGGGATCCATGTCACAGAACCAAGTATGACTTGGGTTGATTTACCCGATGGTGTAGAAACCATTGTGAGTAAATGGATTTTCAAGAAGAAAAGTTGACATGGATGACTATATTCAGATGTACAAAGCTAGGTTGGTGGCAAAAGGTTTCAAGTAAATTCATGGTATTGACTGTGAAGAAACCTAATCCCAGACACCGTGCTTATGACCATTCGGATTCTCCTAGCAACCGCCGCTCATTATGATGACGGGCAGATGGATGTGAAAACAGTTTTTCTTAATGGAATTCTGGAAAGGGATGTGTGCATAACACTACCTGAAGTTTTCATTGATCCTAATGAAGCTAGGAAGATAAGAAAGCATCTTGGAGTTAGAATCTTTGTTTTGATGAAGCAGTCAAAGTGGTTGACTTCGTCAGAAACGAAGAGGAACCGTATGTTTACAAGAGGACTAGTGGGAGCGCAATTGCATTTCTAGCATTGTATGTTGATAGCATACTACTTCTTGGAAATAAAATTTCATTGTTTCAGTCTGTTAAGACTCGACTCGAAAGTTGTTTTTCGATAAAATTATGGGAGAAACCGTATACATTCTTGGAATAAGAATCTATAGAGATATATTGGATAAGCTAATTGGATTGTGTCAAGATACGTATGGTGATAAGGCCTTGCACAGATCCAGTATGCAGGATTCCAAGAAGGGCTTCGTGCAAATGACTCTTGGTATTACTCTTAGCAAGACGCAGTGTCCTTGGACACACGCTGAGCAAGAGCGAATGGGGGTCAGACTACTGCTAAAGGCATTAGATGTCTTAAGATGTGATCTTAATTTTAGTGGGAGTTGTTGTTGTTAATTTTAGTTATGATATGATGTTCGTATAAACATAATTTGATTATGTTATTGAAATCTGACATCTGTATTATTTAATAATGGTTATTAAATAATAGTCCCAAAGTAATTTATGACATTTTATAGGTCATCAAGTATGTGACTTGATCATGAAACCCTATAGATAATAAATGACATAAATTATGTTGGTCCCTGGCCAAGGTTGTTAAAATGGGACATTAACAACCACGTGAGACTAGTATGTGAGGTGACTGATGACTAAGTTTCATGGAGTCATTAATAAGAGTATTAAAGTCAATCACATAGATATGTGTTGGAGAACACATGATCGGACATGACCCACTGATGAAAAACTCTACGAGATAGTTATATAAGTGTCATGAGAGTTTTCATTACGACTATAGAGTATAGTCCTAGACCTGAGTTCATCATGTTTTCTTACATGTGAATTGGTCCGCTTTAACCTTGTCAAACGTCAGCCGTAACTGGTGACTATAAAGGCATTGATTGAGCGTATCATGAAGCGTGTGAAGAAACAGGGATGGAACAAGATGGGATTTGTCCCTCCTATATAACAGGAGATAAATATCTCAGGGCCCATCGAAGATTTGATACTGAGAAATGTGTGGCCACACTCAAACGAGGTGATTGTCAGTCGTTTGTCTTGTCAATATAAATCGGAGTTCGATGAACGTGATCTTGGCTAAATAAGGGTGACACAGATCTTGCCTTATGCCAAATCGAGATATAGTGACGAAGGGATTGAAGGAATATATGATTCCAGTACAAGTGGGAGATTGTTGGGAATGTCCTGAAATCTATTGTACTTACTCCAAGTGAAAGTCGTATTGTCGAGATGAGACAATCATATGACACTGGGCAGTCATAATGCTTTGCTAGAAGCCACTTGTGATCAATGAGTTTAGAACTCATTGCTAGTGTTATATGATCCTACAGGGTCACACACCTAAGCAAACTGGACATTGTATGTGAGGTTGATCATTAATGTAATGATCGGGTGAATGCATATTCAATATGCATCCAATATCAAGTTTCTGGGGCAGTGTCGATCGACACAATAAGTGTGTCGGTCGACACAGATCGGCAGTGTCGATCGACACAAAGAGTGTGTCGGTCGACACAAAGAGTGTGTCGGTCGACACAACTCGCGGATTACCAGATTAATTCGGTTTAATCGTTGGTCAATTCCGTTGTGGTTTAAGTCGACATATATAAGATATATGGTCGACCTAAACTCGATCCGAACCTAATTCACATCCACCAAAACTAGAAAAGAAACCTCTCAAGAGATTAGATCTCTATAGGCACTAGCATCCCTCCTGTTCAGTTTGTGTGCGTGTGGATACCAGTAGAGGCGCATCATTTGAGGCGCTCTAGATCTCGATTATCTGTAAATCTTCCGCTGCTAATCACCAGGTAATTCTGAGATCCTAATGATTCAATTACATGATCCTAGGCTTGGAATTCAGACCAGGATTGCCTAATTGGATTAGGATCTGCTAGAAATTCCTTCAATATTCAGATATAAAAGCTAGGTTGGTGACAAAATGTTTCAAGTAAATTCATGGTGTTGACTATGAAGAAACCTATTCCCCAGTCGCTGTGCTTGAGTCCATTCGGATTCTCCTAACAAACGCCGCTCATTATGATTATGAGGACGGGCAGATGGATGTGAAAACGGTTTTCCTTAATGGAATTCTGAAAAGGATGTGTACATGACACAACCGGAATGTTTTCATTGATCCTAATGCTGCTAGGAGGATATGCAAGCTTCGTCGATCCATTTATGGATTGAAGCAAGCATCTCGGAGTTGGAATCTTCGTTTTGATAAAGCAGTCAAAAGGTTTGACTTCATTAGGAACGAAAAGGAACCGTGTGTTTACAAGATGACTAGTGGGAGCGTGGTTGCATTTCTAGTATTGTATGTTGATAACATACTGCTTCTCGGAAATGAAGTTCCATTGTTTCAGTCTGTTAAGACTTGACTCGAAAGTTGTTTTTCGATGAAAAATATGGGAGAAACCGTATACATTCTTGGAATAAGAATCTATAGAGATAGATTAGACAAGCTAATTGGATTGTGTCAAGACACTTATGGTGATAAGGTCTTTCACAGGTCCAGTATGCATGATTCCAAGAAGGGATTCATGCCAATGACACTTGGCATTACTCTTAGCAAGACACAGTGTCCTTCGACACACGCTGAGCGAGAGCGAATGAGGGTCAGACTACTGCTAAAGGCATTAGATGTCTTAAGATGTGATCTTAATTTTAGTGGGAGTTGTTGTTGTTAATTTTAGTTATGATATGATGTTCATATAAACATAATTTGATTATGTTAATGAAATCTGACATCAGTATTATTTAATTATATTATTAAATAATAGTCCCAAAGTAATTTATGATATTTTATAGGTCATCAAGTATGTGACTTGATCATGAAACCCTATAAATGATAAATGACATAAATTATGTTAGTCCATGGTCAAGGTTGTTAAAGTTGGACATTAACAACCGCGTGAGACTAGTATGTGAGGTGACTGATGACTAAGTTTCATGGAGTTATTAATAAGAGTATTAAAGTCAATCACATAGATATGTGTTGGAGAACACATGATCGGACATGACCCGCTAATGAGAGCTCTACAGGATAGTTATATAAGTGTCATGAGAGTTTTCATTACGACTATACAGTATAGTCCTTAGACCTGAGTTCATCATGTTTTCTTACATGTGAATTGGTCAGCTTTAACTTTGTCAAACGTCAGCCGTAACTGGTGATTATAAAGGCATTGATTGGGCGTATCATGAAGTGTGTGAAGAAACAGGGATGGAACAAGATGGGATTTGTCCCTCCTATATAACAGGAGATAAATATCTCAGGGCCCATCGAAGATTTGATACTGAGAAATGTGTGGCCACACTCAAACGAGGTGATTGTCAGTCGTTTGTCTTGTCAGTATAAATCGGAGTTCGATGAACAAGATTTTGGCTTAATAAGGATGACACAGATCTTTCCTTATGCCAGATCGAGATATAGAGACGAAGGGATTATGGGAATAGATGATTCCAGTACAAGTGGGAGATTGTTGGGAATGTCCTGAAATCACACTTGTAATCACTCTAGAGATAGTTGTGTTGTCGATATTAGACATTCATACAATACTAGATGGTCATAATGTTTTGCTAGAAACCACTTGTGATATGTGAGTTGTGAACTCATTACTAGCATTATATGAACCTACAGGGTCACACATCTAAGCAAACTGGATGTACTTCATGAGGGAATGATCATTAATGTAGTGATCAATAAATGTGTATTTGATACACATTTATATGCGTGTTTTGAGAGTGTGTCGACCGACGCTAAAGTAGTGTCGATCGACACAAGAGTCTAATCGGTGTG
This sequence comes from Orychophragmus violaceus, assembly GCA_030180135.1. NCBI lineage: Eukaryota > Viridiplantae > Streptophyta > Magnoliopsida > Brassicales > Brassicaceae > Orychophragmus > Orychophragmus violaceus. The sequence goes on from CM058235.1 coordinate 21,812,267, forward strand.
TGTCGATCGTTGCATACCTGTGTCGATCGACACAATAGTTGATCGATTGACTTAATTCGGTTTTTACTCGTGCATATATATACGAGATATATGAGACACGAGCTGGCGAGCCGTGAGTCGTAACAAAAGAACCTAAAACTCAGAAACAAACATGTGAATCCCAAAAGGAGATCCGATCTCCCGGCACTAGCATCCCGGCGGATTCCAGTTTGTGTGCGTGTGGATACCAGTAGAGGCGCAGCACTTGAGGCGCAATAGATCTCAGATCCCTGTTAATCTTCCGCTGCATATTTTCCAAGTATATTCGAGATCTGAGAACGTAGATTCAACTCTAAGAATGAATCCTAGATCCTAGGCCTGGAATTTATACCTAGGGTTGACTAATGTGATTAGAAACCGCCTAGAAATTCCAACACAGATAGGGACCAATATCATCAGCATGAGCGGCAGGTGCAGGCGCAGATGAAGAAGAAGGGCGTGTAGAAGGCTCTCCCAGCGGATGAGCCATCGTAGGCACACTGCGCTGATCTCGTGTAGGAGGCTGGAAACTCAAGGCAGCCAGCGTATCAATCTTGGTCAGATCAGCAGCAGGAAGATCTATACCACGCTTCGTAGCGGTAGTGTCGTAATAGACCCATATACGTCCCTCCTTCAGCCATGTAGCACTCTGCAGGTGGGTAAAATCAAGGAATTCCTTGCTGTCATCACACTCTGTACCCTCTAAGGGAATCCTGCAATGCCTGAAAATGGGAGTAAGCAGACTCCCTACTGTCTCAGTACCCTTCCCATCGAATGGCTTCTTCTGCAGTGAGCACAAGTGATGAGCAAAGACAGCTCCTAGGTTGAGTCCTCTGGTGGGATCTCTCAAATCAGTCTCAGCGAACTACTCCCTTAACCCAATGAAAAGCATCTCTAGCTCATTCTTACGCATCTTGTTGGCTTCAGCTTTGCACAACAGAGTATATCCCAAGATGTGCAAGACATATCTGAGAACAGGATGCCTAACCTGTATCTGCTTCGTCGTCCTCGAGCAATACCGACCGTTGCCAATACAGTCCCAGAAATACTGAGCTTCCAGCACATCCCACTCAAGAGACATACCAATACGCGCAGGCTCAACGCTGAATCCATAAATCCGACAGATATCAAGAAGGGGAATCCGATACCTGACTCCTAAGCACATGAAGGTAAAGAAACCTCCTGAAGCTTTCCTGCTCTCTGGGTCAGGATAAATAACTCTGCAGGTGGCCAGCAGCTGTCTCACCAGATCAGGATACAACTCATAGTGCTGCATAGGCATTGTCCCCATACCAATGCCCTTAACCAATGTCAGCACCTGCTCATCAATGCCTAGACCCCTACAAGGCCAATAGTCCGCAAACTTGGTCGGATTAATCGTCATGCTACACCAACCATTGTAGAGCAATGTATCAAACTCGTCCCAATGGTCAAGTAGCGGCCTCTCTGTGAAGGTGTCGGTCTTAAGCAGCTTATCAATCTCCATATCCCATACCTTGTTTGTCGGAATCTGCTCCATTTCCGCCTTAGGCCAAGGCAACTGTATCGCTTCCCTATCTCTCTGATAAGGCTCAGGATATGGCGAGTCTCGAGGAAACCAATCAACTGGCGGAGGATGATGATCTGCAGCTGCAGCTGCTGTGGTAGCTCTAAGTTTGCGAGGTTGTCCGAGAGGAGGCATCTGCAAACAAGAAAACAATGCAGCATTAGTCACGTAAAAACTCCCTAAGAAGTCGCAATACAACGACCGTTGCACAAGTGCACCGATCGTTGCAAGGCGATTTAACAGTCGCCAAATAATCCTCCAAATCGTTTCTAAATTCGTTCCACAATCTCACAAATAGCATAATTCCATCACCAATCAACCTAAATCAAGTCTATAACAGTACGGAATCATCATTCTCAAGCCAAAATCTTCTAATTCCAAAACCCTAGAACCGAATCGAAAATGATGAAATTTGGAGCTCTTACCTCGAAATTGTTATGAATGGGCTAGAGGAATAGGTAGAGCATGTAAAAACAAGAAGAATGAGATTTGAATCAATGAAAATGATGAAGATTTGAGTGATTTAGGGAGTTGAGAGTCGGGTTGTACGGACGGCGAAATGGGGAAGAAGAGAAGAGAGAAAAGGGGTAAGGCACTTACCTGGATCGTGTGTGCAACGACCATTGCAGATAAGCAACGATCGTCGCCAGTGAACCAAATTGATTCCGGTTTAGCAGGCGTACCTTTAATTTTTGCAATTGAACCATTTGCAACGACTGTTGCACAGGACCGCAACGATCGTCACAAGGCGATTTCATCTCTTCGTCATTTCTGCCAGCAACGACCGTTGCACATGTTGGCAACGATCGTCACACATCTCCAGACAATGTTTTGTAACGAAAAATTTAGCAAAAATAAAATCAAAACGTGAAATCTTAAGAAAAACACCAAAAATAAGTAAGAAAAACACTAAAACCTAACAGCGGGTTGCCTCCCACTCAGCGCTTGTTTAAGGTCATTAGCTTGACCGGACGAACAAGATTCAGGCTCCTGGAGGTTTCAACAGAGACTGTGATTGCCTCTGCGAAAGTCTCCTCATCCAAGGTGGAGAGTAAGCTGTCTCACTGTGAGCTAGTCCAAGAAAAGAGGGGATAAAATGATCTCCAGGATCTGAAACCAAAGTCTCACTCATCTGCTCTCCATATCCATCCTCGATCCTGAAGGTTTGCCCATCAATCTGCGGCTTGCGCAGCTTATCCATCTCAAAGTGTAGAGGCTCATCTCCCAGATAGAGATCAACAAGACTGTTCCTTACGCCAATCACTGCTCCAGCTATGGCTAAAAATGGTCTTCCCAGTATCAAAGCAACATCCTGCTCACTGTCGTACTTAAGCACCAAGAAGTCTGTCGGAACCAAGTAGTTTCCAACTCTTACTGGGACGTCCTCAAGAACTCCTTCCGGAATCCTTATTGACTGATCAGCTAGGACAAGAGAGGTCCTAGTGGGTGAAAAATCCATCATCCCCAGCTTCTCTGCCACAGAGTATGGCATGAGACTTCCAACAACTCCTAAGACAAATTTTTTGGGTCGGATTTAGCACTTAAATCCAGTCAACGAAAGTCAAAATGTGGCACAATGTTAATTGGTGAAAAGCCAACATCGAGCTCTACAACTACGGTTACGAGCTCCACTCTACATCTCTGTGCTCTGTGACGAGCTCTACTTTAAAGCTCCGGTGACGAGCTCTACTCTAGAGCTCCGGTGACGAGCTATACTCTACAGCTCCGGTGACGAGCTCTACTCTACAGCTCCGGTGATGAGCTCTACTCTACAGCTCCGTAGCTCGATCTTCGTAACATAAAGCTCCAAGCCGAATACCGAAGGCAAGACTAAGTCATAACGGATCCCGTAATCTCCGGAATCTGTTAGCACGTGCGCAGAGTGGATCAAGTCTCAAGATCCCCCAAATCGCGGAGTACGTGGAGCACGCGGCCGTGAACTATGGAAGTTAGTTGCAAAAACAGATCTATAAAAGGATCTCCTTCTTCATTCATCATGGGATCCGATTTTTACCTAGCTACACCTCTATTTTAGCTACTCACTTCTTGTAAACTCATTATTCAATCAATACAAATCCAATTCGTCGATTCAAGTCTTTTTTTACATTGTTGGTTCATTGAGATTCTAGCCCATCTTTCCTTAAACACAAAAACACTCTAAATCCTTGAGTGTGAATTTTAGGATCCACATTTTGGCGCCGTCTGTGGGGACAGATTCATAGATTTCTCTTACACCAGAACCCGATCTAAGGCTCGTAAGCACGAAGATGGATCCAAATTCATCAGACTCATTCAGATTGTCGAACGCGACAAATCACGATCAACAGAGTTTTAATGCTCAAAATGAACACATCGGATTGGGCTCATCCCCGATCCAACACGGACCTGTTCTAACGGTTCACGACCTCGCGCCTCAGCTGCATTATCTCGAAGCCACACCTCCAAGCTCTAGCATGCTGACGATGAGAGAAACGTTTCTCAGGTTTGGATCCGATCCGAAGAACGATCCACCGGTGAAGCTCCAGCTTCCCAAACCGATCCAACCCGATCTGTATCACCATGTCCGACAATACTTGTCGACGACAACATGGCGGAACTCCGGAGGATGCTAGCAATCCTGGTAGACAGATCTCAAAACCAGGAAGCATCCCAACAAACTGTTCTAGCTCGCTTGGATCATCTCGAAAGAGATATAGCAGAACATCGAAAACTTTTAGCTCGATATGATTCTCAAACGAGAGCTCAAATCTTTGCTTCGAGTTCGTGAGCTCCCGGAGTTACCCAAGCGGGTTATACAGCCGGACCTCTTCCAAGCGAACTGATCCAGCAAACAGGAGCTCCAGTTTTTGCTTCGTGCTCGCAAGCTGGAACTAACTCAGCTTGGCCTTCCCCGAGCACGGTGCGGGAGTTCCACAGCTCGCGTCTGCGGAACACGCAACCTCCTATGTTTGGGAACCAAACTAACACGGAGAATGAGGGCATCCACTCTAAGCTCCAGCGTCTTCAAGCCGCAGTCTACATGGCAACGATCTTGGCACCAGACATCGATCAAGTGATCGAAGAAACCCGTCGAACTCCGTTCACGGATAAGATCGCTAACGCACGGATCCATAACACTGGAAAGATAAAAATCCCAGAGTACTCAGGAACTTCGGATACAAAAGCCCATGTTAGAGCCTTCCGGCTCGCAGTCTCCAGAGCCCATCTTAACGATGAGGAAAAAGAGGCAGGTTACTGCAGACTCTTCGCCGAGAACCTCACCGGTACCGCACTGGAGTGGTTCGCAAGCCTGAAAGGGAATTCGATCGACAACTTCACCCAGCTCGTATCAATATTCCTAAAGCAGTACTCGATTTTTATCGAAGACAAAACCTCTGAAGCCGATCTCTGGGCCCTAGCGCAAGGGCCCAAAGAAACCCTCAGATCTTACATCGGCAGGTTTCGTGCGGTCAAGTCTCGTATCGCAGACCCAAACGAAAAAATAGCCATTGCGGATCTTGAAAACGGACTCTGGTACACATCAGAGTTCAAGAAAGAACTCATAGTTCGACCTTGCACGTCTTTAGACGACGCCCTGCATAAAGCTACGTATTACGCAAAGTACGAAGAAGATGTAGCTGCAACGCTAGAAGAATACAACACGACATCAAAGAAAGCAAGATGTGAGACTTAGTATTACGTAAAGTGTACTAAATAAAGAGCTAGATGTTGGGAAACTAGGGACCTAATGGGAAGCCCCCTACCGATCTACCAAAATAGTTCGCAACAGCATCAATAAGCTCACCAAAGCTAAAAACGTAGTACCGGAGTATCTCTGAGTGCTAAAATAATAGAACTACGTATAGGCTTGATCCCCTGGCGGGGTACGTAGGCAGCTCAATCCTTGAGTTCAGCCACTTCCTCAAACATCGAAGTCTTAAGACTTCACAACAGTTTGATTTCGCGCTAAGTCTCAAAGACTTCGCTACATCGAACTCTATAAAACAGCTGAAACAATACACAGCTAAATTCGGAGACTCCTCGCATTAAGGATTCACCAAATGAATTCTAGGAGAACTCCGCAACTAAGAGATCTCATTAACGAATCTCCTTAAGCCCGCACTTGATGATCAATTCTCGAATTCACTCTACAAACGAGCTACAACTCACAGCTTTCTAACAAGCTAAACGAGTTTCGCAATTCGAGAGAGCATTGATCTAAGGGCATAAACTTATCGCAATGAGCTCTAAACCAAAACGTCTGGCCAGACTAAACAAACAAAACACAATAGCTTAATCTCGCGATCTTAGTATTCGAACTCTCGAATACTCGTAACATAGCTCGACTCCACAACATGAGCATCCAAGCTAAACATTTCGCCAACGAGAGCTCAACACAATCTTGAGGCATAAAAACAAAGACTTTCGTTCTTCCCGATCATTCCTCGTCCTTCAGAGCTCGCCAGCTCGTCTAAAGGACTGGGGGGCAAGTGTTTGGGTCTGATTTAGCACTTAAATCCAGTCAACGAAAGTCAAAATGTGGCACAATGTTAATTGGTGAAAAGCCAACATCGAGCTCTACAACTCCGGTTACGAGCTCCACTCTACAGCTCTGTGCTCTGTGACGAGCTCTAGTCTAGAGCTCCGGTGACGAGCTCTACTCTAGAGCTCCGGTGACGAGCTCTACTCTAGAGCTCCGGTGACGAGCTCTACTCTACAGCTCCGTAGCTCGATCTTCGTAACATCAAGCTCCAAGCCGAAGACCGAAGGCAAGACTAAGTCATAACGGATCCCGTAATCTCCGGAATCTGTTAGCACGTGCGCAGAGTGGATCAAGTCTCCGAGATCCCCCAAATCGCGGAGTACGTGGAGCACGCGGTCGGGAACTGCGGAAGTTAGTTGCAGAAACAGATCTATAAAAGGATCTCCTTCTTCATTCATCAAGGGATCCTATTTTTACCTAGCTACACCTATATTTTAGCTACTCACTTCTTGTAAACTCATTATTCAATCAATACAAATCCAATTCGTCGATTCAAGTCTTTATTTACATTGTTGGTTCATTGAGATTCTAGCCCATCTTTCCTTAAACACAAAAACACTCTAAATCCTTGAGTGTGGATTTTAGGATCCACATTTTGGCGCCGTCTGTGGGGACATATTCATAGATTTCTCTTACACCAGAACCCGATCTAAGGCTCGTAAGCACGAAGATGGATCCAAATTCATCAGACTCATTCAGATTGTCGAACGCGACAAATCACGATCAGCAGAGTTTTAATGCTCAAAATGAACACATCGGATTGGGCTCATCCCCGATCCAACACGGACCTGTTCTAACGGTTCACGACCTCGCGCCTCAGCTGCATTATATCTCGAAGCCACACCTCCAAGCTCTAGCATGCTGACGATGAGAGAAACGTTTCTCAGGTTTGGATCCGATCCGAAGAACGATCCACCGGTGAAGCTCCAGCTTCCCAAACCGATCCAACCCGATCTGTATCACCATGTCCGACAATACTTGTCGACGACAACATGGCGGAACTCCGGAGGATGCTAGCAATCCTGGTAGACAGATCTCAAAACCAGGAAGCATCCCAACAAACTGTTCTAGCTCGCTTGGATCATCTCGAAAGAGATATAGCAGAACATCGAAACCTTTTAGCTCGATATGATTCTCAAACGAGAGCTCAAATCTTTGCTTCGAGTTTGTGAGCTCCCGGAGTTACCCAAGCGGGTTATACAGCCGGACCTCTTCCAAGCGAACTGATCCAGCAAACAGGAGCTCCAGTTTTTGCTTCGTGCTCGCAAGCTGGAACTAACTCAGCTTGGCCTTCCCCGAGCACGGTGCGGGAGTTCCACAGCTCGCGTCTGCGGAACACGCAACCTCCTATGTTTGGGAACCAAACTAACACGGAGAATGAGGGCATCCACTCTAAGCTCCAGCATCTTCAAGCCGCAGTCTACATGGCAACGAGCTCGGCTCCAGACATCGATCAAGTGATCGAAGAAACCCGTCGAACTCCGTTCACGGATAAGATCGCTAACGCACAGATCCATAACACTGAAAATATAAAAATCCCAGAGTACTCAGGAACTTCGGATCCAAAAGCCCATGTTAGAGCCTTCCGGCTCGCAGTCTCCAGAGCCCATCTTAACGATGAGGAAAAAGAGGCAGGTTACTACAGACTCTTCGCCGAGAACCTCACCGGTACCGCACTGGAGTGGTTCGCAAGCCTGAAAGGGAACTCGATCGACAACTTCACCCAGCTCGTATCGATATTCCTAAAGCAGTACTCGATTTTTATCGAAGACAAAACCTCTGAAGCCGATCTCTGGGCCCTAGCGCAAGGGCCCAAAGAAACCCTCAGAGCTTACATCGGCAGGTTTCGTGCGGTCAAGTCTCGTATCGCAGACCCAAACGAAAAAATAGCCATTGTGGCTCTTGAAAACGGACTCTGGTACACATCAGAGTTCAAGAAAGAACTCATAGTTCGACCTTGCACGTCTTTAGACGACGCCCTGCATAAAGCTACGTACTACGCAAAGTACGAAGAAGATGTAGCTGCAACGCTAGAAGAATACAACACGACATCAAAGAAAGCAAGATGTGAGACTTAGTATTACGTAAAGTGTACTAAATAAAGAGCTAGATGTTGGGAAACTAGGGACCTATCGGGAAGCCCCCTACCGATCTACCAAAATAGTTCGCAACAGCATCAATAAGCTCACCAAAGCTAAAAACGTAGTACCGAAGTATCTCTGAGTGCTAAAATAATCGAACTACGTATAGGCTTGATCCCCTGACGGGGTACGTAGGCAGCTCAATCCTTGAGTTCAGCCACTTCCTCAAACATCGAAGTCTTAAGACTTCACAACAGTTTGATTTCGCGCTAAGTCTCAAAGACTTCGCTACATCGAACTCTATAAAACAGCTGAAACAATACACAGCTAAATTCGGAGACTCCTCGTATTAAGGATTCACCAAACGAATTCTAGGAGAACTCCGCAACTAAGAGATCTCATTAACGAATCTCCTTAAGCCCGCACTTGATGACCAGTTCTCGAATTCACTCTACAAACGAGCTACAACTCACAACATTCTAACAAGCTAAACGAGTTTCGCAATTCGAGAGAGCATTGATCTAAGGGCATAAACTTATCGCAATGAGCTCTAAACCAAAACGTCTGGCCAGACTAAACAAACAAAACACAATAGCTCAATCTCGCGATCTTAGTATTCAAATTCTCGAATACTCGTAACATAGCTCGACTCCACAACATGAGCATCCAAGCTAAACATTTCGCCAACGAGAGCTCAACACAAGCTTGAGGCATAAAAACAAAGACTTTCGTTCTTCCTGATCATTCCTCGTCCTTCAGAGCTCGCCAGCTCATCTAAAGGATTGGGGGCAATTGTTTGGGTCGGATTTAGCACTTAAATCCAGTCAACGAAAGTCAAAATGTGGCACAATGTTAATTGGTGAAAAGATAACATCGAGCTCTACAACTCCGGTTACGAGCTCCACTCTACAGCTCTGTGCTCTGTGACGAGCTCTACTCTAGAGCTCCGGTGACGAGCTCTACTCTACAGCTCCGGTGACGAGCTCTCCTCTACAGCTCCGGTGACGAGCTCTACTCTACATCTCCGTAACTCGATCGTCGTAACATCAAGCGCCAAGCCGAAGACCGAAGGCAAGACTAAGTCATAACGGATGCCATAATCTCCGGAATCTGTTAGCACGTGCGCAGAGTGGATCAAGTCTCCAAGATCCCCCAAATCGCGGAGTACGTGGAGCACGCGGCCGGGAACTGCGGAAGTTAGTTGCAGAAACAGATCTATAAAAGGATCTCCTTCTTTATTCATCAAGGGATCCTATTTTTACCTAGCTACACCTATATTTTAGCTACTCACTTCTTGTAAACTCATTATTCAATCAATACAAATCCAATTCGTCGATTCAAGTCTTTATTTACATTGTTGGTTCATTGAGATTCTAGCCCATCTTTCCTTAAACACAAAAACACTCTAAATCCTTGAGTGTGGATTTTAGGATCCACATTTTGGCGCCGTCTGTGGGGACATATTCATAGATTTCTCTTACACCAGAACCCGATCTAAGGCTCGTAAGCACGAAGATGGATCCAAATTCATCAGACTCATTCAGATTGTCGAACGCGACAAATCACGATCAGCAGAGTTTTAATGCTCAAAATGAACACATCGGATTGGGCTCATCCCCGATCCAACACGGACCTGTTCTAACGGTTCACGACCTCGCGCCTCAGCTGCATTATATCTCGAAGCCACACCTCCAAGCTCTAGCATGCTGACGATGAGAGAAACGTTTCTCAGGTTTGGATCCGATCCGAAGAACGATCCACCGGTGAAGCTCCAGCTTCCCAAACCGATCCAACCCGATCTGTATCACCATGTCCGACAATACTTGTCGACGACAACATGGCGGAACTCCGGAGGATGCTAGCAATCCTGGTAGACAGATCTCAAAACCAGGAAGCATCCCAACAAACTGTTCTAGCTCGCTTGGATCATCTCGAAAGAGATATAGCAGAACATCGAAACCTTTTAGCTCGATATGATTCTCAAACGAGAGCTCAAATCTTTGCTTCGAGTTTGTGAGCTCCCGGAGTTACCCAAGCGGGTTATACAGCCGGACCTCTTCCAAGCGAACTGATCCAGCAAACAGGAGCTCCAGTTTTTGCTTCGTGCTCGCAAGCTGGAACTAACTCAGCTTGGCCTTCCCCGAGCACGGTGCGGGAGTTCCACAGCTCGCGTCTGCGGAACACGCAACCTCCTATGTTTGGGAACCAAACTAACACGGAGAATGAGGGCATCCACTCTAAGCTCCAGCATCTTCAAGCCGCAGTCTACATGGCAACGAGCTCGGCTCCAGACATCGATCAAGTGATCGAAGAAACCCGTCGAACTCCGTTCACGGATAAGATCGCTAACGCACAGATCCATAACACTGAAAATATAAAAATCCCAGAGTACTCAGGAACTTCGGATCCAAAAGCCCATGTTAGAGCCTTCCGGCTCGCAGTCTCCAGAGCCCATCTTAACGATGAGGAAAAAGAGGCAGGTTACTGCAGACTCTTCGCCGAGAACCTCACCGGTACCGCACTGGAGTGGTTCGCAAGCCTGAAAGGGAATTCGATCGACAACTTCACCCAGCTCGTATCAATATTCCTAAAGCAGTACTCGATTTTTATCGAAGACAAAACCTCTGAAGCCGATCTCTGGGCCCTAGCGCAAGGGCCCAAAGAAACCCTCAGATCTTACATCGGCAGGTTTCGTGCGGTCAAGTCTCGTATCGCAGACCCAAACGAAAAAATAGCCATTGCGGATCTTGAAAACGGACTCTGGTACACATCAGAGTTCAAGAAAGAACTCATAGTTCGACCTTGCACGTCTTTAGACGACGCCCTGCATAAAGCTACGTATTACGCAAAGTACGAAGAAGATGTAGCTGCAACGCTAGAAGAATACAACACGACATCAAAGAAAGCAAGATGTGAGACTTAGTATTACGTAAAGTGTACTAAATAAAGAGCTAGATGTTGGGAAACTAGGGACCTAATGGGAAGCCCCCTACCGATCTACCAAAATAGTTCGCAACAGCATCAATAAGCTCACCAAAGCTAAAAACGTAGTACCGGAGTATCTCTGAGTGCTAAAATAATAGAACTACGTATAGGCTTGATCCCCTGGCGGGGTACGTAGGCAGCTCAATCCTTGAGTTCAGCCACTTCCTCAAACATCGAAGTCTTAAGACTTCACAACAGTTTGATTTCGCGCTAAGTCTCAAAGACTTCGCTACATCGAACTCTATAAAACAGCTGAAACAATACACAGCTAAATTCGGAGACTCCTCGCATTAAGGATTCACCAAATGAATTCTAGGAGAACTCCGCAACTAAGAGATCTCATTAACGAATCTCCTTAAGCCCGCACTTGATGATCAATTCTCGAATTCACTCTACAAACGAGCTACAACTCACAGCTTTCTAACAAGCTAAACGAGTTTCGCAATTCGAGAGAGCATTGATCTAAGGGCATAAACTTATCGCAATGAGCTCTAAACCAAAACGTCTGGCCAGACTAAACAAACAAAACACAATAGCTTAATCTCGCGATCTTAGTATTCGAACTCTCGAATACTCGTAACATAGCTCGACTCCACAACATGAGCATCCAAGCTAAACATTTCGCCAACGAGAGCTCAACACAATCTTGAGGCATAAAAACAAAGACTTTCGTTCTTCCCGATCATTCCTCGTCCTTCAGAGCTCGCCAGCTCGTCTAAAGGACTGGGGGGCAAGTGTTTGGGTCTGATTTAGCACTTAAATCCAGTCAACGAAAGTCAAAATGTGGCACAATGTTAATTGGTGAAAAGCCAACATCGAGCTCTACAACTCCGGTTACGAGCTCCACTCTACAGCTCTGTGCTCTGTGACGAGCTCTAGTCTAGAGCTCCGGTGACGAGCTCTACTCTAGAGCTCCGGTGACGAGCTCTACTCTAGAGCTCCGGTGACGAGCTCTACTCTACAGCTCCGTAGCTCGATCTTCGTAACATCAAGCTCCAAGCCGAAGACCGAAGGCAAGACTAAGTCATAACGGATCCCGTAATCTCCGGAATCTGTTAGCACGTGCGCAGAGTGGATCAAGTCTCCGAGATCCCCCAAATCGCGGAGTACGTGGAGCACGCGGTCGGGAACTGCGGAAGTTAGTTGCAGAAACAGATCTATAAAAGGATCTCCTTCTTCATTCATCAAGGGATCCTATTTTTACCTAGCTACACCTATATTTTAGCTACTCACTTCTTGTAAACTCATTATTCAATCAATACAAATCCAATTCGTCGATTCAAGTCTTTATTTACATTGTTGGTTCATTGAGATTCTAGCCCATCTTTCCTTAAACACAAAAACACTCTAAATCCTTGAGTGTGGATTTTAGGATCCACATTTTGGCGCCGTCTGTGGGGACATATTCATAGATTTCTCTTACACCAGAACCCGATCTAAGGCTCGTAAGCACGAAGATGGATCCAAATTCATCAGACTCATTCAGATTGTCGAACGCGACAAATCACGATCAGCAGAGTTTTAATGCTCAAAATGAACACATCGGATTGGGCTCATCCCCGATCCAACACGGACCTGTTCTAACGGTTCACGACCTCGCGCCTCAGCTGCATTATATCTCGAAGCCACACCTCCAAGCTCTAGCATGCTGACGATGAGAGAAACGTTTCTCAGGTTTGGATCCGATCCGAAGAACGATCCACCGGTGAAGCTCCAGCTTCCCAAACCGATCCAACCCGATCTGTATCACCATGTCCGACAATACTTGTCGACGACAACATGGCGGAACTCCGGAGGATGCTAGCAATCCTGGTAGACAGATCTCAAAACCAGGAAGCATCCCAACAAACTGTTCTAGCTCGCTTGGATCATCTCGAAAGAGATATAGCAGAACATCGAAACCTTTTAGCTCGATATGATTCTCAAACGAGAGCTCAAATCTTTGCTTCGAGTTTGTGAGCTCCCGGAGTTACCCAAGCGGGTTATACAGCCGGACCTCTTCCAAGCGAACTGATCCAGCAAACAGGAGCTCCAGTTTTTGCTTCGTGCTCGCAAGCTGGAACTAACTCAGCTTGGCCTTCCCCGAGCACGGTGCGGGAGTTCCACAGCTCGCGTCTGCGGAACACGCAACCTCCTATGTTTGGGAACCAAACTAACACGGAGAATGAGGGCATCCACTCTAAGCTCCAGCATCTTCAAGCCGCAGTCTACATGGCAACGAGCTCGGCTCCAGACATCGATCAAGTGATCGAAGAAACCCGTCGAACTCCGTTCACGGATAAGATCGCTAACGCACAGATCCATAACACTGAAAATATAAAAATCCCAGAGTACTCAGGAACTTCGGATCCAAAAGCCCATGTTAGAGCCTTCCGGCTCGCAGTCTCCAGAGCCCATCTTAACGATGAGGAAAAAGAGGCAGGTTACTACAGACTCTTCGCCGAGAACCTCACCGGTACCGCACTGGAGTGGTTCGCAAGCCTGAAAGGGAACTCGATCGACAACTTCACCCAGCTCGTATCGATATTCCTAAAGCAGTACTCGATTTTTATCGAAGACAAAACCTCTGAAGCCGATCTCTGGGCCCTAGCGCAAGGGCCCAAAGAAACCCTCAGAGCTTACATCGGCAGGTTTCGTGCGGTCAAGTCTCGTATCGCAGACCCAAACGAAAAAATAGCCATTGTGGCTCTTGAAAACGGACTCTGGTACACATCAGAGTTCAAGAAAGAACTCATAGTTCGACCTTGCACGTCTTTAGACGACGCCCTGCATAAAGCTACGTACTACGCAAAGTACGAAGAAGATGTAGCTGCAACGCTAGAAGAATACAACACGACATCAAAGAAAGCAAGATGTGAGACTTAGTATTACGTAAAGTGTACTAAATAAAGAGCTAGATGTTGGGAAACTAGGGACCTATCGGGAAGCCCCCTACCGATCTACCAAAATAGTTCGCAACAGCATCAATAAGCTCACCAAAGCTAAAAACGTAGTACCGAAGTATCTCTGAGTGCTAAAATAATCGAACTACGTATAGGCTTGATCCCCTGACGGGGTACGTAGGCAGCTCAATCCTTGAGTTCAGCCACTTCCTCAAACATCGAAGTCTTAAGACTTCACAACAGTTTGATTTCGCGCTAAGTCTCAAAGACTTCGCTACATCGAACTCTATAAAACAGCTGAAACAATACACAGCTAAATTCGGAGACTCCTCGTATTAAGGATTCACCAAACGAATTCTAGGAGAACTCCGCAACTAAGAGATCTCATTAACGAATCTCCTTAAGCCCGCACTTGATGACCAGTTCTCGAATTCACTCTACAAACGAGCTACAACTCACAACATTCTAACAAGCTAAACGAGTTTCGCAATTCGAGAGAGCATTGATCTAAGGGCATAAACTTATCGCAATGAGCTCTAAACCAAAACGTCTGGCCAGACTAAACAAACAAAACACAATAGCTCAATCTCGCGATCTTAGTATTCAAATTCTCGAATACTCGTAACATAGCTCGACTCCACAACATGAGCATCCAAGCTAAACATTTCGCCAACGAGAGCTCAACACAAGCTTGAGGCATAAAAACAAAGACTTTCGTTCTTCCTGATCATTCCTCGTCCTTCAGAGCTCGCCAGCTCATCTAAAGGATTGGGGGCAATTGTTTGGGTCGGATTTAGCACTTAAATCCAGTCAACGAAAGTCAAAATGTGGCACAATGTTAATTGGTGAAAAGATAACATCGAGCTCTACAACTCCGGTTACGAGCTCCACTCTACAGCTCTGTGCTCTGTGACGAGCTCTACTCTAGAGCTCCGGTGACGAGCTCTACTCTACAGCTCCGGTGACGAGCTCTCCTCTACAGCTCCGGTGACGAGCTCTACTCTACATCTCCGTAACTCGATCGTCGTAACATCAAGCGCCAAGCCGAAGACCGAAGGCAAGACTAAGTCATAACGGATGCCATAATCTCCGGAATCTGTTAGCACGTGCGCAGAGTGGATCAAGTCTCCAAGATCCCCCAAATCGCGGAGTACGTGGAGCACGCGGCCGGGAACTGCGGAAGTTAGTTGCAGAAACAGATCTATAAAAGGATCTCCTTCTTCATTCATCAAGGGATCCTATTTTTACCTAGCTACACCTCTATTTTAGCTACTCACTTCTTGTAAACTCATTATTCAATCAATACAAATCCAATTCGTCGATTCAAGTCTTTATTTACATTGTTGGTTCATTGAGATTCTAGCCCATCTTTCCTTAAACACAAAAACACTCTAAATCCTTGAGTGTGGATTTTAGGATCCACATTTGACTGATCAGCTAGGACAAGAGAGGTCCTAGTGGATGAAAAATCCATCATCCCCAGCTTCTCTGCCACAGAGTATGGCATGAGACTTCCAACAGATCCTAAGTCACACAGAGAGCACTTGAAACCATTCTCAAAAATTGAACAACTCAGCACAAATATCCCAGGATCAGGTAGTTTCTTCGGGATCTTAGTTAACAGCACATTACTTATCTGTTGAGGGACCACTATCACCCAATCTTTCAGCATCTCATCCATTGGCAGCATCCTCTTCAAGTACCTCTGCACACAAGGGTGATAAGGTGGATCCTCAGATGGTGGAACTTCTTCCAACTCTTCACCAATCTCTCCTATCTATCGGACCTCATCAATCTCCTATTGAGTTATCTCAGACAGTCCAGGGAATAATCTAATAAGCTCCAGATCCGTCTCTGCATCAATGCCATGAGATTCAAGTGAATCTGTCTGTCCACGGCATGCAACGATCGACGCTATAGGTGCATCGATCGATGCAGCATAAGTTTCACAGATTCCACCCGAGAGATTTTCCTCAATTTCACAATTTTCAGATTCTTCCACCAGTTCAGCTGTATTTAACTCGAAATTTTCACCTTGGTATGATCCATCATTGATATAGACTAACCAAGCCTTGATGTGGGTGTCCACGACACTCTTTCCCTTAATAGAGCTTGAAATTTGGCTCACCTGAGTGTCCAATTGCTTCACATGAGTGCTTAAGGATTCAAACTTCCCATTAAGGTCTTCATACACAGCATCTAGCTTCCTGTTGCAGTCCACAGCAATCTTAGTCTGTCCTTCCAGCAACTACTCCATCATATTCTCCATCTTGCTCTCATGAGCATTAGCAGCAGGAGGTGTTTGGTAATAGGAAGATCTATAAGTCCTCTGATTACCTTGTTGAAAAGGCTTCTGGAAACCAGCATTCTGTCCAAAGCCAGAAGAGTTTTGATTGCTTGTGAAAGCACTCTTCTGTCCACCATTGAAGAACCTATTACCTTGCTGTCCTCCAAACCTGTTTCCTTGGAAACCAGATCCTCCAATGTAGTTCACATCCTCTTCCTGACCATCTTCTTCAGCTTGTATCACTTCAACATCTTAAGCAAAATGGACAGCTTTCTTCCCAGCCAGCAAATTACAGACAATGTCCAACTTACTCCTAATATCAGCAATCTCCAAATTATCTATCTTCCCACCATATTCCTTTCTTCTCCTATCAGCAGTCTTGCAGCTATTACTGCTTACTAAGTTATCTATCAATTGCTTAGCTTGCTCAGGAGTCCTAGTGTTGAAATTTCCATTGTTGGAATTATCCAACGCGGTCTGTTATGGGAGATCTATACCTCTAAAGAAAATACCCAACAATGTTACCTCAGTGAATCCATGATGCGGGCAGTCACGTTGGTATTTCTTAAACCTCATCTAGGCAGTCTTAAGAGGCTCTATAGGACCTTGGGAGAAAGTGAGAATGTCCTGTCTCGACTGATCAGAGCGAGCATCATCATAGAAGTGTCTCAGAAACTCACTCTTAACAGCGTCCCAAGTAGTAAACTTCCCAGGTGGAAGTTGTTTCAGCCAGGCAGCAGCATCTCCAGCGAGAGAGTAGGGGAAGAGTTTGAGAAACAGATAGTCATAGTTCACTCCATCATACTTCATCCCAGTGACTATGTCCTCAAACTCATCAATATGATCTTGATCTCGAAGTCATTCCTCTCAAAACCAAGAGGCACAAGAGCTGACCGGTTAGAATGAAACTCATCCGGACGGTTATAGTCAGCTAAGGTCCTCTCATTAGCAACATGAGGATTAACCATCTGCCTCTCACCTTGTCCTTGGCGTTGTCCTTGCTCTTGTTCTTGTTTTTGTTCTTGTTCAGGAATCACATTCCCTTCAGCATCAATCCTTTGCCCAGCAGCATTGTACGGATTGTTTTGTCGGTCCCTCAGGGTACCTTGAGCATCAAGTCTCAAAATCAGACGTTCTTGAACCATTCTTGCTCTTTGAACTTTCCTGTTAGTCCTCTCTAGTCTAGCAAGCTCTTCAAGTTGGAGATTATTGAGATTAGTATTCGGATTACTTCTGGTATCACGCGTCTGCATAAACCGTTTGTAATCGCAGTGCAACGATCGATGCTAAGAGTGCAACGATCGACTCAACTCCAGTCGCTTAGTAACGATCGACACAAAAGAGTCAACGATCGATGCTAGGCGAATGTCAAACCTGCGACAGAGAAAAACAGAGAAAATTAGTAACCAAAAATAAAAAATAAAAATCCTAGTCTAAACCCTAAGTTCAAATCTATCGAAGACTCAAAAGAGTCCCCGGCAACGGCGCCAAAAACTTGATAGGTCTAGTTTTATCTCTATTTTAATTGCAAGTGCACAGTGATGTGAATGTAGTACTTTAGGGTATCGAATCCACAAGGACTCTAGGCAACGATAGATTAAGAACAGTCAAGTTAAAACTAAGAGAAAGCAATGTAATGGGAAACTAAAAGCAATGCAAGAAAGTAAATCAGTAGCAAGATCGGTTTGTTGGCAATTAACTACGGTTCTAGAACTCAAACACGGAAATAGAATTAACCAACTTTCGTTGTGAGAATTCTCTAAGCCTAATTGCAGAAATCCGAATTTCTTTGTAATTCCTAACAGATTAAACTAGCTTTAAGATTAAGCTCGATAGGTCAGATACATGACACGATAGGCGAAACATCGGTCATAGTACTGGCGTTGTCAGAAAACAACTTCTCAGGATCAGTGCCACAGTCTATTTCAAATAACAATGGTCTGCGGTTGCTGGACTTGTCAAAGAACAGATTTTCAGGGGAATTCCCAAGATTCAACAATCGCGACTCATATCTTATCTTTCTGGATTTATCTTCCAACGAGTTCTCTGGGGATGTTCCAGCTTCCTTTGGGTTACATATGCTGATGCTTTCAATGAGTCAGAACAATTTCAGCGGAGAATTCCCTCAGAACTTCACAAAACTCCCATTGCTGAAGCATCTTGATCTTCAAGACAACAGAATCTCTGGTAAATTCCTGAGTTTCATCTCTGGGTTGTTCCCATCTCTTGAGGTGCTTAGCCTGAGAAACAATTCCCTCAAAGGTTCACTCCCAGAAGACGTATCAAATCTCACAAGTCTCAAGACCTTGGATCTATCTGAGAACAATCTTGATGAACCCCTCCCTTCATCTCTTGGGAATCTCACAGGCATGATACAGTCTCCCACGAGCTCCCCTGCAACTTACTTACCAATCAGCTTAGGTTTGGAAATACACGATTACGCTCAAATACACGATTTAACTGTGAACTGGAAGAATTCTAAGCAGGGTCTTGCCAACACTTACCACTACCTCTACACTCTCTTAGATCTCTCCAAGAACAACTTTTCCGGAGAAATCCCAACTTTGTTAGGCAATCTCAAAAGCTTAAAGCTTTTAAATCTCTCCTACAACAACATATCTGGATTAATCCCACAAAGTTTTGGAGATCTTGAGAAGCTAGAGAGCTTAGACCTTTCATATAACAACCTTTCTGGCGAAATCCCTCAAACGTTTTCCAAGCTCAGCGAGCTAAATACTTTGGGTTTGAGCCACAACAGGCTTTCAGGTAAAATCCCTGAGAGTCCTCAGCTAGACAGATTAAACGATCCAAACATTTACGCGAGCAACAACAACATCTGTGGAATGCAAATCAAAGTATCATGCTCTACACAATCCGAGCAACCAGAGGAAGATAATGAGGAAGATAAAGAGGAAGCAATGTTTTCATGGAAATCTGCAGTCATAGGTTATCCTTGCGGATTTCTTATAGCAGTTTTGTTAAATATGCATTTTGACTATTTCAGCGGTTCATGCAAAGAACGGAGGAATCTGGACATGTAATATTAGTAATTTCCTCAATGAATGTAAGATTATGAATCAGGAAATGAAATATTTTCAAATAGTTTAATAAGAATCTTAACGTTTAAGTACCACTAATTAGGGTAAGATCGACAAAGGTAAAAGTTGTCCCTACAAAAGCAAGAAACTTTAAAAGAGTTTCCGTAAAAAAAAAAAGCAAGAAAATGGCAGTCAGTGTACACTACAAGAAAATCTGTATTTAGCCGCGAACGAGCCACGAACTGTTTGTGGCTAACAAAAATCAAGCCACGACTAGCTACGATCCAGCCACGACCGAAAAAACATGGTTCGTGGAAAATTCGTAGATATTCGTGGCTATATAGCCACGGAAAGAGATCTGTAGCTATTCGTGGAAACTTAGCCACGAGTAGCTACGAATACAGTCGTGGAAAACATAAGCCACGAATCGCCACGATATATTTCGTGGCACATTTGCCATGAATACCGTCGTGGCTATTCGAAGATATATAGCCACGACTTTCCTCGAAATCGTTCGTGGCAACACCTTTCCACGAATATCCACTAACATCTTCGTGGCAGTGTGTAGCCACGACCCCTTTCGTTGCTAGTCATGGCTAAGAAGATATTATCATCTTGAAAACTCACGGGTGTAATAAGTCAAATATATCATTTCAATCACAATTCATATCACTCAGGCTTTATGTCACATTATGTCAGCGTAGCCACGAATAGCTACGAATGTATCCGTGGCTATGCGTATAGCTACGGATACATTCGTAGCTATTCGTGGATGTATAGTTAGCCACGAATAGAATCGTGGCTAACCATGGGTATCCGTGGATTTGTGTTAGAAAACACACGTTTTCAAACTACCCACCAATTTCAATCGCATCATATAATGAGTTGTTGTGTCAGAGAATATATTCTCTATAGCCACGACCAAGTTCGTGGCTAACCGTGGCTGACTCTACATTATAAATAACCAACGTATGAAAGTCATGAAAGTATCAAAGGAAAAAAAACTAAAATCTAAAAAAACAAAACGAAATAATACAAAATGTCCGAGTTTTCCGAATCGAGAGATTGAATATATAAACGCCGAAAACGTGTTGATAATAGTGTGTCTAAAATATTTAGCGAGGGTTTAAACACTTTTATTTCTTTTGCTTGTTGTCAGGATTCTTATCTTGAGAGTGGAGAATTACTATGTCCGTGCAAAAGGTGCAAGAATCAAAAGTCCCATGATGTTAATACCGTGACGACTCACCTTATGATGAAAGGATTTATGGAAAATTATTATGTCTGGACGCAACACGGAGAAAATTGTTATTACACTGGTGAAGCTTCAACAAGTAATCCTGTCACGGAACAAGAGCAAGAAGCGTGGCCTGGTTTTCCTGATACCGAATCTCCAATCGATCAACTCCATGGTGAAGGTGGCGAAGCTTTCCAAGAACCAATCTACGAGGAATATCAGGATCCCATTCAGCAGGCGTTGGAAGCTGCCAACCAACCTTTATATGACGGATGTGCCGATGGAATTTCCCAATTGTATTTGACATCGAAGCAAATGACTTGGAAGACAAATTACAATATCCCAGAGGAATGCTTGGATGATATCGCACAGACATTTAGTAATGTCCTTCCATCGCCTAATACTGCTCCAAAGTCGTACTACGAGACAAAGAAGCTGACGAAATCTCTTGGGTTGCCGTGTCACAAGATTGATGTATGCGAAGAGAACTGCATGCTATTTTGGAAAGGAGAAGATAAGGAGTTGTCACATTGTCGGTTTTGTGGAAAATATCGTTATGAGGCTATAGTGGGTCGGTCGGGGAAAAAGATACCAAAGCAACGGATGTTTTATCTGCCACTTGGTGATCGGCTGAAGCAGTTGTATCAATCAAAGACGACAGCTTCACAAATGAGATGGCATGCTGAACATGTGTCTCCCGAAGGAGAAATGCATCATCCGTCAGATGTAAAGGCATGGAAGCATTTTCAAGAGGTATATCCTTCATTTTCTTCTGAGAGTCGAAATGTCTATCTAGGTTTATCAACTGATGGATTTAATCCAATTGATATGAATGGACAATCATATTCTGTTTGGCCCGTCATAGTAACAACATACAATTTACCCCCCGGGATGTGCATGAAAAGGGAATATTTTTTCCTTTCCATATTAGTCCCCGGTCCAAAGCATCCCAAAAAAGTTTGGATATCTATCTACAACCTCTGATTGAAGAATTAAAAGATCTTTGGAGTGAAGGCGTGCAGACTTACGATGTCTCACGAAAGGAAACATTCACCATACGAGCAGCCTTGATGTGGACAATTAGCAACTTTCCAGCATACGGTATGTTATCTGGATGGATGACACATGTGAGGTTGGCGTGTCCGTATTGTATGGATGAGACAAAATCGTTTTGGTTGCCAAACGGGAGGAAACATAGCTGGTTTGATTGTCACAGAAGGTTTTTGCCCCTTGAGCATCCTTATAGACGGAATGTAAGAGCTTTCCTAAAAGGCAAGACAGTCCGTGATGATCCTCCTCCATGGTTAAACGGAGAAGAAATCTTGCATGAAAGGATAGAAAACATCACTGGACTGCATAAGACAGTGATTTGAGGAGGCAACGGACATAACAACCCTTCACGAACAATCGAATCGTATGGTGTGCACCACAATTGGGTGAAGAAAAGTATCTTCTGGGAGTTACCGTATTGGGAACAACTTCTTCTTCGGCACAACCTTGAATTTATGCACATTGAGAAGAATTTCTTCGACACTCTCATCAACACAATCTTAAATGTTCCTGGCAAGACGAAGGACAGCGTAAAATCAAGGTTGGACCTTCCTTCGTTCTGTAGAAGACCTGACTTAGAAGTTACTCAAGATGAAAAAGTGCCTATTCCTATCTTTAGATTGTCGAAAGAAAGCAAAGGCAAACTCCTAAGCTGGTTGAAGGATGATATCAAATTTCCAGACGGGTATGTATCGAAATTTTCACATTGTGTTAACATCGAAAGTGGGAAGATTTCAGGTCTAAAAAGTCATGACTGCCATGTCATCATGCAACGACTTCTCCCATTTCCATTCTCAGAACTACTCCCAACTGCCGTTCATACGGCTATTTCAGGTAAAATAGCTGATATAATATTTATATAATTTAAAATATATTTACATGTCTATAAGTCCTTGATGTTTTATGCAGATATAGCACTTTTTCCGAGATATATCAAGCAAAGTCCTACGGACCGAAGATGTTGCAATTTTGAAAGAAAATATTGTTGTGAGGTTGTGCAATCTGGAAAGAATCTTCCCACCAGCATTCTTCGATGTGATGGAAAATTTATCGGTGCATCTTCCAGATGAAGCTGATTTAGGAGGTCCGGTCAAATACAGGAGGATGTATCCTTTTGAACGATACATGTATCACTTGAAGAAAAAGGTTAAGAACAAAGCACGAATTGGAGGATCGATAGTAGCTCGGTGTGTCATTGAAGAAATTTCCCACGTGGCATCTAGTTATATTACTCCTCCAGAAGATTTAGATCCCACAGAAGATGTCCATGAAATTCGATTCATCTACAACTATCCAGATGTTCCTATCATGTTTCAACAAGTGGGACGAATCAGCGGAAGATCAACAACAACATGGCTAGATGATGAAGATCACAGAGTGCTACAAACTTTTTTACTCCTGAACTGTCAAGCGTTTGAACCATACAAAAGGTTTGTTTTTTTATTTATAACTTTAAAATTAAACATTTAGTTAAATGTATTTAATCTATTTACTAATCTATATGCAGGATGTATGAAGAAGAGACGAGGAATGATACGCCAAACATTACTCCAGACGCATTAACGCGACTTAAAGATGCCAATTTTGCAACTTGGTGCAAAAACTACGTAAGAATTAAAACATTTAAGATCGTAAAGTATAAACTTGTGTTATATATATATATATATATATATATATATATATATATATATATCTTTGTCATTGACTAAATTTGAAATATGTGCAGGTTACTGATGCAAGCAAATTCTATGATTTTCCATTATGGTTTCTAGAATTTGTGCAAGGGCCAACGCATAAAATCACTTCATGGCCCATGTATTTCTCAAGGGGATATCATTACCAAACGCAGAACCATGGGCAAAATAGGAAGACTATGAATTATGGTGTTGCCGTTCATGGAACTACTGAATTAGAATATTTTGGGTTGATTGATGATATATTCATGATTGAGTATAGTGGTGCTATAGGGTTAAAGGCCATGATTTTCAAATGCCAATGGTTCAACACTACTCGAGGAATACGAAAACAACCTTCTGGTATTGTCGACGTTTGCCCCCAATTGCATTACGAGAAGTACGATCCTTTCATATTACCGGAGCAATGCGATCAAGTTTGTTATATCCCTTATCCACGACTAAGGCCAACCAGAGAGGAATGGTGGGCAACAACGAGGGTAATGCCGAGAGGATATACACAAACTCAGGAAGTGGCCCAAATTGCAGTACAAAATGATTACGTTGATCAAAAGATACAAGATACTGCTATACTACGAGTAGAAGCTCATGCGGTTCAAGATGCTTTTGATTACGATCCTACACCGACCACAAATTCCAATGACGAGTATGATTCCGAAAATGATGTGGACAATCAATATAGTGAATATTCTGATTCGGATTCATATTCAGACGAATAATTGTATTTGTGTACTTTTTATTATCTTAATAAAATCTATATGTGTTGTTTTTACAAGAGTTTGAATTTTTTCTCTGTCAAAATATAAATTCATAAAATATAATTTTTAATCAATAACAAATTGGAATCATAAATTTAAATTGTTATCAAGATGAAAAATAAAAATAGTAACAATATTCATAATTTTTTTTTAAATGCATAAGACATAAATGTTTTTTTATTATCATAAATCATTTTAATGTTAAAACAACATTTAGCTTAGAAGAAATTCTAAATTCTAAATATCAAACAAAACCCAAATATTCATTTAGCCACGAACATGGTCGTGGCTATTCGTGATTACATTTTAATTACCCACGGATAGCCACGATCATGTTCGTGGCTATATAAATATTTGGTTTCACGGTTTAATTAATACGATTTTGCGGTTTAATTTTAATTACGCGGTATAATAAATTTGATTTCGCAGTTAAATAATTATACTTAGCCACGAATGGCCTTGGCTTTGTCGTGGCTAATGTATTTTGGGTTTCGCGGCCAAATTCTGGCCCAGAAAGTAGATTCCCGCTTTAATGTTCTCGGCCCAAATAAGGCCTGGGTATATATTCCTAAACCTAAATGGGAAACCCTAATTCTTATTCTCACCGCCTCTCTCTCGATCCCTCTCCTCTCTCTCCGACTCTTTCTCTCTCGATCTCTCTTTCTGCTTTGATCTCCGACTCGATCTCTCTTTCTCGATCCATATATGTCTCTTTCAATCCTCTGAATCTCCGTTTTGATCACCGCCTCTCTCTCTTTCTCTCTCGATCTCTCTTTCTCTCTCGATCTTTATCACCGCGTCTCAATCAATCTCTGTCGACCGTCTCGATCCTCATCACCGCCTCGATCTCTCTCGCATCTCGTATCTTGTCATGGTAAGTCTTCAATCTTCTTGTTCTCTTACTTATTTTGATTGCATGCATCCTCGGATGATGATTTAGGGATTTTTCTTCACGTTTTTCTAATATTCTCTTGTCTTTTTGCATGCAGATGATTCGATCAAGCACATCTTCGGGAAGGACCGAATCCCAAAGGCGAGCCCAAACCACTATCCCGCCGGGAGCGCTTAGGGCGCCGCTACAGCCCAAGCACGTCATCCTTTACCCAGTCTCGCCGCCGTGATGGCTGCGCCGGAGAGACAACACATGCCGCTTATCCATCCGCAAAGGCTCAATGGTGGGTTATGATAAGTCTGTGAACTGCTAAAAAGCTTGACTTGTCTGGTTGTTTGAGACTATTAGAACCGGTTATCTGAACCTTGATATGTGTAGTTCATTGCCCACTGATATATTTGTTTAGTTTGTTGAACTACTAAAAATTTTGACTTGTCTGGTTGTTTGAGACTATTAGAACCGGTTATCTGAACCTTGATATGTGTAGTTCATTTCCCACTGATATATTTGTTTAGTTTGTTGAACTGCTAAAAATCTTGATGTGTAATTGTTTGATACTAATAGAACCGGTTATCTGAACCTTGATTTGTGTAGTTCATCGCCCATTGATTGATTTGCTTAGACTGTGGAACTGATAATCTGGTGCTTAATATGTGTAACTGTTAGAGACTCTTAGAATATGTTATCTAGTGCTTGATATGTGTAGTTCATTGCCCACTGATTTATTTGTTTAGTTTGTTGAACTGCTAAAAATCTTGATGTGTAATTGTTTGAGACTAATAGAACCGGTTATTTGAACCTTGATTTGTGTAGTTCATTGCCCACTGATTGATTTGCTTAGACTGTTGAACTGATAATCTGGTGCTTGATATGTGTAACTGTTTGAGACTATTAGAACCTGTTATCTGGTGCTTGATATGTGTAGTTCATTGCCCACTCATTTCGTATAATGCTTCAAGACTTGTTGAACTTGTTGTCTGGTGCTTTTGTATAATGCTTCAAGACTTGTTGAACTTGTTGTCTATGCTTGTTTAATATCTGTATAATGTCTTTTAAGTATGGTTAATTGCTTTAGTATAGTTTGTGTCTGGCTCTTTTTTCCGGTATGATGCTGTTGTCTGACTTGTCTGGTTTGCAGTTGTTTCTTCTTTTCGGTTTGATGTTGTTGTCTGGTTTATCAATTTTCACAGGTTTGGCATTGATGACTGCATCCGCAAGGACATAGTTGCCTCATATCGGTCAAACTTCTGGGGTCCATGGTGGAATTATGGAATGGTTCTGCATGACAAGAAGGATGAATGGTGGACAAGTTTTGTGGTACGTATTTCATTCTTTATCATTTTATAGTTACATATCTGTAAAACTTGCTTCATTATTTAACTAATCATCTCATGTTTTCTTTTTTGAAGCAAAAATACAACTGGGAAAGTCACCATCAGAATTTGGTGTATCTAATGTGGGAGAAGGTTCTGAGACTCTCTATAAGTGAT
This sequence comes from Orychophragmus violaceus, assembly GCA_030180135.1. Taxonomy (NCBI): domain Eukaryota; kingdom Viridiplantae; phylum Streptophyta; class Magnoliopsida; order Brassicales; family Brassicaceae; genus Orychophragmus; species Orychophragmus violaceus. The sequence goes on from CM058235.1 coordinate 21,838,747, forward strand.
CTAGTGAGCAAGAGGAAGCGCTCTGGCAAGAAACCTAGCTTCATAGGACTGGCGGATTGGAACATCATGCTTGAGACTTGGGAGGAGGAGCCTCACCAAAAGAGAATCAAGACAAACTCGAAGAACTCTGCATCTAATCCAGATGGATTAGGGAAGCACTGCCATACTTCTGGACGTGTGCCACACATTCGTGTGGCACATAAAATGGTAAGTATTACAAAACTATAATCTTTATTATATAATGTATTTTTTTTTTCATTTTGATTACTGACACAGAGCTTTCCTTTGTAGGCTCTCGAGATGGGCGAAGAACAACCTGCAACTGCGGTGGTTCTTAAAACTCACTCGAACAAAAACGTTCAAATTGTAGATAAGAGAGCAGAGGCTCTTGTGAAGGCTGCTGAGGAGTTTGCTATGTCCAGATCGCAGCAGTCTTCCCCTACTCCCTCTAGTCAAGAGCTCACGGCTTCATACATCGAGGTAAGCATCCATATTGGTTTTCTGATGCTTCTGGATTTTGTATTAGGAATGGTTAATTGTTATTGTTTTGGAACTAGTTTTATTTGTGCTTATTAAATTAGAATCTGACTTCATTAGGTAGATACTCTTCCTGTTATAATTTTGTGAACCATTGAAATGAAATGGCTTTTGTGTTATGAGTTGTCAAGTATTGATGTTAGTTGCTTCTGTTAATGGTTCTGTTTTGTGTTATGTAGTTTTGTTAACGATGCTCTTTCTGTTTTCATCTTGCAGACTCCAAAAAACAGCAAGGGGCGAGTGTACAGGCTTGGTTCTATCCAGTACCTTAATGCCTCACCCAAAGAGACTGCAGCTTCTTCACTCCTCAAGCATGTGGACACTAATGCAAGGATCGGCAATATGGAGCAGAACATATCAGGGCTGAATGATAATATGGGTGGGATCAACAAAGGGCTGGGGATTCTCTTAACTCTGGCTGGAATAGATCCGGTGACATATCAGCCTATTGCACGACCTGCTCCACCTGAGAGTGCTGGTTCTGCACCAAGCTTCCACTCATACCCTTCCCAGGAGCGGCCAAACGACCCCAACAACTTCTCTCCAATCAACCTTGCTAATGCAACTCCTCATTCTCTGTCAGTCATCAATGAACAAGATCAAAATTAAGTTTAGTTTTGTTATAAGTGTTTGTAGTATAGTATTACAATCTGAACCTCCTCGGTAAACTTAAAACATCATTAGATGTTTTTTTTAGTTATGTTATTATTAATAATGTTAAAACCTCCTCTGTAAACTTAAAACATGATCTTTTGAATGCAATGAAATCAGTGTTAGTAACTTTTTTTGGTTAACATTAATATGTTTATACTAATTAACATTAATTAGTATAGTTTTGATTAATTAAAAACTATATAATGTTATTATTATTTGTGGCTTTTGAATGATTTCCATGGATAGCTACAATGTATTGTGGCTATTGGCCACGACATATTCGTGGATATTCATAGCTATTCGTGGCAACTCGTCTACGACAGAGTCGTGGCAATTCGAGGAAATATATCTACGACATAGTCGTGGTAATTCGTAGCTACCTAGACACGACATATTCGTGGATAGTCGTAGCTACATAGCAACGAGATAGTCGTGGCAATTCGTGGAAATATGTCTACGACATAGTCGTGGTAATTCGTGGCTAGATAGACACGACATATTCGTGGCTAGTCGTGGCCAATATCCACGAAAAAGTTCGTGTCAATTCGTGGCTAATATCCACGAATATGGTCGCGTCTATTCGTGGCTATATTTCCACGATTTTGGTTTCTAGCTATTCGTGGCTAGTAGCCACGAATTGGTTCGTGGCTACGTCATGGCAAAGTTACCACGAATAGCCACGATAACACATTAGCAACCAGCCCGTAGCCACGAAAGCTATTCATGGCTATTCGCGGATAAAGGTCGTTTAGCCACGGATAATCGGCCATAGCCACGAAAAAATCCGTGGCTATGGCCGAGATTTCTTGTAGTGGTAGGGACTTGAATCGCAAATATGAATCACATTTAAGGAAATCGAAAGAAAGAACACGAGAATATGTTTGCCCAGTTCACGACCACCACTCACTACGTCTGAGGAGAGGCGGCACTCTCCATGCTTCACAAAAGCTTTTCCGGAAAGAACCTCCGGCCTGGTTTACAAATTTCGATTCGATCTTTTTCAAGATCAAACTCTCTCTCTCTCACTTACAACTGATGACTTACAGAAAGAGAAGACAAAGAGAGAAGATAAAAAATAAGAGCTCACTCTCTCTCTCTCTCTATCTAGAACCAGAACATTTAGCTAACGATCGCAACTAAGTGACCGCATGAAGAAGACGTTGTTGACTTCAGCTTAAGTCCTTAGCAGCTAAACTCGTCGCTTCTCGGTTTGGGCTTATGGCTGAGTTGAAACAGGCCCAACACGTCTGGCCCAATGATATCGTTGGAAGGCACTATATCCACAAACTCCACTTTGCCTTCAACGATAGAAAAAATTAAACTGAGTTCCTCTTAAACCACTTCTTTGCTTGAGTCTAACACCACTCGTCCTTGCCAGTTGATGTTGCACGACTCTTGCTACCACCTCTCCTCGTCATAGTTAGGTTTAGGGATTCTCATTAAGGATTTTATGACTTGCTAGATTTAATTAATTCAGTTAAGGATTCATATCAATAATTGTTCTTCGATCTAAATTGTGCTTAACACTAGTTTCTAACCTGATCACTTAGAATCTAGATCTTAGGTTGTTAAATTGACACGAAAGTGTGATTTAGAATCTGAACTATTTAGGTTGAGCAATTGAATTACTCGCAAAGAAATTTGGTTTAATTGAATTGTGAACTTATCAAACTTAATCTTAAAGCTAGTTTAATCTGTTAGGAATTACAAAGAAATTCGGATTTCTGCAATTAGGCTTAGAGAATTCTCACAACGAAAGTTGGTTAATTCTATTTCCGTGTTTGAGTTCAAGAACTGTGCTTAATTTGATCCTGACTGGATGATTTATCTGCTTGTCTGATTTCCTGAGAACTCCCTATACTTAGCGCTTTTAGTTAATTGCCCACAAACAACTCTTGCTACTGATTTACTTTCCTGCTTTGTTTTTAGTTTCTCATTACATTGCTTTCCCCTAGTTTTCACTTGACTGTTCTTAATCTATCGTTGCCCAGAGTCCTTGTGGATTCGATACCCTAAAGTACTACATTCACATCACTGTGCACTTGCAGTTAGAATAGGGATAAAACTCGACCTATCAGACATCCTCAAGAACTCCTTCGGGAATCCTTCTTGACTGATCAGCTAGGACCAGAGAGATCCTAGTGTTTGAAAATTCTGTCATCCCCAGCCTCTCTGCCACAGAGTATGGCATGAGATTTCCAGCAGCTCCTAGATCACACAGAGAACGCTTGAAGCCATTCTCGAAGATAGAGAAACTCAGCACAAATATACCAGGATCTGGTAGCTTCTTAAGGACTTGAGTAAGCAACACATCACTGACTTGTTTAGGAAGTACTACTACCCATTCCTTCAGTACCTCATCCATAGGTAGCATATTCTCTAAGTATCTCTGCACACAAGGATGATAGGGTGAAACATCAGCTTGTGATTCCTCCTTCGATTTCTCATCCATCTCTTCCAACTGTTTAGCTTCATCAAGCTCTTGTTGAGACTTCATTGATACTGTAGGGAAAGGTATAGGAGGTTCATGGTCCGTTTCTTCAGCAATGGCACAGGATGTTGGCAAACCCGGTTCCTCTCACTTTTGATGTCGACCGACACTGAGATTTCACTCTCGGGTTTTTCAGCATCTTCAACTAGTTCTGCTGTCTTAAACTCAAATTTCTCTCCTTGATTTGATCCATCATCAATCTGAACTGACCAAGCTTTGATGTGGGTGTCCATAACATTCTTTCCCTTAACTGATCTTGAAATTTGGTTCACTTGTGTATCCAACTGCTTCACATGTGTACTTAATGATTCATACTTCCCATTCAAATCTTCATACACAGCATCCAACTTCTTGTTGAATTCCACAGTGATCTTAGTCTGACCTTGCTCCAGCATAGCTTCTATCTTGCTCTCATGAGCATTAGCAGTAGGAGGTATCTGATATGAGGATGATCCAGAGTTCCTATGATAAGAATTACCTTGCTGAAAGGTTTTTGATAACCAGCAGTCTGTCCATAGCCTGAAGAGTTTTGGTTGCTTGTGAAAGCACTCTTCTGTCCACCATTAAAGAACCTATTACCTTGCTTTCCCAAACCTGTTTCCTTGGAATCCAGAGCCACTAATATAGTTCACATCCTCTTCTTGGTTATCTTCTTCACCCTCAAATACCTCAACATCCTGAGCAAAGTGGACAACCTTCTTTGCAGTCAACAAGTTGTGAACAGAATCCAACATATTCTTGAATTCAATCATCTCCAGCTTATCAACCTTTCCACAAGATTCTTTCCTTTTTTTATCAGCAGTCTTGGTGCTATTGCTGCTTACCAAGTTATCAATTAGCACTCTAGCCTGCTCAGGAGTCCTTGTATTGAAATTGCCATTGCTGGCATTATCCAATGCAGACTGGTAGTGGATATCAATACCTCTGAAGAATATGCCCAACAGCGTCACTTCAGAGAATCCATGGTGAGGACAGTCACGCTGATACATCTTAAATCTCATCCAGGCAGACTTAAGAGGCTCTGTAGGACCTTGGGTGAAGGTGAGAATATCCTGTCTCGACTTATCAGAGCGAACATCATCATAAAAGTGCCTCAAAAACTCTCTCTTCACAGCGTCCCAAGTGGTATACTTCCCAGTTGTTGTTTCAGCCAAGCTGCAGCCTCTCCAGCGAGAGAATACGGGAAAAGCTTGAGATACAGATAGTAATAGTTTACCCCATTATACTTCATTCCAGTGATGAAGTCTTCAAAATCATCAATATGATCCATGGGTTGCTCATGTGGGAGACCATGGAAAGGATTCTGCCTCAGAAGAGAGTAGTAGACAGTCTTGATCTCGAAATCATTCCTCTCAAAGCCAGGAGATACAATTGCTGACCGGCTAGCATAGAACTCATCCGGACGGTTGTAGTCAGCAAGAGTCCTCTCATTAGCAGGAGGATTAACCATCTGCCCTTGACCTTGGGGCTGTTCAGGTTCAGGTTCAGGGATCACACGTCCCTCAGCATCAATCCTTAGCCCGTCATCATTGTATCGGTTTTTCTGTTGGTCTCTCAGAACACCCTCAGCATCAGGTCTCAAAATCAAATGATTGTTGTTCATCCTTGCTCGTTGACCCTTTATGTTCGTTCTCTCTAGTCTAGCAAGTTCCTCAAGACTGAGGTTCACAAGTTCTTCGCTCTGGTTGCTTCGAGTGTGTCGACTTGGCATACACAGAACTCAAAGAACAAGCCAAACAAGGGAAAAATCAGTAACAAAGAAAATAAAAACGACTTAGACTCAACTCTAGGACAAAATCTATCGGCGAACTCAGTTGAGTCCCCGGCAACGGTGCCAAAAACTTGATAGGTCTAAAGTTTTACTCCCTATTCTACTGCAAGTGCACAGTTATGCTATTGTAGTACTTAGGGTATCGAATCCACAAGGACTCACGGTCACACGATAGATTGTATGTATTCAAGTTAAGCTAAATTAAACCAGAGAATGCAATAAACAAAAGCAATAAACTAGAAAGTGTTTCCAGATGGAGAAAGGCGTCAGACTTAAGAATTTCTTGGGAATTATGCTATGTCGGATACTTAACTAGCAGGATTCAGATTAAGCGCAGTTCAAGAACTAGAAACATAATACTAAACAATCCAAATCTCGCTGAGATTGTTTCTATATCTAGCAACCTAGTGATCCAAATCTCTTTGTGATCCTAGAGTTCTAAACAAGCATTAAGAACGGGTTCTATCGGTTCACAATTTTTCTAGACCAAATCTCTTTGTACCTAGTCAAATTGCTCACTCTAAGTTTAGGTCAGATTATAACTCACACTCTCGTGCTATTGCTAATTATCTCAGATTTATCACTCACACTCTCGTGCTATTGTTAATTAAGCGCAACTTAGGTGATGAACGATAAGATAGTGAATCCTAATCAACCAGTTATCAAACATGCATAAAACCTTTATGAGAATCCCTAAATCTAACTAGGTTACTACTCAGACATGGAAGCAATTAAACAACACATCATAAATAGAAAACCAGAAACTGAATAGATAAAGCAAAAGGGGTTCGAAATCCTTCTCTTGAGGTTACAAGTAGCAAGAATCAGCCCCAACTCAATATCTCTCAATCTCTCTCAAGCAAGAACAAGTCAAGAACAACATAATAGAATAATAAGTCTGAAACCCTAATAAAACTCTCTAAACACGTTTTGGGGTCATATTAGAATATAGGGAAACTTCGGGGTCTTTTGTGCAATTCTTAAAAACTCGTCTAAACTCGGCGCACAACTTCTCTCGGGCTCGGTGTCGACCGACATCAAAGGTAGTGTCGGTCAACACTCCATTGTGGTCGAGACACCATCTTCAGATCGTTGCACAAATCACCAGAAACGTCCCAAAATCCCTCTCTTTGCTCCAAACACAAGCTTACCTGTAAAAGACTCAATAGACTCTAAAAACCAGGTTAAAGACTCAATATATACAACTATATCATGGTTGAAAACCTAAAAAAACCATGATATATCACCCTCCCCCACACATGACACAACACACTATTTACTATTATTGGGTTTACACAATATGACCATTGATGAAGAATGTGTTAAAATGAATGATCACTATGCTCTGTGTTTGCTAACTTTCTTCTCAAGTTCATATTTTTTTGCTCCAACGATCCTTTCAATTTCTTTACCCCTTTTCACGAGTACAAATGTTGGCATTCCCGTCACATTGAATTCTCTAGCCAAATCCTGAAAAGATTCATCATGAACTAAGTTTTACTATGTTTCTCAATACAATCCCATAAATGTGGAAACAGAAGCACGTAGCTGAACCCAATACAATCCATTTCAATAAAACACTACCCACAGAGTTCAATATCACACACACTCCATTTCAGGCAAAATCAGTGAAGTAGAGATCAATCAGAGTAAAGAGTTATCAGTAGAGATCAATTAGAATGATGACTGATGAGTGATCAGCAAATGGAGTGAATGAGTGATAAAAAATCAGAGTAAGCAAGTATGCACATCCTGCTGTTTTATACTCTTGCATCGTGTCGTTTTTAAAGCTGGTTAGTAAGTCAAACCAGATTAAGGCCATGAATGTTTAAGTAGTTTCTGGATTTTGGTTTTGGGTTTTTGGATTTTAGTTTTTGATTTTTAGATTTTGGTTTTCGAGTTTTTGGTTTTTTATTTTGCTGTAGATTTTAGTTTTTAAAAAATTTGAATGTTGAGTTATTTAGTTTTTGGATTTTGGATTTTTAATATTTTTAGTTTATTTATAATGCTGAATTTGCAAAACTAAAATCTAAATTTATTATAAAGAAATATTATTTAAATATAATAACTATTACAAAATTTATTTTAAAAAGTGCACATAAAATCTAATATATAATGGGAAACCACTTTCTCCATCTAAGCGACACGTGTCCTATTCTTAATTTATTAGTGGACCTTAAAACAAATCGAAAGCCCAATATCAATTGAACCCCAAATCCTCTAAGCCTAGCCATTGCCTCTATGTCCTCTCTTCTTCCCGTGAGTGTTTCATCTTCCTCCCCCTCTGCATTGAATTCGCGAGTCTATGTAACGGCAGCTCCATTAATTTGCCGATATTTATTGGAATCCGTTCCATTGCAATCGCTTCTGCTTTAATCTCATTCAGTTTACCCTACCCATCCACATCCAAAGGAAAAGACACCTTCTCTACCTGCTGCCTCTCCACATCAGACGCTTCCACCACGTAAGCATCCACCTGCACCTCCAGACCTGCTACCTCTAACCAACAAGGCTACATCATTTTTACTCTCTTCACAAAGTTGTAGCATCACTTTCTCGGCCTTCGCCACTGCCTACTTACTCTTCACCGAGCAAAAATGACGGCTTCTCTCAAACATCTTAGATCCCACCATCTTCTCCGTCTGCATTCGAAAGACCAAACAGCGGGACATTAGAGAGACAGAGGGAAGGGTTACATGTATATATAGAGATCCGAGAGAGCTCGGCGAGTGATCTTTTTCATGAAGGCATCTGGTATTCCTCACTTCCATAGCTCTGCACTTCGTTTTAGGTTCGTTTTCTCCATATCTCTCTGATTTCTTTTCTCGAAGGCCTTAGATTGCGAAATTTTATTGTCAATTTGGTATAGAATCATCGGATTTAACGTTCGTTTGGGATTAGGTTTGGATTCACGAGATTTATGTCAAATTTAGAACTTTGCGCTTTCTAGATAATCTCTATTCATGGGGTTACGTCTTCTTATTTCGCGATCAGGATTTTTTTATATTTTTTGTTTTTTGGTCGAAAACGCGATCATGATTAAACACATTTACATAGGGAGACTGTAATTAAATTTCTCCGTGTTCACTCTTTCAATCTCTGAACTTTTTCTCTTTTTATGAAATTAAAGTCTCTGGACCTCATTACTTATGTCGAGTAAAATTAGGGATAACTAAGAAAAATCAAACTTTTTATGCTCTTGAATTGTTTCATGGCCCTTTAAAGTTTCTGTAAAATGATTCGAACTGTTTTGGAATTTTTGTGTTGTGAGGTTGTTCCCAAAGATTGCCCTTTCTTGGTTTTACATCTACTATATAATAAGCATTTCCCTTGGATTCAGATTTTATGCATTCCTATTTATGAAAATTTCCCCAAAATTTAGGTTTGGTATAGATTTTGATTTGGTCCTGAAGAGTTTAAAAGATATGGTTAAGCTTTGACAACGAATGTTTGTGTCATCAAGGTTCAATCTTTAACTTTGCTAATTGGAAATTGAAAGAGTAATTTCCATTCAATCCGCAAATTTGGAAATTGAGCATTCCCCTAATTTCCTCTCCTCTCTGCACATGTATCTATCTATTTGTCGTTGAACTTATTATTATTCTTTTGTGTATACTTACAGTGGCAGGATTAGGTAGTCTCTGTAACAAATACATTCACTCTCTGAGAATCAAAAACTTAAGCTCCCTAAAGTTCATCTTCTCCATTATCATTTTCTAATATATAGATGCCGAGTTTTATGTTAGGGAGCCGGTACAAGCGGTTGGTGGTTATGAAGGTGTTGGGGAAGTCTATGCACTTGGCTCCAGGGTCGATGGTCTTTCTCCAGGGGATTGGGATATTCCATCTCCACCTTCTACTTCAGGTAAACTCTGTTAACTGGCATATATGCTCTAAAGACTAAACTTGATTAGTAGCAGGAATATGACAATTGGATGTCAGCATATATAACTGATGATCAAAGTGAGACAACAAAAGATGTGTAACCTAAAAACAGTTTAGTGGTTTCTCTTTTGATTTGTGCAACTTTGATGGAAATCTGATGAAATCTCTCTGTGCTAAGGGACTTGGCCGACATATGTTGTGAAGGAGGAAAGTGTGTGGCACAGACTTGATAAAACGTGTCCAGTGGAGTATGCCACCACGATTACTGTTTGGTTTGACTCACTTAGATGCCCCTGCACCAGAGAATGGTGAGAATCTCAAAAGTATCTCTCTTTAAAAAAAAGATTCTGACTGGTTTTAGGAAAGATTTGAGCACCAACTCCTCTTTAGTTCTTGACTAATTTCAGACTGAACGTCTCTCTCCTTCTGCATCCTTTGTTATGCCCGTTTCTTATACATGTTCGAGATCTTGATTTTGGGATTGAGATAGTAGGGTCAGATATAGCTAGAGAAAAGAATGGACTCACGCTGAGTTCTAGGAATGTTCATCTTTCAGGTGCAGAAAGACAAATGGTACAATTTACATCCGATGTTTTTACTTTTTTCTTTTCAATTTGAACAAGCATCAGAATATTTTGTATACATTGCTTATACTTGCTGATTGAACGGTTCGGTTATTGTTATGAAATGGCAGGTGTTGTCTATAAGTGCAAACCAGCTGTACAGTGTTTAAGGATATGATCATTTCAGAGCTTCTTGGAGCTGCAGGATGAATCAATTATGTCAAGGTAAGCATCACATCATGTACTTAGATAGTGAAGGAACATACTTTAGCTGAACCACCAAAATTATATTGCAAATAAATTTTGATTTAGAACAATCTGTTTGCGAACAAAGACTATATACATACCATTCAGTTTTGATGTGAGCACTGATCATGTGAAAATGCAGATTGTTGATCAAGAAATTCTTGAAGGAGTAGAAGAGATAAAGAATGGAGTAGTGGTTTGTGTTCATGCTTGGTTCGGAACGGTTAGGCTCATAGACAACACTGAGATTAATGTCGATGACTAGATCTTACTGTCCGCATCGAATTACCATCTCTGGTCCGATGACAACAACTCGGAAGCCTTTGCAATCAGAGAAGAAGGATGAGAATCAACGTAAACTATCAGCTTTATAGTGTTTGTTTTGTCTGCAAGAGAGAGGTTGGATACACGAATGATATTTGCACATTTCTTAATGTCTCCATTATAACCTCCTCTTTGAACTCAAACAATAAAAACTTAAATAAGCAATTACTTTCTATATTATGCATTTTTAAACATCACTTAAAATCATGAAACAAATGATTTTTTACAGCAAACTCATATATTGAAATTTAAAAAGAGATTTGACTCACTAAAAAAAAGAATCAACCCAGAACAGAGTTACTATCATTTTTTCTTTAACGAAAAACAATACGTAACCCCAAACTCAGATACTAGCAAATAGAAAAAAACAACAAAATCAGGGTACATTGAAAATAAAAACAAGGTAGACCACATGACCCCCGCGCGTGGGGTTGCAAGCACACTAGTTATTCTAAGGAAAACACAATAAACACAAACTAAAATCATCTTGAATTCCATAAAGATTTGGCAGTTTTATCTCGAATTCCTTCCATATATTGCATCAGAGCATTATTGGGTTCTTCATCTGAATCTGAATCTTCTTCAACCACATTAGTAGCTATGTGGTTTGAATCAAAATCAACATCTCGTAATTTTGATAACCTGATGAAATTGTGTAGCGCCATCGTTGCTGTAATAACCCTGCGTTGAACATGTATGGCATATCTTGGTTTTTCTCTTAGAACCCACTATTTTGCCTTCCATACACCAAAAGTACGTTCTATGATAGATCGTAGCGAAGAATGTCGCTTGTTAAACATTTCTTTATAGATACTAGGCGGACTAGCTCCATTATACTGGCTCGGATGATATCTTTCCCCTCGATATGGGGTAAGAAATCCAGGCTGAAGAGGATAACCAGAATCTCCCAAATAATATTTATCGAAAGGATCGGTCGGAAATTGATGAGGCCCCTCCATCGCTAACTCTAGAACTTTTGCATCGTGAGCTGATCCCGGAATACCAATAGATGCACATGTAAACAACATGTTCATATTGCATATAGCTAAAACATTAATACTTGTGTTGCTCTTCCTGTTCCAATACTTTTTTGTATCTCTTCCCGCAATAGTGACAGGAATATGTGTTCCATCAATTGCACCAATAAACCCTTTAAAGTGAGGGTAATACCTGTTGTCTGATAGTAACTTTGGATGAATTTGTGTGAGCTCATATGGACCAGGTCTAAGCAAATGAACCGCCATTTTTTCGAGAGCATTCAATACTTCATGGAATTTTCCACCGATGGTTTCTTGTGAGTGGCCAAATACTTTTCCAACATACCTCTGAGTCCCATTTTGAGCGCAAATGGTAAGAAAGATTGCAACGCTTTCCTGGATGCTTACATTATCAGTCTCCTTCAAATGATAACACTCCTTAAGCTTTTCACATAAATGAATGTATACTGGTTGATACATTCGAATTATGTGACCATGAATTAGTTCGTAGACGTATCTTTGGCCGCGTTATGGATCTAAGTTCATTTGTTGCCTTTCTATACTCATGAAGCAAGGATCCATGAAGGATTCTCCAAAGTTAATGCTACCATCTTCTGCATCGTCATCTTCAAGCATTCTGTAAAATGCTTCTTTTAAAAAAAAAGTAATTTTTTTATTAAAAATGAAAATATTTATTAATGCAGAAATAACTTAAATCAAAGACAACCATTATTATATGTTAAATAGAAAATTAAAAACTCCTAACAAAAAATAAATAAGTTTTTATTTGAACTAAACTTTTAGTTCATTTATTCAGCTGCTCGGTCGATTCCAGTCATCCTCTCAAGATATCTAACTCTGGCATTGTCGTCTGGTAATGTGAGATAAACACGTGCATGCATCTCGTTGGTTTGAAGCACAGTCACGCTCCCCAATATAGAGATGAGTCATACTGAAGATCAGGGAGTGTTAGTAATGTTAATTTCACGCTCTAACTTGTTATCTTGTGCTCGTTTATAAATTTTGGTACGCTTCATGTAGGCTTCATTCAGCACAAATTCATACAAAGATTTTGTTGTTCCTCGTTTACGTGTTGAAGCTCAAGTACGCGAAGTGTTTCCATACACCCATTTGGAACTTTGATTGTAGGAAGATGGCACGTCATAATCATCTATGAGATTCATTGTTTCATCATCATTCTCTGTAACCGTTTCAGACTCAGTATTTTGATCCACTCCTGACCCTATGTAGTATCCATCATCAGTAGAAATGTGTTTGCTTCCAAAAAGCCGGTCCAATTTATTGAGATCAGTAAGAGGATGTGTTCGAAGTTTTGAAGCATCAGGTATTCCTATATTATTTTTTAAAAAATATTAGTTTATTATATATTACTAATTAAAAAAATTGAAATGATATAATATTCAAAGATTACCTGGATACGATGACACCACCATTCATCGTCCATTTCAATAGCTTGTGTATCAGGATTAAGTGCAGCTCCAGTCATACGGATCAGTTGACGATAAATATCGTAACTTTTTTTATAGCATAATATTTATTTTTTAACGGAAGCCATTCAGGATTTTGACCTGTTGCATCTTTAAATATATTTCTGATTCTCGTTTTGCTCTCTTTCTTTAGAGGACCAGTACACCAACTAATATGTTCCATCTCAGTCTCATATACATCAAGAAACATATGAACCATACTATCGGTCCGTTGTATTCCTTTAACAATATTTCATATATTAATTAGACAACTATTTTGTATACTAGGATCTTCATCCCCGCGCACGCGCGGGGATTCGGTTGTGGTAGTGGTTTGTTAAATTCTATTTATGTTATTTAGGCCATAAATTTAATCAACTACATTTGTCTGATAATGATGCATGTGCAATACTTATTTGAGTTAGAGGTCGTTTGTAGGACGTGCTTGAAGATGTCTACTACACTTTTTTAAGATATAGTTAGAGGTGTTTTCGTGTGACCTCGCCCCTCAAATGGATATGCAAATTAGTATCCAACGATTCATCTACATTTACCTCACCAAAAATTTCTGAGTTTGGACCTAATGTTGCAATGGAGGAGCCTGACATTACAATTGTCTTCCGCAAACCATCATTGCCTTTACTGTTCATTCTTTGTTTGGTTTGAAGATCTGCTCCGCCTTGAGTATGTTGAATAGATCTCATGTAGGTACTTGCATCAAAATTTTACTTATATGGGGAGACCATAACTGGCGGAAAAGCTATTAATTTCCTTAATAACTGACTTGTATATGGTAGTTCCACTAATCGGTCCAAGCTTAGTATTTTTGTTGGTGGAAGGATCAGCGACTTTATAGTGTAATGAGTTCTTACTATCACTTGCATGACCAGTTTGAGGCATTCTTCCTGAAACTTTATTCACATAGTTCCCAATGGGATGTACGTGTTTTGCTTTCCTGCTGATCTCTATCGACGACATATGAAGCATTTTGCCAACCATCATTAGTTCTTGTTTTTGCATTTAAGCCCTCTATGTGCATTGTGCCAGCCACCACCTTGATAACTATTTACTGGAGGACCACGCCAAGCATCATATTGATGAGGAAATTTCGCATTGGGATAAGATTAGGAACCACGGGAGTCCAATTGCCCTTCCTCACTATATGGTTGGTCATCTCTTCTCCGGGAATTTTCATCTCCAAGCCATACATTAGCTTCTGCATATGGAAGACAAGCTATGATCAGATATAGCGCCAAAGAGAACATCCACTAAAAAGATGAAAGGGAAATAATGCAGTAAGAAGAATTCACACGAAAGGCTGTGAGTGCAACATGGCCCTCTCCATAAAAGACAGTTATAAACATAAGTAACTACAGAAATGAAATGATAATATTTGTTGGTAACATATAAAAATAGAGGTTTGAAAAATAAGAAACTTCTGTGCAAACCACACCTCGCTCTTCCGCAGACCTGCAACATAGGAGTTTCTTAGAGCAATGTCTAACGTATTCACTCCCTAAAATCAAATCACATCATATCTAAAAATCACATTATATCCAACAGCAAGCTAGAAAACCCAATCCCTGAAAGTTTTGACTTCGTTGCAAAATGAACATGTGTTTGCTAACATCATTCTCTAGAATGTGGAGTAAATAAAAAGAACAAAAACTATAAATAAACACCTTTTTACTGTTTTGACCACTAACTATTTCCCTTTCCCCTGCCCAAAACCAGTTGAGAGATATTTACATCTATACTCCTCTGTTTTTTGTTCACTCAAACTGTCGAGATAATACTTGTCGGCAGTAAATCACAACCGCTCCGTTCACCAAAATCTTCATATAGCTCGATCCTAGCAGCGTTACGATCGCCGTTAGTACCAGAAGACGACACTCGAGCCTTAAGCTGGCTCAGAACCAGAACAATCGCTTTCTCAATCCATTCCTCTAGCTCCGTCGGGCCTAACCATACTCCACTCAAGATTCTCTGAAGCACCTTCTCTCCACTTCTATCTATAACGATTCGCCTAAGACTGTCGTGACTCTCCGACAACGTTTCTGAGTTTTTCCTTCTCACAGCTCGGAAACCAACAGCCCGGAACGCAACCACGTCATCAATGTGGCTTACCAGATCGTGGAACGCAAACGGAATGCATTGCAGAGAAAACTTAACGCTAAACGTTTGTTCTTCTTTCACGTTATCCATTGTTAGGTCGCTCGTATTGTGCGAACCATCGTCCGTTCTATCAGCAGCTGTGTTTTAATCGAATGATAAACCGGATCCATGTTCTTTCTTCGCTTTAGTCAGCCTTTCTTCATCGTTGTTACAAAGCCATCTAGCTCGACGTTTCCCAAACTTCTCCCACATACAGATTTTGCCTGTCAAATCTCTGAGCTTTGTTTCGTTGTCTAGGACACACGTTTTTGTCCCTACAGAGTGATGCCAACTCGATGTCATAATATCCATCGCTCGTTATACTTCCACGCAGCAACACATCTGCTTCACCGATATCTTCAAGCAAGATAACAGAGAAGGGGCTCTTCTTAACGGTTTCCGCAATCCTCCAACACGGTTTTACCACGGATGCTAGTATTTCCATCTCCAGCAGGATCTTTTCTCGACCTGAGGGGAAACATTATTGGATTGGTTCTGTATACAAGAGAAGACAAAGCCTACACAATATTTCTCATTCCAACTCTTTTTGGTCCTGATAACAGTAACCACACATCTCCCACTGATACGACACCTCGTCGTTTCCCATTCCCTATCTTGCATTGACTAACCGTGACAGCCACTGCAGAGGCTGCATCATGCTGCCACCAATTCCCTTTAGAGGCTTCTTAAACATATCAATGTTTAAAGAGTTCTCAAGATTCTACTTTTGCAGAACACTGATCATATCGTTGTTCTGTACTGATTCAGACGTATGCAGCAGAGAAAGTCTCTCACTCGCACATCCCTTGTCTTCTCTGAATCCTGAAATACGCACAACGCAAGTAAAAGAAATATGTTTAGGTTTGTTGTTTTTTTAAACATTTTCATCGCAATATAAAAGTATTCAAATCGAAAAACCTTCGTTCGTCCAAGTACAAGTTCTCTCTGAATCGGGCTCTCGGGAAGACTCTTCTTCTTCGCCAAATCTGACACCAAAGGGCTCATAGGTTTCAAGTGTACCCTCTTACGCACTTCTCTACTGGGCTGGAACTTAGGTTGCAAAGGCTGACGAAGAAGCATATTGGGACCGTAAGAGCTTGTTGTCAACTGTATATGAGTTGGAATCGAGATGATCCTCTCGTTCTTGTTATGAAAGCTAGGATGTAGATGCACACACACATCATTCCATTTCTTCTGCACTTCTTCAATCTTCGCTTGCTGTTTAAAGAGAAAAAAGGCTTCGAACCGCAAACATTAGAAACTGAAAAACTATGACATAATTCATTTAGGAGACATTTCTCTAATCTGATTAGTCATGTAATCACATAGTAAAGACATTGCAATTGTGGAAGAGAAGAAGATTCAAAGTGGTATACTTACCGGTAAACGATCAACCGGTTTAGCATTCAATAGCCATTGTGGCAACTGTTTCGGCTTAAGTTACTTCTGTTTTAACCTCTGGAGACATGGAATCAATTTCAGAGAGCTCTCGCTCGTAACTCTGCGAACACTCCGAACAACATTTGATTGTCCTGTTTGCAAGCACAAAGCTCTTTAATGGCATGAATGATTAAGCAGATGATCCCAAATTGTTCGGTGGCCTAATGAGAAAATCTTAATCAAAATATGAAATTTTTAGCTGAGATCATTTTCTGTAGCAAAACGAACAAAATAATTCTATCACTCACCTGGGAATAACGCCGGACGCTGGAGCTGTAGCTGCAGCCGACACGGCCTGCAGATCCCAATCGTTATCCATTGATGGATGATAAACTTGACATCTAAGATAAGTCTCACACGTTGCGGTTCCGATAAACCAGATTCTTCATTCGGATTTCTGCAGAAGCCTCCGTATCTCCGTCACCGTTGTCCTCCCTACCTCCACCGCGAGCGTTTGGACCAGTTGCTTTGAGCTCGGTTGCTCCGCCATTTCAAGTCTCCCATATCGAGAATTACTCCGCCGCCTCCGGGGTCCGAATTCTTTATCTGGGTCTCGAGAAACCCGTCTAATTTCCTGACTCGCCGCCTTATCCGAATCGATTTACTCCAAATGAACAACGTTTGATTTTTTCACCGCTAAATTCCGGGGATGTCGCAATTACTATGAGGAAGCAGTTACTTTGCCGAAGAAGACGAAAAGGTTGCGTAAGGGGCTTTAGTTAGAGGTTGGGCTTCTGCAAGTTTAAGATATTCGAGGGCCCAACTTTTAAAAAAAAGAGAATGGATGACGTGGACACCTTAAGAGAGGAGAGAAAAACTCTCCCATTATATATATGATTGTGAAAGATAAACATATGAAAATATTAACTAAATAAATACCTTTTTGCCATTCGATGATTGTCCTTAAATCGCTATACCTATAGTATTAAAAACATAGTTAGTATTTGTATTTTTTAAACAAAATAAATTCAGTTGATTTATTTTAAAATGTGATAAAATTTATAAAAATATTTAATAAATTATGTACAACAAATATTAGAATGTAATAAATATATTAGATGTATAAAACGAAAAAGAAATAAATAATAATTTGATAAGTATATATATAAATATATATTATGTGCCAAAATATTATAAAAATAATTAATAGCTACAATTATAAAATATAAAGCAACATAACATATGTATAATACTTATAACTAACAAATTCAATTAATTTAAATAAAAATGATAGAAAAAATTGATACAATAGCATAAAATTAATTAATTAATCTTATCTCAAAAAAATTTAGTGGGATTTGCAACATAAATTTTTTGTGTGCGTATGCATAGATGAGAGATGGTAAGAAATGAAGGTGTGAAGTGTCTCTTAACTAGAAACAAATGAGAGACACTTCACACCTTCATTTCTTACCATCTCTCATCTATGCATATGCACACAAAAAATTTATGTTTCAAATCCCACTAAATTTTTTTGAGATAAAATTAATTAATTAATTTTATGCTATTGTATCAATTTTTCTATCATTTTTATTTAAATTAATTGAATTTATTAGTTATAAGTATTATACATATTTGGTCGAAACGTTAAAACGGTAATTAGAAACCATCTAAACACTTTTTCTTAGAAGAAGCTGCTTCTTTGATTTTCTTTCTTTACTGAACCTCATAGTCGTATATATTAGATAAGCGCAGTCAAGATGATGAGAATCTCTCTGATGAAGACGAGTCCAAGTTGCCGTTGCAGTTAGCTATTGTGGGTAGGCCTAATGTTTGGAAATCAACGTTGCTCAATGCATTATTGGAAGAAGAGCATGTGTTGGTGGGTCCAAATGCTGGTCTCACTAGAGATGCTGTGAGAGTTCAGTTCGAGTTTGAGGGTAGGACCGTCTATATGGTTCGTTTAGGATTCTCATTTTTCCAACTCTCTTACACTAGCTATTGTTATCTTAGTGCTAGACAGAAAAAGGGGACAAGCTCTCAAACTAATTCACTTCATTTGATGTTTATGCTGGGTATATGTTAAGGTTGATACTGCTGGGTGGTTGGAGAGAACAGAGCGAGACAAAAGACCAGCATCTTTAATTATCATGCAATCAAGAAAGAGTCCGATGCGTGCACATGTTGTCTGCTTTAGTTCTCGATGCTGAAGAGGTTTGTCATAGATTCATAGATACTTGCAAGGAAAAGAAAATATCAATAGATGCTTACCGTATATATTGTGTACACATTCATAAGTAGTTTTAGCTAGACGCGTTGTAGAAGGACGTGGTTTAGTCGTTATCATTAACAAAATGGATTGTCTAAGAGGGAAACAGAACTCTGAGATGTACAAGAAAATCAAAGAATTCCCATTGAAGTTTAGACAGTTATTCCTCAGGTAAGTTTGTTAATTCATGGGGGTTTTTGAGCGATAAGAAACATAATATTTTGGTTGCAGATAACAGGAATCCTGCTTGTGTTTATCTCTGCATTAGAGGGAAGTTGACTATAGTATACGCAAAAAAAAAAATGACATCATGAGTTGCCTAATCATTTGCTCCGTCTGCTGAGTTAGGTAATGAGCCGACATACTTGGAAAGACGCCGCTTCACAGCCAATGATCAAGTTTTTCACTCAGGTGAAACCTCGACCAACAACTTTTGTAGCGTTTGTAACCGGTAACGCAGTTACTTGAAAGCGACATAAGGTTCTTGACTAAATCATTGAAAGATGACTTCGATTTAGGCGGGACTTCTATTCGAATCACATACAGCGTTCTGTTTTTCGGAAGCACAAGCCGCTCTGGTGGTCGTGTAAGGCAAAGAACAACTCAGACAAGCGGACGTTTCGGTTTAAGAACCCATTACAATTGAGGAAAGAACTCCTGTATTATTAACTACTTTTTTTATGTTCTGTATGCTGTTTCGTACTATCCTGCTTAGTATATATGTGCTAATCCTCAAGCCTTTTTACTCTTGTTATGCTAAGATTCTCTCTAAAAATAGTTCATAATGAATTAAGACTAGATTGGGGACAAGCTAAGAAGAATCTTAGGATCATGTAAATCCGATATTAAATACTAACCGTGAATAAGTATTCTTGAATCTTGATTAAAAAAAACTATGAGGATTAGGCAAGTTGCCGAAGCTTGGGGTGTATTTGTTATTTCATAGTTGCGGGAAGGTTTCAGAATTTCCAGAGAGGAATATTGATGCGATCATGCGACCCGACCGGACAAATTGAGACGAGATTTTCATACCGAATGAAGTCATCCAATCCAAGAAACATTGAGAGTTCAGCCAAAAAATCTTTAACTTTTTACAAATTGCTAAAAAATTAGAATTTTTTGACCGACAAAAAAGTACAAAATCTGTGGACTTACTAATTAGTGTTATTTTACATTTTTTTTCCCACTAAAACATGTTCCTCTCTAAATTCGAATTCGAAAGCTCAGGGCTGAATTAGGGGGGATTTTTGTCACTGAACTAATCACTCTTATAAAGAAATTTCTAACATGTTTTTTTTAGAGAAATTTCAATTTTTAAAAAAAATAAAAATCTTAAAAAACTTACAAAAATATTTTAAAATTCAAGAAACATTCTGAAAAAACTAAAACTACAAATAAATTTTATTTTTCCGTTAAAAAATATAATATTTAATGATTAAAAATCTAGAAATAAAAATGCTAAAATTAATGATTAATATAATTTAAAATATAAAATATACAAATAATATTTTGAAATCACACGATATTTTCATATAATTAATGTATTTAAAATAAAATACACAAATGATATTATCACACAAATTGTTGTTAAAATAAGATATCAAATGAACATAGACCAAGATTTTTGTACATTAAAAGCTAGTAATTAAATGACACACATTTGTAGTTTTTGTTGTATGTTCGTTCTGTATCATATTTTGAGAGCGTTGTGAAAGAAGGATGGAAACGCTCGGTAAATCTTTGATCAAAAAAAAAAAGAAACGCTCGGTAAATGTTGTGGAATACAGTCCGACGTTTTAAATATTTCACCTGGAAACGCTCGATCCAATATGGCTCAGTGGAAAAGATCGGTAAATGTTGTAAGGCAATACCCACCTGGTAACGCTCGATCCAAACGAATAACGGGAAGCTTATAGCGAGTATCAAAGAGAAACTCGACAGGGTGCAGGACGATGATTCCCTCTCGAATGAGGAAGAACTAGCTCTTAATTAAAAGCCTTTTTATGTTCTTATTGAATTAGTTCAATGTTTCTCATATATAACATGGTATACGACATCAAATTTCAACAAGAGTAAATTAAATTCGTTGGTATTATACTGATCCATCGTTTTATTATGTAGTTGTAGAACATGGTACATATGCAACGTTTTATTGTTTAGTTATCGAATACAGTCGGACGTTTTAAATATTCACCACATACTTATATATTTAATTTCTTACGCTTCCGCTGGTTCTTGAAGTGCTCTTTCGGGTTGGCTTCCATCTTAAGCTTCACCTCAGGAGTCGCCATCACCTTCTCTTTCTTGTCGTTCGCTTCTAAGGCTGAGCTCAACCCCGAGAGCAAACTTAGGGCCACTATTCCAACGGTTCCAACCGTGGCTATGGCTTTCACTGTACCGGACACGCACTCCTTCATATTGATATGATCACTAAGCTTGAACGTATTTTAGTTTTGTGTGTTTTTATTCGGTTGAGTTGCAAGAGAGGCTTCAGGAGTGCGTTATATAGAGTGCGAAATGTAATGGGCTCTTTGGTGTAATAAAGAATAATTGATATATTTTCGATGGGAACTATAGAAAAAAGTAAAATCTCTATAATTATCTTATGACTATTTCCAAATGAATGAATTTTGTAAATTAAGTCACGTTGTTGTCTATTGTATCTCTCTCGCTTAAGATATGCTTTTTGTCCGTCTATTGCTAAGAATAAATTACTTTTTTTAGTGGATAACGATTCCTCAGAACCAAATGACTGAATTTAGGGGTCTGTATTGAAGAAAGAAAGAATATAACACAGTATACCGAGACTTGCACACAATTGACCGCAACTTTGAATTTTGCTAAAGTGATAACACAACTTTGAATCACTAAATGCAAATTTCAGTTGCAAAACTAAGACCAAGGTGATGTTCTTTTACTCATTTGAAAACTGCGGCTGGAAACTCTATCCAAACGCATTTTCTAGATGCAACATCCAAAAGTAGTATTTTGTGTATTTGAAAACCGCATTTGAAAATTTTGTGTGAATGCAGTTATGTTTATTTGTGTGTTTGTATATTTTAACTGGATAAAGTTTGCACAAATGATTAAAAAGGATATATTTTTGTATTAACAATTGTTTTTAGGGTAACTTATTTATCTAGTATAAAAAAATAGAGCAATTACTAGGCTAGTACTAATCTTTTGATCTTCTTTTTCTATATTTT
The DNA here is from genome assembly GCA_030180135.1 of Orychophragmus violaceus. Classification (NCBI taxonomy): domain Eukaryota; kingdom Viridiplantae; phylum Streptophyta; class Magnoliopsida; order Brassicales; family Brassicaceae; genus Orychophragmus; species Orychophragmus violaceus. The sequence goes on from CM058235.1 coordinate 21,860,691, forward strand.
ATTGTCTAAATTATCCCCATAACTATTTGGAAAGAAAAAAATAATTACAGAATTGCTATTAATGTTTTTTCCATGTCAGCAAAAAAAATTACTTATTTACGAAATTGTCACCTTCCCTACGAATTTAAATCCGCAACATTGTTTTGAAGATTTTGTGGTTGCGGATTTGGTTGGAAAATTTACAGATTTATGGGTGCAGATTTAAATTTACGTGTGACAGATTTTTTTCTTTGTTACGGATTAAATATTAATCCGCAACAAAGACTATTGTTGCTTTTTTATTACTAAAGTAGTACGTAGTGTTACAGATTTGTTTAGTTTTTTACAGATTTTTTAAATTTCTGCGGATTTTAGTTGTAGATTTTTGGCTAGTGTTGAAGATTTTATATGATTTTGCAGTTTTCTCAATAATTTGCGGATTTAAATTACAGATTTTATTTTGAGTGTTACTGATTTTTTGCATTTGTTGCATATTTAGAAAACTCTGTTACAAAGACGAAAGGGTTAAAAAATTACAAAACTAGTCTTATAGTGTTACAGATTTATTTTATTTGTTACAGATTTATTAAGTTTCTACAGATTTTTCAAATTTATTGACGTGACATTTTAGAATTAAATTTTTTTATTTGCAGATTTGTTTGTATTTCCTTAATTAATGTTTAACACTAATTTTAAATTTAAAATAAAATTATGACTATACAAAGAATGATTTCTGAAACTTTTAAAATATAATATCGTTAGAAAATAAGTAGGTTAATAGTTTTTAAATTTTGAAAAATTTCAATTTAAAAATCCCAAAAATTTATAACTAATTATTTATGTAAGTGTTTTGAATTAATAAAAATTTATGCAAATACCGAAATAAGAAATAATTTATGTAAGAGTTTTGAATTAATAATAATTTATAAACTTATTATTTATGTAAATATTTTTAAATATTTATGAAATATTTTTAAATGATTTTATGGCAATTTTCGAAAATATTTCTTTAAGAAAATTAACTTATATGATTATTTCAAAAATGGAAATATTTTGTTTTTCAAAAACGGACATATTCTTTGTTTCCTTTTTTTTAAAATCAAATTTTATATTAAATAAAGTATTATTTTTTATTTTTTTAAGATTTTAAATTTTATTTTCGAAAATTTTCAATTTGAAAATCCCAAAAATTTATAACTAATTATTTATGTAAATGTTTTTAATCAATAATAAATTTATGCAAATAACAAAATAAGCAATAATTTATGTAAGTGTTTTGAATGAATAAAAACTTATCAACTAATTATATTTGTAAGTATTTTTAAATATTTAGGAAATGTTTTTAATTGATTTTATGGTAATTTTTGAAAATATTTATTTAAGGCAATTATTTTATATGATTATTTCAAATATGGAAATATTATTTTCTTTCAAAAAAGGAAATATTCTTTGTTTCTTTTTTTAAATCGAATTTTATATTAAATAAAGTTTTTTATTTTTATTTTTTAAGATTTTAAAATTTATTTTTGAAAAATTTCAGTTTAAAAATCCCAAAAATTTATAACTAATTATTTATGTAAATGTTTTGATTTAATAATAAATTTATGCAAATACCGAAATAAGCAATAATTTATGTAAGTGTTTTGAATGAATAAATACTTATAAACTAATTATTTTTGTAAGTATTTTTAAATATTTAGGAAATATTTTTAATTGATTTTATGGCAATTTTCGAAAATATTTATTTAAGGCAATTATTTTATATGATTATTTCAAATATGGAAATATTATTTTCTTTCAAAAAAGGAAATATTCTTTGTTTCCTTTTTTAAATCGAATTTTATATTAAATAAAGTTTTTGTTTTTATTTTTAAAGATTTTAAAATTTATTTTTGAAAATTTTCAATTTTAAAATCCCAAAAAATTATAACTAATTATTTATGTAAATGTTTTGATTTAATAATAAATTTATGCAAATACCGAAATAAGCAATAATTTATGTAAGTGTTTTGAATGAATAAAAACTTATAAAATAATTATTTTTGTAAGTATTTTAAATATTTAGGAAATATTTTTAATTGATTTTATGGCTATTTTCGAAAATATTTATTTAAGGCAATTAAATTATATGATTATTTCAAAAATGGAAATATTATTTTCTTTCAAAAACGGAAATATTCTTTGTTTCTTTTTTAAAAACAAATCGAATTTTATATTAAATAAAGTTTTATATTTTTATTTTTAAAGATTTTTTAGGTAAAAATATTATAAATGGTAAGTATATTAAAATGGACAATTATGTTATTTTACACCTATTTAACACTAAGTTAGTAAACTTAGGGTTAGGAATACTAAGTTAGTAGCACTAGTAAAAATATATCGTATAGCCACATTTTATTTCGTGACCATGGCTAAAATTTCGTGGCTATAAGTGATTTTAGTCACGAAAAATCACGGAAAAAAAAACGTGGCTATACGATCGTGACTATTTTTTTTTCATGTCCAAATCGTGACAAAAAAGCCACGTTTTTGTCACGGTATTTACGTGACAAGATTTGCCACGAAATGTCTACGATATGTTTCGTGGCCTTAGATAGCCACGAAATTATTCGTGGCTATTTAAAAAAAGCTAAAAAAAATTATATAATTATAAAAACAAAATTACAAATTAAATATAAATTTATATACATAAATTAAATAAAAATAAATTCACAAAAATGCCAATGCTTCTCCACCGCCGCTGCTCCTCCACCGCATACGATGAGGAATCACCTGCAACAACAACAAAAATCCAAATCTCAAATTCAAGTTCCTGTCGTCTGGTTTTCCATGGCAGAGTTGAAACAAAACGTGGTTGAGATTCTTACGTCGTCTCTTCGTGGTAAGACATTTTCAGCTGAATTGATGAGGAACAGAGTCTTGAACAGAGGACGCTTGGTGGTGGTCGTTGGAGCCGAATCACGAGAGTCTTCGCCGGATCCGGCGATTAGGTGACGGAGACGTCCAAAGCTCTTCCTCTACTCGATTCGGCTCTGTCTCTCTCATACTTCGATTCATCTTCTTCTTCTCTGCAACCTTTCATCTGTCTTTGAAGTCTTTCAATTTCTATTTCTACAAAAAAAAAGAAGAAGTTCATATGCGTTGATGATGGAAACGGCGCACAGAGGAGTAAGGAAGAGAAGGGTGAGACTTAGGTAATTAATTAGGTTAATGTTATATCAACGGTTTAGATTTAATGAGAATGAGATCTGACGGTTGAGAAAGGAATATGTGTGTTTCTTGAAATAAATTTGAGCCACTGATATATTTAGATCTAACGGATGAGAAGTGTGATCCGCGTGATTTACTCTTAACCAATAAAAACGTTTTAAGATATAATTAATATATAATAATCAAAAATAATTTAAAAATAATAAAAATAGTTAAAATGAAAATTTTTAAAATCATAAATTTATAATTGTAATAGATAAAAATTTTAAAAGTTTCAAATTTTATAAATGATATAAAAATAAAATAAAAATAAACATATATAATAAATAAAAATGATTAAATTCGATTTTAATTTTAATTTACATTCTTTTTTATTTTAAAAATGTTAAATTTTATTTATAAGTATATAATAATTAAATTGTTGTTTAATAATTTTTAATTTATTATTAGCATTAAAGATTAGTAAAATTAAAAATAAAATCATTAAACTTTTAATTCATTGTTTTAAAAATAGTTTTAATTAATCTTTGTAAAGTATATATTGAAATAGTTTTTATTAATTTTATGTAAATATATATATATATATATATATATACATGTTTATTTGGGTTCATGCTTATTTATGGTTTAGAGTTATACTAAAATATTAGTTTTGTGTATACATAATTAATTTTTAGCTTTTAAATTTATAATTTATGATTAAGAGTAAGGTTTTAAGTATGATTATGGTTTATGATATATGGTTTAATGTGTTGATGTTTAGAATTTTAGGGTTTAAAGTTTTAATTTTCTAGGTAAACTACATATGTAAATGTTTAATATTAGTTTTTATATTTTGATTTTATATTTTATGATTGAGATTAATGTTTAGAGTGATTGTGGTTGAAAGAATATAGTTTTTATATTTTGATTTTTATACTCTAGAGTTTTAGGGTTTGTTTAGGGTTTAGGGTTTTATGTGTTAGTTATATATAGTTTTGTTTATACTATATATTTTAGATATTAGTTTTGTATATATAATTAATTTATATTTTGTTTTTATAGTTTATAGAAGAGTTAGGTTTAGAGTATGATTATGGTTTAGTGTATAGGGTTTAATGGTGTGTTTAGGGTATAGGATTTGTTAGGGTATAAGGTTTGGAGGGTAAAGTTTTAAATTTAGGTTTGAAATTTTAGATTTGAAAATAATAATTCATTTTATAATTAATGTTTATATTTTGATTTAATAGTTTATGAATAAGAGTATGATTTATAGTATGGTAATAGTTTAGAGTTTAGAGTTTGGAGGGTATAGTTTGGAAATTTTAGATTTATAAATAATAATTATTTTTATAATTAATGTTTATATTTTGATTTAATAGTTTATGATTAGAGTATGGTTTTATAATATGATAATGGTTTAGGGTTTAGAGGGTAAGATTTGTAAGATTTTGATTGGACAGACCTTGGCCACGAAATAAACGTGGTTAAATCGTGACTAATTAGACACGATTTAGCCACGATATTTTACGTGTATAGGTTTGCCACGATTAGTTCGTGACAAAACGTGGCTATACTAAGTCACGCTATATATCGTGACCAAAACGTGACTAACTGCCACGTTTTGGACACGATTTAGCCACGTTTTTTTGTCACGTAACAAGTCGTGACTAATTCGTGACTAATTATAAAATAGCCACGAATTATCGTGACTAAAACGTGGCTATACGGTATATTTTTACTAGTGTAATTAGTCTAAAGATTCATACTAATTAGAGGAAATTTTCACTTGTTTTTATGTGTGTTGTCTTACATCAGGTGGCCTGCAAATTATGTCTAACCAATGAATAGACCCCGAGGATTGTTTGGATGTCAACCTGGTATCGGGTTCACATGATTATGGATGGAAGAGAATATCGAAGTGATGGAATGGTTAAAAATTGGAGGTGGGATGGTTGTTTTTTCAGTTTACAATGGAATGTTGTAATGACTTTTTTTACGAAAGGAATTAAGGCTATAATAATAAATAATGATAACGTTCAGGGTGAACATGGGAAGTGTATGGTGTGGAGTTATTTTATGGAGGAACGAGGAATTAAGTTTTACTCTAAACAAAGATGGCATATAGATGTATTGGCCCACAATCTAAAAAGGATGTGTAAAGACCTGTTTTCGGCGACGTCGTTAAGACAAACGTCTATGTCCAAAAGTTAGCTGACATGTCTTCCTATGGTCCTAGAAATCCTGCGCACGTTTCTTTCTGTTAAAAACCAACAACTCAATCAGTAATATATTCCTACTATCTATCATGCAAGGAGAAAAAACGGGGGAAAAGGGAAAATGTCTGAATAATTGATTCAAACAATAATTACCGTGTGAGTGAAGGCTCTAGGAGTCCACGATCTTAAACTAGCACAATAGCAAGAAACAAGTCCTAAGCTAATAACATCTTACACAAAACCGTCTGAAGGCTCTAAAAAAACCTAACGTCCATTCGTGCTTATCGAGCTCCCAGCTTACACTCCTGAACTTCTACGGGCCGCTACGCTCCGGACACACACAATCGAACACGTCGGAATCCCACCTCGTACGTGTACTACACAACAATCATGCACGCTGGAGTCCCACCTCGTACGTCCCTACACACACAATCGGGCACGCCGGAATCCCACCTCGTATGTTCCTATACACATAATCGGGTACGCTGGAATCCCACCTCGTACGTCCCTACACACAAAATCGGGCACCTCAGAATCCCACCTCGTACGTCCCTACACACACACACACACTACACGTCGGAATCCCACCTCGTACGTGTCCTACACACAATCAGGCACATCGAAATCCCACCTCGTACATCCCCACACACACATTACACGCCGGAATCCCACCTCGTACGTGTCCTACACATACAATCTCCTACCGCAACTACTCCACACGTAGCCATCAATCACAATTAACGTTTTCAGTTTAAGTGATAACCTAATCTCTAGGTGCTTTCAGTCGCATCAATACAAATCAATAACTAGATCTACGCTAACTAAGTCAGACGATATTAACAACTGACTCACGTCCCAATATTGAGCTAATTCAAGGTAGAGTTCACGACCGGTCCTCACATTGCCACAATGATTACGATGAACCGCATACGAACATGAGATTGGACAGAACGGCTGCAACAACTTCGATGAAATGCTTCTCTATGTTCCCAAGAACCAAATCAGTTCTCCTTCAACCAGGATCTAGATCTGTGAGTCTATAATGTCCCTGCCAAGTTTAGGGTCAAGGGGAATTTGTTAGGGTCAAGCGGAATCTGTTTACCCAACTCAAAACACAAAAAAGCTAAACTAATCACATACCCACAATACACAGACACGTTTTAGAAAACAAGCCATAACTTCCAAACTGTAAGTCGAAATTGTGCGAATCTTATTTTTTGAAAATCTGAGACCTAGGGCTTTCCAACGACCTATTGTGCGTTCCGTGTTTCCTTACGGTTCAACAGGAAAATGCGAATCAATCGGACGGTCGAAATTGCATCGATCTCAGATCTACATTCGAAACGGGGAAATACCGAAGAAATGACTCCGATCTATCACCACATGGGATCAAAAGAGTTATGAGTAGAAGGAAAAAAAGAATCTAAAAGTAACTAGAGATTCACTTAAGCCGGAGAAGAATCGAGAGACGACACAAGGAGAGGAGAAGAGATCGAGTGGCGATGGACGACGGAGGCGACGACGGCTCCCGAATCCGGCAACGGCGGCTCCCCAAATCCGGCGACGTCTGGAGAAGGCGGAGGCTGGAGGTTGACGGACAGAGATTTGCTGCTCTCTCTTCTTTGTCTCTTCTCGAGGGTGGCTGCCTCTTTTTATATTGAAAGAGGTGGAAGCCCTAAGTTAAGTGAATATGCTTTTAGCTTTGGGCTTGGGCTTTCCTCTTTTATTTAAAAAATAATTGGGCCGTATTTTGGAGTGTTACAAGATGATTTACTAGAAAAAGAAAGGAACCAAAGGTTTTTAGGGGTTGACTTGGAAATAGAATGCTGCTATCATTATTTGGTTGGGGAGAACACAAAATTCTGGATATATAGGATTGAGTTGGAATTATCAAGGATTAGGCAGTAAATGGACGGAAAGTTATTTGCAGGAGATATGGTATAAATATAAACCGGAGTTTCTGTTACTTTCAAAGATAAAACAAGGTTATTGCTTTACAAGGGTCATTTCGGATATGATAATCTGCATACGGTGGAACCGAGAGGAGCTAATGGAGGGTTATAATGATGTATCTAATGTAGATATCAAGTATTCTAGTAAAAGAATTATTAATATAGAAGCGGTCGTACAAGGGAACAGAGTTTCATTTGTTTATGGTGATCCAATACATAAGTTATGAGATTAAGTGTGGGAGAGATTTACTCGAATGAGCTTGATTAGGACAAGTCTGCAGTTCATAATTGGAGACCTTAATGAGATTATTGGCAACCATGAAAAACAGGGAGAACACCAAGACATGAATCGACGTTTGTTTCTTTTAATAATATAATCACGGATTATGGTTTGATAGAATTCCCATTCCTAGGGGATTCGCTCTCGTAGAGAGGGTGTAGAGGAAATCAACTCATCACATGTAAACTGGAGAGGGCTTTGGCCAATCAGGATTGGCACATAATATTTCCTTTCTCATCGGTTGGATATTTGAGAACGATTGGTTCGGACCATCAGCCGATTGTGGTTACTATTGAAGATAAGATTCAAAAGAGAAGGGGTCAATTCAGATTTGATAAACGATGGGTTGGAAAACATGGGATAATGGAGATAATAAAATAAGGATGGGACGGAGCCGAAGGAGGCGTTGATACAAATTTTGTTTCCAAATTGGCAGATGTAGACATGAACTTTCGAAATGGAGGAAAAATAATCTCCTATATGGAAATACAAGATTTATGAGTTACAGTGTGCCTTAGATAAGGTTCAAAAAGATGATTCTCGATCACATGAGGAGTGGTGGAAATTATAAAAGAAAAATTAAATTAAGTTTACATGGATGAAGAATTGTTTTGGCAGCTGAAAAGTCAAAACCTTTGGCATATATCTGGAGACCAATATACTAAATTCTTTTTTTTCTTTGACGAAAAAACGACGAGCAAAGAACATAACCGTTGGACTTCACAATTCAAATGGAGAGTGGGTAACAAAGGATAATGAGGTGGAACATGTGGCGGTAGAATATTTTGAGGAGATAATTACCTCTACCAACCCAATTTTTTTTGAAGATTTCCTGAAAGAATTTCCATTATCAATTACACCTCAAACAAATGAGAAACTTATGGCTCCAGCGGTGGAAGAGGAAGTAAAAAGAGATTTATTTATGATGCATCAACAAAAGACTTCAGACCCGGATGGAATGACATCATTATTTTTTCAACAATCTTAGCTAATCGTGAAAATGATCTCACAGTAAGGGTTAATAGGTTTATCCAAGAGGGGAATTTAGATCCAAAGATAATGATGACACAAATTTTTCTGATTCCTAAAATAGATTGTCCAAACAGAATGACAGAATGAGATTTATTAGTATATGTAATGTAGGGTATACGATCTTTCCAAAGTTTGAAAGGGCTACTTCCAAAAATAATTTCAGAACCCAGTGGGCCTTTGTTTCAAGGAGATTGATTTCACATAATATTTTAATTTCACATGAGATGTTCCATGGATTAAGGACGAACAATTCATGCAAAGGAAAATTCATGGCAATCAAAACAGATATGAGAAAGGCGTATGATCGGATTGAATGGTTATTTATTGAGAACCTTCTCGGTAAAATGGGATTTGCGGCACAATGGATTGATCGGATAACGATTTTTATTTTGTCGGTCCATGATATATTGTTTTATTAACGGTCAGCCACATGGTTTTATCGTTCCGGAGCGATGACTTGGAAAAGGTGATCCATTATCCCCATATCTATTTATCTTATGTACGGAAACATTAATATAAAATATAAGAAAGCTGAAAGGGAAAAATATCTAAAATGATTAAAGATGGCAAGAGCATATCCTCCAATTTCACATTTGCTTTTGGCTGACGATAGTCTATTCTTTTGTAAAGCTAAGAAAGAGGAATGTCAAACGTTTTACGTATTCTTAAGGAGAATGAGGGACTTTTCAGGTCAACAAATAAAATTTTCAAAATATTTGCTACAATTTGGAAATATGATAGATGATAGAATCAGAGAGGAGATGAAGTCAATTTTGGGAATCAATACGGTGGGAGGTATGGATCTTATCTGGGAATTCCTGAAAGTCTGAGTGGTGCAAAGAAACAGATTTTTAGCTTTCTTCAAGACATGTTGCATGGAAGGGTTAATGGATGAGCAATTGTGGAGATTAATTGATAAGCCGGATATTCTTTTTTCAAAACTATTTAAAAGGAGATACTTTCGGAATATAAACTCTTTGGACCCGATAAGATGACTATTACTTCTGCTAGATCTCTGGTTAAAAAAGACTAATTAAAAGTGTGAGAACTGGGACATCCATTTTAATATGGAATGATCCATGGATACCAAGCTTATCGCTTGGGACCAGCTAAACAAAAATGGATACAACACAAATTTATATACGGTGGATCAAGCAATTGATCAACATAAGAAAGTGTGGTATAAAAATCTGACTGAGATGGTCATTGATCTTGAGGATGTGGAACTAATTACCAGCATTCCGTTTAGTCGCATTGGTCGACCAGACTCGGTCGGATGGTGTTATATAAAGTCCGTAGATATAAAGTTAAGTAGAGTTATCATACAGAAAGGGATTTCCCGGATATTGGTGAGGGCCAATTTTTTTTTGGGACCAAATATTAAAGCGTTGCAGGCATTTGCTTGGAAGATAAAATTTCCTCCTAAAATAAGACATTTTTATCGAAAATAATTTCTGGATGTTTGTCGGTTTCAAAAAATTTAAATGCACGTGAAATAAAGTGTGATATACGGTGTGCACGTTGTGGAATGGATGAATCTACAAAACATGTTTTTTTAATGTACACCGGCTCGACAAACTTGAGCATTTTCACAAATTTCAAAAATCCGTAATTCTTCCCCATAACATCAGTCTATACAAATTTGATTTTTTGTTCGGGAGATTACCATCAGATAGTGCCAAGGATAATAATCTATGGATTCTATGGTACATTTGGAAGAGCTGAAATGATATGGTTTATAGTCACATTGACAGAAGCCCTCATGACACAATTAAGATAGCAAAAACAGAACCATTATTATGGGGGGGGGGGGCGCCCAATCTATTGGGCAACAGAGGTCTCGACAATTCTAGAATGTACTCGGAATCACTGACTTGATCTGATCCAAAAGAGTCGATGGTGTTATGTGGATGGATCCTAGAATGAGGGAGATATTTTCTCACGACAAGGGTGGTACAATTTTTATGAGTGTGATGTAAATGTTATGATGGATTCAATGAATATTAAGACAAACTTCTCCCCTCTTCATGTGGATTTCGAAGGGCTAATATGGGCTATGGAATATATGAAGTTCTTTCAACAAACTAGTATCACATTTTCAACAGGTTGTTTGGAATTGGTAAAGACTGTGTATGCACTAGAAGGATGGTCAGCTTTCTCAATCCACCTGGAAGAGTTTGAACGAAGGAATGTGTACTTCACAACTTTAGATCTCCAACATATACCTCACACAAGAAATTCGACAGCAGATGGGCTAGCACAAAGTAGACCTCTCAAACAGCCATTATGTGTTGATATTGGTATGAAACCACCACTATGGATACTTCATATATAGGTTATCATTTTCATCTTATTGTCAATATATATAGATATTCACAACTAAATACTCATCAAATTATTTTTAAAACAACTTAAAATTATATACTAATTATAGGGGGAATTGCTAAAAATGCCGTCAAAATTGATTTTCAATAAAAGTATACCCTCAAAATTGAATCAAATGCAAAACTGCCATTTTGGCCTATGGAAATTACCGCGAAGCCTTTAAGACCAATCCAAAAAACGGAAAACACAATTACCATTATAACATTTGTCTGTGTCAGACATCTATAGAGGTCTGATAAGTTATACTCTAATAGAAGTCTAAATGACTTTATTAGACTTCTAGGAGAAGTCTGATACATAATTAATTAGTAAATTTAAAATTTTAAACTATATAAAAATATTTTGTCAAAATTTTTATATAAATAAATTAAACATATACAATTTAGTAGTATATAAATTAAAATTTGGTAAAATTGAGTCAAATTAAACAATGTTAGTTAAGTATGTCTTCATCTAAAAGACTTCAGACTTCTGAAGCAGATTAATTTAGTAAATTTTAATTAAAAAATAGTAAATTTTTTTTAAAACAACTATATAAAAATTAAATATAGACGGTTGTGAAGTATATAAATTAAGTTTCGTAATTTTGAATCAGATTAAAAATATAGACAGTTGTATAGTAGTTTCTAACCTTAGAAAATTCTTTTTAATGGAACATGGTGGAAGATTTACATATAACTTACATATAACTTTAGGGTTAGATTCATGATTTACCAAATTCACATTTGAAAAAAATTATTTTTGCACATGTATGGTATAATGCGCATATATTAACGAATTTGATGTGTCATATGTGTTTTGTTTAAATATGTTTTACTGTTAAGTGATAAATATTAGATTTAGGGTTTCTCAGACTTCTCTGAGAAGTCTGAATTTTGGGGTTTCGAAGACTTCCGAGAGAAGTCTGAGAAGTATTTAACTTGAAAATATAAATAAAAAATAAATATTTTTAACCAAATACACCTTAAATGGTTAAACTTGACTACATTTTATGTAATTTTAATTTACATATGTCCAAAATACTTATGTTTAATTTATGTAACAAAAATTTGTATCAAATTATTTTTGAGAATTTTTTAATTTAAATTATAAAAATAATTTGATACAAAGTTTTAATACATAAATTAAACATCAGCATTTTGGACATATGTAAATTAAAATTACATAAAATTTAGTCAAATTTAAACATTTAAGGTATATTTGGTTCAAAACACCATGCAGCTTCTTCGATGTTTGACATATGTAGCTGAATATCATATTTTTATCTGTAGGGTTAGAATGAAAGTTTGTGAATTTTCATCCATATTTTTACATTTGCAGATACTGGTTAGGTTGTGAATATATCAACGAGTTTGATGTTTTATAAGTTTTCTTTACAATATGATGATATTTAAGTAGTAATTAGTAGATTTATGGTATCTTAGACTTATATGTTAATCTGATTCACGTACATGATTTGTCGGACTTACTGAGAAGTCTGACTAAACTTGACTAAATAAGTTATCCTACTTGGGAATTTACCACCATATATAAACGGAAGTTACCAACATTCTTTTGTAAAAGTCATTATCAAATTTCTCTCTCTAAAACGGAAACATTCTCTCTCTAAAAACTCTACAAACTCTCCGGAAACCCTTGTCGCTACCGCCACCGCCGTCGTCATCTTCTTCATTCTTGTAATTATCTTTCTTTCTTCGTCTCTCCTGACCAGTCCCTACACCGCCGTCGTCGTCTTCTAATCACTTATTTCTGCAATTTTTTTAGATCTATACGAAAGAAGTCGTTGTTTCTTTGTACTTTGTTTAGATCTGAACAAAAATACGTGTTTTTATATATTTCTCATTTTAGATCCATAAAGTTTTGAGTCCGAGTCATCCCCTTTTTTCATATGTACTTTGTCTAGATCTGAACAAAAATACAGGTTTTTATATATTTCTCGTTGGGAAAAAAGCAAAAAAATACCTGAACTTTGTAAATTTAGCCAAAAAATACCTCAACTACAAATTCACCAAAAAATACCTGAATTGTTTATTGACTTTTAATTAATACTTGAACTTTCGGTTGATCTAGCCAAAACCATACGCCGTTATCTTTTCTAAAAAAAAATCGTTAGAATGTGCCGTTAAGACGAAACAACGTCGTTTTGTCCAAAGATTTGATTAAGCTTAAAAGTGAACAAAACGACGTCGTTTCGTTCACTTCTGAAAATATAAATCGTATCGCCCTAGGCTCGAACTTGGGCATTGAGTACAATGGGAAAGGGTTTGTAACCGCTGAGACAATGGCATTTAATTGTTATATACCCAACACAAATAATACTTATATTAAATTTAATCGTTTATTAAATTTATATTTATTAAATTTATTAAATGTTTTGTTTTAATAACGTTAATTAAATTTATTAATTTTTTTTTATTAAGGTTAATATATATTTAGTAAATTTAATTAATATTTTTATTTTCATAAATTTAATAAATTTAAAACGTTCATTAAATTTATATTTCTTAAATTTATTTAATGATTTAAAAATGTTAATTAAATTTATTAAATTTATTAAAACATTTTTATTAAACTTAATATACATTTAGTAAATTTAATAAATATTTTTATTTTCATAAATTTAATAAGTTTAAAACATTCATTAAATTTATATTTATTAAATTTATTAAATGTTTTGTTAAATTTAAAAATGTTAATTAAATTTATTAAAACGTTTTTATTAAACTTAATATACATTTAGTAAATTTAATAAATATTTTTATTTTCAGAATATAATAAGTTTAAAATGTTCATTAAATTTATATTTATTAAATTTAATTAATATGAAATTTAATAAATATTAAATTTAAATTTGCATTTATTAAATGCATTAAATTTACGTTTAATAAATTTGATTAACGCTATTAAATTTAACAAAATATTTAATATTTAATAAATATAAATTTAATAAACGATTAAATTTAGTATAAGTATTATTTGTGTTAGGCATATATCGATTAAATGCCATTGTCTCAGTGGTTACATCACCTCCCCATTGTACTAAATGCCCAAGTTCGAGCCTAGGGCGCTACGGTTTATATTTTCAGAAGTGAACGAAACGACGTTGTTTTGTTCACTTAAACTTAATCAAAATTTTGTACAAAACGACGTCGTTTCGTCTTAACGGCACATTCTAACGATTTTTTAGAAAATATATCGGCGTGTGGTTTTGGCTAGGTTATCCGAAAGTTCAAGTATTAATTGAAAGTCAATAAATAATTCATGTATTTTTTGGTGAATTTGTAGTTGAGGTATTTTTTGGCCAAATTTACAAAGCTCAAGTATTTTTTGGCATTTTCCCATTTCTCGTTTTAGATTCATAAGGTTTTGAGTCCGAATCATCCCCTTTTTCATGTGTACTTTGTCTTTGTATAGATCTGAACAAAAAATAGGTTTTATATATTTATCGTTTTAGATCCATGGTTTTGAGTCCGAGTCATTCCCTTTTTCTTATGTTCTTTCTCAGATCTAAACAAACAAATGGATTTTTTTTTTTGTCTTTTCGCGTTTTAGATGAATTCCCCATCGGTTTGGAGACTTCTACAATACTAATGTCTTCGATACACTCAATAAGAAGTTTAAAATTTACTTGTTCTGAAGTAGACCGTATTAGAAGTCTGAAATTGGATTTGTTTTAAATTAGACTCTACTAGAAGTCTGAAATTAGACTCTGTTTACAATTGTTTTATGGTACACAGGATGTGGCGATTCAGTCAACTTCCAATGTCGAGTAGTAGTTCATACTCAAGTATCAGTTCCACAGTTCGACAATGATCCATATCTTGCAATGAATTCTCCAAGAAATGTGTCTGCGGTCTGGACCCTGTCATGCGAACATCCACTACTGCCGATAATCCGGGAAGAAGATTCTTTGAATGTCGTAATTGGGATGTAATTGCTTTTCTCTCTATTATGTAGCTAGTTTTTTTTTTTTACTTATTCGAGCGTATATTTGGAATCCGAATATGATTGTATATTTAAAATATGGCTTTACAGGATGGTGGCTACCATATAATGAAGTGGTGGGATGACACTATGATGGAGGAATTTCATGAGTTAAAGCTGAGAGTGGACCAACATGGTGAAGAAATTGATTACATATTCCTTTGTTATGCTGAAAACGAGTGTGTTACCACCTTGCACGATGACCTCAAGATAGCTAGGCAGAGATAGCTCAATTAAAGGAGCTGTTGACAGAGAAGCCAACCAGACCAAGCGTGGCGTCAAGTATGAATATTTGATGTTTGCTGGTGCTATTATTATCGTCCCGATCATATTGAAGGCATTTGGTTTCTTATAATATGTTAGTCCAATGTATCCAACCACAATTTTATGTAATATAAGACGAATTGTCCTCTTTGTAATTTCAGTCATAATCCAATTTCATTATGCGAATTGTCATCTTTTGAAGCTACTAAAATACTCGGTCGCTAGACTTCATATGAAGTCTGATAAGTTTTACCATATTGTTCAGACTTCTTGTGAAGTCTGGATAATAAATACTATATTGTTAAGACTTCATACGAAGTCTGAATAATAAATACTATGTTTTCAGACTTCAGATGATGTCTGAATAATAAATATTAAAACTATCAGAATGCATATGATGTCTAAATTAAAACTATCAGACTACATATGATATCTGACAATGTTAAAATGCGCGGGAGTTTTTTGTAAATTACGCGAAATACGCCGCAGTTATGTAAAAGGGAGACAAAAAATGCGTGGCAGTCACTTCTGTGGTTAAATCGTCGCATGTGGTAAAACCGTATCGTTTTAACTGCCCCTTATGGCCTACATATAAATAATATTTATATCCTTTTTACAGTTTGCAAAGAAGGATAAAAAATCTATTCTCTCTCGAAGCCACCGAACCGACATCTTCAACTTGTTTTGGGTATCGTTTCCAGATCTGGTTTCTCTCTGCTGACCTTCGACGGTAAGATTCATCGAATCCTCCTTTCATCAATAAACTTAGCATAACTATTAGTAGCCAGACGGCTAATGGTGTCTAATTATATTCCTCAGACCTCTAATGGAGTATGGCTTTCAGTCATCAGACTGCAAATGGAGTCTTACTTTTTTCTCGTACTTGCGCTAAGCTTTTGTTTTTTTTTATAAATTCCAGATCCCGATCTTGTTTCTCTCTTCTCCTCCGTCGTTTTCCTTCGACGGTAAGATTTATGGACTCCTCTTTTCATCAATATACTTAAAATAGCTATTAGTAGCCAGACGACATATGGTGTCTGACTGTATTACTCATACTGATATTGGCGTCTGGATATTCATTATGGAGTCTTATTTTCTTGGAACATTGTTGCTCTGAGATTACGTTTTTTAAAATCCAGAACTGGTTTCTCTCTCCTCCGCCGTTATCGGACGACGGTAAGATTCACCGACTCTTCTCTTCGTCTATATACTTAACATAACTATTAGTAGCCAGACGGCATAAGATGTATGACTCTACAAGGCTGACTGCAAATGGCATCTGGGTAGTAGTATACTGTATATGAACTCTGATAATGATATGAGTGGTCCTTGTTGTTTCAGGTTTCATTATGGCAGACGTTGAATTCTCTCAAAGGATGTTCCGGATAAAAGCATACACTACTTTAGTAGTAGGACATATCTGATTAATGATGTTAGAAAAGCGCTGTTACCGGGAGAATGGCAACATCTCCTCGATTCAGAACTTGGGCTTTTTCTGAGATTCCATGACCTGCATTCAAATGGTGTTCAAGGATGGTGCACTACATGCTCTGCTTGCAGTTAGAATGCAAGAAGAAGTATGAGATATGGTCTCTTCTCGGCGTTCAGCCAACTAGGTTTTCCCTCAATGAGTTTGAAGCCATAACATGATTAACTGCAACTATGTTGAGAATCTGGAGTACCCTGAAGTTGAATATACCGACCAGATGAGAGCAATGCGGGAGCTTCTTGGCATGGACTTCGAGTTAGGGCCAATTTATTTGCAATTATTTGAAGCCTGTAAGAGATGTGCTTGCTGGGAACCGCAAAAAAGGATATGGTTGGGCTATCTAGCCATCTATGTATCCTTCATCGAGGCTCAACACTGGACAACTTCCACAAGGGCTGACATGACTAAGCTTCTGCTGGTTCCAGGATCGTTAAAATCATATCCCTGGGGAAGATTTGCCTTCAAACTTCTGATAGAATCTGTGAAGGAGGGAAACAAAAAACTCGTTGAGGTAAAAAATTATCAGATTGGAGGTTTTGCTGAGGTCCTGAACATCTGGGTACATTGGGCATGTTATGCTATGGCGACAACATATGGAGAGCCCTTTCTGAATGCCCCAACCACACCACTGCTGGCGTATCAGGGATCAAGGAGTCGAAAGAAAGTCGACGAAACCTTACGCATATAGGTATTTCTTAGACTGTTTTGAAGTCTGAAATATTTTTCCAATAATGAATTTGAAGTTTGTCAATGTATGCCAGACTTAATATGAAGTCTGTCATTGTGAACGAGACTGAATATGAAGTCTGATTTCGTGTATATCAGACTTCCAATGAAGTCTGAAGTTATGTATATAAGACTGAATTTGAAGTCTACCATAATGTTCCCAGACTAAATATGATGACTGACGTTGTGATATTTTAAATGCTTATATTGATTTTACTATGTGACTTGTAATTTGCAGTCCCGCGTCAACAACCTCGTACTCAAGGATTATGATGACATGTTCCCCGAGTGGGAAAATGATGATGAAGAGGACGAAAAATTTGAGAACATTGTGAAAGCAATGTTTGGACAGCTTGGGACTGCAACTTGGAAGTGAAGTTCTAAGCACTGGAAAAGTGAAGGTGTGTTATCAAAGCTGGCGGTCCTTTTAAGCTTGAGGTTAAGTCTGAGGAAGTTGCGGGTAAGGTTGGTCAGAAAAAGCGAAAGGGGTTGGGAGTCAAGAGGAATTTAGCACATACTGTGGCTGATGATGAGGATGAGGAAGAAGATATTGAGATAGTTAATAAGAGACCTAGAGAAGGGAGGGCTGATCCCGCGAATGGGGAGGTTGTTCAAATAACTGAGGGTTTGAAAAAATCATTTGAAATTCTGATTAATATATTGGAATATTTTGTCAACGAAGGTTTTCGTCTGATGGGAATCAAAATGGATGATTTTCGCAAGGATGTCAAGAATTTGAAGGAAGAAAGAGCTGGAGTTGGACATAAGGAAAAAGAGAAGAAGACAGATTCTTCTGGACAGAAGGGAAATGAGAATAAGAAATTTGGTACTGGAGGGAAGGGAAGTGAGAAGAAGAAAGATGCAAGTGTTTCGGTTGGTGAGTTGGAGAAGCCGGAGTTGATGAGGAAGAAGAAGATCAAGCTGAATATCTTCAGGATCAAGATGAAGTAACTACTGCTGCGGTTGATGAAGAGGGAGGAAAAAGGAAAGGGCTCCGAGGAACCCGAGGAAATTTTTACTGAAGGTAAATAATCCAGTTGCTGATACCGAACCTGCACCTGCAGTGAAAGCGAAGACAAAGAAAGCAGTTGTTGCAGACAAACCTGCCATGCTGGCTGAGGCCACCAAGAAGACTACGACTGATGATGGGGTTAGTCTCCAAAACCCTCAAACTCTGAATGCAGTTATGGAAAAGAAAGATGGGCCTAAGAGAAGTAGCAGACTTATGAAGAAAGCACTTAAGGGGAAGTAGCCTTGCTAGCAGTATGAATATTCTTGATTGTAAGAACATGAACACACCTGTATTTGTTTTTCCCCCCTTGTCCTTGTGTTAGCTCTCAACATGGATTCCTGGTATTAGACTTATATTGCATTGATGACGTGTGATTTTTAATCAGAATTCAGAACATCTCAGACTTCCAAAGAACTCTGATGGTGATTTATTTTAGTTATCAGACTTCTATTGCAGTCTCATTCTTGTGTGAATTTTAGACCACACTTTAGGTTTGACACGGGTTGTCAAATTGTATTTGCAGAGTGATCTTGGGAGCATAGATCCAAGTGTCTTGATGGTTGCACAGTCGGCTACGACCATAGACTTTGATGCTACCAGGATGTTTAAACAAGACACTAAGCAAGCAGCAGCTGAAGCGTATATTCAAGCGAAGGCAACACATGCTAAACAAAAGGAGAAGGTGAAGACTCCGGTTAAACCTGTTGTCCAAACACATGTTGCACCGGCATATGACCCTTGTGCTGCTCTCACCAGGATGTAAGGGAAGACACTTAATAATTAAAACAAAAAACAGCTGTATGTCCTAACACTCTACCTAGACGAGTAAGTTGTATACCTAATCTCTTAACTTGATGTCTAACAACCATATTGTTCTTTATAAGGGTTATCCGACTAGGATAGTGAAGGCATTACTCCATTGGTATTATGATCTTCGCACTCCAAAGGAATGGCTGCATGACACGGTCAATATCACTCCAATGGTTGTGAATTCAGGCTTCCATTCCAGTGTGGATGTATATTCAGACTTTCCTAGAAGTTTGACTGTATATTCAGACTTCCAAAGAAGTCTGGTTATATATTCAGACTTCCTCAGCTGTCTGGTTGTGTTTAATTTTTTTATATTAACACATTCTTGGCTTGATGCAGCAAATTGATGCCGGGATTGATCTGCTGAGACTTTGCCAACACAACCATCCAGATTGGTTCAGGAGCGAGAGGCTGTGCTTCATTGACATACTCCTTTAAGCATTGTGGCGTCAACACTAAAGAGATTTTATAAAGAGCGGTGCAGAAGATAATAGTTCAGCCAAAACTAGAAGGCGGCCTCATGGTGTTTGGGATTTATATACTGGTGATCTACCCATGTTCTGCAAAGAAGGGAAGCCTTGGGGCTGGAAATTGATCATATCTACATTGCTCTGCACATCAGCGGATGTCATTGGGTAGCATTAATGATTTCTATCCCGGATAGGTACATAACATGTTGGGACAGCATCTTTGGAGAGAGAACTGATGAGTTGGTCGGAGCGGCACTGGCACCAATCTGTGAGATGTTTCCTTATGTGCTGCACGTCTTGGCCCCAGCTGATGATGGGTGGCCTTATCCCTTGGAGCGTTACACACACACGATTGTTAGGAGCAAAGATCTTCCCCAAAACAACCAAACAGGTGACTGTGGAGCGTTATGCTTGAAGTTCAGCGAGTTCCATTCACTTGGAATGGCGTTTCCAAAGTATCTTTGTGATAAGAACATCAAACATATCAGGGACAAGCTGGCTTTTGAAATATTGACTGAACTCGGGCGAACATGTGAAGAGAGATGTACCGAGTATGAATTGCTAGACACCTACGGTGCGAAATAGACTTCCCAATATCTTTGGATTCCCAAACAATCTATTTCTTGCATATAATTATCTTTTGTAGGTGTAAGAAAAACACATCCATCTTTTGGCTTACTTTTGCGTTTATTCTTAGTTATGTAACAAACTCTTGACTTGTTCTTAGTTATGTTTATGTGCTACTACGCTTGATGAAACAGAACTCAAATAATTGAGACAAGTTTCAATATCAGACTTCTTAAATACATCCATTACTACGTCAGACTTCAGTAAACCCTAAAACATATCAGCCTTCAACCATTTCTAATTTAAAACATATCAGACTTCAGTAAACCCTAAAATTTATCAGACTTCACTGAACACTAAAACATATCAGACTTCAGTAAACTCTGAATAGAATCAGACTTCAACCATGTCTAATCAGCCTCAGGTTGTGGACAATTAGGTTGTTTGTGGCCTGGTTGTCTGCAATTCGAACAACAATATTGCTTGTGTAGTTTCCGCGGTTTACTGCCCTTCTTCTTGGCGATTTCTAGCCTAGATTGCCACCTCGACTTCTTTTGTCTTCCAGGCTTCTGCCTCTCTTCCAACGGAAAGACACGTACGGTGTCATGATCAGCTGTGCCAGTACAATTCTTTGGTAGGACGTTGTGCGAGTATGCAGCATACAAGTAGTTTGTTCTGTAAGATGGACATACACGAGTAGAAATGTGTAGCTCAAGTTCCGGTGCAGTGCACTTGGCATGTGAGCAAGGTATCTTTTCGTAATCCCAAACACCGAATTCACACTTATGATGTTCCAAATCGACAACACAATCCCTATAGTCCTCCCTTAACAACGAACTGATAATTATCTACGCGTTCTGCCGTCATCATATCTGCATAATATTTCACGAATAGCCAGCAAATATTCAACTCCTCGGGTAAATGTTGTTGTGAGACTCATTGCATCTAGGCGCCTTTTACAAAACCACGCCCCTAGTTTCTCTTGTATGAACTCTAAAAGGAAAGATATGGGATATCCTTTTGCCTTTTAACTGCAGAGATTTTAGATTCAGCAATGTTGCTCGTCTTTATGTTGTACCTGTCTCCCACAATTTGAAAGAGGTTAACACAAGTAAGAACTAGAAAGTATTAAGAAAAATATTACGCTTTTAGACTGCTCCTGTAGTCTGGTAAATAATCAGACAACAGGAGAAGTCTGACTATAATATCAGACATCACTAGAACTCTGCATAGAAAATATTAAGTCTGACACTTACACATTCAGACTTCTCTTGCAGTCTGATAAATAATGAGACAGCAGGAGAAGTCTGACAATATTATCAGACATCATTAGAAGTTTGAGAAGAAATTTTTAAGTCTGAAACTTATTGTCAGACCGCACAAGTACCTGTCTCCGCCTAAATTCACGCGTGACCATAGACTCATATCCGTCTCCTCCAAGTAATCAACAAGTTCAGGATTTACCGCTCGTAAGGAGGCCATGTTTCGGTTAAAATCGTAAATAGTATATGCGTAAGCCGCGTTTTTCACCAAGTACAGAAGATGTTTTCCCCTGAACTTTGTAACTATGTTATTTTGTAGATGGTAATAGCATATCCCTCGTTGTGCCCAAGAGAAAACTGCTTCACACGCATTTTTGATCGACTCGCATCTATCCGAGACTATGACCAAAGGATATTTGTCTGAAATGCATTCTTTCAGCTTGGTGAAAAACCACTCCCACGAGTCATCATTCTCAGAGTCTACAATTCTGAAAGCCAAAGGAAATATTTGAAAATTTCCGTCTTGTGTGGCCGCCACTAGCATAACACCGCAATACTTTCCATTAAGATGAGTACCATCCACCACAATGACTCTTCTAAGAAACGTAAACCCATGTATGGAAGCTCTGAATGCTATAAATAGATTTTTTAATCTTTTCTTCTCATCTAGTTCAAGAGCAGTTAATGATCCCGGGTTGGTTTGCCTGATTCCATGCAAAAAAGAAAGCGGTCGCTCGTACCCATCTTCTGCTATTCCTCTCACAATCTTTTGAGCATGTAACAATGCTCTGTATGCGGTTGTGTATCTCATCCTAATCCCAAACTGCTTTTTCATTGATACTTTGACATGCTTTGGTGTTATTTGTTCAATTATACCAAAACATTCAGTAAACAACCAACCAATATAAACTGGAGTATAACGTTTACGCGTAGACATCCGGTCTATATGGGTTTTTGAATAGAGCATCACCCAATAATTGTTTGGTTTGCTCTTCACAGACGCTCGAAGCATCCACTTGCATCCTTCCACACAACATTTAGCCACAAAACGTGTCTTGCCAGACTTCTCTATCTTGTATGCAAATTTCTTCATTATCGCCATCAAACGTAGCTCTGATATTAGGACTCTCTTGCTATCAAAACACTTGTTGAGAAAGATACCCTCGGACAAGTACCTTTTGCCAACACATGGATTAGTCTTACCCTCCAACTTATATTTCTTATAATCTTTATCTTCTTCCACATCTAAATTTTCGTGTTTCAATTTCCCATATAGGGTATAATCATCATCGTCACTGTAAGCCTCAACGTGTTTCTTAAAAACATTCTCAGACACATCCAAGTTACCAACACCATCATCACCACCACCACCACAAACATAATCATCTGAGACTGAGTCCACATCTTCCTCATTCCAGTCTTCTTCTTTGTCATCTTCGTCTACATTTTCAGCTTCATATTTCTCATCAGGATTCACCGCATCTTCATCTTCCATTCCGGATCGGCTCGAGACACAAATATAGATTAAATTCGTATTAGCTAACTCGACCATGCTCCTTACTTGCCTATCATTTGTGACATAAAGCGGAGGGCTACCTGGATCCATTTTTTTTAAGAGTGCTTCCGGCAATGGATATGATAACTACACCAACTCGGTTTCTTTTCCAGCATATAAACATATTGTACCATCTCAAGAAGTTCTTGATGTGCAGAACCATCGTGCAAAGTGATAAACCGCCCTCCTTTGATCTTATCAACTACAAAATGCCAAATCTGGTCTCTCACAACCCATTAACCAAAAGTAACAGGTAACTGAGCTATTATCTATATAAACAAACACGTATAAAACATATTACAGATATTTTAGGAAAAGTCAGACTTCTTTGCGAAATCTGATGCTATTAGCTATATTGCAATTATTATTCAAAATTTGATTTAAAAATAATTACCATACATAAGAATGTAAAACCAAAGCAGGAGGAACGTATAAAACTAACACACATTTATAAAAATCAAAATCAACAAAATTAATCAAAATTATACAATAAAATGCATTTTTGAAGTTTTTAAAATTTCAGACGTTTATAGAAGTCTGGTTGTTGTAAAACCATACCTCTATGGTAGTCTGAAAAAGATGGTATTTTTGCAACTGAAATCAAAGTGTGAAACAGCGGATGCAGTCTGAAAGCCATCGGACAGCGTACACAGTCTGCTTTGAAATTTTTTGACATTTTTATTAGACATCTTATGAAGTCCGAGAACAAAAAGGGTAGTTTTGCAATTGACTTTTAAATTGGACTTTTTTTTCAAGACTTCTCCAAGGAGTCTGACAACTTTCAGACTTCTTATGCTGTCTGATGAAAAGTAGGTGGTAGTTTTGCAATTTACCAAAAAGTTTGGGATTATTGACTTTTTTTGTAACAGCCTTCTACTGTTGTCTGACAAGATTTTCAGACAGCGAGGGAAGTCTGATGAAAATCTTCGCATTTTCGGTGTTTATCCAGCGTTGACCAAAATTCGATTTTTCAGATGTCTATAGCTGTCTGGCAAAAGTTTTGAATTTCAGACTTCTATTGTTGTCTGATACTTTTTTCAGACAGATTTAGAAGTTTGGCATTTTTTTCCCTTGTTCTGGTCAACATCTGAAAATTTGGGTCAATTGCAGTTTCTACCCCCTTTTATTTTCAGATATCGGATTCCGTCTGACAAAAAGTTAAGAATCGGTTAATTTCTTGCCAGACTACATAAGAAGTCTGATTAAAAAATCAAATTTTAATCAATTGCAAAACTACCCTCTTCTTATTTAGACTTCTTGGTGAAGTCTGATTTTCTTTTTCAAAGGAATTTCTCAGACTTCTATGGAGGTCTGTCAAAGTCAATTGCAAAACTATCCTCTCGTTGACCATATTGAAGTTTACGAAAAAATTACTTAAACGGAAGTCTGAGATTACAATTCAGATCTGAAAATCAACGATATGAAAAAATTCTTACCAATGTCCGTTTTCAATTTGTTTTTAGCCTCGTCGATTGCCTAGAACGTCTAATATCAGCGAAAACCCAAAATCCGAGTTGTGTTTTGCTGTTTTTTATAAGATAATAAACGATTTCACTACTTTTAAATTGAAAAATCGAAGGGGAAAAGGGAGAAATCGGAGAGGAGAACGTCTGAACCATATTCTCGGGCTTTACTTGAGCTTTAATGGTGGAAAAATGAGCTGGATTACACATTAACTCGTCATAGATGGTGGTTGTTGAGCATTCATGGCGATGGCATTTTCATGAATATCCAAAATATTTTTGGGGGATTTTGTCTTTTGATAAAAGTATCAAATTTCATATGAAGTTTGACGATGGCATTACCATGAATACCCAGATTAGTAGGGGGATATATTAGCGAAGGAGAGGAAGGAGAAGGCCGAGAGTAGTTTCAGAGTTGACTTCAATTTCGAGGGTAGTTTTTGCAATCAACCCCTAATTATATGATTAAATTTAGCAAGTTATATTTTTTAAACTTAAAAATTGTTAACAATATTTAATACATAAAAATAAATAAATATAAATACTTTTCAATGCTAACAATATAAAAATATTACAATAACATAAAACTATAGAAACAACTTAAAACAAAAAAATATCTAGAAACACATTACAAGCAAGCATTTTAATACATAAAAGCAAAATAAATCTGAAATCATTTTAATACATAATAATATAAAGATCAATTGATAAGTAATACTAATATGGAAGTCCACGTCCTCTCGCTAACTCTTCGGTTATAAAATATCGTAAAGTATTCATCGCTCTATCACCAGTCGGTATGTATGGAATATGACCATTATTTTCAACCTCTTGATCTACCCCTTGATCACCATAATGTTCATACTCTTCCGCCGCTTCCCAATGTGCAAAATCATGGTCCTCGTGAAGTGAATCAAGTATAAAATTGTGGAGTACCATAGTTTATGTCACAATCTTTATCCATTTTCTGAACTTATACTTAGGATGTTTGCGTTCTAAAATCCTCAATTTGGCTTTCTATACTTCAAATTTTCGCTTAATCACCGAACGTAATCCAAAATGCTTCGTATAAAAAATTCTCTATTGTTTGTTGCTGGTCCGCCCCTCGCAAACAAATCAAGGTGGTATCGGGTTCTATGATGAGGTCTTTGATAACCAGTTCTACTAGGATATCCTGAGTCAACTAGTATTATTTCCCATTGGAGGAGGATGAAAAGAAGGTTCTTGTGTCGCACAATGTGTTAGAACCTTTGTGTCATGAGCTCGACCAGGAACCCCAACTTATCCATATATGAATTTCATATTGAAATTACATATGGAAAGCACATTCATCGTTGGTTCACCTTTTCGACCCCTACAGGATTCAACGTTTTCAGATGGAGGACGGATTGGGATATGAGTGCCATCAAGGACACCAATGCAATTCCTAAAATTTGGCCAATATCGCTCATTATTTTCCAGAACAGGGCTAGCATTTGTGAACTCACCTCTTGTAGGCTTCACATGTAGGATTATGTGTTTTCATTGGTGTAATTATCAGATTACAACCTAACATAATCAACTAGGATCTAGGTGATTTGAAGTTGAATCATAAACATATCAGGATTATTACCTTGTGATTGCAGCGGATTGATCAAAGGAATATCGAGATCTGCAAGAGCTGATGATAACCGGCTCCTCCTAGGTATCCACACTCTTACAAGCTACTGGATCAGGCTGCTAGACCAAAGTTGGAACAACAGAGAGAGAGAGGACGGCCAGACCTAGAAAAATCGCAGACCCTTAGGCTTAATGGCGCCTCTCTCTTGCTTATATGGGCCCAAGTAATTAAACTAATGGCCTATTAGGCTTTTGGGCCCAAGACCCAAATCAGACAAAAGACTGTCTTTTGTCTGGCCCAATTCTCTGTACAAATACAGTAAATGCCTTGCATCTTACCGTATTAATTCCATTTAACTTTCCCGTTAGCTATGGTGTGTGACCCTTTGGGATCATACAATACTGGTAATAAGTCCTAAACTTATAGATCAAGAGCGGGCTCTAGCAAGTCATCATGATCACCCAGTATTTATGACTTATGTCTGATCTCGACACTTATCATACTTTCTAGAGATAGTACAGTAGATTTCAGGACATTCCCAACAATCTCCCACTTGTACTGGAATCCTACATTCCCTAATCCTTTTGTCTCAATATCTCGATCTGGTATAAGGCAAGATGCGTGTCATCCTTATATAGCCAGACCATGTTCATCGGACCAGATTTGATACTGACATTTCAAACGACTTGGGCAAGTCCGTTTGGGAGTGGCCACTCTCTTACCAGCCATCAAGTCTCCGATTGGCCTAGAGATATGAAGGATTATGGGTGTTTTCCATGGTTTAATTCTCAATTACAACCTAACACAAATCCTTAAACAGATCTAGGTTCTCGTCAAATGAATCATAAAGCAAACCTGATCACTACCTTTCAGATTGCAGCGGATGATGGATGGTAATGATGAGATCAGCTAGAACAGATGGTAACCCCTATTCCTCCTCGAGTATCCACACTCTTACAAGCATGGGACGGCTGCTAGACCAAAGATGTGGAACAGATCAGAGAGAGAGGTTAGAGAGAGAGATCAAGCTCACGGCTGGGAGAAGAAAAATCGCAAGCTTATTGGCTTAGGGTTTCGATTTCTTCCTTCTCATTAACTCTCTAATGGGCCCAAGTCTAATGACTAATGGCTCATTTGTTATTTGGGCCCAAGACACAAATCAGACAAAAGCCTGTATTTTGTCTGGCCCAATTCTCTGATCTAATACAGTAAATGCCATTGCATCTTACCGTATTAATTCCATTTAACTTTCCCGTTAGCTATGGTGTGTGACCCTTCGGGATCATACAATACTGGTAATAAGTCCTAAACTTATAGATCATGAGCGGACTCTAGCAAGTCATCATGATCACCCAGTATTTATGACTTATGTCTGATCTCGACACTTATCATACTTTCTAGAGATAGTACGGTAGATTTCAGGACATTCCCAACAATCTCCCACTTGTACTGGAATCCTACACAGGACATTCCCAACAATCTGCCGATTGTACTAGAATCCTACATTCCCTAGTCCTTTTGTCTTAATATCTCGATCTGGCATAAGGCAAGATGTGTGTCATCCTTATATAGCCAGACCATGTTTATCGGACCAGATTTGATACTGACAATGCAAACGACTTGGGCAAGTCCGTTTGGGAATGGCCATTCTCTTACCAGCTATCAAATCTCCGATTGGCCTAGAGATATTACCTCCGTTAAACGGCAGGGACAAATCCCATCTTGTTCCATCACTATGAACTACACAATTCATAATACACCCAACCAAGGTCCGTATAGCTCCCAGTTACGAAACAGCGTTAGACAATGATCGAAGCGCATTACTCCATGTGCAGCCACATGCATGCGAACTCAGGTCTAAGGACTATACTCTATAGTCGTATATGAGAACTTCTTATGACACAAATATTAATATCTTGCAGAGTTCTCATCTTGCGGGCCATGTCCGGTCATATGCTCCCATACATATACCTATGTGTCGACTTTGATGCCGCGCATCTATGACCCCTCGAAACTTGGTCATAAGTCTCAACACAATCTAGTCTCAACAGGTTGTTGTTGTTCCAATTTCAACAACCTTCGACTATGGACACTATGATTTATGTCACTTCGTTAAATATGGGGTTTCAGGATCAAGTCTACTCATGTACTTCGATGACCCATATATAATGACATGAATCATTTTGGAACGATTATTTATATCACAGTTAAAATAATCCAGAAATCATTAGATTTCATAAACATAAAATATTATGTTTACATGAACCTTTCAAAACAACTAAGTAAAGCCCTTTACAAACTCCCACTGAAATTGAGACTACATCTTAATTTCACTCATCCTACAGCTACAGTCCGCGACTCGTGCTTAGGCATAAGGAGTGGCTTCGTTAATAGATTAGCAACGTTCTCATTCGATGAAACTTGCTTATCTACTTAACACCTCTGTCATTTATCTCAAGGAATAGGTTATACCTATCCTCAAGGTGTCTGGACCTCTGATGTGCAGCTAGCCTCATCTATGCTGTGAATCACATCAAGTTCAGTGATGAACTCTTCTATCCAAACAACCTCTTTCGCCGCTTCTCAAGCTGCGAAATGTTCAGCTTAAGTCATGGAGTCAGCAACAGTGCCTTGCACCGCCAGTTAGACACAAGATATAGCCGGACTGTGACCAGGAATTATCTTTGTCTATTGGAAACTTGCCTTTCAGACTCTATCGACTTGTAGCACCTCACTTTCTCCGTAAATCAAGAACTTATCCTAAGTATTCCTCAAATACTTCAGAATATTCTTTACGGCAATCCAGTGATTCTTTGCTGGATTTGACTGGTCTTTACTTGTCTTGCTTAGCATTAAAGCAACATCAAAACAAGTATGTGTCATGGCATATATGATAGATCCAATTGCCGTCGCATATGGAATCCTATCCATGCATTCAAGCTCAGCAGATATCGCAGGACACTGTATCTTGCTTAATGAATTGTCATGTGACATTGGCATAAAGCCCTTCTTGGATTGCTGATTACGTGTAGGACTTTGTCAATTTAAGAATCCTGACTTTGTCCTACCAGCTCTTTTGGATCTTTATCTTTAGATCCAAAATCCAAGAACTACGTGGCTTTACCCATGTCAATCATAAAACCAACTCCCAAGCCAGTCCTTTACCGACTGCAGCATTGGAACGTTATTTTCGAGAATCAGTATGTCATCGACATACACTATGAGAAATGCAATATTGCTCCCACTTATCTTTTAGTAAACGCACAGTTCCATTTCGTTCCTGTTCAAGTCAAAACCTTGACTACTTCAACAGAACGAAGATTCCAACTCCGATATGTTTGCTTCCATCCATGAATGGATCAATGAAGCTAACTTACACATAGTGTAATTTTTCGGAGTTCGGGCTCACTTTCGCTTTTGTGAATTTCGCAGGTTCGTCACTTTCAATGATCATCAGATCATGGCAACTTTCAATGATCATCAGGTTCAACTAATGACGAGAAATCACTCTCGGATTAGTGACTGATTCATTCAGATCTGCGAACTTCAGGCTCTACAGGTGTAGATTCTACAGAAATCTGTAAATCCATCCGCTGCTCTTCCTCAACAGGTTGAGCAGCCTCCTATATTTCTCGAATTTCTTCGAGTTATACTTTTACTCCCACTGTTCTTCTTGGAAAGTAACTTCCCTTCTTAGAAAACAGAATGGACGTAAAAGTAACAAGCCTTGGTTTCCCTAGGACAACCAGCGAAGTAGCACAACTACAAATATTCAGTAAAGACGAATTTGGATCGATTCCAATCCACATTTACGTGGTGTCTTTCAACTGATATTGGTGGAACTATTTCAGCGTAAACTTAGATATTTTAGAGCGTTATTCTTAAAGAATATCATGGAAGATTCGTGTGACTCATCTTTAATCATTTCTAATAAGATCTGATTCTTTCTCTCAGAAACACCTCCAGGTTTTTCAGGAGAAATGAGCTGTGAAACGACTTCACACTCATTCAGATGATCACACCATCAATGACTTAAGTATTCTCACTCTTGATCTAATCCAGAGTCTCAATACTTCTGTCACTTTGATTCTATACCTCACTCTGGAACTCTTTCGACCATGTCAAAGAATTCCGACTTGTGTCTCATCAAATGAACACAGTCACACTCACTGAAGTAATCAGTAGAGACAATGAAGTACAGGAAATTTTCTCTGGCATTACTGCTCATCGGACCACATACATGAGTATGTTCAATCTCCAATAAGCCTTTGGGCCTTTCTCTAGCTCGGCTAAGATGGGCCCTTTGTCTTTTGGTCCAGTAAGCAGAATTCAAGTCTCATAAGATATCCATTCAAATGAGCCCAAAAGTCCATAACTATGGGGTTTCTGAATCCAATTTACTCTATTTGACCAAAACATTTATGCCAAGAAAAATCAGGTTTAATTCATCAGATTTAAACCAATTTGGTATTTATGTTACATTTAGGCACTCTTTGGTTTAAGATATAAAACCCATTCCTTGAATAGGGTGCTACAATTAACATTTCATTAAGATCAAAAGAACAAAACTTGTCTTTATCAAAATGAAAACATTCAAATTCTTCACAAGAAAATGAAAAACAACTCTGCTTAAAGCAGGTACATTGTAGCAATTACTTAATTCAAAACCAAGCCTCAAAGGCATCTACAAGTGAAAAACCCTAAGGCTGAGGCAGCATCCCAAGCTCCTTCCAGACACGCAGTTCCACTTGCCCTTCCTTCAACGTTCTACTGTTGTTCAAGCTCTGCATATTATAACAAATATCAGTGCCACAGTCAGTATCCAATACCTACAAGGTATAACTTGAAGTAATAACATGAATACCTGAGGAAGTAGTCTCATACATCAACTTTAACTCCTCATAATCTTCCATGAATTTAATGCAATCTCTTTTCCAATGCCCAGTCTCTTTACAGTAGCAGCACTTACCAGCGTAAGAGGTATCTGACTCGGGCTCAGAAGACACACGCTTGCCATGATTCAAAATCTGGACAACTTTGTCTTCACCCTTGTCAGCATTAGGTTTAGTAAACCTACCCTTCTCATTCATGAGATTGTACAGGGTACTCTTTACGTTTGGCTCAACTGTCTTGAGCATATCATGCAGTTCAGTCAACGTCTTCGTTAAGCCTTTCTTGATATAGTTCCTTACGAACTTATCATAGCTTGACGGCAGTGACTGCAGAATGATCTCAGTTGCCAATTCCTGGCTAACTGGATAATCCAGTTTCCTCAGGTTATCAACGTAACCCATCATTTTACTGACATGAGGACTTACTGGATGATCATTTGGTAGCTTGCAGCTAGTGAGAGATTTAACCAACTGGTATCTCTCCACTCTTACCTGCTCCTGAAATTTCAATTTCAGGCTGCTGATCATCTCTATTGGCGACTCCATGTTCTCATATTGCTTCCGCAAATCTGAGTCCATGGTAGCCAATATCAGACCACGCACATCTACCGCATCATTATAATGCTTATTCCAAGCATCATATACTGCATGAGAGGCATTGGACCCGATCCTCACGGGGAGAGCTTTCTCAAGGACATAGTCCTTTCTCTCCTGCCTGAGGACTAGCCTCAGGTTCCGCGACCAAGTCAAGAAATTTGATCCGTTCAGTTTGTCCATCTCAAGGACAGACCGGATCGAGAAAGTGTTTTGATTGTTTGTGCTCGTCATAGCTGAAATTTAGAGATAAATAGAGTTTTAGTTATTTAGTTCATAAAAGAGTAATCTTAATAACTTATAAGAAAACTCGCATTGCATTCAAAATTTCTTTGTTTAACCTCATAAGAATGCAATGATTCCGAGACCCATGTTCAACTAAATCCAAAGTGGGCCACTGGCCGTCACCCGGAATTAGCTTTACTTGGTAAGCATACACACAGCTAGTTATAACCAATAACTCTCGGTTGTGAATTGGGCCCAAGGCCCAATACACCAGATGTCTCAAGGCCCGGGACTCCCGATGGCCCAGTCAAGGAAACCAATCTCTTACAGCCAAATAATCACTAAAGTCTGGGACTCCCAATGAAATTAGTGACTATATACTACTTTACTTATGCGAAAACAGACACCTCACACTGTAAGCCATATCTGTAATCGAATAAGCGTTAAGTAGCTGACAAGATTGGAAAGACATCCAAGCTTGATATTGTTTTTGAGGATTTTCAGTTTTATTTCCAAAAATAGAAGATTACTATTTTGGGAAACTTACTTCTTTTAGAAACTTTCTAAATTTAGACACATACTAAAAATAGAAATTTCTAATTTAATATTTTATAAATATTTTCGGGTTGGGTCACAAATTATAGGCCCAATTCTTGGCCCAAGACCATAGAATTCCAGTTGGCCCAATAATTTGACATAACCGATCCGGTTTATTAATTCTGGTCCAAGACCAAATTAACTATCAAAACCATCGGTTATTTACTAAACCAGACCAGCTCTAAATTATTTGGTCCAACCAAATCAAACTTAGACCAGCCTTCGGTTTAGGTTAAAATTCAATTTTGAATTTCAATCCGGTTTAACCAGAAATTAAATAATACCAATTGTATTAAATAATTTCCAGCAAACCGCGATTTGGGTTAACCGCTTAAACCATACAATAATTAAATAATTAATCATTAATTCATACGATTATGAATCATTAAGCAAACAAGCGATTTTGATTAATTGAATGACAAGGTCAATAAGCGAATTATTAACCTACTAATTCGTTTCATATAACCCACAAGAAGACAAAACCATCAAACCCTAACAAATCGATTTGACATTTTTCCAAACGAAATCGTTCAGGTACACTTAAACAAACCTAACTCGTTTGTTAACAAGCCGTGATAATTAATTCTTATTTTGAAACGATTTTGTCTTTAAAAATCTTAACAAATCGAATACTATTGATTAACTAACAAAGGTCAACAAACGATTAATAACTTTCACAAAAGGACAAAAAACATGATCCTTAACAAGTGATTAATTCAATCATAATTAATTCAATTAACCTTGACCTTTTACAAATCAATAATCGATCGTGACTTGTACAAGAAGACAAAACGATTCTCAACATAAGCGATCCAAACAAAGTCAAAAGCGATACAATTGACAGACAAAAACGATCCAATCGTTACTTATGATTTCACAAATTCAACTTGTGATTTAATCGACTCATTAACAAACCAAGTCAACATCGATTCAAGCGATTATAACTTCTTACGATCACAACAATTAACTACAACAATTGATTCAGTTATGATCCAAATTACAAGAAACTAATGACCTTGGCTCTGATACCACTGAAGGATTATGGGTGTTTTCCATGGTTTAATTCTCAATTACAACCTAACACAAATCCTTAAACAGATCTAGGTTCTCGTCAAATGAATCATAAAGCAAACCTGATCACTACCTTTCAGATTGCAGCGGATGATGGATGGTAATGATGAGATCAGCTAGAACAGATGGTAATCCCTATTCCTCCTCGAGTATCCACACTCTTACAAGCACGGGACGGCTGCTAGACCAAAGATGTGGAACAGATCAGAGAGAGAGGTTAGAGAGAGAGATCAAGCTCACGGCTGGGAGAAGAAAAATCGCAAGCTTATTGGCTTAGGGTTTCGATTTCTTCCTTCTCATTAACTCTCTAATGGGCCCAAGTCTAATGACTAATGGCTCATTTGTTATTTGGGCCCAAGACACAAATCAGACAAAAGCCTGTATTTTGTCTGGCCCAATTCTCTGATCTAATACAGTAAATGCCATTGCATCTTACCGTATTAATTCCATTTAACTTTCCCGTTAGCTATGGTGTGTGACCCTTCGGGATCATACAATACTGGTAATAAGTCCTAAACTTATAGATCATGAGCGGACTCTAGCAAGTCATCATGATCACCCATTATTTATGACTTATGTCTGATCTCGACACTTATCATACTTTTTAGAGATAGTACGGTAGATTTCAGGACATTCCCAACAAGATATTACCTCCGTTAAACGGCAGGGACAAATCCCATCTTGTTCCATCACTATAAACTACACACTTTGTAATACACCCAACCAAGGTCCTTATAGCTCCCAGTTACGAAACAGCGTTAGACAATGATCAAAGCGCATCAATCCATGTGCAGCCACATGCATGCGAACTCAGGTCTAAGGACTATACTCTATAGTCGTAAATTGAGAACCTCTCATGACACATATATTAATATCTTGTAGAGTTCTCATCAGCGGGCCATGTCCGGTCATATGCTCCCCTACATATACCTATGTGTTGACTTTGATGCCGCGCATCCATGACCCATGAAACTTGGTCATAAGTCTCAACACACTCTAGTCTCAAGTGGTTGTTGGTGTTCCAATTTCAACAACCTTCGACTATGGACACTATGATTTATGTCATTTCGTAAAATATAGGGTTTCATGATCAAGTCTACTCATGTACTTCGATGGCCCATATATAATGACATGAATCATTTTGGAACGATTATTTTATATCACAGTTAAAAATAATCCAGAAATAAAATCTCATTAACATTTAAAATGTTTACATGAACCAATCAAAATAACTAAAATAAAGCCCTCACAACTCCCACTCAAAAAGAGATTACATTTGAATATCTCTAATTCCTACAACAGCAGTATGCAACTCGTGCTTAGGTCTCGGGAGTGGCTTTGTCAACGGGTCAGCCACGTTCTCATCAGTGGGAACTCTGCTGACCATCACTTCACCTCTATTCACTATATCACGAATCAGGTGATACCTTCTCATAATATGTTTTGATTTCTGATGATGTCTCGGTTCCTTAGCTTGAGCAATTGCACCATTGTTGTCACAATACAGTGCTAGAGGCTCAGTGGCATTTGGGAATACACCGAGTTCAATCAAGAAGTTCCTTATCCAAACTCCTTCCTTCGCAGCTTCTGAAGCAGCGATGTATTCAGCTTCTGTTGTGGAATCTGCCACGGTGCTCTGCTTGGAGCTCTTCCAACTTACTGCACCGCCATTCAGACAGAAGATGTAACCAGACTGTGACCGGAAATCATCTTTATCTGTCTGAAAACTTGCATCCGTGAATCCACTCATTTCAAGCACTTCACTTCCTCCGTAAACCAAGAACTTATCCTTAGTATTTCTCAAATACTTCAGGATATTCTTTACGGCAATCCAGTGACTCTCACCTGGATTAGACTGGTACCTACTCGTCATGCTTAGTGCATAAGCAACATCAGGATGAGTACAGATCATGGCATACATGATAGATCCTATAGCCGAAGCATAAGGAATCCTATTCATGCGCTTAAGCTCATCAGGTGTTTTAGGACACTGATCCTTGCTTAGTGTAGCACCATGTATCATTGGCGTGAATCCTTTCTTGGATTTATCCATTCCGAATCGATGCAGGACTTTGTCTATATAAGAATCTTGACAAAGTCCAATCAGCCTTTGAGATCTATCTCTAAAGATTCGGATTCCAAGAACATACGCGGCTTCACCCATGTCTTTCATGGAAAAACAACTTCCCAGCCAGTCTTTAACAGACTTCAGCATTGGAATATCATTTCCAAGAAGCAATATGTCATCGACATATAGGATAAGAAACGCCACTTTGCTCCCACTAGTTTTCTTATACACACATTGTTCTTCCTTGTTTCTGATGAAGTCAAAATTCTTTATTGCCTCATCAAAACGAAGATTCCAACTCCTCGATGCTTGCTTCAATCCATAAATGGATTTGTGAAGCTTGCATACTTTCCCAGCATTCTTAGGATCAATGTAACCGTCAGGCTGTGTCATATACACATCCTCCTCCAAGATTCCATTCAGGAAGGCGGTTTTCACATCCATCTGCCAAATCTCATAATCATAATAAGCGGCAGTTGCTAGGAGAATCCGAATTGATTTCATCATGGCCACTGGTGAGTAGGTTTCATCATAGTCTATACCATGAATTTCCTTGAAACCTTTTGCCACCAACCTGGCCTTGTAAATCTGGACATTTCCATCCATGTCAATCTTCTTCTTGAAGATCCATTTACACTCGATGGCTTTAGCACCAGCGGGTAAGTCAACCAGTGAAAACACTCGGTTGACAGACATGGAGTCCATCTCGGATTCAGTGGCTTCACGCCACTTTGAAGAGTCAGGGCCTATCATGGCTTCTGCAAAGTTCGAGGGTTCATCACCGTCAATGATAAAAAGATCATGGCAATTAGTCACGAGGAATCCCTGATATCTATCGGGTTCGTGACGGATCCTTCCGGATCTTCGAACTTCAGGTACTTCAGGTTCAGGTTCTATTACAACTTCATGTAATTCATCCTGCTGTTCTTCCTCATTAGGTTGAACAGGTTCCTGTCCTTCTTGAATTTCATCAAGTTGTACCTTACTCCCACTATCTTTCTTAGAGAGAAATTCCCTCTCAAGAAAAGTACAATCCCGAGCAACAAAGATCTTGTTCTCGGATCGCAGATAGAAGTAATAAGCCTTGGTATCCCTAGGATAACCAATGAAGTAGCATTTGTCAGATTTTGGTGTAAGCTTGTCTGAGATTAATCTTTTGACATATGCTTCACAACCCCAAATTCTGAGAAAAGACATTGCTGGAGCCTTTCCAGTCCATAACTCATATGGTGTCTTTGCTACTGATTTTGATGGCACTCTGTTCAGTGTGAACGTTGCGGTCAGCAAAGCATATCCCCAAAGGGATATAGGAAGGTCTGTGTGACTCATCATGGATCGGACCATATCTAACAATGTCCGATTCCTTCTCTCAGATACACCATTCCACTGAGGTGTTCCAGGAGGTGTTAGTTGGGAGATGATCCCACACTCACTCAGATGATCACGGAATTCCTGGCTCAAGTATTCTCCTCCTCGGTCCGACCGAAGAGCCTTAATACTCTTACCAAGCTGGTTCTGTACTTCATTCTGGAATTCTTTGAACTTCTCAAAGGTTTCCGACTTATGTTTCATCAAGTAGACATATCCATATCTACTGAAATCATCAGTGAATGTAATGAAGTACTGATAGTTTCCTCTAGCATTTGTGGACATTGGGCCACACACGTCAGTATGTATCAGGCCCAATAGTTCACTGGCCCTTTCTGTGGGTTTATTAAAAGGGGCCCTTGTCATTTTGCCCATTAGGCAAGATTCTCATTGCTCACAAGACTCAAAGTCAAATGAGCCCAAGAGTCCATTTGAATGGAGCCTCTTGACGCGTTTCTCACTAATGTGCCCCAAACGACAATGCCAGAGAAACGTTTCATTTTCTTCGTTAGATTTGAACCGTTTTGTATTAATGTTATATACTGGAGTAGATTGATCCTGCATGTACAGCCCATTAACAAGAGGGGCACAGCCATAGAACATATCATTGAGATTAAAGGAACACAATTTATTCTTAATAGAAAAATCAAATCCTTGTAAATCCAACAATGAAACTGAAATGATATTTCTGCTTATAGCAGGTACAAAATAACAATTCTCAAGTTCTAAAATCAATCCAGAAGGTAAAGACAACAAGTAAGTGCCAACGGCCAGTGCTGGAACCTTCGCTCCATTGCCAACCCGCAACTCTACTTGCCCTTGCTTCAACCTTCTACTGTTGCTGAGCGCCTGCAAATTAGTACAAATATGAGCCCCACATCCAGTATCTAATACCCAAGTGGTATTATCAGAAGTAGTTGTATTTACTTCAATAACAAAAATACCTGAAGAAGTAGTCGCGAAGGATTTCTTCTTCTCCTTTAGACTTTCCTGGTATTTCTTACAGTCCCTGCGATAATGCCCTGCCTCTTTGCAAAAGTGGCAGATGTCAGAAGGCCCAGCTTTAGACACGGGCTTGGGCTTGGCCTTTTCGTTGTGGACAGCCTTGCCCTTTCCCTTGTCTGCAGCAGATTTCTTGAAACCCTTGCCCTTCTGCACCATGAGTACAGACGGGTCCTTGGCCTTCTTCAGATTAGGTTCTGCAGTCTTGAGCATACCATGTAGCTCAGGCAAAGTCTTTGTCAACCCATGCATATTATAGTTCAAGGTGAACTGGTCATATGCAGGAGTAAGAGACTGCAGAACGATATCACAAGCAAGCTCTTGGCTTATAGGACAGTCGAGTCTAGTCAAATGATCGAGATAACCCATCATTTTCAGAACATGTGGACTCACTGCTGCATCCTTAGCCATTTTACAGTCCAAGAGATTCTTAACAGTTTGGAATCTCTCTGTACGAGCCTGCTCCTGAAACAACGCTTTCAGGTTTGCCATCAGTTCCATGGGACAAGTCAGGCCTTCCCACTGAATCTGCAGATCGGGAGCCATTGTCGCCAACATTAGGCAAACCACGTCATTAGCATCTGAAGAATGCGTATCCCAAGCATTCTTCACAGCTTGTGTGGCATTATTCGCAGGTCTAGGGGGGAGAACTCTTTCAAGGACATAAGCCTTCTTCTCCTGCATGAGCACAAGTCTCAGGTTCCTGGACCAGTTCAGGAAGTTTGATCCGTTCAGTTTGTCCTTCTCAAGGGCAGACCGGATCGAGAAAGTGTTTTGAGTTGTTGTGCTTGACATAGCTGAAATTATGAGACAATAGAGTTTTAGTTATTTAGTTCATAAAAGAGTAATCTTAAAAACTTATAAGAAAACTCGCATTGCATTCAAAATTTCTTTGTTTAACCTCATAAGAATGCAATGATTCCGAGACCCATGTTCAACCAAAACCAAAGTGGGCCACTGGCCGTCACCCGGAATTAGCTTTACTTGGTAAGCATGCACACAGCTAGTTATATCTATATAACTCTCGGTTGTGGATTGGGCCCAAGGCCCAATTCACCAGATGTCTCAAGGCCCGGGACTCCCGATGGCCCAGTCAAGGAAACCAATCTCTTACAGCCAAATAATCACTAAAGTCTGGGACTCCCAATGAAATTAGTGACTATATACTACTTTACTTACGCAAAAACAGACACCTCACACTGTAAGCCATATCTGTAATTGAATAAGCGTTAAGTAGCTGACAAGATTGGGCAAGACATCCAAGCTTGATATTGGTTTTGAGGATTTTAGGTTTTTCTTTCCAAAAATAGAAGATTACTATTTTGGGAAACTTACTTATTTTAGAAACTTTCTAAATCTAGAAACATGCTAAAAATAGAAATTTCTAATTTAATATTTTATTAAAGTTTTCGGTTGGGTCACAAATTATAGGCCCAATTCTTGGTCCAAGACCACATAATTCCAATTGGCCCAATAATTTGACATAACCGAGTCGGTTCATTAATTCTGGTCCAAGACCAAATTAACTACTAAATCCAACTGGTTATTTACTAAACCAGACCAGCTCTAAATTATTTGGTCCAACCAAATCAAACTTAGACCAGCCTTCGGTTTAGGTTAAAATTCAATTTTGAATTTAAATCCGGTTTAACCAGAAATTAAATAATACCAATTGTATTAAATAATTTCCAGCAAACCGCGATTTGGGTTAACCGCTTGAACCACCAATTAAATTGGATCGGTTCGGTTAAGTCCAAAATCAGGAAGAAACACCTTGTGTTTTAGCCAATTTTGACCTAACCTGCGGTTTAAGCTAAAGCTGACAATGAACCACAATCGGTTTGATCGGTTCATTGTCGCGGGTTTGGGAAGAACGAACCGCGAAGCTCGGTTGAACCGATTGGCTACTCGTGGACCGTATCTCTCGCCAGTGTATCGATCGATATCACGCTCCTGCGTCGATCGATACCGGCGTGCATCAGCTCGTTGCGATCGGGTCATCGGGACAGCGAGAAGCAATCGATCCGATTCATATCGATCGATATCTCGCTCCCTCGTCGATCGACACGGGCGATCACATCGCATACCGATGGGTTTCAATCGGATTATGCGATTCATATACTTAGGTTTTTAAGTTTTCTAATCAAATTTCTTAAGCCAAATTCGATTCTAAACATTAAAACAACCTAAATATGATCCAAACATCAAAAACCTAACGACCTAGGCTCTGATACCACTGTAGGATTATGTGTTTTCATTGGTGTAATTATCAGATTACAACCTAACATAATCAACTAGGATCTAGGTGATTTGCAGTTGAATCATAAACAGATCAGGATTATTACCTTGTGATTGCAGCGGATTGATCAAAGGAATATCGAGATCTGCAAGAGCTGATGATAACCGGCTCCTCCTAGGTATCCACACTCTTACAAGCTACTGGATCAGGCTGCTAGACCAAAGTTGGAACAACAGAGAGAGAGAGGACGGCCATACCTAGAAAAATCGCAGACCCTTAGGCTTAATGGCGCCTCTCTCTTGCTTATATGGGCCCAAGTAATTAAACTAATGGCCTATTAGGCTTTTGGGCCCAAGACCCAAATCAGACAAAAGACTGTCTTTTGTCTGGCCCAATTCTCTGTACAAATACAGTAAATGCCTTGCATCTTACCGTATTAATTCCATTTAACTTTCCCGTTAGCTATGGTGTGTGACCCTTTGGGATCATACAATACTGGTAATAAGTCCTAAACTTATAGATCAAGAGCGGGCTCTAGCAAGTCATCATGATCACCCAGTATTTATGACTTATGTCTGATCTCGACACTTATCATAC
Source organism: Orychophragmus violaceus (assembly GCA_030180135.1). NCBI lineage: Eukaryota > Viridiplantae > Streptophyta > Magnoliopsida > Brassicales > Brassicaceae > Orychophragmus > Orychophragmus violaceus. Next base: position 21,901,582 of record CM058235.1, read on the forward strand.
TTTCTAGAGATAGTACAGTAGATTTCAGGACATTCCCAACATCACAATGTCTACTGCAAGTTTTAAAAGGGCACTCATAACTTCATCTAATTCCTCTTCACTATAGCAAAAGAATGTTGATACCGCTCAACTAAAACCCTTACCGTTAGGTCTTTAGCAACCATCTCGATGAACATTGTCACATTCTCTTCAAGATTAACATGTTGAGTTTCCTCTAACTACACAAAACTCAACTCATGAATGTTCTCTGATTCATGCGTAAATTATCATAGCATTGTTGCTCATACTCACACATAAACCTTTTGCACACAATGCACAATTTGTCCTATGAATCTTTCTTGGAAGATTAATATCCATTGCTCTACAAACTTCGAGTGTAGCAGCATTCAAGTGTTTACTTGCTTCTTTAGACAAAGGAGACCACATCCTTACACTACGAAACAAATGTAAAACCCACATAGCTCGGAGCTGACTACAACAAAAATCAGGGTGGCTCTCTATTAGGTGGTTCTTGTGTGAAAGTATCTCATCACGTGACTGAATGCTATCCCTAATCACATATGCTACATCTTTTGTTTCTGCTGCCCATCTTTTACGCTTATTTGACCTTAGTGCATTGGAAGATGAAGGAGCATTTTGTGACACATCAGTTTCAGCATTAGGAGAAAGGTCATTTTTTCTTGACTTAGATACATTATCAGACTCGTGTATGAGCTCCTCAGGCATCAAGTTGTATAAACGGATTTTACTTGCTGAGCAGTCCAACCTTCAGCTCCTGATACATGAACATCATCATATACTTGTTCCATAAGTCAATGTTTGCCACCGGTTTCTGTTTTATCTTTCTAGCGCTAGGCCATTCCGGAAATCAAACAAGAGATGAAAGAAATCAGATCAGGTGAATCATCACTCCCACACCAACCAAAACAGCTCATTACACTCTTTCTCTCACACAACTTGATTAAACTGCAACAATGAGTGTCAGCAAACAATTTAAACACACAATTCTGTAACGAACAGTTGGCACCTAACCGCATGCATGAACAAATAACATAGAATCATTCTAAGTTTTCAATGAAGAGTTTTGGAGAGTGAGATTCTACCAGATTATGCTTCTTTCTCATGCTTATGGAACTGTATGTACAAACAAGATAATATGTAGGCACACAATAATCAGTCTTGGAAACAAGATTCAGTTATCTAGCTGAATGTGAAAAAGTAAAGAAAGGCACAGCTGTTACCAAAAAAAGCTAGCAAACAATTTCCCAAGAAAAGTATTTGATGCATTTCTCTAAGATGTGGTAAACATCATTCACCAACTATTTTCTTAAATTTCCTTTCAATCTCTCTTCAATTCTTAGTTGAAGAAACAACACTTCATACAAGATTCTAATATTCCAAGCAACATTTACAAGACACTTGAATTAAAAGCACTAATTATAATATGAGTGAGAATGGCAGATACTTACATCAATACTAGGGATCACTACAAGAAAAGAACGTTTTTGCGACTGGACCTTACGACTATACTTGTCGTCGTAAAATTTGGCCACTATTAGGGGACAATAATGCTACTATTTTGCGACAACGGAAATATGGACGTGTATTAGTCGCTTATATATGACTAAAAATGTTTGTCGCCAATTTAGTCGTCGATTTACGACAGATTGACGACTATTGTCATGACCGGAACCAATGGTCACAGGCTAGTCGGTGATATGACGACTATTTTTGTGTCTGATGCTCAGATTCGTAGAACAATCGCGAATTGGTCATTATAAGGGCGACTAATTCCCTACTTTGGGTATAGTAGTAACCAAGTCGTTTATTTGACGCTATGGATACGACCAATATTCACCTCATTATTTGTGTCGCAAAGTAGTCGGGTATGGGTCGTATCATATAGTATTTTTGGATTTAATAATAGTAATATGAGATCGTCTGAATTTTAGAGAGGTTATGATGGTTAGGGCATTTCAACCGGTTATTGGTAACTTACTGTAACATTTGGTTGGTTATATTTTACCTGCTTGTGGTTGGTGCATGGATTTATGACCATTAATAGGAGTGGCCAATTATGTCTACATAGTCGAAATTCAGTCCTTTCTCCGTTTTCATTTGTAGAAACACAAAGAATTTGGAAATCTAGCTACATGGCAGGAGGCTACAATAATTATAGCAACCATCGGGAGTGGATGTATAACAGGCTTGATGATGCCACATGAAATTTCTCAACAGCCTTCATAAACGGGGTGTCACAATTTATGGAACTTGCCAAAAACCAGCCTTTAGCTCTGAGCAATGGCGGTAAGTTTCTATGCCCTTGTCGTTTCTGCAAGAATGAAAAACTGGACACCACGGAACAAGGAATTTGGAGTCATCTGTTTAGTTACGGATTTATGCCTGATTATTGTGTTTGGTATAAGCATGGAGAAGAAATCGGTTTGGATGTAGGAAGGAGTTATGTTGATCCGAATGGTCATAATAATGTAAAAGATACGTATGTGGATATAGTGAATGATGTGTTTCGTGGTTACGCTAATAATAGTGGAGAACCTGTACGTAATCATTCAAAAAAGTTTTATGACCTGTTAGAAGGAGCCAACAATCCTTTATATGATGGTTGTCGTGAAGGGCACTCCCACTTATCCTTGGCTGCTCGGGTCCTGCATAACAAGGCAAAACATAATATGAGTGAAAGTTTAGTGGATTCGATATGTGAAATTCTGATAGAGTATTTACCATAAGGAAACCAGGCAACAAGTTCACACTACGAGACAGAGAAACTAATGCGAAATTTAGGCCTCCCCTATCGTATAATTGATGTTTGCATGAACAATTGTATGATCTTCTGGAAAGAAAACGAAAAGGAAGAAGAGTGTCGGTTTTGTGGTAAACCAAGATGGAAGCCAAATGAGAGACAGAGCAGAACTAGAGTACCCTATAGTCGTATGTGGTATATACCAATTGCTGACAGACTGAAGAGAATGTAACAAAGCGAGAAGACTGCAGCGGCGATAAGATGGCATGCGGAGCACCAAACGAAGGAGGGAGAAATGTGTCATCTGTCTGATGCGGTGGAGTGGAAATCATTTCAAACTCAACATCCTCTGTTTTCTCAAGAACCCAATAACGTTTATCTTGGATTATGTTCAAATAGTTTCAATCCTTTTGGCATGTCTCGTAATCATTCGTTGTGGCCCGTGATCTTGACTCCATATAATTTACCCCCTGATATGTGCATGAATACAAAATACTTGTTTCTTACAATTTTGAATTCTGGGCCTAATCATCAGCGCGCTAGTCTCGATATCTTCCTCCAACCTCTTATTGAGGAGTTAAAAGAATTGTGGTCTTCTGGAGTCGATGAATACGATGTGTCATTGAATGAAAACTTTAAACTAAAAGCAGTGCTGCTATGGACGATAAGCGACATCCCGACATATGGGATGTTATCAGGATGGACGACCCACAGTGGATTGTCTTGTCCTATTTGCATGGATAATACAAAATCTTTTTATTTGCCTAAGGGAAGGAAGACGTGTTGGTTTGATTGTCACCGAAGATTTCTTCCATTTGGTCATCAACTGAGGAAGAATAAAAAGACTTCTTGAAGGGAAAAGACGCCTCGAAAGAGCATCCACTTGAGGTATTCAGTGGTGAGCAAGTTTATTGCGAGAGATTGCAAGGTGTAAATCCACCGAAAACAAAGGACGTCGGTGGAAACAGTCACGAAATTAAGGAGCCTGGCTATGGGAAGTGGTATAACTGGCACAAGAAAAGCATATTCTGGGAGCTTCCGTACTGCAGGGACCTCACTCTCCGACATAATCTTGATTTGATGCATGTAGAGAAGATTTTTTTTGACAACGTCATGAATACTCTTTTGAGTGTGAACGGTAAATCCAAAGACACCATCATGTCAAGAATTGATATAGAACGATTCTGTTCTCGGCCACACCTACATATTGATGGTGAGGGTAAAGTTCCTTTCCCCACGTATAGATTAACAAACGATGCCAGAAAAAAATTACTAGAATGTGTGAAACATGCAGGAAAATTCCCAGATGGCTATGCTGATCTTGATAACGATAAGTTTTCAGGGATGAAGAGTCATGACTGCCACGTTTTTATGGAGCGGCTACTTCCATTTATCTTTGCCGAACTCTTTGACCGGAACGTCCACCTTGAGTTAGCATGTTTTTCTATTTTATTTTACTTAGTATTTGATAATTAAATATGAGTAAAGTATGTTATATTTACCAACAGTTTCAAAAAATATATATTGTAGGGATTGGAAGTTTTTTTCCGTGACTTATGCTCGAGAACTTTACAAATAAATCGTCTCCAAGTTCTCAAGGAAAACATAGTTTTAATCATATGCAACTTGGAAAAGATTTTTCCACCATCATTTTTCGACGTGATGGAGCATTTAACTATACATCTACCCTACGAAGCTGAATTAGGAGGTCCGGTGCAATATATGTGGATGTACCTTTTGAAACATTTTTCAAAAAGTTGAAAGGGAAAGCAAAGAACAAAAGATATGCGGCAGGATCGACTGATGAATCGTATATCAACGAGGAGATAGCTTATTTCTCAGAGCATTACTTTTCTGCGAATATAACAACAAAATCAAGGTAAAGGCGCTATTACATGTTCACTTTGCCATTTGTAAGACACACACATGGTAGTATATTAATTAATTATCAATTTTTCTAAACCAATTAATTTGGTCAGGATAACCAGATTCATCGAAGGTGAAATCCCCGTATATCATGTCGATGTTCCTGATATATTTACTCAAGTTGGTCGTCCAAGTGGAAGAATGCAAGAAATATGGCTTTCAGAGGAAGACTATATACGCGCACATGTTTATGTTATGCGAAACTGTGGATATTTTGAGCCACTAGAGATGTATTTATATATATTGGCATGTCTTATCTTTTGTTTTAATATTTTCAACTTTAGAATGATTTCTCATATAAGTTTTGGTTGAAATTAAAGTATGTTCGAAGATTATCTGTCCACAAAATATCTAGAACTAATCCGAAGAAGAGGTCTCCGCAAAAAGACCCGAAGAATATCGAATCTAGATGGAAGATTATGTATGTGTAAAATTCTATCTTACCTATATATTTATTTGAATTTATCTTTGACAAACTCGATATTTGATATTTTCTTTCTATATATATATATATATGTACTCCATGTTACTTATTGGAGAAAGAAACATAGATTTCCTGATTGGGTGCTAGAGATGGTGCATGGACCAGTGCATAAGGCTAAAACCTGGACAATCTAGTTTACAGGAGGATATTTGTTTCATACAGAGAATCACGGCGTGGGACAGAAGACATGTAAATATGGTGTACGTGTTAAAGCAGAGAATTATGCTGAGGCAACTGATGAGGCTGATTTCCACGGGATTTTAATTGATATCATACAGCTCGAGTATGAGGGAATTGTGAATTTGAGAATCACACTATTTAAGTGTGACTGGTACGACCCAATGATCGGTAGAGGCACTCAGAAGAGTAATGTTGGCGTTGTAGACATTCTTGCAGCAAGAACGTACAGTAAAAACGAACCATTTGTTCTAGGTACGTTAGTTCCATACCTAGAAATCTCAATGCCTTAAAATCTATGTACGTATATAACTTCATTCAGTACATACAAATCAATTTCCTACTTGATCTGCATAGTCTCACAAGCAGATCAAGTTTGTTATATCCCGTATCCATACACGAAGAAACCGAAGAGGGAGTGGCTAATATTTCAGGAATTATGGTGACATGGAACCGATTCTTTTGCAACAAGAAAATGATGATCCTGTGATTATGACTAGAATTGAAGATCTCGTTATTGAGAACTCGGTACAAGGAGGAAACACAACAGATCTTGATTAAGAGGTTGGGGATGCGGAACCAGAAGATGAATTCCGTTGTAGTTTATCATCTTCTGATGATGAGGATGGTCAAAATTACTATGAATAGCAGGATGAGGAGCACTTGTAATTTGCCTGTTGACTTTGTCGAGGTTATTATGGTCTAGTATATTCTTTCGGTTTGTGATAATTTAACTAAAGAACTTGGTTTATGCGCGATAATGTTTCTTGTTTTGGTGGATCTTATTAGAATAATGTTTTTTCACTAGAATGATTATTAAATTAATATTAGTCCCAATTTGTCGGTCCCACAATATTCCACTATAAATTACAAAAATGAAATACAAGAGGAAAATCAAATATGAATGATAATATAGGAATTGAGTGGAAGACCTCAAATACTGATATTATTACAAGTCGAACTAAGAAAATAATTAGAGCTAAACTAATTTATTAAAAGACAAGTTTTTATTTGATTGTTAACAGGTCAGCTCAACGGTCAGTGGATAATGGGAAAGGGACATTATAAAAGGGATTCCTCGCTACTGCTCAATATCTAACACTGAATTCAATCCAACAAGTTATAAACAGAAAACGTCAGAAACTTATCAGTGTTAGATATTGAAAAGAAGCAAGTAATCCCTTTTGTATCAACGAGATAGGAACTGTTATGAAATCAACACCTGATCTAATGTTCTCCTAAAGATAAAGTAACCCAAAGGAATCGATCTCGCTGCCGAGTGTTTTACGGCGAAAGACCATTTGGTGGTTTGACCTTGCAAGACACGTAGGTGATAGGAGAATACTGGTTCCGGTGTTGTTCATGCATGACTCCGGAGGTCAACACAGAACCGAACAAAAGAAAACAACAAAACATGTCAGCATATTTAAGGAAGAACTTAAGATTAAAGGTAGAAGATGAAGCGAGGCTCTGTTCAAACTTGAAGCGAAGGAGAGGTAAGAAGTGAGGATGGGGAAGAACGATGAAAAGAGGGGCTATATATTTTTGCTTAGGGGAAGACATATCGGTTATCGAACCAATCCTGATTTAAACCGACACGACCTTCCAGTCACGCCGAGTAGATTCACTGGTGGAAGAAGATGTGTCTTAAATGTAACCAAAAAATTATTAATATACAATTAGGAAACCAAAAATAAGTCCAAAATTTTACTCTTGTTTATCTACGGATGTTAATTTTCTCCTTTTCAATAATGCAATAATTATTGCTCGTATATGTATTTAATTACTCTCTCGGTCTAATATTAAGATTACAAATAGTAGTCGATTTCTTGATATAAATTTATTTTAGGACTATTGTATTTCATAAATCTTGTAATCGAGCTACAGCCTTTGTACTCTTGGCCCTTTGGGCTTTTAATGAAATTCTCGAGTTGACAAAAAAAACCTCAAAAATGAGAAAACTTCACTTTTGGGTGTCTATTCCTTCCGGTTCTCTGTATTTGTCTCTCATACAAACCAATTTGACGTTTACGCTTCTCGTACTATTGTCAAATCACAAAGACGCAGCCCTAAAAAACCTTTCTTTAAATACTCGATGACCCCATAACCATCAAACACAGAGAGAAGTTCCAAAAACTGATGAAAAATAGAGAGAAGAACTCACCCATAACCATCAAACACAGAAAGCATGGCCAACAGGAGATCGATTGTCTCTGTGAAACAACTCCCGATCGAAGTCCTCACCAAGATCGTCCAAAAAGTCGGCAAAGCTTCATCTACCGATTACTGCAACCTTAAAGCAACCTGCAGAATAATGAAAGAAGCCTCCAACAGTCGGGAAGTCTTCCATTCTCTCTGTCTCTCACCGCTGGTACACTTCAGCAATCGGCAATTCTGGATAAGTGCATAGAGCATGAGAACTGTGCCGAATTCTTCGTTTGAGTTATTCTCACTTACTTCGAAGAGGGTGATGAGGAAAATGGAATTGATTATTTAAAGAATGCCGCGATTGGGGGGTGACGATGATATTTTGGAAGCTGCTTACCTGTATGGTGTTATGCACTTCCTCCACGGCGATCCTGTAAGGGGTCCCTTTGATGAAATGGCCTTCGAGAACTGGCGGGAAGATGAGGTGGATTTGTTGGCCCGAGTTTGGAAGAACTTGATGAAGACACTGCATGAAATCACTGTCCGGAAGAAGAAGGTTTATGTGCCATTGATGGAGAACAAATACTTAGGTTCACCCCTAGAGGTGAACCCATTTGTTCACCCCATCTTTTTTAACCAATAAAAATATGCCATGTAATATTATTTTTAAATAAAATTATAAAATTAAAATTAAAGAATTAAAGACATTCAAATATTTTAAGAATCCTTTGAATGTAAACCCTTTGGGGTTTAAAGTTTAGGGATTAGGGTTTATGGTATAGGGTTTAAGCTCTTTGGGTTTAGGGTTTAGGGATTAGGGTTTAAGCTCTTTAGGTTAGGGTTTAGGGTTTAGGGATTAGGGTTTAGTTTTTTATTTTTTAAAATTTACATGTTGGGTTTAAGGATTAGGGTTTATGGTATAGGGTTTAAGCTTTTTGGGTTTAGGGTTTATGGATTAGGGTTTAAGTCTTTGAATTAGGGTTTAGGGTTTAGGGATTAGGGTTTATTTTTTTATTTTTTAAGATTTACATATTGGGTTTAGGGATTAGGATTTAGTTTTAATTTTAATATTTTAGGTTCAAATTATCGTTTAGGGTTTAGGGTTTAGAATTTAGGGTTTAGAGATTAAGATTTAGGTTTTAATATTTTTTATAAAAAAAATTATTTTTAAGTTTTGTCTGAAATAAAATATATTTTCTTTTTTTCGTTTTTTATTTTCTTATTTTTAAAATATTTTTAAAATTTTAATTATTTTTAATATTAGATTATGTGGAATTATTTGATTGGTTAGAAAATGTGGAGGTGAACAAAAGGGTTCACCCCTAGGGGTGAACCCAAGTATTACTCAGAACAACAAGCCCGATAGATCTTTCCATGTTCTCGATATGAAAATCGACTGCTCTAACTGATTTATGTGCAAACGGGGTTTGAAACTCTTCTACATGAATTCGATTGTTGCCCCTGATCAGGGTGTTTAATTTATTTTCTGGTACTCTGGTTTTTGTTTTTAATTTCTCAGCTATATAGTACTCTTTTTTGAAGAACATATCAGAGTACTCTTTTTATATAAAATATCGTCTTCGTATCTCTGGAATGTTACGTGGAGTGTGTATCTTCGCGACCCCAATCAAATCAATTAATCATGGTTAAATATCCAGGTTTATATCATGGTTAAAAATTATACAATATGTACACTGATTTTGTCTTTTGTTCAGGTGAGCCCTTGAACCGTATAATGGTTTGCCGTTTGCTTTAGTTTAGCCTCAGAGACATAGAACCGTGAACTGGTCTTTTGTCTTTTTGTTCTCCAATCTTGTTCTGAACGTTTCATTTGGTAGGCTTGTGCTTTTTGATTACACTTTTTTTTTTTTTTTGGATAACCCAGTGTATCCGGGCCCCCACCGAGGTGGGTCCCGACTAGCATGCTGCACCCGCGCATTGGCGGCGGCCGCATGTGGTCACTGGAAGCCGGCGATGCCCTAATGTAAATTCCCCGGTGGCCAGGAGGAATCGAACCTGAGTGGCGGGAGGTTACTAACGCTCCCTTTACCACTAGGATACGAGCTCCTGGTTTTTGATTACACATTAAACGAGAGACATGGATAATATTCAATGTTACTCTTAACCGATTTATTAAATTCCCTTCATATATAATCCAAAAATAACATATTACTAGAAAGATTCAAAAAATCATAATTTAATTTCTCGACCACCTCATCTCGCTATATATGTTTGATTAAGATAATTCGATGTAAAAGAAAAGACGAAACCTCAAATTTTAGGTTTTAGCATCTCCAAAAGAAACCTAAAAACCTCATTTTTGAGATTTGGATCACTCCGAAAGAAACCTCGAAACCTCAAAACCTCAAATTTGCGGTTTCATCTTTTCTTTTGCAATGTAATGATCTGTAATTAAAAATTTCATTTGCAATTTACGGTTCCTTTGTAGGGTATATGGTTTTGTTCATTCCAAATGAAACTCTAAACCTTAAACCCTAAAAATCTAAGGTTTCGAATGTGCTATAACATTCTAGTCCGAAATGTCACAAAATCATAGTCTAGTCTCTCTAACCAAGCATTTCTTTAATTAAATAATATAGGGTTTTGTTCATTCAAAATGAAAACCTGAACCATAAAAATCTAAGGCTGCGTCTGTGCTTTAACATTCAAGTCCGAAACGTCAAAAAATCATTCCAAATGAAACCCTAAACCCTAAAACCTAAAAATATAAAGTTTCGTATGTGTTTCACATTCTAGTCCGAAAACGATTTATTAAATTTTGTTGTGTACTATTTTTTATATGTGTGTTACCAATATTGCAAAACTATTTGAAAGAGTTTAAAACACAAATTTGCTTTAATAAAACCTGTCTTCAAACGTTCTTTATACTTTGAGCAAACTTGTTCTTATATTTAATAAAGTAAAATAGATTAGTTAAATTTTTAAAACATAGTCAATAAAAAGGATTATTACGGCCACGTTACGCCCACAAGTGGGCAAAATTTCAAAATATTTGCCAAATAAATCCGGGAAACCTAAACCCAATTTTATAGCCCAAAACATTTCAATTACCCGCCTATAACAAAAGAATTTTCAACAGTGCCGAGAAATCATCAAATATGTCAAACCCTGATTTTCTTTTGTTCTTCCCCTTTTTAGATATCTCCTTCGAATCATCTCTCTAATCCCTCCACGAATCCTATTCTACCTCCACCCATCTCAAACTGATATCTCTTCTTCGAATCTCTTATTCGAAGCTTTCCATTTCATAGCTAACATTGGCCGAAACCCTATCGACTCTCTCAAATTCTTCCTTGAATATCTCAATCACGAAACCTTCCGTGAATCGATGCCTACGTGTACATGTAGCTATGTCGTTAGTTTGCTTCTGCTTTGCTTTGGTTTTGAAACGGGACAAGCTCTGAATCTAATTATTTCTTTGCAATTAATTTTGGTTCTACATGTTGTAAACGACTCTTATACTCAACATTCAGGGTAAGCTGGAGTCTGATGGTTAGGATGTTAATCTTATAATTAGCACGCAGTTGAACACACCAATCTCTACTTAACTCATTAATGTGTTATGCTAAGTTTGAGTGTCTGAGCGCTTACAATATAGTTTTTGTATCATTTTAGGCGTTCCCAAACTTCACATAACTTTCTTCTAATTTTTTTTTGAGGAGATCTATCAACGACTTATGAAAGACATGGTTAGCATTACAAAGGACTGCATAAGCACTGCGACCTCGCGAGATATCAACAATTCAATATAACCACATCTTTCCTCAGGTAAAGTAAATTTTTCCACATGCCACTGAGAAGGATGGACAAGTAAATCCTCAAGGAGTCGAAATCCCTTCAGCGTTGTCGCCCATCAAGAGCAACTGAAGGAAGCCCAAAAAAGACACCAACACCATTTGATTCGTAGGTTACTTTACAAATGTCTCTTCCACTTGTTAATTTATTAGTATATGAGTTGGCAACTCCTAAATGCTGGAGTTTGCGTATGTAGGTCATCTTTATCTATATGTTACCAATGTTATTTTTGATGCGAGTGTTTATTACGTTTGTTGTACCATTCAAATTACGGTATCACCGATTACCAAATCGAAAATGAAATTAACCCAAAATCTTAATTTTACGATTAAAAGCCACTAGACAGTCGTCAACTATTCGCACCACACACACAAACTGGTCGCTAAATATTTACCAGCAGCGTTCTGGATTTTCCGAATAGTCGCTTAATAATCGTTATTTAGTCATTACACCGTCGCCAAGTAGTCACCATTTCTTACGACTATATTGTGACTATATTAGGCAGTCAGATAGCAGTCGGCCAGACTGTACCATAATCGTATCTGGATGTTTCGATTAGACGCTTCATAGTCATTTAAAAGTCGACAATTAGTAGCAAGATGTTTACCATAATCATATTTGGATTCTCCATTTAGTCATCCTATAATCGTAAATTAGTCAACACATAGTCGCCAAAACGTCACCATAGTCTACGACTAAGTCACGACTATACTACTCAGTCACATAACAGTCGCCACATAGTGGCGAGATCATTACCGTAATCGTATATGGATGTTCAGATTAGTCGCGGGATAGTAGTTAAAATGGTCGTTACCCTGTCGCTCCATAGTGGCTAATATTTACGACTACTTTCTGACTATACAATACAATCGCATATTAATCGCCCCATGGTCACCTGATTTAACGACTATTTGATGACAACATTTCTCCGACGTCATTTGGACTCCCTCTGCGTCTATTTTACGATTACCTATGTTGGTCGTATAAATAGTCGTAACTCGCTGACTAATAATACGACTATGAGATTTAGCGACCATGGATTGACGACTACCACTTTTAGTTGTATATCTGTCGTAAAACCCCGATCAACGACTACTCTGCGATTAAAAATGCAGTCGTAAAAACACTGTTTTCTTGTAGTGGATGGTTGTCATTATTTTCCTAGTCTTGAATGCAAATCTGTAATAAAATGCAATATCAGGGACACTATATTTACACATAAATAGATATTGAAGTCTAGATAGGGTATTATATCTAAAACCAGAAAATCGCTCGTTAAGTTATCTAAGTACAGAGCTAATTGTATATTGATTAAATATAAAGTTTATGTTTTCTGGGATTCATCTATGATCTTGCTTTCACCAAATTACCATTGGAATAGGTTTGGAACTAGGTATAGTTTTTCTTAAAACTTATACAATAATCCTACAAAACCCACATGGTTTATAACTATGTCTTGGGATTTATAATATAACGACACCAGGAGCAATAAGATAGTAAAAGCCACCAAATGGGTAAACATGAGCAAGACAAAAAGTCGATAATAGCTGAGGATGAAGATGGTGAAGTAAAAGAAAGGGAAACCAGAAGCAAGCATATAGACTCAAGTAATCACCAAACTAGAAGAATAACCATCAATCCAAGCTGAGATTACCTCGTTATTCTTCTGTCAGGTGAAAATAATCAGCAGAGATGAATTATGATTAGTTTCTCACGGCCAGTAGAAACAGCTTTAAGAAAATCATCATTGGTATATACAGGCACAGCATGTAAAAGAGCGAATGAATATCTGCAAGAAAACAACCAGAGGATTAAAAATTCAGGGGAAAAAAACATGCAGCCATTGACAGGCACAAGAAAATAAGAACAGAGAAAGGCATGGTCAATAAGACAAGATATGCAAACAAATTTAAATTGATCAGGGTTTGAAACAATAGGGAAACAAAATTGGGATCAAGACATAGGATTCAAAACGGAGTGTTAAAGATAATTCATCATCTAATATTGTCATTGAGGATAAGATTTTGAAATGAATCTACACCGTAAACTGAGAGAGATCAAAGGGCCTTAGAGATGTATACGTCACAATCTAGAAGCAGCATCAGTTTTCCAACATAGAAATAGGAGGAGTCGCCTCTCAGCTCTCCAAAATAAAAGCTGTACACGAGAAATCGAATGTTTAAGACTCCAGAGAACGCATTTGTGAATTATATGAGATTTGCGTGAGGTTACACTAATTGGGTTATTGATAGTATCCAAGCAGCCACTTTTATCAATTGGCTAAAAGAAGATGACATGAAAATGGAAGAGCGACTATGAACAAAAACAAATATTTTCCCTAGATTCAACCCATAATCAAAGCGAGTACGATTCTAGTTCACATGATTAAACAAGGGACGCAAAAAATCTTGGACTTTCACACCACAAATCCAATATTTAACCAACAATCAGTGAGCAATAAAAACTATGTAGCTTGTCAGATCTTGTCTTCCCTTGATTTTTTTCTCAATCAGCAGGGAAAATCAAACACTTACAGCTAAATTGGACCTAACTGAAACGACTTCAACAAAAATTGTGACTTATATAAATAGCTTTATATTGCCAGTCTTCCCTCGATTTTTCTTAATCAGCAGAAAGTTTCTGTAACACCCGTCTCCTCCTCCCGAGACAGCGTGTCACTAACTCTAACGTACACCTCAAGTAACTCCAATAACTCAATAAATAACCAAAATGAACCAACTAATTCAACAATGTAATAACTGAAATAAATCCATCAAACAACGTTTGAAAACAAAATGCGGAAAACGCGATAAAACCCCAAAGCACCAACGTGAAAACGCTCATTTAATTCCCGAACTATTTGCAATTAACAATTTTATTATCCAACTATTGACTGCTTAGAAATATTCCTCAAGTAACTATTGACTTTGTGAAATCAGGTTTAATGAAGTTAACCGTTAACTCATAAACTAACGCCGTCATAATTAAATATAATTCAGGAAATATAAATTGAAAACACTCATTTAATTCACAAACTATTTGCAATTAGAGATTTTATTCCCCAACTATTGACTGCTTAGGAAATATTCCTCAAGTGACTTTACGAAATCAGAATTAATGAAGACAATCGTTAACTTATAAACTCACGCCGTCATAATTAAATATTTTAATGTAAGATCAAAAATCTTGATCTCACAATGATGGACATATGAGGGATGATATCTGGTTGTACAACACTCTCTAGCAAGTCGGTGGATGATTGGATGAATTTGTGAGATAAAGTGATGGTAAGCAACTTTCTTGTTCAGTGGACTTGATTGACTCTCTCAATCAGATTGCAAACTATCTGAATCATTCAAGGATAATCTGAACTGAAACTCCTAAGAGGATGGTGAAGCACTCACAAAACTCTAAGAAGATAACTCTCCAAATAACACAACTTTGAAAAGAAAGAAAATACTTTGACTATTTCTGAATGATTGAAAGGTAAATGATAAAATGGACTAAACTAAGCCTTTATATGATGTTCACAAAAGATATGAAATGAAATAAAGAAGGAAATCAAAAATCAATGAAAACTAGATGTTGGTAGATGTTGATTGATGATGGATTTCTTAGATACGTTACCACCTATACCAAGAGTTAACCTTGAAAGACCTCATGGTCGATCTTGGATAAAAGGGTTTTACAGGCTTCTCTAAGAAATCTAGATGTCTATCAAAATCTTCTGGACTTAACAAATCTATTAAATCAACACTTGACCCGTTAGAAACATATGAGGTCTTAGGAATTCTTACTCGGCTATGATATTTGGCGTGTTGGATCTCTCTTTGTTGTTCTTGAACTGTAGCTTTCTTTACAAACTACTCATGGATTTCAAGTTTCAAACTCTCTCATGTATGAGGTGGCTCGTTGTATTAGACCCGAACATTCTCTTCTTGCTCCCACCACTCATAAGCAGGTCCGGTGAGTGTGTCAAGAGCGTATGGGAGTTGCTCTTCTAATGGTACTTGGTTGGACTGAAAACTTGCCTCCATGCATGCTTATCAGCTTAAGTAATCTTTTGTATCTTGGCTATACTCTCGAAAAGTTTGATATTGTGGCGCATAATAACTTCCATATTCTGTGAAACGATTGCATGTTTCTTCTTCTTCAGCCGCATGGCTATCTTCATCCTCATGGGCATGGTTCGTCTTCATATTGATTTGCTTCTCTTTGGCTGATTCATGAGTTTATAAGTTAACGTTTGACTTCATTAATTCTGATTTCACAAAGTCAACAGTTACTTGAATAATATTTCCTAAGCAGTTAATAGTTGGAGAATAAAATCGCTAATTGCAAATAGTTTGTAAATTAAATGAGTGTTTTCCGTTTCTATTTCCCGACTTAGATTTAATTATGACGGCGTTAGTTATGTTGGAATTGTGTCCAGTAATCTCTGTACTGTCTCTAGAAAGTAAGAGTATGTCAATGATCAGACATAAGTCATATAATACTGGGGGTCATGATGGCTTGCTAGAGTCCGCTCATGATCTATAAGTCTTGGACTTATTGCCTTTATTATATGATCCCATATGGGTCACACGCCTAAGCTAAAGGGAATATACGAAAGAACGGTTTAGCAGAAGTACGGTAAAAGTGCTAGGCATTTACCGAACTGAGAGAGAAATTAATGGTTCTGATTAAATCTGAGGGGTTTAATCAGACTGGGAATTTGGTCCCAAAAGCCCAAATGAATTAGAGAAGGGTTTTATAAATAAAACCAAGCCTAATTCTCTCTGCCCAACCCTAAGCCCCTGCGCCGATTTCTCTCTCTCCCTGCGGCCTCCTTCAGCTCGGTCTAGCAGCCAAATTCCCGGTGTGCGTGTGTGAGCCTTTGGAGGATCCATCTCTTGGTGGTTCTGCTGATCTCTGACCTCTACCTCCTCTTTCCGCTGCATAAAAAGGTAAAAGGTGAGATCCATTAAGTTTCTAAATAAGAGAACCTAGATCTGCATGTTTAGTAGGATGAATCAATTGGGAATTGAATCAAGAAACACTAAACGATCCAACAGTGGTATCAGAGCCATTGGTTCTGTGGTTTTTCTTGTTTAGAATCTTGTTTAGGATTGTTTAAGAAGTGTTTTTGAATCAATCTACTGATAAGAGCAAAACACTTAAGAAACAAGAATTGAATCCTAATCTAATGAAATCGCAAAACCCAAACTATATGATTTGGATTGCGATCGGCCGAGTGTTAAACCGATCGGCCAAGCCGATTGCATGTATCGATCACGGATCGATAGCATGGATCGCGTTGGCCGGTTGGATCGATCGACCGTGAGGCACAAGCATCGCATGGATCCGCAAGGCATCGCATGGATCGCGTCATGCGTCCCGATCAGCGGATGGATCACGTCCCGATCGCGTGGATTGACCGAGCTGATCGCATGGAGCGATCGCTGCGATCGTCCCGCTATCGACCCGCGATCGTCCCGTCCCGTCCCGATCACAAGCCGAGCCCGTCCCGATCATGAGGCTTGCGGCTGTCCGGATCATGCACGATCGCGGTCATGCTTGCGGCCGTGACCTAATTGGTCGTTTTCGGTTTGGCTCGAACCGGTTTCGGTTAGGCTTGTGGTGGTTCGGTTTAAGACAATTAAAAACTTAATCGTCTTGGTTTAATAAACAGACTTAATAAATTTATTAAGTTCTGGTTAAACCGGGATAAGAAATCCAATGTCGAAATAATTATTGGATTTAGTGCCTAAACCAGTGGTTTTCTAATTTGATTTGGTTGGACCAAATAAATTGAGAAAATCCGGTTTAGTAAATAACCGGTTGACAATTGTGGTCATCGTAGTAATTAAAATTTGGTTAGACCAATTTTAATGAACCAGACCGGTTATGTCATCTAATTGGGCAATTGGGTTATGTCTTGGACATAGACCAATTCTTGGGCCTCGGGCCAAGAAGTTAAAACAATTGGGCCAATTATTTGAGTCGTTTCTTCAGAATTAATTTAAAACTTATTTTATAAAATTATATAAATCGATTTTAAATTAAAGTTTCCGAAATTTTGAAATTAGAAAGTTTATTAAAATAGAAGTTTCTAGATTTGCATGTTTTGGATTTTAAGAAATTTCTAAAGTTAGAAAGTTTCCGGTTTTAGAAAGTTTCCAATTTTAGAAAGTTTCCAAAATTAGTAGGTTTCCTAAAATGGAAAGTTTCCCAAAATAGTAATCTTCTATTTTGGGAATGAAATTTTAAAATAAACCTACAAACCTCAAATAATATCAAGCGTTGGATGTCTTGTCCAGTCTATGTCAGCTGTCGAAGCCCATTCAATTGTATTCATGGCCTTACAGTGTGAGGGTGTCTACTTTTGCGTGGATAAGACGGTTTGTGATTCACAAATGTCATTGGGAGTCCCAGACATTAATGATTACATGACTGTATAGTCTGGTTTTCTTGACTGGGCCATCGGGAGTCCCGGGCCTTGAGACATCAGAGTGGATTGGGCCTCGGGCCCAGATTCACAACCAAGAGTTATATCACGGATATAATTAGCCGACATAGGGCTTACCGATATAAGCTAAGGTTGGGTGACGGCCAGTGGCCCACTTTGATCTTAGTTATATGTGGATCTTGGAATCATTATATTCTATTGAGGGTAACTTATGTTATTGAATATAATGCGTGATTAATCATATTAAATTTAATACGAGATTAATCATATTGAACATATTAACTAATAACCTTTTTATCTTATATTTCAGCTATGACTACTACAAGCACACAAAACACATTCTCAATCCGGTCTGTTCTCGAGAAGGAGAAGCTGACTGGAACGAACTTCCTGACGTGGTCAAGGAACTTGAGGCTAGTCCTCAAGCAGGAGAAGAAGGATTATGTCCTTCGTGATCCCCTCCCCGAGAGGCCTCCTAACAATGCCGCCAGGACTCTGCATAATGCTTGGGAAAAGCATTCGTTAGATGAAAATGATGTCTATTGCCTGATGTTGGCGACAATGACTGCTGAGCTGCAAATGCAGTTCGAGAGTGTGTTGTCACCCATCGAGATAATGGCAAGCCTGAAATCGCTTTTTCAGGAGCAAGCAAGGACTGAGAGGTTTCAGACAGTTAAGAACCTCTTAGACTGTAAGTTGGCTGCAAATGCGGCAGTGAGTCCTCATGTCTTGAAGATGATGGGTTATCTCGATCATCTTCAGAAACTCGACTGCCCTATCAGCCAGGAACTTGCCTGCGACATCGTTCTGCAGTCTTTACCTGCAAGCTATGATCAGTTCATTCTGAACTTTAATATGCATGGCTTGAGTAAGACATTGCCTGAGCTTCACGGAATGCTCAAGACTGCAGAGCCCAACTTGAGGAAAACCGCCAAGGACCCCAATGTGCTTATGGTGCAAAAGGGCAAGGGGTTTAAGAAATCCTCTGCTAAGGATAAGGGAAAGGCTAAGGCTGTCCAAGTCTCGGACAAGGACATGCCAAAGCCCAAGCCCAAGTCTAAGGCTGGGCCTACTGACATCTGCAGGTTCTGTAAAGAACCAGGGCATTGGAGGAGAGAATGTAAGAAATTCCAAGAAGGTCTAAAGGAATTGAAGAAGAAGACTCTCGAGACTTCTTCATCAGGTATTTTTGTTATAGAAGTTAATACAACTACTTCTGATAATACCTCATAGGTTATGGATACTGGTTGTGGGGCTCATATTTGTACTAATATGCAGGCACTCAGCAACAGTAGGAGGCTGAAGCAAGGACAAGTGGAGCTACGAGTTGGAAATGGAGCGAAAGTTCCTGCACTAGCTGTAGGCACATACTTGTTGTCTTTACCTTCAGGATTGATTTTAGAACTCAATAATTGTTATTTTGTACCTGCTATAAGCAGAAATATTATTTCAATTTCTTTGTTGGATTTGGAAGGTTATGATTTTTCAGTTAAGAATAAATTATGTTCCTTCAATCGCAACAATTTGTTCTATGGTTGTGCCCCTCTTACGAATGTGCTTTACATACTTGATCAATCCGCGCCAATTTATAACATTGATACCAAACGGTTCAAACCTAATGAGGAGAACCGAACGTTTCTATGGCATTGTCGTTTAGGGCACATCAGCGAGAAACGCATCAAGAGGCTCCATTCGAATGGACTTCTTGGCTCATTTGACTTTGAGTCATGTGAGAAATGCGAATCCTGCATGATGGGCAAAATGACACGGCCCCCCTTTAATAAACCTAACGAGAGGGCCAGTGACTTATTGGGCCTGATACACACTGATGTGTGTGGCCCAATGTCCACAAATGCAAGAGGAAACTATCAGTACTTCATTACCTTCACTGATGATTTCAGTAGGTATGGATATGTTTATTTAATGAAACATAAGTCTGAATCTTTTGAGAAGTTCAGAGAATTCCAAAATGAAGTACAGAACCAACTTGGCAAAAGCATTAAGGCTCTTCGGTCCGACCGAGGAGGAGAATACTTAAGCCAAGAATTCAGTGATCATCTAAGAGAGTGTGGGATCGTGTCCCAACTCACTCCTCCTGGAACACCTCAATGGAATGGTGTGTCTGAGAGGAGAAATCGGACCTTATTGGATATGGTTCGATCTATGATGAGTCACACAGACCTTCCAATATCCCTTTGGGGATATGCTCTGCTAACAGCAGTGTTCACTCTAAATAGAGCGCCATCGAAAGCAGTAGCAAAGACACCATATGAATTATGGACTGGAGTGGCTCCAGTGCTGTCTTATCTTAGAATTTGGGGTTGTGAAGCCTATGTCAAGAGATTAATCTCAGACAAGCTTACACCAAAGTCTGATAAATGCTACTTCATTGGTTATCCGAAGGAAACCAAGGCTTATTACTTCTATCTACGTTCCGAGAACAAGATCTTTGTTGCCCGGGATTGTAACTTTCTTGAGAGGGAATTTCTCTCTAAGAAAGACAGTGGGAGTAAGGTACTGCTTGAAGAAATTCAAGATGAACAGGATACTGCTCAACCTAATGAGGAAGAGCAGCAGGAGGACCTACAAGAAATTGTAGAGCCTGAACCTGTAGTACCTGAAGTTCGAAGATCCGGGAGGATCCGTCACGAACCCGAGAGAGATCAAGGATTCCTCGTGACTAACTGTCATGATCTTCTGATCATTGATGGTGATGAACCATCGAACTTCAATCAAGCCATGATGGGCCCAGATTCCTCTAAGTGGCGTAAGGCCACTGATTCCGAAATGGACTCCATGTCGGTCAACCAAGTGTTTTCGTTGGTTGACTTACCCGCTGGTGTAAAAGCCATCG
The DNA here is from genome assembly GCA_030180135.1 of Orychophragmus violaceus. Taxonomy (NCBI): domain Eukaryota; kingdom Viridiplantae; phylum Streptophyta; class Magnoliopsida; order Brassicales; family Brassicaceae; genus Orychophragmus; species Orychophragmus violaceus. Next base: position 21,922,196 of record CM058235.1, read on the forward strand.
AGTGCAAATGGATCTTCAAGAAGAAGATTGACGTGGATGGAAATGTCCAGATTTATAAAGCCAGGTTGGTGGCAAAAGGTTTCAGACAAGTTCACGGTGTGGATTACGATGAAACCTATTCCCCAGTGGCAATGATGAAATCTATTCGGATTCTACTAGCAACTGCAGCTTTTCATGATTATGAAATTTGGCAGATGGACGTGAAAACCGCCTTCCTGAATGGAATTCTGGAAGAGGATGTGTATATGACACAACCTGACGGTTATATAGATCCAAAGAATGCTGGGAAAGTATGCAAGCTTCATAAATCCATTTATGGATTGAAGCAAGCATCGAGGAGCTGGAATCTTCGTTTTGATGAAGCGATCCAGCAATTTGACTTCATCAGAAACGAAGAAGAACAATGCGTGTATAAGAAAACTAGTGGGAGCAAGATAGTATTTCTTATTTTGTATGTCGATGACATACTGCTTCTCGGAAACGACGTTCCAATGCTGAAGTCGGTAAAGGACTGGCTTGGAAGTTGTTTTTCCATGAAAGACATGGGTGAAGCCGCATACGTTCTTGGAATCAGGATCTACCGGGATAGATCTAGAAGGCTGATAGGCTTGTGTCAAGATTCATACATTGACAAAGTCCTACAAAGATTCAGCATGAAAGATTCCAAGAAGGGCTTCACGCCAATGGTACATGGCACGACGCTAAGCAAGAAGCAGAGCCCTACGACGGCTGCCGAGCTTGAGCGCATGAAGAATATTCCTTATGCATCTGCAATAGGATCTGTCATGTATGCCATGATCTGTACTCGTCCTGATGTTGCTTATGCATTAAGCATGACGAGTAGATACCAGTCAAATCCAGGTGAAAACCATTGGATTGCCGTCAAGAACATCCTGAAGTATCTAAGACATACTAAGGACAAGTTCTTGGTATACGGTGGAAGTGATGTGCTTAAAGTCAGTGGATTCACGGACGCAAGTTTCCAGACAGACCAAGATGATTTCCGGTCACAGTCCGGTTATATCTTTTGTCTGAATGGCGGTGCAATCAGTTGGAGAAGCTCCAAGCAAGACACCGTTGCTGATTCCACTACAGAAGCTGAATATATCGCCGCTTCAGAAGCTGCGAAGGAAGCTGTTTGGATACGAAAGTTCATTATTGAACTAGGTGTGATACCAGATGCGGCTGAGCCTCTGGCACTGTTTTGTGATAACAATGGTGCTATTGCTCAGGCAAAGGAACCAAGATCACACCAGAAATCCAAGCATGTTCTAAGAAGATTTCACTTGATACGTGACATCATTAATAGAAAGGAAGTCAAGATCAGCCGAGTTCAGACAGATGATAACGTCGCTGATCCATTGACAAAGCCACTCCCAAGGCCTAAGCTCGAGTTCCTGACTGAAGCTGTAGGCATTAGAGACATTGAAATGTAATCTAAATTTGAGTGGGAGTTTGAGGGCTTTATTTAGTTATTGATATGTTCTTGTAAAACATTTTCTTATGTTTAATGAAATTATTATTTCAAGATTATTTTAACTGTGATGAAATAATCGTTCCAAAATGATATGAACCATTTTATAGGTCATCGAAGTAAGTGACTTGATCTTGAGTTATCAAAGTCATTTAGCTTGATCATGAGACCCTATATTTGATATATGGCTTATATCACAATGTCCCTAGTCGAAGGTTGTTGAAATTGGAACACCAACAACCGTGTGAGACTAGATTGGTATGTGACTTATGACAAAGTCTCAGTATGTCATAGATGCGCGACATCAAAGTCAGTACATAGGTGTATGTTGGGAACATACGACCGGACATGACCCGCTTATGAGAACTCTTCAGGATATTTATATCTGTGTCATAAGAGATTCTCACTACGAATATAGAGTATAGTCCTTAGACCTGAGTTCGCATGCATGTGACTGCACATGGACTGATGCACTTTGATCATTGTCTAACGCTATCGTTCTGCGATAGTTATAAGGACCTTGTTTGGGTACATCATGAAATGAGTAGTTTACAGTGATGGAACAAGACGGAATTTGTCCCTCCAATATAAATGGAGTGAATATCTCTAGGCCAATCGGAGATTTGAATACTGGAAAATGCATGGCCATGCTCAAACGGACTTTCCCGAGTCGTTTGGATTGTCAGTATCAAATCAGAGTCCGATGAACAAGATTAGGCTTTATAAGGATGACACTAATCTTGCCTTATGACTAATCGAGATATTGAGACAAAAGGATTATGAATACAGAGATTCCAGTTCAAGTGGGTGATTGTTGGAATTGTGTCCAGTAATCTCTGTACTGTCTCTAGAAAGTAAGAGTATGTCAATGATCAGACATAAGTCATATAATACTGGGGGTCATGATGGCTTGCTAGAGTCCGCTCATGATCTATAAGTCTTGGACTTATTGCCTTTATTATATGATCCCATATGGGTCACACGCCTAAGCTAACGGGAATATACAAAAGAACGGTTTAGCAGAAGTACGGTAAAAGTGCTAGGCATTTACCGAACTGAGAGAGAAATTAATGGTTCTGATTAAATCTGAGGGATTTAATCAGACTGGGAATTTGGGCCCAAAAGCCCAAAAGAATTAGAGAAGGGTTTTATAAATAAAACCAAGCCTAATTCTCTCTGCCCAACCCTAAGCCCCTGCGCCGATTTCTCTCTCTCCCTGCGGCCTCCTTCAGCTCGGTCTAGCAGCCAAATTCCCGGTGTGCGTGTGTGAGCCTTTGGAGGATCCATCTCTTGGTGGTTCTGCTGATCTCTGACCTCCACTACAAGAAAACAGGCCATTACCGAGGGATTAAATCGACGGGTTTCCGTCGGAAAAGACGTATTCCGACGGATTTCCGACGAAAACTGTCCGTCATTTCTATTTCGTCGGTAAAAATTTTCCGTCGGTTTTTCGTCTATAAAAACCGACGGAATACCGACGGATATAATACCGACTGATTACCGACGGTTTATCGACGCATATTTACCGACGGTTTTGTGACCGTAAACCGAGGGTTTATTCAGACGGTTTACCGACTATAAACCGACCGTGCATACCGACGGTATTCCGACGTAGATACCGACGGTGTTCCGACGCATAATACCGACGGTGTTCCGACGCATAATACCGACGGTATTACGACGCATAATACCGACGGTATTCCGACGGAAGATTACCGACGGTATTCCGACGGAAGATTACCGACGGTATTCCGACGGAAGATTACCGACGGTATTCCGAGGGAAGATTACCGACGGCATTCCGAGGGCGTTTTATCGACGGTTTACCGAGGGCGTTTTATCGACGGTTTACCGACGGATATTTAATAATTTAAAAAAAAATATATATGTTCGCAAATTTATTAATTAAAACAAAAAAAAATTATTTAAATATTCAAAACATGTTTTAAAAACTACATAAAACCATAAAAAAAAATTACATTCAACGGGAGCGAATCACGCTCACGTCGCCCTCTTCCTCAACTTCTTTGTCTTCCCTCCGGTCTTGGTCGACGGTCCGACATTTGAAAGATTGGCTTGTTGTTGCATGAATTTCTCAAACCGTTGGTTCATCTCTTCGAACTTCTGTGCGTTTGCTTCAGCTTGTTCTACCATCCGGGCTTCCATCCGGGCTTCCATTTGCAATTGACTAGCCTTCAATGCTTCGATCTCCGCATCCTTTTCCCTTAAGATCTGGGCATAGTCCTCTTCCGGACGAAAACGGGAATGCGGTGTCGACACTTTGTCCGCCAAGTTTCCCAAACCAAAAACTCGTCCTCTTCTCTTCTCAGTTTCCTGTAAAGTAAATAATACGTTATGAATTTTAAGTTAGAGTTTATGGTTAAACATATTTCAAATTTTTTAAATTTTAAAACTTACCGCGAGGAAGAGTTGGTTGATCTGCTCGTCCGGTATCTCTTCTGTTGAACCGATTCCTTCGGATTGGGTTACCACCTCATCCAAACGCCTCTTCGTCGACTCCACAATCCTCCGAGCAATTGGATCTTGGATTTGGCCCGTTTCCTTGTTCTTGTGGCCATCCTCGATGAGCTCAATATGAGTCGGATCTCGCCCTCCTTTCTTTTGTTTCTGCAAAAACGATTTTGAACTTAAAATTTAAATATAACTTAACATAATGAAAATTGTAAAAAAAAAACTGCTTACCAGGATTATCTTCCTTGACGCGGTGCTTCTTGCTCCCGCATTATGAGTTGCGGGACCGGCACCATCCCTCTCACTTCTACGGTTCTGGGAGTTCGTAGAAGCGGTTGATGCGGTTGCAGACTTACTCCAATGACGGATGAAGCCCTTCCAAGTATCGCTCTCTTGGTTAATACCCTTGGGAACTTCATTACGGCACCACTTCTGTTTCCAAGTGTTGAGGACGTTTGAGTAATGCGTCGCCGCCTTCTGGTGGAACTCGTCTTCCACCATAACCGTATACTTCCTATCCCAAGTATACTCTTGCTATTCAAAACAAAAAATAAATATTTGTTAGAATTAAAAACTTTAACATAGATTATTAAAAATAATAATAATATATATATATACAACAAAGTTAACGAGGAGGTATTACCGCGAATTGGCGGAACCAGTTATGCCTATCGGATAAAGGCATCTCCCTGTACGTCGGGTACCCGTACTTGAGCATGCTGTACATCATTCCCAAGATGCTCTTCGTGACCTTCGACTCGGTCAACGCAAACCTAATATATAAGACAAGAAAAAACAAAGGGTTACTAAAACATAGAATATGCAAAAAATTGTTAATGAGAATCTAAAGTTATAAATTTCATACCAGAAAGTGCCCGGGTTGGTCTCGTAGAAAGGGTCGAGCCGTTTGAGCATCTCTCGTCCCGGCTGATCGACTAATGCCGATATCTCATCGGCAATCGACGGTAAAACATAGTGGGGCGCCTGAGACACGGAATGACTCCCACTAGCTTCCGGCATAGTCTCAGACGTTCCCGGCTGTGTCGGATCCGGTATGGGTAGCACCTGAGTCGACCGAGACCGTTGGGCTCTCGGTTGTTGTCGATGGACCGGTTCCTGAGGCACCTCATCTATTGGACTGTCGTTCATAAGGTGCATCTCAAACGCCAGAAAATCATCCCTACATACCAATCAAAAATTAAGAATTCATAAAAAACATGTATATCAACAAAAAAAATTTTAAAATGAGCAGTAAAAGTTTTTAAAACCTTTAAAAATCATAATAATTTACAAAAATGAATTTAAATTTTTATAAAAATTAACAAAAGGTTTTAAAACATTTAAAAAACCCATAATAATTTACAAAAACGATTTTAAAATTTTATAGAAATGAGAAAACGTTTTAAAACATTTAAAAAACCAAAACAAATTCCAAATTTACACCAAAAAACAATTTAAATGATTTTGAAAAAACTTCAACATGAAATTCACAATCAATCTAACTCAAACAAGCATAAATCCTATTGACTATCGTTCTATCTATTAGTCAACACCTAACCACCGTTTTATCCAACACATGCAACTATTTCTACAAATCTAAGCAAAGTTATCCAAAATCAATCGGTTAAAAGGGTAACTTACATGTTTGTGGTTTTGGTGGCGGTCGGAAATGAGGAAAAACGGCGATAATCCGGCGGAATCGTAGAGAGAGGTCCGATTTTGCGATTAGAGAGAGAGAGAGAAGTTGCAGAGAAAATGGAGAAGAAGAAGTTAGATCGTGAGAATATTAATTGGTTTTCGGCGGAAATCCGTCGGAAATCATTTGTCGTCGGTTTTCCGTCGGTATTCCAAGCGGTTCAAATGTTTTTGCAAAAAATTGGCGGTTAACTCGAAAAATTTCGGGTTTAATGCGCCAAAAATTCCGACGGAAAACCGACGGTTATCTGAAAACCGACGGTTATCCGTCGGAAATTAAAAAAATAATTATCAGCAGGCTCTGTTCGAACCCGCAACCGCGAACAATTTATTGTGTAACCGAACCAGTTGATCCATTGAGTATTCGTTGTTTATAGATACAAAGTGTTTGTATATATATCTATAAACGTTTAAAAAACATAAAATTGGAGGAAGGTTCGGTTCGAACCCCCGACCTCGACTAATACATAGAGTACCCTTAACCAGTTGATCCATTTAGTGTTAGTTGTTTATACATACATGATAATTTTACTTATTGTTCTGATATTATTTTGATTATTAAAAAAAAATAAAAACATCACATATATTAAACATTACATATATTAAAAATAAAAACTTAAGTAGTTGCATAAAATTAAACATTACATAAAAATAAATAGCATATCTATAAATTTCTTCAGTTATTATTTGGGGGAATGTTCCCGAACCATTCGCCGATGTCAGTCTCCTCCCAAAGCTGAACCATGCGGTTCCAATCCCCCTCCGACATCCACGACGGTCTTCCTTGTCCTCTATACCATCGCAGTTTGGCCCGACGTATTTTGGTCTGGAAAACACGCCTAGCCACCACGTGGAATTCCACCCAAACCTCGAAGATTATTTGCGGATCAAAATTAAAAAATTCCTGCAATTTAATAAGTGAAAAATATTTATTAATGTACAAAATTCCAAAATTACACACAAAAAAATACAAATTATTTACCAGAAAATCCTCGAACCATAACTCCTTAATGCCTCTAGGGACATTGTAGTAAGCTAGGTGACCGGTTTCAAAACGAGCCTCTATTATGTCGCTAATTACAGCGGGAATTGCAGCATTGGAATGGAACCAAATGGTCCGGTTACGGCGGTGAGGATCCAGCACAGGAAGATGTTCCCGTCCCGGTTGAGGTAATATCCTTGTAATTATCCAAGTACGTTCTGACGGGGTTAGAAAGACATCATCCATTTTTTGGTTTTTTGAATAGAATCTTACGAGAAATGTTTGAATAACCAAAGAAAAGTCCGTACATATATATACACAAACATTTCGACAGTATTTCCGACGGAATTCCGTCGGAAATCGGTTTAATTACTGACTATACACTTTACCAATGCGTTGCATAGGTAAGAGAAGGGAGTTAATTTAGATTTTGACCGATAAATGCACTAACCGACGGAATTCCGACGAAATTCCGTCGGAAATTACCGACGGAATTACGAGGGAAGAGGGTTTAGGGTTTCAGTTAGGGTTTAGGGTTTGGGGTTTGGGGTAAGATTTCTTTCTTTGGTAGCGTATAATTGATTATTTGAGAGAAAAAATTAAAGACAAGTCCGTATATATTTATACAACACATTTTGCCAGGATTTTCGACGGAAATCCGTCGGAAACGGTTTTAATTACTGACGAGACAATTAACCAAAGGGGGTAAATGCTGAAAATCGACGGTAAACAGACGAATATCCGTCGGACATTTCCGACGGATTTCCGAGGGAAGAGGGTTTAGGGTTTGGATTAGGTTTTAGGGTTGGACATTTTATTTCTGGTAACACATTAGTGTAGCATTAAGCATGAAGTTTATAATTACATGTCTCGATTTGAAGAAAATTAGAAAAATCATAGTGAGATAGTGTTTTACATAAAGTTCTTCTTAAACGTTAATGTACAATTCGAAATGTTTAGGTCAAACGTGTTTTTAATTTTTCAAATCAAACAAAAACTATCAAAATAGATCACATACTAAAGAATTATAATATATTATAACATTACATTGATTAGTGACGGGTTTTGCGATTCTTTTTTATCATTCTAAAACCCTAAACCCTATACCGTCGAAAATCCGTCAAAAATTACCGACGGAATACCGTCTGAAAATAATTACCGACGGAATACCGTCAGAATAATGTTTAATCGACGGATTTCCTTCGCAAATTAAATTTAAAATAAATACATAATGCGGCGGGCTCCTTTCGAACCCTCCACCTAAACGTATCGTTCTCTCGCATTAGACCAATTGAGCCAGATTGTGTTAGACGTTTATGATTACATATTAATTGTATATGTAATTATGCTTTGGTTTTGATTTTTTTTTTAAATTTCCGAATAGGTTAAGTACTTGAATTAAAAACATATTTTACAAACGACATGAAATTTAAAACATTACAAGAAATAAAAAACAACATTATTTAAAATCTATTGTAGTTCGGGAATTGGTTAGTAAACCAATCTCCAACGTCCGTCTCGCGCCATTGGCTCACCAGCAATCTCCAAGACCTCCTAGGAATCCACGCAGGTCTTTCTTCTCCTCTTTGCCAGAGTAGCTTCAACCGCCGCATTTTTGTTTGGAAAACCCGCCTAGCAGTCCTGTGGAATTCCCGCCAGACGCGGAACAAATTGTCCATAGAGCAGGTGAAGTATTCCTGTAATTAATTTTATAAATATATACGTTAATTATAATTACATTAATATAACAATCTATAAAAATATGAAATTACTTACGAGAAAGTCCATGAACCACGCTTCTTTGAAGGACGTCGGGAGTTGGTAGTACGTCAGATAGCCGCCGGACCAACGTGTCTGGATGATCTCACTGGTCACGGATATAATAACCGTGTTGTACCCGAACCAAATCCCCCGATGAGTTTGCCTGGTTGGGTCGAGATTAGGAAGATGACTCCGACCCGGCATTCCAAGTTGGCGTATTGCCGTTTCACGGGCTTCCGGAGAAAAATAAACGAAATCCATTTGGTTAGTTGTTGTGTTTATATGATTTGAATAAAAATCTCATGAATTGGCCGTGTATATATAGAAAACTTTTCAACGGTAAAACAGACGGAAATCCGTCGGAAATCGAGTTAATTTGGACATGACATTTACCGACTAAATAACATTTACTCGAGAGATTTACTGCTGTCAGCCGACGGTTTTTAGACGATAAACCGACGGAATTCCGACGACAATTCGACGGTAAACCGACGAGCAACCGACGAAAAACCGACGATATTCCGTCGGAAATTAAAAAACATGTAACCGAGGAAGGGCCGGTTCGAACCCGGACCTGAACCCATGTATTTTATACCCTTAACCAGTTGATCCATTTAGTATTATTTGTTTAAAATTACATACTAATTCTATATATCTATAACAGTCTAAAATTACTTTTATTTTGTACGTACTCTCAAATAATGTTATTGATGTTCTCAGACATATATATATAACACATTATATATATATATATTTAAGAACAATCATAAATATAAAATTCATAATACATTTTTATTCTTCATCACTTTCTGTATTGTAGGCGGACGAAATTGAGTCACTATCATCAAATTCGCCTCCTTCTTCTTCTGATTCTGAATGAAGAACAATGTCCCCGAATTGACTAAAGTCGACAACTAAATTAACTTCAAGGGTTTCTTCTACCGGGGCGATCACACCAGAACCACTTGTTTGTAAGGGCTCTACTTCGCGCTCTTCAACTCCGTACACCTTCCCTCGAGGGTTTATCTTTGTAACGGTGATCCATGGATCATTTTTATAAGTTAGTCGAGGGTATGGAATGTAACACACCTGCGTAAATATTATATTATTAATTTTTTTAATTAGAGTTTGAAATCCAAAATAATTATTTACAATTACTTACCTGATCTGCTTGTGATGCAATAATGAATGGATCGTAGTTTCTTAGTTTTTTGCTCGAATTAATCGACGTCACACCGAACTCGTCGATCACAACACCTTGCCCTACGATCGGGTTATACCAGTCACATAGAAAAACCACACAGCGCATTCCAAGCTTTCCTATGTATTTTACTTCTAGTATTTCTTTAAGAATACCATAGTAAACAACTTCTCCGGATGCAGATGATACTCCGTGATCGGCAGTAATTCTTGTTGACCCTTCTACATGCACCTTAAATGCATACCCCCTAGTGCAATATCTTGGATAAGACTTTGCTGTGTAGTGGAGGCCCTCCACAATGTCAACTAACCAATCATCGGGGATGCGTCCAGCATTGAGTTCCCCCCGGACCTAACAATATGATCACATCAAAGTTAAAAGATATTGCTCCAGTTCGTAAGTGTTTTATATGATTTAAGAAACTAATTCTTACATAAAAGTTTAACCAACGGCTGAAGTATTTTTGTTTCCGAGCCTCACGTTCGCCCTCGTCCAATTCCGGATGATGAAATTGGAGAGCTTCCATATATATCCTACAAAAAGTAAAAAGAATATCAATAAGTAAAGCAAGTGTAATACAAAATTATAAATCTAGCTAACATGTATACCTCTCATATTGGAATACTTCATCGCAGTTGGTTAGAATGTACTTGTGGAGATGTGTATGCTCTTGAGGTGTTAGTTGCCGCTTGCCTACTTTCCCACTTAACCGCCCAACCTGTTGAAAAATGTTAGGAACGCTTGACCGATAAATTTGCCTTTCTCCCCTGTCATCGTTCCTAGCTGGGCGCCTGCTCCTTGTGCGTACTTGCGAAGGGAAGTAGTAGCCAGCAAAGGTCGCAGTCTCTTCGTTGTTATATTGAGCGGCAATAGAACCCTCCACTTTAGCGGGATTCTTCACCTTCTTTTTAAGGTGGAACATATAGCGCTCGAACGGATACATCCACCGATATTGTACCGGTCCACCAAGTCTAGCTTCACCCGGTAGATGGATAGGAAAATGTTCCATGACGTCGAAGAAAGACGGTGGAAATATTTTTTCCAGATTGCATAATATTTTTGGAATATTTTGCTCCAGACTCCTGATCCCATCAACAGTGAGTGTCCTGGTGGATATATCCCTGAAAAAAGATCCAACAGCTGCAATTGCTTTGTGGACATCTCGAGGAAGGAGATGAGCAAACGCAAACGGCAGGAGTCGCTGCATCATCACATGACAATCATGACTCTTCATTCCGATAAACTTTCCTCCGTCAGTGTCAACACAATTACGCAAGTTTGATGCATACCCGTCAGGGAATTTAACTTGTAGCATAATCCACTTAAACAACTCTTCTTTTGACTTCGAGTCTACCCAATATGCTGTAATTGGCGGTTTTCCGTTCGTCTGAAGATGAAGTTCAGGCCGATCACAAATTTCAGGTAAATCAAGCCTAGACTTCACATTATCTTTCGTCTTCCCTTGCACGTTGAGCACAGTGTTCATAATGTTATCGAAGAAATTTTTCTCAATGTGCATGACATCAAGATTATGCCTTAGTAAATGGTCCTTCCAATACGGTAAATCCCAGAAAATGCTTTGCTTGTGCCAGTTGTGGACTATACCAGCTCCGTATATATTCTCATGCCCGTTCCCACCACACTCACTACTTCTTAATGCACCAAATCCTTCTAAGAGGCCCAAAGTAGTCGACCCAGCTTCTGGAATAATAGGATCATCAAACACTTTCTTCTTCTTCGTAAAATGTTTAGTGTTTTTCCGGTAGGGATGATCATGCGGTAGAAATCTTCTATGACAATCAAACCAACATGATTTACGTCCATTCTTCAATTGGAATGCATCGGTATTTTCCTGACAATACGGACATGCTAACCTCCCATGTGTAGTCCATCCTGATAACATACCATAAGCCGGAAAATCGCTAATGGTCCACATCAATGCAGCCCTCATCAAAAAAATTTCCTTGCATGAAACATCGTATGCTACAACACCGGGCTGCCATAACATTTGCAACTCATGTATCAACGGCTGCAAGAATACATCAAGTGATCTTTTCGGGTGCCCTGGACCGGGAACGAGTACGGAGAGGAAAAGAAACTCTCGACGCATGCACATAGTCGGCGGTAGATTATAAGGAGTCAGAATCACAGGCCACAACGAATATTGTCTCCCATGCCTTCCAAACGGGTTAAAACCATCTGTGCATAATCCGAGGTACACGTTACGTGGATCGTAAGCAAAATCTGGATATAATCTCTGAAAATGTTTCCACGCTTCAGCATCCGACGGATGTGCAATCTCTGCCTCTCTTCTATGCTCAGAATGCCATCTCATTTCCCCCGCAGTTCGCTCCGACTGGTATAACCGCCTCAGCCTATCGGTTAATGGCATATACCACATTCGCTTGAACGGAACCTTAGCTCTTCCCCTTGTATCCTCATAGCGCGGCTTCTTACAGAATTTGCATTCCAGACGGAATTGTTCTTCTCGCCAGTATATCATACAGTTGTCGATGCACACATCTATCATCTCATACGGTAATCCCAGCCCTTTAACCAGTTTCTCGACCTCATTGTATGAACCCGGCGCAAGGTTATCTTCTGGAAGAATATCTTTCAAAAACTCGCAAATCGCATCCACACATTCTTCCGGCAGATTGTAGTCCGTCTTTATGCCCATTAATCTTGTAGCAGATGATAATGGCGAATGACCCTCTCTGCAACCATCGTAAAGCGGCCGCTTCGCTGCATCTAACATGTCAAAAAATCTCCTAGTTTCTACATTTGGTTCCTCACCTACCCTAGGAATTTGATATTCACCTACCTCTGGAATAATTTCTCTATGTGCATCATTAACCATCTGAATGGTGCCTACACCAAAATCTACATCGGCAGTATAAGGTTCGCTAGAACTAACATTAGGTTCCCTAGTACTAGTACCACCGTAAGGTTCTCTACTACTACTTGCATAATCCGAAGTTTCCCCATGAAGATACCAAATCTTATAACCCGACATAAACCCAACTGAATACAAGTGAAACCATACTTCGCCAATCGTAAGATTTCTAAAATTCCGGCAATTCGCACATGGACATTTTAACTTACCATTTTTCAGCGTATGTGGTTGATTGCAAGCTAGCGACATGAACTCTGCAATACCAAGTGCATATTCCCGGTCCACTAGCTTCGTCGCCTCATCAATCCTAACTCCGTCCATCCACGATCTATAATAGTTAGAAGAAGACATTTTTCTTGGTTACTAGAAGTATTAGAGAGAGAGAGAGAGAGAGAGAGTTATGGAGGGATAGGTGTGGAGGGGAAGAGAGGAGGGATGAGGTATATGTAGCATAATTTTTGACAGAATTCCGTCGAAAATCGGTCGGTTTCTAGTCGACCCAACGGTTCCATTGACGGTCAGTTTAACGGCTATAGTAAACCGACGCTAAACCGACCGAAATACAACGGAATACCGACGGAAAATTAAACCGTCGGTTTACCGTCGGGTGTTTCCGACGGAATGAGAAAACGGTCGGAAATTTTCGACGGTTTTCCATCGGAAAACTTCCCGTATGAAAGTCGTCGTTTTATCGTCGGTAATTTCTGACGGAATTACTTCCGTCGGTAATTCCGTCGGTAATAGCCCTGTTTTCTTGTAGTGCTCTACCTCCTCTTTCCGCTGCATAAAAAGGTAAAAGGTGAGATCCATTAAGTTTCTAAATAAGAGAACCTAGATCTGCATGTTTAGTAGGATGAATCAATTGGGAATTGAATCAGGAAACACTAAACGATCCAACAAGTTAATGAGTTAACGATTGACTTCTGTAATTCTGATTTCGTAAAGTCAACAGTTACTTGAGGAATATTTCTAAGCGGTCGATAGCTGAGAAATAAAATCGCTAATTGCAAATAGTTCAGGAATTAAATGAGCATTTTCCCCTTAAACCCAGCTAAGCGTCCATCTACTCGTCATACTCACCTGGAAGGATGGAAAGAAAGAGGGGTGAGCAACAGGGGAGTCACTCAGTGAGGTATGGGATGCTAAAACGCAAGTCCGCGGACTCGGTCCTAACACTCCTAATATAGACTAGTCTAACAAGCACAATCACAGCACCTAAAGTGCCCAAGCAGAAAAGGGTCCTACGCGACTTAAGTGATCGCCCACACCCCCCGAAGAGAATTTATCGATCTCTGAAGGTACGAGCAATAGATCGACTCAGACTTGCCCGTACCCACGACTGCACTTGCGGCTCAAATACAGGAGTTCTCACTAACTCCCTGTACGCCCGCGGCCTCACACAACATGCACTTGCGGCTCAAATACAGAAGTCCTCACTAACTCCATGTACGCCCGCGGCCTCCCTACTCATTACACTACGAATAATATATATATATATATTTATATTTATATTTATATTTACAATCATCAAACAATTTAACTGGCAATGCAAACAAGGGGGGGTTGAATCATCTATAATCCTATCTCCAATTTAACAAACATCCTAAATAGACTTAGCAAGCAAACGGAACACATTAATTACTACACTAGCTATATTAAAAGGTTAAAATGGAAACCGAAGAGTTACAGAATAGCCCTCACCTTAGCCTAGAAAAACTGCACTTTCGGAACTTCAGATGCTCGAACGGACTCTTAGTCTGAAACCGGGACGAATATGAAGTCAAACAGTATTCAAACGACAAAAAAATGGATAATAGGTGAAGTCGGTCAAAGTCAATGAAAAATCAACCGACACATGACCCGACCCGAACCAAACCGGCATAAACCGAATTCAACAATCTAAACCGAAATAAAATGGATTAGATTGATTAAACCGAATAAAAAGAATTAAACCGAAATGGTTATACTTAACCACATGAAACCAATAATTAAATAGAAAACTAAGAATAACTAAAAAGAAGGAAGAGTCGTTACGATATGAGGTAAGCGAGATCGTGACGGAGGCAAGCGAACGTGAACTGTGGATCGGAGGCAATCTACGATAGCGCGACGTCTCTACGGCACCGGCGGACCAACATGCTAAAGGTGGTGCACGGCGGGGCCATCGTGGTGGAGATGCTTAGATCAACGGAGGCGGAAGAATGGGAAAACTTATAGAACAAGCAAAGCTTAGGTTGAGACGTAAGCGGATCAGATCGGTTCTCTGGTGGCACGCGACGGCTCGAACGGCGACGTTGTGGCTCTCCGGTGAACAGTGGGTATGAACAGTGACTCGGAAGGTGGAGGTGTGGCCTGACGGTGACGATCACGACTCACTCCACACTCACGCTTCGTTGAAGACGAGAAGAATATAAGGAGAAGAAGAAAGAAGGTGGAGGTGAGAGAAGCTAGGGCAAGAAGAAGGGAAGATACAAGAGGTGGAGATGATGATACAAATATTGACGGCTAAGGTTCATGAAGAAGACAATATAACCACACATACACATGCCCATATACACGATAATGAAATTAGAGGGATATGGGCCAGGGAAATAAATGAAAAAAGGCAACGTGGGACGTTACAATTCTCCCCCACTAACAAGGAATTCGTCCAGAATTCATCCGGGAAAGACCTCCGGTATACACCCAAAGTTGAACGTGGAACGCAGGAAATCTCTCGGAAAGAAACTCGAGACTTTGAACTAACTAAACGATTTTAGAAAATGCTTGAGAACGAATTAAAGAGAAAGGGAATACTCTCTAACAATTTTCCTCAATACTGACACCTCAGCTTAAGCTTTTTAACTCCTTTCTGAAACGTCCATAATTTTTTGGTATGCTTAATCGTATACTTCAAACTTCAAATTGCTCATGCGCTTATCTACATAACTCTTTTGATGATATTGGGCTTCTTTTAGCTGCCATTTTAATTTTCACTTGCTGTACCGTCCCACTGGTGGTTTTTTGACTCGTCACTCCTCCACTTTGACCAACATAGTAGTGTACAACACCATCTACAATATGAGCCCCATACGGAGCCGCCTCAATGCTTGGATGATAGATGATCTGCAACTGTAGTACGCCAATAACTTAATCCATTTGCGATGCCTTTACCCACTTAGTATGGCTTATACTTCTCAAAGAATACAAGTAGCTCTCACCTTTCATGTCGACTGTTTGAATCTGCTTGATCATAGGCTCGAACATACCCCAAAATGGCCAACACTTGGCGAAACTTAGACTTACAAAAATATACGAAGCTCTAGTACCCAACATGTGTAAGCTACCCCACCCCCAATCGAAACCGATCTCACACAAGTATACTAACTAATAGTATAATCCACAAAAGACACACACGCAAAAACAAAATCAAGTATAAACAAGAGTCACATACCGGCTATCGGCTCAACTCCCTCGTGCTCTCCTGTAGCAAGCACTCGTGCAATAGTGGCTTGACGCTTGGGCGGTGGCGGAAGCAACCCCTGCCCCCTATGCGGGCATTCTCTCATAATATGACCCTGCTGACCACAACTGTAACAAGCTCTAGGTGCAAATACTGGTGCTGGTGCGTCTGCTGCTATCTGTCTGATAATTGGTTCATCCAATGGCTTAACTCGACATTTCCTCGCAACATGGCCTATCCGTCCACAAGAAAAACACTTGGAGCAATCTCCAAAATGATGGCGCTGGCAACGAGAACAATATGGTGATCCAGACTGCTCAAATGTCCTCGAAGATGCCTCAAGAACCTTTCCAGGCTTCACGTGTGTTGCCTTAAGGAATTTTTGCTCCTCAGATATCCCCGCTTCCTGAAAAGCAGCCTTCTCCACCAACTCGGACAAGTTTCCGTAGTCCCTAACAGCACAACGGTTGCGAATATCAACTCTCAACCCCTTCAAGAACCTCCTGATCAGATCATCCTCATCCACAATTTCCCTAGCAAACCTGCGGAGTGTACTAAACTCCCGCTCATACTATCTGACAGTCCTCGTACCCTGACACACATTCTCGAAGGTATTCTGCTTCTCATCCATTGCCTCTCGAGGGAAGAACTTCTTGTTGAACTCCCTTCTGAAATCCTCATATGTAATCTCATAGCGACAGCGAGCTCCTTCAACAACTCCCTCCCACCAGTACAGGGCATCATCTCTAAGATGCTGAGTGGCCAAGTCCAAACGGTACTCTACTGGACACCTCACGTACTCCAAATTTCGCTCCAGCATCCTCCCCCAATTATCTGCAGCCGTAGTGTCGACATCTCCCCCAAACTGCTCCATGCCCAATTTCCACATCTGACCCATCAAATCCCAATACGTGGGTCCTCTCCGAGTACAATAGGCGGTGGCGGTGGTGGTGGAAGGGGTCCATGTCCATCAACATGTGGAGCATTCAGTTGTGCCCCACCAACATGATGTGCACCTTGTGGTGCCTGCTGAGCGGCAGGAACAGGTCCTACCTGACGAGGAATATGGCGAGCAACCTCCTCTGCTGCTACTCGAGCTGCCTCCTGTGCGGCTACCCGAGCTGCCTCCTACGCGGCAACCCGAGCTGCCTCCTGTGCAACCTGTTGAACAGCTGCCAAAGCAGCTTGTCTAGCTGCCTCCTCAACCATAAGTCTTATCGCCTCTAGCTCCATGGGCTGACCAACGGCCTGGTTAACCTCAACTTCAACCTGATTGCCTGCAACGCAATTGTTCTCTCCAACTGCTTCACTACCACGTGCAACTCTAGCACCACGAGGACGACCAAGTCTCTTAGGTGGCATCTGGAAAGATGGATAAGCTAATTAGAATCGATTGAGTAAAGAGCAGACGATTAATAGAATAACGCTAAGCCGAAAGGGTGCAATCCTTAAAAATTCCCACTTCCCAAAAACGTTGAAAACCGAATGCAATGCAAACTTGGCTCTGATACCAAAATGTAACACCCGTCTCCTCCTCCCGAGACAGCGTGTCACTAACTCTAACGTACACCTCAAGTAACTCCAATAACTCAATAAATAACCAAAATGAACCAACTAATCCAACAATGTAATAACTGAAATAAATCCATAAAACAACGTTTGAAAACAAAATGCGGAAAACGTGATAAAACCCCAAAGCACCAACCCAGCTAAACGTCCATCTACTCGTCATGCTCACCTGGAAGGAAGGAAAGAAAGAGGGGTGAGTAACAGGGGAGTCACTCAGTGAGGTATGGGATGCTAAAACGCAAGTCCGCGGACTCGGTCCTAACACTTCAAATATAGACTAGTCTAACAAGCACAATCACAGCACCTAAAGTGCCCAAGCAGAAAAGGGTCCTACGCGACTTAAGTGATCGCCCACACCCCCCGAAGAGGATTTATCGATCTCTGAAGGTACGAGCAATAGATCGACTCAGACTTGCCCGTACCCACGACTGCACTTGCGGCTCAAATACAAGAGTCCTCACTAACTCCCTGTACGCCCGCGGCCTCACACAACATGCACTTGCGGCTCAAATACAGAAGTCCTCACTAACTCCATGTACGCCCGCGGCCTCCCTACTCATCACACTACGAATAATATATATGTATATATATATATATATTTATATTTACAATCATCAAACAATTTAACTGGCAATGCAAACAAGGGGGGTTGAATTATCTATAATCCTATCTCCAATTTAACAAACATCCTAAATAGACTTAGCAAGCAAACGGAACACATTAATTACTACACTAGCTATATTAAAAGGTTAAAATGGAAACCGAAGAGTTACAGAATAACCCTCACCTTAGCCTAGAAAAACTGCACTTTCGGAACTTCAGATGCTCGAACGGACTCTTAGTCTGAAACCGGGACGAATATGAAGTCAAACAGTATTCAAACGACAAAAAAATGGATAATAGGTGAAGTCGGTCAAAGTCAATGAAAAATCAACCGACACATGACCCGACCCGAACCAAACCGGCATAAACCGAATTCAACAATCTAAACCGAAATAAAATGGATTAGATTGATTAAACCGAATAAAAAGAATTAAACCGAAATGGTTATACTTAACCACATGAAACCAATAATTAAATAGAAAACTAAGAATAACTAAAAAGAAGGAAGAGTCGTTACGATATGAGGTAAGCGAGATCGTGACGGAGGCAAGCGAACGTGAACTGTGGATCGGAGGCAATCTACGATAGCGCGACGTCTCTACGGCACCGGCGGACCAACATGCTAAAGGTGGTGCACGGCGGGGCCATCGTGGTGGAGATGCTTAGATCAACGGAGGCGGAAGAATGGGAAAACTTATAGAACAAGCAAAGCTTAGGTTGAGACGTAAGCGGATCAGATCGGTTCTCTGGTGGCACGCGACGGCTCGAACGGCGACGTTGTGGCTCTCCGGTGAACAGTGGGTATGAACAGTGACTCGGAAGGTGGAGGTGTGGCCTGACGGTGACGATCACGACTCACTCCACACTCACGCTTCGTTGAAGACGAGAAGAATATAAGGAGAAGAAGAAAGAAGGTGGAGGTGAGAGAAGCTAGGGCAAGAAGAAGGGAAGATACAAGAGGTGGAGATGATGATACAAATATTGACGGCTAGGGTTCATGAAGAAGACAATATAACCGCACATACACATGCCCATATACACGATAATGAAATTAGAGGGATATGGGCCTTAGAGCATGTACACTCGTGATACCCTCCAGGGGTTCTTAAAAAAAAAAATGTAATATTTTTTTATTTTATTTTTCTCAGTTGCGAAAAAAAAAATTAAAAAAAAAAACGGACCAATGGCAACACGCCACGTGGCGTGAACAGTGTAAGAACCGATCCTTAGACCAAGTCCATCGCTGGTTTTTGGCCCAGTTTCATAGGTATTTGGGATTAAAAATAAATGATAATGTGTTAATTAGCTTAGGATCGATCCTTATTTAAGGACCTTAAGAGCCCGTCTCTTAAACACGTGGAAGCGTCCCATTCGTCCTTTTTTTTTTAATTTTTCGTTGTCAAACCCTCTGCCCTAACCCGAAGTTTCTCAACCCCTCTTCATTCTTGCCTGTTCCCGATTCAGAGAAGAAAAAGCTCGTTTTTTGGAAGGGCGATTGAGAGAGGGATTTTAGGGTTCATCGACAAATCGGTATGTCTCTGTCTAGTAGACATTAATTATGTGTATCGATAGATAATTTGCTTGTTGTTAACAGATTTGGGGATTTTCTTCGATTTCGGAAGCGATCTAGTGTTAATTGTTAGGGTTTGAATTGGGGTTTTTGTTTAGGGATTTTAGGAATCGATCTAGGGTTTGCCTTTTGTGTTTTGATTGTTGTTTGATTTAGCGTTCTTAAAGGTATCAAGAATTGTTAAACGATTTAGGGTTTTCTCTCTGTTGTATCACCACCGGCTATCTTAAAATCGGTGGAACAGCTATGTGGTTCATGAATTGTATTCTTCTATTGTCATTGATGCTTCTTTTAGTTTTCCTTCCCTCTGAATTTTAGAATATGCAGGTTTTGCAATAGACAGCTTTCATAGGATACAACTTTGTTTGTATTCTTTTGATGCTTAGCTTTCTTCTTGAGTTTGGTATCGCCTTTTCCTTTTTAGGTGAGTGTTTATTTGATAGTTGAGCCATAGAATCTGTGTGAATCTCTAAGAAGAACCATTGATATTGTTATCATAAGAATAATGCTGAGCCATAGTATTTTTCATCCGTTTTCAGAAAATGCTATTAACTTTTGTTTGCATTGCAGGATGTAACACATGAAAAGCTATGGGAATCACTCCACAACTCAGGTTGATTGTTGATAAGTCTTTAAAGTAATCACCATTTTACTGCACTTAAAGAGTTTGTAGATTTAATAATTGAAATAAGCTTTTGAGTTTAGGCAATTGAAATAAGCTTCTTTCCCCTCAAAACTCATACAGTTTTTTGATCTAGAGCAGAATGCTGTGCTCAATGAGCTTATATTTGTTCTGCAGAGCAACGGTAACTCATCATAAATGGTCAACTGATTTGTCTGTCTATTGTTACTGTTTATTTGATCTCTGAATTAGCACCTTCCATCTAGATGTCTCATATACATGTACACACTTCAAATATACTATAACTGATGAGGTTTATTAAACTGCAGGAGTCACTTTGTATGGTGGACCAAGGGCAAGTGCAATACTGAACATACCAGAAGCACGGTCTTTTAACCATGAGTACTGTTCCAAAGCTTGCACCGTTGAAGTTGTAGAAGATGTTTATGGTAACTATTATAAGTTGAACCTTATTAATGGGTTGTTTCTTATAAGTAAAGTCTCATGCTGGTTCTTTTACCTCTGTTGGATCACTTAAGTTTTTTGACTGGTGAACTTTGTAGTATGACATGTAAACGACAATATATATTTTTAATTTTTAAAACCCCAACTTGGAGTTCATCAATGGAGGAGTAACAAAAATAAAGGTTCTTAACTATTCATAAGTACCAAAAATATGTATAAAATATTGCTAAGAATCCCAATATGGGGTTCACCAATGTACTTGCTCTTATATAAGGATTTTAAGATACAGTTTGTTAACTATTCATATGGGCCCCACGTGGAACCCACAATATTTAATTAATTTTTTTTAAGAGAGTGAGCTAAGAACCCTGCAATGGATCTGCTCTTAGATGGGCCAGGGAAATAAATGAAAAAGGCAACGTGGGACGTTACAATTTCTCAATGACTTTTCCATCCGGGCTGATATTCATTTGCTTTATATAAATCGGTTTTCTCTTAATGTTTCTGATTCTTTCTTCATATGGCCATTATCATAGTGTTCAATTACTTTGGTCGTATTCGTAAATCGTTTTCTAATAAGCGATTTATGTTCTGCTTGAGAGAGCTTTCCTGGATTTGCGGGCATTCTATAAACGATTCGTAAATCATGTTTTACACAAATGCACATACAAGAGCTCTCTTTTGACGCTTTGACGAACTCTAATCAGAGGTTCGATTGGTTTCAATAGCAATTTTAAAATTTCGATTACAGTATCGACAGTAAGAGTAGTTTTGATTTTAATTTAAATAAAACGGAGCTAAAGATTAAGGTGAAACGGAGCGTTTTGGTGTGAAGGGCGATTTGGCGATTTTTGAGCGAAGTAGGGTTTTGCAGTCAAAGGTGGCGTCAGCCAAAAGCATGAGCTCGCCGGCGGCCGTCATGCGTACTCCGGAGAGTCTCTTGGGATCGGAAATCAGGCAAGCTAGGACAGAGGCGGAGATGGGTGATGGAGGTGCGAACAGCAAAGGAAGTGAATCTATCGTAGATGTGGAAAGTGGCCATAAGAGAGAGGAGGAAGCAAGGATGGAAGCGATGGCTAACCTGAATACTCAGGACTTGCAGCAGGATCTGGTAAGCCAGAAAGTAAAGGAGAAAGAGTTAAAACAAGGAGATGAGCCATCAAAGCTCTCATCGGCAAAGGTAGAACAAAAAAAAAGGGGGATTCTTGGGCTTCAGTAGTTCAATCACAAACTAGGATGCAACAATATGAATACCAGATTGAGGATGTGGATGGAGTGCAAACCATTAAGGTTCCAAAGGAGATAACAGAGGACTCTACACCTTTGTGGGATGACTTAATCATCGGAAAGTTTCTGGATACTGCACCTTACGTTGGAAAGGTTCATATCTTAGTTAATAAAATCTGGCCATTGTCTGCAAAAACAGAGAAGACGATTGATGCTTATGTGGTTGATAAAACCACGATCAAGTTCCGAATCAGGGATGAAGCAGTCAGGAACAGAGTTTTACGCAGGAGAATGTGGAATATATGTAATGTTCCAATGATCGTTTCTAAATGGAGTCCAATAGCAGAGGAGATGCAACCAGAAATGACATCAATTCCATTGTGGGTCAATGTGAAGAATGTTCCAAGATCAATGTTTGCTTGGAAAGGTTTGGCTTTTATAACGAGCCCTATTGGCGAACCAAAAAATCTACATCCAGATACTGAATTGTGCAAGAGCTTTGAAGATGCAAAAGTTTTCGTGGTGGCGGACCTTACAAAACCCCAGCCAAAATGTTACAGTTTTAACATGTATAATGGTGAGAAAGTAATGGTCACGTATGACTACCCTTGGTTGCCGTCTCGATGTTCAGGATGTTCTAAATGGGGTCACAAGAAAGAAGAATGTCTCCAGTCCAGGAATATAGGTGGAAGCAATCTGCCTAGCTCACCTACAAAAGTGGCGAAACCAGTTCAAAAATCTCAAGAAGAAGAAGTAAGGGAAAGTGCAGAACAGAGAACAAAAAAAGAGGAAGGAAGTAAGGTAGACAAATTGGTGGATGTGAATTCGGAGAAGCAAACTAGTGAGCAGGAAGGTAATGGTGATGGTGGATGGAGAACACCACATAAGCCATTGAAATCTCCAACGAAGGTTACAAAAGATTCTAGGTATGGAGACGTAAGCATCTATTCCAATTCGAGATACTCGGCTCTAAGTGGGAAAGATGAAAATGGAGATGATATAAAAAGTGCAGAAATAGAAGATGGTGAAATTAGGGATCAGAGGGAAGAATCTGTAAATGAAGACGAAGAAAGTCAGGTGACTAATGATCCATTGGGAGATATGGGGACGGAGAAACATGACGGAAAAATTCAGAAGGGTGAAGCCAAAGGAGGTGAAGAAGTGGGGATGCGACACTCTGCTCGGATAGCCACAAAAGAAGCTCATAAAGCTATGATACATGAGAAGTCTAAGAGTACCAGGAATAATATTCAAGGTACTCAAAACAGAGGTCAATCCAAAAAACTCTAATGTCGGGTTTCTTTTGGAATATTCGCGGTTTCAATAAAAAAAGTAAGCATAGGGTGGTGAAGGATTGGATTCATCGTTCTGGTTTTGATTTTGGGTGTTTGATTGAAACAAAGGTGAAGGAAAGGAAAGCAAATAGAGTGATTTCAAAAGTATTCCCGGGCTGGTCTGTTTTATCTAATTATGAACATCACCGGCTAGGACGATTATGGGTTGTATGGAAACAAAATGTGAGGGTGACGCCTGTCTATAAATCGACTCAGTTGATTACTTTCTCGATTAACATAGAAGGAAAGGACGAGGAGACTCTCATCTCCTTTGTTTATGCTTTGAACACCGCAGAAGAGAGGAAGGATTTATGGGAAGATTTGAAAAATCATCAGAACTCAGCTATGTTTCATGGGAAAGCTTGGCTTATTTGTGGCGATTTTAACGAGATTCTAGATATAGAAGAGCATTCATCGTATGATCACAGTCCATTCAGCCCAGTAGGAATGAAAGATTTTCAGGAGGCTGCCACTCATTGCGAGTTAACGGATTTAAGTTTCCATGGGCCTAGATTTACATGGTGTAACAAGAGGGAAGAAGGACTAATCAACAAGAAGCTTGATAGAGTGCTTGTGAACAGAGAATGGATCACAAAAAACACACAGTCCTACTGTGTGTTTGAATCTGGAGGGTGTTCGGATCACTCACGATGTAGAATCTACCTAAAAGAGGAAGAGGCGAGGAAAAAACGACCTTTTAAGTTCTCAAATGTGGTGGCTACCATGCCTGGCTTTTGCGAAAAAATAAAGGAGTATTGGAATGGCTCTGAAGACATATTTCATTCAACCTCGGCCATACATCGTTTATCAAAGAAGCTTAAAGGTCTGAAGCCTATGCTAAGGAAGATGGGAAAGGAAATGCTGAATGATCTCACTAAAAGAACTCAGGAAGCTTACCGGGGTCTCTGTGATAGGCAAGAAGCAACAATGAACAGGCCGTCACCACAAGCGATGAATGAGGAAAAGGTAGCATATGAAAGATGGAGTCGATTAGCAGAATTGGAGGAACGATACTTAAGTCAAAAAGCTAAACTGTTCTGGCTGAAATCGGGTGATCAAAACTCACGAGCATTCTTCAATGCAGTGAAATCAAGATCAATTAGAAACAAAATCAGTGAAGTTAAACTACTTATAAGACTATAGGAAAGTAGAATATTTCCTTTATTCAGATCATGTCAAATATGTAAAGTATTACATCTCTTGTACCTATTTAAAGATGATAACATCAATAGAATTCTCTACGGAGATTATTCATCTTACGTGGTATCAGAGCTAAACCTAGCATAACCTAAAACCCTAATCGGTTGCTAGACTCGATCCTAGCCTCCGCACTTTTTATTTTCTTCTTCTTCTTCGCCTCCTCTCGATCTCTCTTCTCTGCTCCCTCTTCTCTTCGTTCTCTCTTGCTTTCTCTCTTCTGCGATGACAAATCTCGCACCTACCCATGATAAGCCCTTCGGCATCTCTCAGATCCGGGCCTATATACCAATTCAACTTGATCTTACCAAGATGAATTACGATGTATGGCGTGAGCTCTTTGAAACTCACTGTCTCACTTTTGGCGTGCAAGCACATCTCGAAAGCTCTGCTATGCCACCCGACACCACCGAAAAGGAATGGAAAGAGCATGACGGCCTCGTCAAAATGTGGATCTACGGAACTGTCTCCGAACAGCTTCTCGATACAATCCTCAAGGCCAAAGCTACGGCACGTGACGTCTGGCTCACGCTAGAAACCCTGTTTCGCGATAATAAAGAAGCACGGGCCATCCAATACGACAACGAACTCCGTACACTGGTTATTGGAGATCTGAGTATTCATGACTATTGTCATAAGCTCAAAACCCTTGCCGATCTACTCGAAAATCTTGATTCTCCCATATCTGATCGGGCTCTTGTGATGCATATGTTGAATGGGCTATCCGACAAATACGGTAACATCCACAATGTTATCCAACATCAGTTACCTTTTCCCTCGTTCACTAAGGCTCGTTCTATGCTACTGATGGAAGAACAGCGCCTGTCAAAACAAGTCAAAACTACTCCTCATGTTCCTGACACCAATACTTCTACAGTGATGTACTCCTCCTCAGACCAGCCACAACAACGTCCGCAGTACGGCAACAATCGCAACAATCGCGGTCGAGGCAGAGGCAAAAACAATCGCGGTCGAGGTCGCCACTACAACAACTATGGCCAAAACCCGTATGCTTACTCTCCATGGAACTATGGCCCTTCCCCATGGCAGTTTCCTCCGCAATATCACCCACCGGCGTATCCAGGACAGAGCCCGTATCCGCCTCCGCCTTCGTACTATCCTCCGTCTGCACCAAGCGCTCCATCGCGTGGTTCCAATGGCCTTCTCGGCTCATACCCACACCAGAACCATGGCGAGGCTCACTTTGCTCATCATGCTGCTGCTCCCTCCTCCGTGGACAGCTCCAATGGCTATGTTCCTGCCGCTCTCGCACATGCTTTCAGCACAATGAGTGTTCAGGATCCAACCGATCATGCTTGGTACATGGACACCGGCGCGACGAATCACATAGCCTCTCAGCCAGGTATGCTACGTTCTTCCTTTAGTAAGAGCAAAAATATTCCTTGTGTCACTATAGGAAATGGTTCCTCTGCTCCCGTGACTCATACGGGTCATACGGCTATTGTCTCGTCATCTCGACCACTCCATCTCCACAATGTGCTCGTGTGTCCGTCCATTATCAAGAATCTTATCTCTGTTCGACGGTTTGTAACTGACAATGGATGTTCTATCGAGTTTGATCCGTTTGCTTTTTGTGTAAAGGATCTTCACACTCGGACCAAGCTCCTGCGATGTGATAGCTCAGGGCCCTTGTACTCCGTCACGCCAACAACCACTTCCGCTCATGCTCTTCTCACCACCTCTGGTTCACTTCTTCATCGCAGACTCGGACATCCCGGCTCTTCTGCAACAAACTCTCTCATTTCGTCTGGTGTTATTTCTTTTAAAAAGACCGACATGACAAAATTGTGTCATGCGTGTCAGTTAGGAAAACATGTTTGTCTACCGTTTTCTCTATCTAGTTCCTCTACTTTAAAACCATTTGAAATAATTCATGCTGATTTATGGACTTCTCCTGTCCTAAGTATCAACGGTTACAAATATTATTTGCTTCTTCTTGATGATTTCAGTCACTATGTATGGATCTATCCATTAAGACGAAAGAGTGATACTTATGGCTGCTACCTTCACTTTGCTGCTATGATTCGAACTCAATTTGGTCAGGAAATCATGTCTCTCCAATGCGACAATGGACGGGAATTTGACAACGAACAGCTTCGCTCCCTCTTTGTGTTGGAATTATGTCCAGTAATCTCTGTACTGTCTCTAGAACGTAAGAGTATGTCAATGATCAAACATAAGTCATATAATACTGGGGGTCATGATGGCTTGCTAGAGTCCGCTCATGATCTATAAGTCTTGGACTTATTGCCTTTATTATATGATCCCATATGGGTCACACGCCTAAGCTAACAGGAAACTATGAGGAAAAGGCTTAGCAGAAGTACGGTAAAAGTGCTAGGCATTTACCGAACTTAGAGAGAGATTAATGGGTCTGATTAAATCTGAGGAATTTAATTAGACTGGGAATTTGGGCCCAAAAGCCCAAAAGAATTAGAGAAGGGTTTTATAATTAAAACCAAGTCTAATTCTCTCTTCCCTAACCCCAACCTAGCCGCGTTTTCTCTCTCTCTCTGCGGCCTCCCTCAGCTCGGTCTAGCAGCCATTTTCTGTGATTGCGTGTGTGAGCCTTTGGAGGATCCATCCCTTGGTGGTTCTGCTGATCTCTGACCATACCTTCTCATTCCGCTGCATAAACAGGTATAAGGTGAGATCCATTATGTTTCTAAATAAGAGAACCTAGATCTGCATGTTTAGTAGGATGAATCAATTGAGAATTGAATCAGGAAACACTAAACGATCCAACAGTGGTATCAGAGCCATTGGTTCTGTGGTTTTTCTTGTTTAGAATCTTGTTTAGGATTGTTTAAGAAGTGTTTTTGAATCAACCTACTGATAAGGAAAAACACTTAAGAAACAAAGAATTAAAACCTAAACAAACAAGAAATCGCATGATCCGATCTATATGAAACGGTATGCGTCGGATCGTCCGGATCGCGGAAGACGCACGAACCGATCGGTAACGATCGTGTTGCGTGGTCGCGTCCCGATCATCGGATGGATCGCGTCACGCTCGCGTGATCGCCTCGTCCCGATCGTGTCATGATCGCGGCTGAACCGAGCGATGTGAGCGTGATCGAGAGCTGATCCGATCGGCTGAGCTGATCGCAAGGATCATCGGCGATCGCGTCACGCCAGCTCTCGACCCGACCGTCCCGTCCCGATCGTCCCGTCCCGATCACACGTCCCGATCGTCCCACGCCGTCCGTGCGATCGCGTGATGCTTGCATCGCGTGATGCTTTCGGCTGCGACGGTCCCGACCGGTTAGGTTTTAGGCGTGTGATGTTTCGGTTCGGTTTATGGTTCGGTTTAAAAACTTGATTAAAATCAAAACGTCACGGTTTAATAAACAGACTTAATAAATTTATTAAGTTCTGGTTAAACCGGGATAAGAAATCCAAAGTCGAAATATTGGATTTTGTGCCTAAACCAGGATTTTCTAATTTGATTTGGTTGGACCAAATAAATTGAGAAAATCCGGTTTAGTAAATAACCGGTTGACAATTGTGGTCATCGTAGTAATTAATTTTGGTTAAGACCAATTTTAATGAACCAGACCGGTTATGTCATTTAATTGGACAATTGGGTTATGTCTTGGACATGGACCAATTCTTGGGCCTCGGGCCAAGAAGTTAAAACAGTTGGGCCAATTATTTGAGTCTTTTCTTCAGAATTAATTTAAAATTTATTTTTATAAAAATTATAAAATCGATTTTAAATTAATAAGTTTCCAAAATTTTGAAATTAGAAAGTTTCTTAAATTAGAAGTTTCTAGATTTGCATGTTTTGGATTTAAGGAAATTTCTATAATTAAAAGTTTCTAATTTTAGAAAGTTTCCAAAAATAGTAGGTTTCCAAAAATGGAAAGTTTCCAAAAATGGAAAGTTTCCCAAAATAGTAATCTTCTATTTTGGGATGAAATTTTAATAAACCTACGAACCTCAAATAATATCAAGCGTTGGATGTCTTGTCCAGGCTATGTCAGCTGTCGAAGCCCATTCAATTGTATTCATGGCCTTACAGTGTGAGGATGTCTACTTTTGCGTGGGTAAGACGGTTTGTGATTCATAAATGTCATTGGGAGTCCCAGACATTAATGATTACATGACTGTATAGTCTGGTTTTCTTGACTAGGCCATCGGGAGTCCCAGGCCTTGAGACATCAGAGTGGATTGGGCCTCGGGCCCAGATTCACAACCAAGAGTTATATCACGGATATAATTAGCCGATATAGGGCTTACCGATATAAGCTAAGGTTGGGTGACGGCCAGTGGCCCACTTTGATCTTAGTTATATGTGGATCTTGGAATCATTATATTCTATTGAGGGTAACTGATGTTATTGAATATAATGCGTGATTAATCATATTAAATTTATGAGTACAGATCATGGCATACATGATAGATCCTATTGCAGATGCATAAGGAATATTCTTCATGCGCTCAAGCTCAGCAGCCGTCGTAGGGCTCTGCTTCTTGCTTAGCGTTGTGCCATGTACCATTGGCGTGAAGCCCTTCTTGGAATCTTTCATGCTGAATCTTTGTAGGACTTTGTCAATGTATGAATCTTGACACAAGCCTATCAGCCTTCTAGATCTATCCCGGTAGATCCTGATTCCAAGAACGTATGCGGCTTCACCCATGTCTTTCATGGAAAAACAACTTCCAAGCCAGTCCTTTACCGACTTTAGCATTGGAATGTCGTTTCCGAGAAGCAGTATGTCATCGACATACAGAATAAGAAATACTATCTTGCTCCCACTAGTTTTCTTATACACGCATTGTTCCTCTTCGTTTCTGATGAAGTCAAATTGCTTGATCGCTTCATCAAAACGAAGATTCCAGCTCCTCTATGCTTGCTTCAATCCATAAATGGATTTATGAAGCTTGCATACTTTCCCAGCATTCTTTGGATCTTTGTAACCGTCAGGTTGTGTCATATACACATCCTCTTCCAGAATTCCATTCAGGAAGGCGGTTTTCACGTCCATCTGCCAAATTTCATAATCATGAAAAGCTGCAGTTGCTAGTAGAATCCGAATAGATTTCATCATAGCCACTGGGGAATAGGTTTCATCATAATCCACACCGTGAACTTGTCTGAAACCTTTCGCCACCAACCTGGCTTTATAAATCTGGACATTTCCATCCACGTCAATATTCTTCTTGAAGATCCATTTGCACTCGATGGCTTTTACACCAGCGGGTAAGTCAACCAACGAAAACACTTGGTTGAACGACATGGAGTCCATTTCGGAATCAGTGGCCTTACGCCACTTAGAGGAATCTGGGCCCATCATGGCTTGATTGAAATTCGATGGTTCATCACCATCAATGATCAGAAGATCATGACGGTTAGTCACGAGGAATCCTTGATATCTCTCGGGTTCGTGACGGATCCTCCCGGATCTTCGAACTTTAGGTACTCTAGGTTCAGGCTCTACAATTTCTTGTAGGTCCTCCTGCTGCTCTTCCTCATTAGGTTGAGCAGTATCCTGTTCATCTTGAATTTCTTCAAGTAGTACCTTACTCCCACTGTCTTTCTTAGAGAGAAATTCCCTCTCAAGAAAGTTACAATCCCGGGCAACAAAGATCTTGTTCTCGGAACGTAGATAGAAGTAATAAGCCTTGGTTTCCTTCGGATAACCAATGAAGTAGCATTTATCAGACTTTGGTGTAAGCTTGTCTGAGATTAATCTCTTGACATAGGCTTCACAACCCCAAATTCTAAGATAAGACAGCACTGGAGCCACTCCAGTCCATAATTCATATGGTGTCTTTGCTACTGCTTTCGATGGCGCTCTATTTAGAGTGAACACTGCTGTTAGCAGAGCATATCCCCAAAGGGATATTGGAAGGTCTGTGTGACTCATCATAGATCGAACCATATCCAATAAGGTCCGATTTCTCCTCTCAGACACACCATTCCATTGAGGTGTTCCAGGAGGAGTGAGTTGGGACACGATCCCACACTCTCTTAGATGATCACTGAATCCTTGGCTTAAGTATTCTCCTCCTCGGTCGGACCGAAGAGCCTTAATGCTTTTGCCAAGTTGGTTCTGTACTTCATTTTGGAATTCTCTGAACTTCTCAAAAGATTCAGACTTATGTTTCATTAAATAAACATATCCATACCTACTGAAATCATCAGTGAAGGTAATGAAGTACTGATAGTTTCCTCTTGCATTTGTGGACATTGGGCCACACACATCAGTGTGTATCAGGCCCAATAAGTCACTGGCCCTCTCGTTATGTTTATTAAAGGGGGCCCATGTCATTTTGCCCATCATGCAGGATTCGCATTTCTCACATGACTCAAAGTCAAATGAGCCAAGAAGTCCATTCGAATGGAGCCTCTTGATGCGTTTCTCGCTGATGTGCCCTAAACGACAATGCCATAGAAACGTTCGGTTCTCCTCATTAGGTTTGAACCGTTTGGTATTAATGTTATAAATTGGCGCGGATTGATCGAGTATGTAAAGCCCATTCGTAAGAGGGGCACAACCATAGAACAAATTATTGCGATTGAAGGAACATAATTTATTCTTAACTGAAAAATCATAACCTTCCAAATCCAACAAAGAAATTGAAATAATATTTCTGCTTATAGCAGGTACAAAATAACAATTATTGAGTTCTAAAATCAATCCTGAAGGTAAAGACAACAAGTATGTGCCTACAGCTAGTGCAGGAACTTTCGCTCCATTCCCAACTCGTAGCTCCACTTGTCCTTGCTTCAGCCTTCTACTGTTGCTGAGTGCCTGCATATTAGTACAAATATGAGCCCACAACCAGTATCCATAACCCATGAGGTATTATCAGAAGTAGTTGTATTAACTTCTATAACAAAAATACCTGATGAAGAAGTCTCGAGAGTCTTCTTCTTCAATTCCTTTAGACCTTCTTGGAATTTCTTACATTCTCTCCTCCAATGCCCTGGTTCTTTACAGAACCTGCAGATGTCAGTAGGCCCAGCCTTAGACTTGGGCTTGGGCTTTGGCGTGTCCTTGTCCGAGACTTGGACAGCCTTAGCCTTTCCCTTATCCTTAGCAGAGGATTTCTTAAACCCCTTGCCCTTCTGTACCATAAGCACATTGGGGTCCTTGGCGGTTTTCCTCAAGTTGGGCTCTGCAGTCTTGAGCATTCCGTGAAGCTCAGGCAATGTCTTACTCAAGCCATGCATATTAAAGTTCAGAATGAACTGATCATAGCTTGCAGGTAAAGACTGCAGAACGATGTCGCAGGCAAGTTCCTGGCTGATAGGGCAGTCGAGTTTCTGAAGATGATCGAGATAACCCATCATCTTCAAGACATGAGGACTCACTGCCGCATTTGCAGCCAACTTACAGTCTAAGAGGTTCTTAACTGTCTGAAACCTCTCAGTCCTTGCTTGCTCCTGAAAAAGCGATTTCAGGCTTGCCATTATCTCGATGGGTGACAACACACTCTCGAACTGCATTTGCAGCTTAGCAGTCATTGTCGCCAACATCAGGCAATAAACATCATTTTCATCTGACGAATGCTTTTCCCAAGCATTATGCAGAGTCCTGGCGGCATTGTTAGGAGGCCTCTCGGGGAGGGGATCACGAAGGACATAATCCTTCTTCTCCTGCTTGAGGACCAGCCCAAGTTCCTTGACCACGTCAGGAAGTTCGTCCCAGTCAGCTTCTCCTTCTCGAGAACAGACCGGATTGAGAATGTGTTTTGAGTGCTTGTAGTAGTCATAGCTGAAATATATAAGATAAAAAGGTTATTAGTTAATATGTTCAATATGATTAATCTTGTATTATACTTAATATGATTAATCACGCATTATATTCAATAACATAAGTTACCCTCAATAGAATATAATGATTCCAAGATCCACATATAACTAAGATCAAAGTGGGCCACTGGCCATCACCCAACCTTAGCTTATATCGGTAAGCCCTATGTCGGCTAATTATATCCGTGATATAACTCTTGGTTGTGAATCTGGGCCCGAGGCCCAATCCACTCTGATGTCTCAAGGCCCGGGACTCCCGATGGCCCAGTCAAGAAAACCAGACTATACAGTCATGTAATCATTAATTTCTGGGACTCCCAATGACATTTATGAATCACAAACCGTCTTATCCACGCAAAAGTAGACACCCTCACACTGTAAGGCCATGAATACAATTGAATGGGCTTCGACAGCTGACATAGACTGGACAAGACATCCAACGCTTGATATTATTTGAGGTTTGTAGGTTTATTAAAATCTTATCCCAAAATAGAAGATTACTATTTTGGGAAACTTTCCTTTTTGGAAACTTTCCATTTTGAGAAACCTACTATTTTTGGAAACTTTCTAATTTTGGAAACTTTCTAAAATTGGAAACTTCCTAAAATCCAAAACATGCAAATCTAGAAACTTCTATTTTAAGAAACTTTCTAATTTCAAAATTTTGGAAACTTATTAATTTTAAAAATCGATTTTTATAATAATTTTATAAAAAATAAATTTTAAATTAATCTGAAGAAAAGACTCAAATAATTGGCCCATTTGTTTTAACTTCTTGGCCCGAGGCCCAAGAATTGGTTCATGTCCAAGACATAACCCAATTGCCCAATTAAATGACATAACCGGTCTGGTTCATTAAAATTGGTCTAACCAAATTTTAATTACTACGATGACCACAATTGTCAACCGGTTATTTACTAAACCGGATTTTCTCAATTTATTTGGTCCAACCAAATCAAATTAGAAAACCATTGGTTTAGACACTAAATCCAATAATTATTTCGACATTGGATTTCTTATCCCGGTTTAACCAGAACTTAATAAATTTATTAAGTCTGTTTATTAAACCGTGACGATTAATTTTAATTGAAATTTTAAACCGAAACGTCATGCAAAACCGAACCGATCAATTTGACGTGAACCCTAGCTTCACACGACGATCGGGACAGCCGCAGCTGGTCGATGATCGAGGCGCAAAACCGGACGGGACAGGACGATCGGGACAAGTGATCGGGACGGGACAGTCGGGTCGTTGGCTTCACGCGATCGCCGAGCGATCGGGACAGCAACACACGCGAGCGGGACGATGGCTTCACGCGATCGCCAAGCGATCGGGACAGCTCTCGGTCACGCGGGACGGGCAAGACGCGATGCAAGCATCTGCCTTGCGCCTCACGGTCGATCGATCCGACCGGCCAACGCGATCCATGCTATCGATCCGTGATCGATACATGCGATCGGCTTGGCCGATCGGTTCAACACTCGGCCGATCGCAATCCAAGTCATATAGCTTGGTTTTTTGCGATTTCAAATATGTTTAGGTTTTAATTCTTGTTTCTTAAGTGTTTTCTCTTATCAGTAGATTGATTCAAAAACACCTCTTTAAACAATCCTAAACATGATTCTAAACAAGAAAAACACAGAACCAATAGCTCTGATACCACTGAAGGAATGTTTAGTGTTAATCCAGATTCAATTCTCAGATTCAACAGTCCTAAACATGCAGATCTAGGTTCTCTTGATTAGAAACATAATAGATCTCACCTGTTACCTTGTTATGCAGCGGAAATATGAAGAACAGGTCAGAGATCAGCAGAACCAACAAGTGATAGCTCCTCCAGAGGTTCACACACGCACACCAAGCAGGAAGAAGGCTGCTAGACCAAGCTGAGGAGGCCGCAGGAGAGAGAGAGAAAGTGGCGCAGGGGATTAGGGTTTTTGGGACTCAGACTTAAGTTTTATTTATAAAACTTGTCTAGTTCCTTTTGGGCTTTTGGGCCCAAATACCAATCTGATTAAATCCCTTAGATTTAATCAGACCCATTAATCTCTCTCTAAGTACGACAAATGCCTGGCACTTTTACCGTACTTCTGCTAAGCCGTTCCAACACATTTTCCTGTTAGCTTAGGCGTGTGACCCATATGGGATCATATAATAAAGGCAATAAGTCCAAGACTTATAGATCATGAGCGGACTCTAGCAAGCCATCATGACCCCCAGTATTATATGACTTATGTCTGATCATTGACATACTCTTACTTTCTAGAGACAGTACCGAGATTACTGGACAAGTGGGAGATTGTTGGAATTGTGTCCAGTAATCTCGGTACTGTCTCTAGAAAGTAAGAGTATGTCAATGATCAGACATAAGTCATATAATACTGGGGGTCATGATGGCTTGCTAGAGTCCGCTCATGATCTATAAGTCTTGGACTTATTGCCTTTATTATATGATCCCATATGGGTCACACGCCTAAGCTAACAGGAAAATGTGTTGGAACGGCTTAGCAGAAGTACGGTAAAAGTGCCAGGCATTTGTCGTACTTAGAGAGAGATTAATGGGTCTGATTAAATCTAAGGGATTTAATCAGATTGGTATTTGGGCCCAAAAGCCCAAAAGGAACTAGACAAGTTTTATAAATAAAACTTAAGTCTGAGTCCCAAAAACCCTAATCCCCTGCGCCACTTTCTCTCTCTCCTGCGGCCTCCTCAGCTCGGTCTAGCAGCCTTCTTCCTGCTTGGTGTGCGTGTGTGAACCTCTGGAGGAGCTATCACTTGGTGGTTCTGCTGATCTCTGACCTGTTCTTCATATTTCCGCTGCATAACAAGGTAACAGGTGAGATCTATTATGTTTCTAATCAAGAGAACCTAGATCTGCATGTTTAGGACTGTTGAATCTGAGAATTGAATCTGGATTAACACTAAACATTCCTTCAGATTCAATTCTCAGATTCAACAGTCCTAAACATGCAGATCTAGGTTCTCTTGATTAGAAACATAATAGATCTCACCTGTTACCTTGTTATGCAGCGGAAATATGAAGAACAGGTCAGAGATCAGCAGAACCACCAAGTGATAGCTCCTCCAGAGGTTCACACACGCACACCAAGCAGGAAGAAGGCTGCTAGACCGAGCTGAGGAGGCCGCAGGAGAGAGAGAAAGTGGCGCAGGGGATTAGGGTTTTTGGGACTCAGACTTAAGTTTTATTTATAAAACTTGTCTAGTTCCTTTTGGGCTTTTGGGCCCAAATACCAATCTGATTAAATCCCTTAGATTTAATCAGACCCATTAATCTCTCTCTAAGTACGACAAATGCCTGGCACTTTTACCGTACTTCTGCTAAGCCGTTCCAACACATTTTCCTGTTAGCTTAGGCGTGTGACCCATATGGGATCATATAATAAAGGCAATAAGTCCAAGACTTATAGATCATGAGCGGACTCTAGCAAGCCATCATGACCCCCAGTATTATATGACTTATGTCTGATCATTGACATACTCTTACTTTCTAGAGACAGTACCGAGATTACTGGACACAATTCCAACAATCTCCCACTTGTACTGGAATCTCTGTATTCATAATCCTTTTGTCACAATATCTCGATTAGTCATAAGGCAAGATGAGTGTCATCCTTATAAAGCCTAATCTTGTTCATCGGACTCTGATTTGATACTGACAATCCAAACGACTCGGGACAGTCCGTTTGAGCATGGCCATGCATTTTCCAGTATTCAAATCTCCGATTGGCCTAGAGACATTCACTCCATTTATATTGGAGGGACAAATCCCGTCTTGTTCCATCACTGTAAACTACTCATTTTATAATACACCCAAACAAGGTCCTTATAACTATCGCATAACGATAGCGTTAGACAATGATCAAAGCGCATCAGTTCATGTGCAGTCACATGCATGCGAACTCAGGTCTAAGGACTATACTCTATAGTCGTAGTAAGAATCTCTTATGATACAGATATAAATATCCTGAAGAGTTCTTATAATCGGGTCTTGTCCGGTCGTATGTACCCTACATACACCTATGTACTGACTTTGATGCCGTGCATCTATGACACACTGAGACTTTGTCATAAGTCACATACCAATCCAGTCTCACACGGTTGTTGGTGTTCCAATTTCAACAACCTTCGACTAGGGACATGTTGATATAAGCCATCTATCAAATATAGGGTCTCATGATCAAGCTAAATGACTTTGATAACTCAAGATCAAGTCACTTACTTCGATGACCTATAAAATGGTTCATATCACTTTGGAACGATTATTTCATCACAGTTAAAATAATCTTGAAATAATAATTTCATTAAACATAAAATGTTTTACAAGAACATATTAAATAACTAAATAAAGCCCTCAAACTCCCACTCAAATTTAGATTACATTTCAATGTCTCTAATGCCTACAGCTTCAGTCAGATACTCGAGCTTAGGCCTTGGGAGTGGCTTTGTCAACGGATCAGCGACATTATCATCTGTCGGGACTCGGCTGATCTTGACTTCCTTTCTATTAACGATGTCACGTATCAAGTGAAATCTTCTTTGAACATGCTTGGATTTCTGATGTGATCTTGGTTCCTTTGCCTGAGCTATAGCACCATTGTTGTCACAAAACAGTGCTAGAGGCTCAGCCGCATTCGGTATCACACCCAGTTCGATCATGAACTTTCGTATCCAAACAGCTTCCTTCGCTGCTTCTGAGGCGGCGACATATTCAGCTTCTGTAGTGGAATCAGCAACGGTGTCCTGCTTGGAGCTTCTCCAACTTACTGCACCGCCATTCAGACAAAAGATATAACCGGACTGTGACCGGAAATCATCTGTGTCTGTCTGGAAACTTGCGTCCGTGAATCCATTGATTTCAAGCACATCACTTCCACCGTACACCAAGAACTTATCCTTAGTATGTCTTAGATACTTCAGGATATTCTTTACGGCAATCCAGTGGCTTTCACCTGGATTTGACTGGTATCTACTCGTCATGCTCAATGCATAAGCAACATCAGGACGAGTACAGATCATGGCATACATGATAGATCCTATTGCAGATGCATAAGGAATATTCTTCATGCGCTCAAGCTCAGCAGCCGACGTAGGGCTCTGCTTCTTGCTTAGCGTTGTGCCATGTACCATTGGCGTGAAGCCCTTCTTGGAATCTTTCATGCTGAATCTTTGTAGGACTTTGTCAATGTATGAATCTTGACACAAGCCTATCAGCCTTCTAGATCTATCCCGGTAGATCCTGATTCCAAGAACGTATGCGGCTTCACCCATGTCTTTCATGGAAAAACAACTTCCAAGCCAGTCCTTTACCGACTTTAGCATTGGAATGTCGTTTCCGAGAAGCAGTATGTCATCGACATACAGAATAAGAAATACTATCTTGCTCCCACTAGTTTTCTTATACACGCATTGTTCTTCTTCGTTTCTGATGAAGTCAAATTGCTTGATCGCTTCATCAAAACGAAGATTCCAGCTCCTCGATGCTTGCTTCAATCCATAAATGGATTTATGAAGCTTGCATACTTTCCCAGCATTCTTTGGATCTATGTAACCGTCAGGTTGTGTCATATACACATCCTCTTCCAGAATTCCATTCAGGAAGGCGGTTTTCACGTCCATCTGCCAAATTTCATAATCATGAAAAGCTGCAGTTGCTAGTAGAATCCGAATAGATTTCATCATAGCCACTGTGGAATAGGTTTCATCATAATCCACACCGTGAACTTGTCTGAAACCTTTCGCCACCAACCTGGCTTTATAAATCTGGACAATTCCATCCACGTCAATCTTCTTCTTGAAGATCCATTTGCACTCGATGGCTTTTACACCAGCGGGTAAGTCAACCAACGAAAACACTTGGTTGACCGACATGGAGTCCATTTCGGAATCAGTGGCCTTACGCCACTTAGAGGAATCTGGGCCCATCATGGCTTGATTGAAATTCGATGGTTCATCACCATCAATGATCAGAAGATCATGACGGTTAGTCACGAGGAATCCTTGATATCTCTCGGGTTCGTGACGGATCCTCCCGGATCTTCGAACTTCAGGTACTACAGGTTCAGGCTCTACAATTTCTTGTAGGTCCTCCTTCTGCTCTTCCTCATTAGGTTGAGCAGTATCCTGTTCATCTTGAATTTCTTCAAGCAGTACCTTACTCCCACTGTCTTTCTTAGAGAGAAATTCCCTCTCAAGAAAGTTACAATCCCGGGCAACAAAGATCTTGTTCTCGGAACGTAGATAGAAGTAATAAGCCTTGGTTTCCTTCGGATAACCAATGAAGTAGCATTTATCAGACTTTGGTGTAAGCTTGTCTGAGATTAATCTCTTGACATAGGCTTCACAACCCCAAATTCTAAGATAAGACAGCACTGGAGCCACTCCAGTCCATAATTCATATGGTGTCTTTGCTACTGCTTTCGATGGCGCTCTATTTAGAGTGAACACTGCTGTTAGCAGAGCATATCCCCAAAGGGATATTGGAAGGTCTGTGTGACTCATCATAGATCGAACCATATCCAATAAGGTCCGATTTCTCCTCTCAGACACACCATTCCATTGAGGTGTTCCAGGAGGAGTGAGTTGGGACACGATCCCACACTCTCTTAGATGATCACTGAATTCTTGGCTTAAGTATTCTCCTCCTCGGTCGGACCGAAGAGCCTTAATGCTTTTGCCAAGTTGGTTCTGTACTTCATTTTGGAATTCTCTGAACTTCTCAAAAGATTCAGACTTATGTTTCATTAAATAAACATATCCATACCTACTGAAATCATCAGTGAAGGTAATGAAGTACTGATAGTTTCCTCTTGCATTTGTGGACATTGGGCCACACACATCAGTGTGTATCAGGCCCAATAAGTCACTGGCCCTCTCGTTAGGTTTATTAAAGGGGGCCCGTGTCATTTTGCCCATCATGTAGGATTCGCATTTCTCACATGACTCAAAGTCAAATGAGCCAAGAAGTCCATTCGAATGGAGCCTCTTGATGCGTTTCTCGCTGATGTGCCCTAAACGACAATGCCATAGAAACGTTCGGTTCTCCTCATTAGGTTTGAACCGTTTGGTATCAATGTTATAAATTGGCGCGGATTGATCAAGTATGTAAAGCCCATTCGTAAGAGGGGCACAACCATAGAACAAATTGTTGCGATTGAAGGAACATAATTTATTCTTAACTGAAAAATCATAACCTTCCAAATCCAACAAAGAAATTGAAATAATATTTCTGCTTATCGCAGGTACAAAATAACAATTATTGAGTTCTAAAATCAATCCCGAAGGTAAAGACAACAAGTATGTGCCTACAGCTAGTGCAGGAACTTTCGCTCCATTCCCAACTCGTAGCTCCACTTGTCCTTGCTTCAGCCTCCTACTGTTGTTGAGTGCCTGCATATTCGTACAAATATGAGCCCCACAACCAGTATCCATAACCCATGAGGTATTATCAGAAGTAGTTGTATTAACTTCTATAACAAAAATACCTGATGAAGAAGTCTCGAGAGGAATGTTTAGTAAACATAAGTCTGAATGTAGTCTAATGAAGTACTGAAATCATCCGTGAAGGTAATGAATTATGGTTTTTCTTGTTTAGAATCTTGTTTAGGATTGTTTAAGAAGTGTTTTTGAATCAACCTACTGATAAGGAAAAACACTTAAGAAACAAAGAATTAAAACCTAAACAAACAAGAAATCGCATGATCCGATCTATATGAATCGGTATGCGTCGGATCGTCCGGATCGCGGAAGACGCACGAACCGATCGGTAACGATCGTGTTGCGTGGTCGCGTCCCGATCATCGGATGGATCGCGTGATCGCCTCGTCCCGATCGCGTCATGATCGCGGCTGAACCGAGCGATGTGAGCGTGATCGAGAGCTGATCCGATCGGCTGAGCTGATCGCAAGGATCATCGGCGATCGCGTCACGCCAGCTCTCGACCCGACCGTCCCGTCCCGATCGTCCCGTCCCGATCACACGTCCCGATCGTCCCACGCCGTCCGTGCGATCGCGTGATGCTTGCATCGCGTGATGCTTTCGGCTGCGACGGTCCCGACCGGTTAGGTTTTAGGCGTGTGATGTTTCGGTTCGGTTTATGGTTCGGTTTAAAAACTTGATTAAAATCAAAACGTCACGGTTTAATAAACAGACTTAATAAATTTATTAAGTTCTGGTTAAACCGGGATAAGAAATCCAAAGTCGAAATATTGGATTTTGTGCCTAAACCAGGATTTTCTAATTTGATTTGGTTGGACCAAATAAATTGAGAAAATCCGGTTTAGTAAATAACCGGTTGACAATTGTGGTCATCGTAGTAATTAATTTTGGTTAAGACCAATTTTAATGAACCAGACCGGTTATGTCATTTAATTGGACAATTGGGTTATGTCTTGGACATGGACCAATTCTTGGGCCTCGGGCCAAGAAGTTAAAACAGTTGGGCCAATTATTTGAGTCTTTTCTTCAGAATTAATTTAAAATTTATTTTTATAAAAATTATAAAATCGATTTTAAATTAATAAGTTTCCAAAATTTTGAAATTAGAAAGTTTCTTAAATTAGAAGTTTCTAGATTTGCATGTTTTGGATTTAAGGAAATTTCTATAATTAAAAGTTTCTAATTTTAGAAAGTTTCCAAAAATAGTAGGTTTCCAAAAATGGAAAGTTTCCCAAAATAGTAATCTTCTATTTTGGGAAGAAATTTTAATAAACCTACGAACCTCAAATAATATCAAGCGTTGGATGTCTTGTCCAGGCTATGTCAGCTGTCGAAGCCCATTCAATTGTATTCATGGCCTTACAGTGTGAGGATGTCTACTTTTGCGTGGGTAAGACGGTTTGTGATTCATAAATGTCATTGGGAGTCCCAGACATTAATGATTACATGACTGTATAGTCTGGTTTTCTTGACTAGGCCATCGGGAGTCCCGGGCCTTGAGACATCAGAGTGGATTGGGCCTCGGGCCCAGATTCACAACCAAGAGTTATATCACGGATATAATTAGCCGATATAGGGCTTACCGATATAAGCTAAGGTTGGGTGACGGCCAGTGGCCCACTTTGATCTTAGTTATATGTGGATCTTGGAATCATTATATTCTATTGAGGGTAACTGATGTTATTGAATACAATGCGTGATTAATCATATTAAATTTAATACGAGATTAATCATATTGAACATATTAACTAATAACCTTTTTACCTTATATATTTCAGCTATGACTACTACAAGCACACAAAACACATTCTCAATCCGGTCTGTTCTCGAGAAGGAGAAGCTGACTGGAACGAACTTCCTGACGTGGTCAAGGAACTTGAGGCTGGTCCTCAAGCAGGAGAAGAAGGATTATGTCCTTCGTGATCCCCTCCCCGAGAGGCCTCCTAACAATGCCGCCAGGACTCTGCATAATGCTTGGGAAAAGCATTCGTCAGATGAAAATGATGTCTATTGCCTGATGTTGGCGACAATGACTGCTGAGCTGCAAATGCAGTTCGAGAGTGTGTTGTCACCCATCGAGATAATGGCAAGCCTAAAATCGCTTTTTCAGGAGCAAGCAAGGACTGAGAGGTTTCAGACAGTTAAGAACCTCTTAGACTGTAAGTTGGCTGCAAATGCGGCAGTGAGTCCTCATGTCTTGAAGATGATGGGTTATCTCGATCATCTTCAGAAACTCGACTGCCCTATCAGCCAGGAACTTGCCTGCGACATCATTATGCAGTCATTACCTGCAAGCTATGATCAGTTCATTCTGAACTTTAACATGCATGGCTTGAGTAAGACATTGCCTGAGCTTCACGGAATGCTCAAGACTGCAGAGCCCAACTTGAGGAAAACCGCCAAGGACCCCAATGTGCTTATGGTGCAGAAGGGCAAGGGGTTTAAGAAATCCTCTGCTAAGGATAAGGGAAAGGCCAAGGCTGTCCAAGTCGCGGACAAGGACACGCCAAAGCCCAAGCCCAAGTCCAAGGCTGGGCCAACTGACATATGCAGGTTCTGTAAAGAACCAGGGCATTGGAGGAGAGAATGTAAGAAATTCCTGGAAGGTCTAAAGGAATTAAAGAAGAAGACTCTGGAGACTTCTTCATCAGGTATTTTTGTTATAGAAGTTAATACAACTACTTCTGATAATACCTCATGGGTTATGGATACTGGTTGTGGGGCTCATATTTGTACTAATATGCAGGCACTCAGCAACAGTAGAAGGCTGAAGCAAGGACAAGTGGAGCTACGAGTTGGGAATGGAGCGAAAGTTCCAGCACTAGCTGTAGGCACATACTTGTTGTCTTTACCTTCGGGATTGGTTTTAGAACTCAATAATTGTTATTTTGTACCTGCTATAAGCAGGAATATTATTTCAATTTCTTTGTTGGATTTGGAAGGTTATGATTTTTCAGTTAAGAATAAATTATGTTCCTTCAATCGCAACAATTTGTTCTATGGTTCTGCCCCTCTTACGAATGGGCATTACATACTCGATCAATCCGCGCCAATTTATAACATTAATACCAAACGGTTCAAACCTAATGAGGAGAACCAAACGTTTCTATGGCATTGTCGTTTAGGGCACATCAGCGAGAAACGCATTAAGAGACTCCATACGAATGGACTTCTTGGCTCTTTTGACTTTGAGTCATGTGAGAAATGCGAATCCTGCATGATGGGCAAAATGACGCGGGCCCCCTTTAATAAACCTAACGAGAGGGCCAGTGACTTATTGGGCCTGATACACACTGATGTGTGTGGCCCAATGTCCACAAATGCAAGAGGAAACTATCAGTACTTCATTACCTTCACTGATGATTTCAGTAGGTATGGATATGTTTATTTAATGAAACATAAGTCTGAATCTTTTGAGAAGTTCAGAGAATTCCAAAATGAAGTACATAACCAACTTGGCAAAAGCATTAAGGCTCTTCGGTCCGACCGAGGAGGAGAATACTTAAGCCAAGAATTCAGTGATCATCTAAGAGAGTGTGGGATCGTGTCCCAACTCACTCCTCCTGGAACACCTCAATGGAATGGTGTGTCTGAGAGGAGAAATCGGACCTTATTGGATATGGTTCGATCTATGATGAGTCACACAGACCTTCCAATATCCCTTTGGGGATATGCTCTGCTAACAGCAGTATTCACTCTAAATAGAGCACCATCAAAAGCAGTAGCAAAGACACCATATGAATTATGGACTGGAGTGGCTCCAGTACTGTCTTATCTTAGAATTTGGGGTTGTGAAGCATATGTCAAGAGATTAATCTCAGACAAGCTTACACCAAAGTCTGATAAATGCTACTTCATTGGTTATCCGAAGGAAACCAAGGCTTATTACTTCTATCTACGTTCCGAGAACAAGATCTTTGTTGCCCGGGATTGTAACTTTCTTGAGAGGGAGTTTCTCTCTAAGAAAGACAGTGGGAGTAAGGTACTGCTTGAAGAAGTTCAAGATGAGCAGGATACTGCTCAACCTGAAGAGGAAGAGCAGCAGGAGGACCTACAAGAAATTGTAGTGCCTGAACCTGTAGTACCTGAAGTTCGAAGATCCGGGAGGATCCGTCACGAACCCGAGAGATATCAAGGATTCCTCGTGACTAACTGTCATGATCTTTTAATCATTGATGGTGATGAACCATCGAACTTAAATCAAGCCATGATGGGCCCAGATTCCTCGAAGTGGCGCAAGGCCACTGATTCCGAAATGGACTCCATGTCGGTCAACCAAGTGTTTTCGTTGGTTGACTTACCCGCTGGTGTAAAAGCTATCAAGTGCAAATGGATCTTCAAGAAGAAGATTGACGTGGATGGAAATGTCCAGATTTATAAAGCCAGGTTGGTGGCAAAAGGTTTCAGACAAGTTCACGGTGTGGATTACGATGAAACCTATTCCCCAGTGGCTATGATGAAATATATTCGGATTCTACTAGCAACTGCAGCTTTTCATGATTATGAAATTTGGCAGATGGACGTGAAAACCGCCTTCCTGAATGGAATTCTGGAAGAGGATGTGTATATGACACAACCTGACGGTTACATAGATCCAAAGAATGCTGGGAAAGTATGCAAACTTCATAAATCCATTTATGGATTGAAGCAAGCATCGAGGAGCTGGAATCTTCGTTTTGATGAAGCGATCAAGCAATTTGACTTCATCAGAAACGAAGAAGAACAATGCGTGTATAAGAAAACTAGTGGGAGC
The DNA here is from genome assembly GCA_030180135.1 of Orychophragmus violaceus. NCBI lineage: Eukaryota > Viridiplantae > Streptophyta > Magnoliopsida > Brassicales > Brassicaceae > Orychophragmus > Orychophragmus violaceus. Next base: position 21,966,701 of record CM058235.1, read on the forward strand.
AAGATAGTATTTCTTATTCTGTATGTCGATGACATACTGCTTCTCGGAAACGACGTTCCAATGCTAAAGTCGGTAAAGGACTGGCTTGGAAGTTGTTTTTCCATGAAAGACATGGGTGAAGCCGCATACGTTCTTGGAATCAGGATCTACCGGGATAGATCTAGAAGGCTGATAGGTTTGTGTCAAGATTCATACATTGACAAAGTCCTACAAAGATTCAGCATGAAAGATTCCAAGAAGGGCTTCACGCCAATGGTACATGGCACAACGCTAAGCAAGAAGCAGAGCCCTACGACGGCTGCTGAGCTTGAGCGCATGAAGAATATTCCTTATGCATCTGCAATAGGATCTATCATGTATGCCATGATCTGTACTCGTCCTGATGTTGCTTATGCATTGAGCATGACGAGTAGATACCAGTCAAATCCAGGTGAAAACCATTGGATTGCCGTCAAGAACATCCTGAAGTATCTAAGACATACAAAGGACAAGTTCTTGGTATACGGTGGAAGTGATGTGCTTAAAGTTAGTGGATTCACGGACGCAAGTTTCCAGACAGACCAAGATGATTTCCGGTCACAGTCCGGTTATATCTTTTGTCTGAATGGCGGTGCAATCAGTTGGAGAAGCTCCAAGCAAGACACCGTTGCTGATTCCACTACAGAAGCTGAATATATCGCCGCTTCGGAAGCTGCGAAGGAAGCTGTTTGGATACGAACGTTCATTATTGAACTAGGTGTGATACCAAATGCGGCTGAGCCTCTGGCACTGTTTTGTGACAACAATGGTGCTATAGCTCAGGCAAAGGAACCAAGATCACATCAGAAATCCAAGCATGTTCTAAGAAGATTTCACTTGATACGTGACATCATTAATAGAAAGGAAGTCAAGATCATCCGAGTTCAAATTGATGATAACGTCGCTGATCCGTTGACAAAGCCACTCCCAAGACCTAAGCTCGAGTTCCTAACTGAAGCTGTAGGCATTAGAGACATTGAAATGTAATCTAAATTTGAGTGGGAGTTTGAGGGCTTTATTTAGTTATTTGATATGTTCTTGTAAAACATTTTTATGTTTAATGAAATTATTATTTCAAGATTATTTTAACTGTGATGAAATAATCATTCCAAAATGATATGAACCATTTTATAGGTCATCGAAGTAAGTGACTTGATCTTGAGTTATCAAAGTCATTTAGCTTGATCATGAGACCCTATATTTGATATATGGCTTATATCACAATGTCCCTAGTCGAAGGTTGTTGAAATTGGAACACCAACAACCGTGTGAGACTAGATTGGTATGTGACTTATGACAAAGTCTCAGTATGTCATAGATGCGCGGCATCAAAGTCAGTACATAGGTGTATGTTGGGAACATACGACCGGACATGACCCGCTTATGAGAACTCTTCAGGATATTTATATCTGTGTCATAAGAGATTCTCACTACGACTATAGAGTATAGTCCTTAGACCTGAGTTCGCATGCATGTGACTGCACATGGACTGATGCACTTTGATCATTGTCTAACGCTATCGTTCTGCGATAGTTATAAGGACCTTGTTTGGGTACATCATGAAATGAGTAGTTTACAGTGATGGAACAAGACGGAATTTGTCCCTCCAATATAAATGGAGTGAATATCTCTAGGCCAATCGGAGATTTGAATACTGGAAAATGCATGGCCATGCTCAAACGGACTTTCCCGAGTCGTTTGGATTGTCAGTATCAAATCAGAGTCCGATGAACAAGATTAGGCTTTATAAGGATGACACTAATCTTGCCTTATGACTAATCGAGATATTGAGACAAAAGGATTATGAATACAGAGATTCCAGTTCAAGTGGGAGATTGTTGGAATTATGTCCAGTAATCTCTGTACTGTCTCTAGAACGTAAGAGTATGTCAATGATCAGACATAAGTCATATAATACTGGGGGTCATGATGGCTTGCTAGAGTCCGCTCATGATCTATAAGTCTTGGACTTATTGCCTTTATTATATGATCCCATATGGGTCACACGCCTAAGCTAACAGGAAACTATGAGGAAAAGGCTTAGCAGAAGTACGGTAAAAGTGCTAGGCATTTACCGAACTTAGAGAGAGATTAATGGGTCTGATTAAATCTGAGGAATTTAATTAGACTGGGAATTTGGGCCCAAAAGCCCAAAAGAATTAGAGAAGGGTTTTATAATTAAAACCAAGTCTAATTCTCTCTTCCCTAACCCCAACCTAGCCGCGATTTCTCTCTCTCTCTGCGGCCTCCCTCAGCTCGGTCTAGCAGCCATTTTCTGTGATTGCGTGTGTGAGCCTTTGGAGGATCCATCCCTTGGTGGTTCTGCTGATCTCTGACCATACCTTCTCATTCCGCTGCATAAACAGGTATAAGGTGAGATCCATTATGTTTCTAAATAAGAGAACCTAGATCTGCATGTTTAGTAGGATGAATCAATTGAGAATTGAATCAGGAAACACTAAACGATCCAACACTTTGCGACCACATGCACCACATTCCGCTTCTCGTGTCCATATACTTCACAACAAAACGGAAAGGCGGAACGCATGCTTCGCACAATCAACAACCTTGTCCGAACACTACTGGTCCAAGCTCACATGCCTCTGCGATTTTGGGTCGAAGCTCTCTTCACAGCTGTCTACCTTCTCAATCTCCTCCCATCGTCCTCCATCAATCAGGATATACCATTCACCAAACTCTTCAAGAAACCGGCCAAGTACGATCATCTTCGCGTCTTCGGTTGTCTATGCTATCCGAACCTACTACCGGTAACACCACACAAGCTTGCACCTCGCTCAACACCTTGTGTATTTTTGGGTTACCCATCAGACCACCATGGTTACCGCTACCTGGATATGTCGACTCAGAAGGTACTTCTCTCTCGCCATGTTGTATTTGATGAAGACACGTTTCCGTTTGAATCACGACCCGACACGGAACCTCCCGCTCATACTCCATCAGTCATCGTCTCACCTCTTCCGATCTCGCGATCGCTGACCGAGTATTCACCACCACCGGCAGCTCAACCGCAGCCACAGCCACCAATACCGGTACCAGCACCTGTTCCACCTGCTCCTCCAGCACCTGCTCCACGCACAATGGCCACCCGTAGTCAGCACGGCATTGTCAAGCCCATACAACGCTTATGCCTTCACACTGACATCGTCTCACCTCTTCCTTCATCTCACGTTCAAGCACTTAAGGATCCAAATTGGAATCCTGCAGTGACTGAGGAATATAATGTTGGGAATGTCCTGAAATCTACTCTACTATCTCTAGAAAATATGATAAGTGTCGAGATTAGACATAAGTCATAAATACTGGGTGATCATGATGACTTGCTAGAGCCCGCTCATGATCTATAAGTTTATGACTTATTACCAGTATTGTATGATCCCAAAGGGTCACACACCATAGCTAACGGGAAAGTTAAAATGGAATTAATACAGTAAGATGCAAGGCATTTACTGTATTTGTACAGAGAATTGGGTCAGACAAAAGACAGTCTTTTGTCTGATTTGGGCCTTGGGCCCAAAAGCCTAATGAGCCATTAGTTTAATTACTTGGGCCCATATAAGGAAGAGGAGAGGCGCAGGAAGCCCTAATGCTTCTTGCTTCTGCGATTTTACACCTGAGCGGTCCTCTCTCTCTCTGTTGATTCCAACTTGGTCTAGCAGCCTGATCCAATAGCTTGTAAGAGTGTGGATACCTAGGAGGAGCCGGTTTCTATCAGCTCTTGCAGATCTCTTCATTCCTTTGATCAATCCGCTGCAATCATAAGGTAATGAATCTGATCTGTTTATGATTCAACTGCAAATCACCTAGATCCTAGTTGATTATGTGCTAGGTTGTAACCTGTGAATTAAACCATTAACACACATAATCCTACAGTGGTATCAGAGCCAGGTCGTTAGGTTTTTGCTTTTTGGATCATACTAGGTTGTTTATTAGTTTGATGAATCGATTTTAATGAGTAAAATTGATTGAAACTTGGAAAACCTAGAAATGAGAAAACTTGTTAATCAAAGTCGATTTCGTTTCATCGTTTTGTTCGTTAACAAATCAATCGCTTTGACCTTGTTGTATAATTAGAAATCGCCTGTTTGACTTTGTTTGACAATCATTAGAAACGATTGTTTGAATTGAAAAGGTGATGATCGTTTTGTCTTTAGTGTATATAAAGAATCGATTTGATAGCGATCAATTATTGAATTAAGGTTTGTTAATGTGAACGTGAGCAATTATGAATTGGAAAAGGGACAAAATTGTTTTGTCTTCAATGTCACGATCGCTTTTTGACCTTGTTCTGTAATTAAGTTTCATACGATTTGGTTAAGGTCAAATTCGTTTTGTCTTTTGTGATTGTATAATTTGAATAGGTCAAAAACGTTTTGTCTTTAAGTGTGATGATCGTGATCATATGATTAAGTCATTGTTCAATTTAAGAAAAATCAATGGGTTGGCGATCAAGTTTTTTGTCTTTAAGCTAAAGACAAAAACGTTTCAAACTTTGATAATTGTGGTTCAAGCGGTTAACCCAAATCGCGGTTTGCTGGAAATTATTTAATACAATTGGTATTATTTAATTTCTGGTTAAACCGGATTTAAATTCAAAATTGAATTTTAACCTAAACCGAAGGCTGGTCTAAGTTTGATTTGGTTGGACCAAATAATTTAGAGCTGGTCTGGTTTAGTAAATAACCAGTTGGATTTAGTAATTAATTTGGTCTTGGACCAGAATTAATGAACCGACTCGGTTATGTCAAATTATTGGGCCAATTGGAATTCTGTGGTCTTGGGCCAAGAATTGGGCCTATAATTTGTGACCCAACCGAAAACTTTAATAAAACATTAAATTAGAGAGCTTCTAATATTAGAAGTTTCTAATTTTGGCATGTTAGGAAATTTCTAAAAATAGTATGTTTCCGATTTAGAAAGTTTCTAAAATAGTAGGTTTCCCTAAATAGAAAGTTTCCACATTTAGTAAGTTACCTGAAATGGAAAGTTTCCCAAAATAGTAATCTTCTAATTTTTTGGGAGGAAATCTATTGAAACCTAAAATCCTCAAAAACAATATCAAGCTTGGATGTCTTGCCCAATCTTGTCAGCTACTTAACGCTTATTCAATTACAGATATGGCTTACAGTGTGAGGTGTCTGTTTTTGCGTAAGTAAAGTAGTATATAGTCACTAATTTCATTGGGAGTCCCAGACTTTAGTGATTATTTGGCTGTAAGAGATTGTTTTCCTTGACTGGGCCATCAGGAGTCCCGGGCCTTGAGACATCTGGTGTATTGGGCCTTGGGCCCAATTCACAACCGAGAGTTATTGGATATAACTAGCTGTGTGTATGCTTACCAAGTAAAGCTACTTCTGGGTGACGGCCAGTGGCCCACTTTGGATTTAGCGGAACATGGGTCTCAGAATCATTGCATTCTTATGAGGTTAAACAAAGAAATTTTGAATGCAATGCGAGTTTTCTTATAAGTTATTAAGATTACTCTTTTATGAACTGAATAACTAAAACTCTATTTATCTCTAAATTTCAGTTATGACTAGCACAAACAATCAAAACACTTTCTCGATCCGGTCTGTCCTTGAGATGGACAAACTGAACGGATCAAATTTCTTGACTTGGTCGCGGAACCTGAGGCTAGTCCTCAGGCAGGAGAGAAAGGACTATGTCCTTGAAAGAGCTCTCCCCGAGAGGATCGGGTCCAATGCCTCTCATGCAGTATATGATGCTTGGAATAAGCATTATAATGATGCGGTAGATGTGCGTGGTCTGATATTGGCTACCATGGACTCAGATTTGCTGAAGCAATATGAGAACATGGAGTCGCCAATAGAGATGATCAGCAGCCTGAAATTAAAATTTCAGGAGCAGGTAAGAGTGGAGAGATACCAGTTGGTTAAGTCTCTCACTAGCTGCAAGCTACCAAATGATCATCCAGTGAGTCCTCATGTCAGTAAAATGATGGGTTACATTGATAACCTGAGGAAACTGGATTATCCAGTTAGCCAAGAATTGGCAACTGAGATCATTCTGCAGTCACTGCCGTCAAGATATGATAAGTTCAAAAGGAACTATATCAAGAAAGGCTTAACGAAGACGCTGACTGAACTGCATGATATGCTCAAGACAGTTGAGCCAAACGTGAAGAGTACCCTGTATAATCTCATAATGGAGAAGGGTAGGTTTACTAAACCTAGTGCTGACAAGGGTGAAGACAAAGTTGTCCAGATCTTGAATCATGGCCAGCCTGTGTCTTCTGAGCCCGAGTCAGATACATCTTACGTTGGTAAGTGCTGCTACTGTAAAGAGACTGGGCATTGGAAGAGAGATTGCATTAAATTCATGGAAGATTATGAGGAATTGAAGTTGATGTATGAGACTACTTCCTCAGGTATTCATGTTATTACTTCAAGTTCTACCTTATAGGTATTGGATACTGGTTGTGGCACTGATATTTGTTATAATATGCAGAGCCTAAGCAACAGTAGAACGTTGAAGGAAGGACAAGTGGAACTGCATGTCTGGAAGGAGCTATGGATGCTGCCTCAGCCGTAGGGTTTTCACTTGTAGATGCATTTGAGGCTTGGTTTTGTATTAAGTAATTGCTACAATGTACCTGCTTTAAGCAGAGTTGTCTTTCATTTTCTTGTAAGAATTTGAATGTTTTTCATTTTGATAAAAGACAAGTTTTGTTCTTTTGATCTCAATGAAATATTGATTGTAGCACCCTATTCAAGGAATGGGTTTTATATCTTAAACCAAAGAGTGCCTAAATGTAACATAAATACCGAATTGGTTTAAATCTGATGAATTAAACCTGATTTTTCTTGGCGTAAATGTTTTGGTCACATAGAGTAAGTCGGATTCAGAAACCCCATAGTTATGGACTTTTGGGCTCATTTGATCGGATATCTTATGAGACTTGAATTCTGCTTACTGGACCAAAAGACAAAGGGCCCATCTTAGCCGAGCTAGAGAAAAGCCCAAAGGATTATTGGACCTTGAACATACTCATGTATGTGGCCCGATAAGCAGTAATGCCAGAGAAAATTTCCTGTACTTCATTATATTTACTGATTACTTCAGTAAGTATGACTGTGTTCATTTGATGAGACACGAGTCGGAATTCTTTGAAATGGTCGAAAGAGTTCCAGAATGAGGTATAGAATCTGAGTGACAGAAGTATTGAGACTCTGGATTAGATCACGAGTGAGAATACTTAAGTCATTGATGGTGTGATCATCTGAATGAGTGTGAAGTCGTTTCACAGCTCATTTCTCCTGAAAACCTTGAGGTGTTTCTGTGAGAAAGAATCAGATCTTATTAGAAATGATTAAAGATGAGTCACACGAATCTTCCATGATATTCTTTAAGAATAACGCTCTAGAAATATCTAAGTTTACGCTGAAATAGTTCCACCAATATCAGTTGAAAGACACCACATAAATGTGGACTGGAAATGATCCAAATTCGTCTTTACTGAGTATTTGTAGTTGAGCTACTTCGCTGGTTGTCCTAGGGAAACCAAGGCTTGTTACTTTTTACGTCCATTCCGAAAACGAAGTTAGGTTGTTCGGAATTCTGTTTTCTAAAAGGAAAGTTGCTTTCCAAGAAGAACAGTGGGAGTAAAAGTATAACTCGAAGAAATTCGAGAAATACAGGAGGCTTCTCAACCTGTTGAGGGAGAGAAGCGGATGGATTTACAGATCTCTGTTGAATCTACACCTGTAGAGCCTGAAGTTCGCAGATCTGAATGGATCCGTCACTAATCCGAGAGTGATTTCTCGTGATTAGTTGCCATGATCTGATGATCATTGAAAGTGACGAACCTGCGAAATTCACAGAAGCGAGAGTGAGCCCGGACTCCGAAAAAATTATACTGTATGTAAGTTAGCTTCATCGATCCATTCATGGATGGAAGCAAACATATCGGAGTTGGAATCTTCGTTCTGTTGAAGTAGTCAAGGTTTTGACTTGAACATGAACGAAGTGGAACTGTGCGTTTACTAATAGATAAGTGGGAGCGATGTTGCGTTTCTCATAGTGTATGTCGATGACATACTGATTCTCGGAAATAACGTTCCAATGCTGCAGTCGGTAAAGGACTGGCTTGGGAGTTGGTTTTATGATTGATATGGGTAAAGCCACGTAAGTTCTTGGATTTTGGATCTAAAAATAGAGATCCAAAAGAGCTGATAGGACAAAGTCAGGATTCTTATATTGACAAAGTCCTACACGTTTTCAGCATTCCAAGAAGGGTTTTATGCCAATGTCACATGGCATTACGTTAAGCAAGAAACAGTGTCCTACGATAACTGCTGAGCTTGAATGCATGGATGAGATTCCATATGCGTCGGCAATTGGATCTATCATGTATGCCATGACACGTACTTGTTTTGATGTTGCTTTAATGTTAAGCAAGACAAGTAAAGGCCAGTCAAATCCAGCAAAGAATCACTGGATAGACGTAATGAATATCCTCAAGTATTTGGAAAATATTTAGGATAAGTTCTTGATTTACGGAGAAAGTGAGGTGCTACAAGTCGGTAGAGTCTAAAAGGCAAGTTTCCAACAGACAAAGATGATTTCCGGTCACAGTCCTGTTATATCTTGTGTCTGTCTGGCGGTGCAAGGCACTGTTGCTGACTCCATGACTTAAGTTGAACATTTCGCAGCTTGGGAAGCGGCGAAACAGGTTGTTTGGAAAGAAGAGTTCATCACTGAACTTGATGTGATTCCCAGCATAGATGACGCTAGCTGCACATCAGAGGTCCAAACACCTTGAGGGTAGGTATAACCTATTCCGTGAGATAAATGACAGAGATGTTAAGTAGATCAGCAAGTTTCAACGAATGAGAACGTTGCTAATCTATTAACGAAGCCACTCCTTAGGCCTAAGCATGAGTCGCGGACTGTAGCTGTAGGATAAGTGAAATTAAGATGTAGTCTTAATTTCAGTGGGAGTTTGTAAAGGGCTTTATTTAGTTGTTTTGAAAGGTTCATGTAAACATAATATTTTATGTTTATGAAATTTATGATTTCTGGATTATTTTAACTGTGATATAAATAATCGTTCCAAAATGATTCATGTCATTATATATGGGCCATCGAAGTACATGAGTAGACTTGATCCTGAAACCCCATATTTAACGAAATGACATAAATCATAGTGTCCATAGTCGAAGATTGTTGAAATTGGAACACCAACAACCACTTGAGACTAGATTGTGTTGAGACTTATGACCAAGTTTCGAGGGGTCATAGATGCGCGGCATCAAAGTCGACACATAGGTATATGTAGGGGAGCATATGACCGGACATGGCCCGCTGATGAGAACTCTACATGATATTAATATATGTGTCATAAGAGGTTCTCATATACGACTATAGAGTATAGTCCTTAGACCTGAGTTCGCATGCATGTGGCTGCACATGGAGTGATGCGCTTTGATCATTGTCTAACGCTGTTTCGTAACTGGGAGCTATAAGGACCTTGGTTGGGTGTATTATAAAGTGTGTAGTTCATAGTGATGGAACAAGATGGGATTTGTCCCTGCCGTTTAACGGAGGTAATATCTCTAGGCCAATCGGAGACTTGATAGCTGGTAAGAGAGTGGCCACTCCCAAACGGACTTGCTTAAGTCGTTTGCATTGTCAGTATCAAATCTGGTCCGATGAACATGGTCTGGCTATATAAGGATGACACGCATCTTGCCTTATGCCAGATCGAGATATTGAGACAAAAGGATTAGGGAATGTAGGATTCCAGTACAAGTGGGAGATTGTTGGGAATGTCCTGAAATCTACTGTACTATCTCTAGAAAGTATGATAAGTGTCGAGATCAGACATAAGTCATAAATACTGGGTGATCATGATGACTTGCTAGAGCCCGCTCATGATCTATAAGTTTAGGACTTATTACCAGTATTGTATGATCCCAAAGGGTCACACACCATAGCTAACGGGAAAGTTAAAATGGAATTAATACAGTAAGATGCAAGGCATTTACTGTATTTGTACAGAGAATTGGGTCAGACAAAAGACAGTCTTTTGTCTGATTTGGGCCTTGGGCCCAAAAGCCTAATGAGCCATTAGTTTAATTACTTGGGCCCATATAAGGAAGAGGAGAGGCGCATGAAGCCCTAATGCTTCTTGCTTCTGCGATTTTACACCTGAGCGGTCCTCTCTCTCTCTGTTGATTCCAACTTGGTCTAGCAGCCTGATCCAATAGCTTGTAAGAGTGTGGATACCTAGGAGGAGCCGGTTTCTATCAGCTCTTGCAGATCTCTTCATTCCTTTGATCAATCCGCTGCAATCATAAGGTAATGAATCTGATCTGTTTATGATTCAACTGCAAATCACCTAGATCCTAGTTGATTATGTGCTAGGTTGTAACCTGTGAATTAAACCATTAACACACATAATCCTACATATAATGCTCTTATTAAAGCTAGAACGTGGTCTCTTGTACCACGGCAGAAAGTTACTAATGTGGTTCGTTCTATGTGGTTGTTCAGGCATAAATTTGATTCAGGTGGCAAGCTCGTGCGCTACAAGGCTCGTTTGGTGGCAAATGGAAAATCTCAACAAGGCATTGACTGCGATGAAACATTCAGTCCGGTGGTCAAACCGGCGACCATCCGCGCAGTTCTCAGTGTTGCTTTCTCTCGTGATTGGCCCCTACACCAACTAGACGTGAAGAACGCATTTCTGAACGGTGACTTGGAAGAAACAGTATACATGCACCAGCCCCCGGGATTTCGCGATCCATCCAAACCTGATCATGTTTGTCTTCTTCACAAGTCCCTCTACGGACTCAAACAAGCTCCTCGTGCGTGGTATACACGATTTGCTGTCTTTTCTCGACGAATTGGTTTTCGCCGAAGCACCTCCGACACGTCTCTTTTTATAATGGTTCGTGGCAATGAGAGAGCCTATCTTCTCCTCTATGTCGAAGACATTGCACTCACTGCTTCTAATCATACGCTGCTGAAATCGATCATCATATCTCTCCACTCCGAATTTGCCATGACGGATCTTGGACCACTACACCATTTCCTTGGTATCTCTCTCTGCCGCAACGCACACAGACTCTTTCTTCATCAGCAAAACTACACGGCGGACATCATCCATCGTGCTAATATGACCGCTTGCAATCCTTGTCTTACACCGGTGGATACAAAGCCAAAGCTCGCTGCTGATACAAGTCCTCCAATGAAAGACCCAACATTGTACCGAAGTCTTGCTGGAGCTCTTCAGTATCTGACCTTCACACGATCAGACATCGCATACGCAGTTCAACAGGTGTGTCTCTTTATGCATGATCCTCGTGAAGCTCATTTCCTTGCTCTCAAACGCATCCTTTGGTACCTTAAGGGGACAATCACGCGAGGCTTGCAGTTGTTTCGGTCCTCCAGCACTACTACATTGACGGCTTACTCGGACGCTGATTGGGCATGCTGTCCGGATACTCGACGATCGACGTCTGGATTCTGCGTGTTTCTTGGTGATAATCTAATCTCATGGTCGTCAAAGCGTCAACGCACGATCTCTAAGTCAAGTGCTGAAGCAGAATATAGGGGTGTTGCAAATGCTGTCTCGGAACTTACATGGCTCCGCAATTTGTTCGTCGAACTCCAGAGTCCTCTGCAACGAACATCTGTGGTCTTCTGTGACAACGTCAGTGCTGTGTACATGTCTGTGAACCCAGTCCAGCATCAACGGACAAAGCATATCGAGATTGACATTCACTTCGTGCGTGAACGAGTGGCTCTCGAGCATATAAAGGTGCTTCATGTTCCTTCTTCTCAACAATATGCTGATATCTTCACTAAAGGACTTCCATCTAAGTTGTTCATCGACTTCCGATCCAGTCTAAACGTCCGAGAACCTCCAGTTCCGACTGAGGGGGTGTATAAGACTATAGGAAAGTAGAATATTTCCTTTATTCAGATCATGTCAAATATGTAAAGTATTACATCTCTTGTACCTATTTAAGGATGATAACATCAATAGAATTCTCTACGGAGATTATTCATCTTACACTACTGAATGGTCAGACAGTAGCGGATGCAGAAGGTATTAAGACGGAAGCTGTTAGGTATTTTGAGGACTTCCTCAACCATACTCCAAACGACTTTGAATCATGGTCAGTAGATGAACTGAAAACAGTGATGGAATTTCGATGTGAGGAGCATGATAAACTGTTATTGACTCATGAGGTAACCGAGGAGGAGATTAGAAGAGTTCTATTCTCAATGCCAAAAGAGAAATCTCCCGGTCCCGACGGTTATACTGTGGAATTCTACAAAGAAACTTGGTCGGTGGTGGGGAAAAGTCTCAAAATTGCAGTTCAATCTTTTTTCAGATATGGATTTCTACCGAAGGGTATCAACTCGACGATTCTAGCTTTAATCCCAAAGAAGAAGGGGGCTCAAACGATGAAAGATTACATGCCTATCTCCTGTTGCAATGTGATCTATAAAATCATATCCAAGATATTAGCAAATCGTCTCAAGATCATTCTCCCGAAGTTTATTGCTGCAAACCAATCGGGCTTTGTTAAGGACCGGCTGATGATGGAGAATCTACTGCTGACAACAGAAATCATTAAGGACTATCACAAAGAGGAAACAGCCCCGAGATGTGCAATGAAAATTGACATTTCCAAAGCTTTTGATTCGGTTCAATGGGATTTTCTGTTAAACACTTTGAGGGCTTTGAACTTTCCGGACAGATTTTTGCATTGGATCTCTCTATGCATCTCCTCTGCATCGTTCTCAGTACAAGTGAATGGGAAATTGGCAGGCTACTTTGGGAGTGCTAGAGGACTACGGCAAGGTTGTTCCCTATCTCCTTATCTGTTTGTAATATGCATGAATGTATTGTCAAAGAAGCTGGATCAAGCAGCTCGAGAAGAGAAAATAGGATATCACCCGGGGTGCAAAGAACTGTGCTTAACACATTTGTGTTTCGCAGACGATCTGATGGTTTTTGTGGAAGGTGATAAGCGCTCTATAGTAGGGGCTTTGGCAGTTTTTGAAGATTTTGCTCATCACTCGAGGTTACACATAAGCATTGAGAAATCTACAGTTTATATGGCAGGTATTCCACCAAACTTAAAGGAGGAAATCATGAGGGACTTCTCCTTTGACTATGGAACACTTCCAGTCAGATATCTAGGCTTGCCGCTCTTAACAAGGCGAATGACTGCTGCGGATTACGCTCCCCTCATTGAAAAGATCCGCACACAAATGGTATCATGGAATACAAGGCACCTTTCCTTCGCAGGAAGGCTGCAGTTGTTGAAATCAGTGGTCTTTAGTCTAACAAACTTCTGGATGGCTGCTTTCCGTCTTCCAAAAGCTTGTATCAAAGAGATCGACAAGCTATGTTCAGCTTTTCTTTGGTCAGGGCCGGAGCTAAACACCAAAAAAGCGAAGGTAAGCTGGAAAGAGGTTTGTACACCAAAAGAAGAAGGAGGTCTTGGGATACGGCCTTTAGAAGAAGTCAATAAAGTTTGCGTGTTGAAGCTTATATGGAGATTACTTTCGGCAAAAAACTCCTTATGGGCAAATTGGGTCCATAGATACTTGATAAGAAAAGAATCATTTTGGGCGGTGAAAGAAAATGCTACCTTAGGCTCTTGGATATGGAAAAAGATCCTTAAGTTCAGAAACATGGCAAAAGGATTTGTCAAAATGGAGGTTCACAATGGGGTATCGACTTCATTCTGGTATGATAACTGGTGCACCATTGGTCGTCTTTTTGATGTTTTTGATGAACGGGGAAGGATTGATCTAGGGGTTCCGCGTACAGCAACTCTTGGAGAAGTTATGGGCAGTACAAGAAGGAGAAGACATAGACATCCGGTGCTAAATAAAGTGGAAACAGAAATCCACGATCTGAGGGGTCTGAGAAACCAAGATCTTCACGACTTGGTGCTTTGGAAGCAAGGTAATGATGAGTACAAAGGATAATTCAGCACGAAAGATACATTACAACAGATACGATCACCCAAACCCATCTGGGATCAACACCGTGCGATCTGGTATCCCTCAGCCACGCCTAAATACTCTCTTGTGACATGGCTTGCTGTAAAAAACAGGTTAACCACAGGAGATAGAATGGAGAATTGGGGGCTTAATGTTCAGACAGGTTGCTTGTTTTGCGATGAACCAAGAGAAACCAGAAACCACCTCTTCTTTTTGTGCACCTTCTCAAGCAAGATTTGGGAAAAATTGGTAGGAGGAATTATGAACCAGAGCTTCACGGTGGAATGGCTGGAGATTCTAGACAAGATAACAAATCAGGGTGACAAGGGGACACGAGCCTTCATTCTTCGTTACACATTCCAAGCGACGATACACATGTTATGGACCGAGAGGAATAGAAGAAAGCATGGGGAAAAACCAATGCCACCGGAAGTTATGGTGACTTTGATTGATAGGGCAGTCCGAAACAGGCTATTCACAATCAAACAAGAAGAAAGGAAAAAGTATGAAGATGGTTTAAGCATTTGGTTCGAAACGAGATTAGATTAGAGTAGAAATTTTTTCGTCTTTGATTAAAAAGTTCTCAATCTGAGATTGTAAAAAGTATATTTTTCTTTTGAGTATAATTTAACATCATATTCAAAAAAAAAATATAATTTAAATAAAATATTTTTAGAATTTAATAATTATTTAATTTATTAATAATAAATCATTACTAATTTCTTTTGTATATGTTTTTAGCATAACAAACAAAAATGGAAATACCTCCAATGTAGCTGATGGCGATGTCAACAATGTGACGGTCGCAGGTGCTCATGCTGCACAAAAAGCAACCACTGAGATCATTGAGACGATGAATGTTCCAGCTGGGAACCAAGTTTCCCCTCCTCCAAGCAAGTTTGATAGGACATCGTTTAAGATGTGGAATGTTCATGCATGGGAACATGGTGACTTCCTGTGAAAAGGCTATATTCGAAATGGCCTCATTGACTCGCTGTTTAATGTGTACAACACGTTGCATCATCTAAGAATATGTGGGATGCCTTAGACAATAAGTACTGCACTGAGGATGTTGGATCTCAGATGTTCACTATGGCGATATTCCAACACTACCAAATGTTGTACTCGCGGCAATTGTTGGAGCAAGTTGACGAGGTCCATACTCTCCTTCATGAAATTCATGCTGAGAGAATGCGGCTATGTGAGAACTATCAGGTTTTCTGCATCATTGAGAAGCTTCCACCGGGATGGACAGACTTAAAAAACAACCTCAAGCTGAAGAACAAGTGGGTAAGCCTTAAAGACTTGGTTTTCCAACTTCGTATAGAGTCTCAAAACAGGAGACAAGTTGGAGATGGAGTTGGGGGTAGAGTGAAAATTCACCAACCCAATGCAAATGTTGTGGAGCACCACAAGAACAAGAAGGACAAGTAGCACAACCAAGGACGCCAGGAAAAAGTCAAAGGAAAAGTCCTACCAAATATTTCCAGAAGTTCAAAAACAAGAGTGGTCAAAATGGTCAGCTTGGGCAGACTTCTCAGAGGTTTATGGGTTATTGCAATTTTTGTGGAAATCAAGGACACAAAGCATTTGAGTGTCGCAACAAGAAGGCTCAATCAAACTTGACAAAGTATGACATATGTGCTGTTTTCACCAAGGCCAATGTTTCTGAAAGCCACCCAAAGACTTGGTGGTATTATATTGGTGATACTAAGCACATTTGCATGGATTGAGAGATTTTATGGACATACACCAAGTGCAAGAGCAATGAAAAGCTATTTATAGGAAGTTCTGCCACTTCGAAGCTCGAAGGTAATGGAAAGGTTGTTCTCAATCTCACGTCTGCACATGAGCTCACTCTGGCCAATGTGGTGTACATCCCATACATACACAAGAATCTGATATTGGGATCTCTCATGAGCATGCATGGATTCGCAATTATGATAGATGCGGATAAGATGGTGCTATCCAACCGTGGGATGTTTTTGGGAAGGAGATTTGTTTGTGATGGGTGTTTAAGATGTCTGTTGAGGCAGTAATTCGTAAGAACAATGTAACCGGGGCTACCACCTCGAAGAACACTAAGATAAATGAAACATCTATTACTTATGTTGTGGAGTCTTTTAATATTTAGCAAAAACGTTTGGGGCACGTATATTTTAAATAAATGTGTAAATTGATGAACATGAACTTGATTCTAAAATACAAAATAAGCAAAGATAAATGTGAGGCTTGCGCCCAAGCCAAACTCACAAAAAGGCCATCACCAATCGTAGAAAGAAAAACTGAACATCTAGGTTTGATTCACATGGACTTGTATGCTTTAAAATTTGTGTAAACTAGAGGTGGAAAGAAATACTTCATGATATTAATCGATGATTGCACCATATATTGCTATGTATATCTAGTACGCAGTAAATATGAAGCTTTGGTAAAATTAAAAGAATACAAGTTAGAAATCAAAAATTAACTTGAAAAAACTATCTAAATAGTTAGAAGTGATAGAGGAGGGGAATATGATGAACATTTAATTCCATTTATAAAACATTTGGCATTATTCATCAAACTACAACTCCCTACTCTCCGAAATCCAACAGAGTTGTGGAAAGAAAGAATTTAACTCTCAAGAAAATGATGAATGTAATGTTACAGGAATCTGGGTTACCCCAGAACATGTGGGGGGGGGGGGGGGGGATTGGCTTACCACAAATTATATCCTTAACAAAATACCGCACAAAGTTACTGAAAAAAATCCATACGAACTTCGGAAAGATAATGTACCTACATGCAAATACCTGAAAGTGTGGGGGTGCCTCATAAAAGTTGCTGTTCCACCACCTAAAAAGGTCACCATCGGACCATAGACGATATGTTGCATTTTCATCGGATATGCACACAATAGTAGTGCCTATTGTTTTATGGTACATAAATCAGATATACAAGATATCTATGTGAAAACTGTAATGAAGCCAAGGAATGCATCCTTCTTCAAGAATGTGTTTACATGTAAGGATTGAGGAAAATCTAAATGAAAATCGTGATGAACGAGTTGTTACTAAATCTTAAAACGAGGCAAGTACTTCATGCACTTATATAAATGAATAAGAATAAGAAAAAGAGGAAGAATTTGAACCTAAATAAAGCAAAAGAGTTTGAAAAGAAAAACAAATTGGCTCTGACTTCTAAATGGCCTTTCTCGCAGAGGATGAGCCAAGAAATTTCAACGAAGCAATCTCCACACATAATGCACCTTCAAGGAAGGAGGCTGTCAATAGTGAAATCAACTCTATAATGCAAAGTCATACATGGTATGTAACCGATTTACATCAAGGATGTAAAGCTCTTTGATGTAAATGGATTTTCAAGAAGAAATTGGAATGTTATGGTTAAATCGATAAGTACAAGGTAAAACTTGTGGTGCAAGATTTTAGGAAAAAAGAAGGCCTAGATTTCCTTGACACCTATTCTCCGTTAACAAGAATAACTTCAATCAGAATGTTCATAGGCATTGCAGCATTACAAGACTTAGAAATCCATCAAATGGATGTTAAAACTGCCTATCTAAATGGTGATTTAGAAGAGAAGATTTACATGAAACAACCCAAAGGGTTTGTTGTCTCTGGACAAGAATACATAGTATGCAGACTTGTGAAGTCATTATATGGACTTAAACAATCTCCAAAACAATGGCATGAAAAATTTAACAATGTATGATGTCAAATGGTTTCAGCATCAATGAATGTGATAAATGCATATACATCAAACTACCCCAAATGGGTACATTTTGCTTGGTATGTATGTTGATGACATGCTCATTATTAAACAACAAGTTTGAAATGAAAGCTATGAGACTAGCAAATGTTATCCTTGGGATTAAAATAATCAGAAAAACCGAAGAAATCATTTTGTCTCAAGATCATTATAATGAAAAAATCCTAGAGACACCACAAGAAAACAACGTTTTTGCGACTGAAACTTGGGACTATACTTGTAGTCGTTATATTTGGCGACTATTACGGGACAATATTGCTACTATTTTGCGTCAACAGATATATGGACAGGTATTAGTTTCTCATATACGACCAAAAAAGATTGTCGTCAATTTAGTCGTCGATTTCCGACTGATTAACGGCCATTGTCAAGACCGGAAACAGTAGTCGCAGGCTAGTCGGTGATATGGCGACTATTTTTGCGTCCGATGTAAAGAGTCATAGAAAAATCACGAATTGGTCAGTACATGAGCGACTAATTCGCTACTTCGTGTATAGTAGTAACCAAGTCGTTTCTTTGTCGCTATTGTTACGACTAAATTTCAAATCATTATTCATGTCGCAAAGTAGTCGGGTATGAATCGTATTATATAATATTTTTGGATTTAGTAATAATAACATGATATAGTTTGGTTATATTTTACCTGTTTGTGGTAGGTGTACCGGTTTCATGTGCATGCATTTATGACAGTTAATGGAAGGGGCCAATTATGTCTACATTGTCGAAATTTAGCCATTTCTACGTTATCATTTGCAGAAACACAAATAATTTGGAAATATAGTTACATGGCGGGCGGATAAAATAATTATAACAACCATCGGGAGTGGATGTATAATAGGTTCAGTGATGCCTCAAACAATTTCTCAATAGCCTTCACAACGGGGGTGGCACAATTTATTGAACTTTCCAAAAACCAGCCTTTTGCGCTGAGCAATAATGGTAAGTTTCACTTCCCTTGTCTTATATGCAAAAACGAAAAACCGGAAACCACAAAACAAGGAATTTGGAGTCATTTGTTTAGTTATGGATTTATGCCTGATTATTGTGATTGGGATAAGAATGGAGAAGAAATCAGTTTGGATATAGAACAAGTTATATTGATCTGAATAGTTATAATAATGTAGAAGATAGTTATGTGGATATGGTGAATGATGCATTTCGTGGTTAAGCGAGTAATAGTGAAGAACCTGTACGTAATCATTCAAAAAGGTTTTATGACCTGTTAGAAGGAGCCAGCGAAAAATCCTTTATATGATGGTTGTCGTGACGGTCACTCCCAGTTATCCTTGGCTGCTCGTGTCCTGCATAACAAGGCATAACATAATATGTGTGAAAGGTTAGTGGATTCGATATGTGAAATGATGACAAAGTATTTACAAGAAGGAAACCAGGAAACAGGTTCACACTACGAGACATAGACACTGATGCGCAATTTAGGCCTCCGCTATCTTACAATTGATGTTTGCATGAACAATTGTATGATCTTCTGGAAAGAAGAGGAAAAGGAAGAAACGTATCTGTTTTGTGATAAACCAAGATGGAAGCAGAACGAGAGACAAAGTAGAACCAGAGTATCCTACAGTCGTATGTGGTATCTACCAATCGCTGACTGACTAAAGAGAATGTATCAAAGCGAGAAGACTGCAGCGGCAATGAGATGGCATGCGGAGCACCAAACGAAGGAGGGAGAAATGTGTCATCCATCTGATGCGGCAGAGGGGAAATCATTTCAAGCACAACATCATCTGTTTGCCCAATGATATACCATGGATTTTAGGGATTTTAGCCATGGTATATATCTTATTTATCGAGTCTTTTGTTATGTTTTGGAGTCCTTTTAGTATGTTTACAGGTCTAGACACGTTTGGAGCGGAATTGGATATTATGGCGCATTCTGGAGCTATTTGGAGCATTTGGCCGAGAGGAAGAGTTCACTGCCCATATCAGACATGTGTGTCGATCGTTGCAAGGTGTGCATCGATCGACACAAGATTGTGACAGACTTCTCGCGAGCGTTTAATGAAGATAATTGGAAATTGCAACTTTGCCCAGAAGTTTCTATAATTACAAAGAAGCTCGAGCCGACTTTAGACCATTATATTAGGGTTTTTAAGTCATTGTTTAGGCTACGCTTTACAACCCTTTACTTACGCTTTATTTTATTCAGAGAGAGTTTTGGGGGCTGATCTTGTTCTCGAAAGAGACTTGATTTCGAACCCCAGTTCTTTATTCTGTTATATGATATTTGGTTTTCTATTCATGATGTCTTCGGTTTCGATGAACATATCTGAGTAGTTTATCTGTTAGGTTTAAGGATTCTCACAAGGGATTTCATGGAATATTAGGTTAATCAATCTGTTAGGGATTCATACTTTCTAGTTCTTCGTCTAGGATTGTTCTTAATGCTTAATCTGAACTGGCCACTTAGATTTTTGATGTTAGGTTGACTGATGCAACGACAGTTGGTTAATTAGCTAGAAAGAACCTAGATGAGCAATTGAATTACTCGCAAAGGAATTTGGTTTAGTTTAATTGTGAACATATCGAACTTGGAATTAAAGCTGGTTTAATCTGTTAGTAATTGCAAAGGAATTTGGATTGATGCACTTAGACTTAGAGAATTCTCGCAACGATAGTTGGTTAATTCTATATCTGTGTTTGAGTTCTAGAACAGTTCCTAATTAGATCCCGCTTGATCGATTGCATGTGTTCCTGATTTCCTGAGAAATCCCTAGACTTAACGCCTTCGCTTCCTTGCTCACAAAATCGCTTGATTTACTTTTTGCTTGCTTGATTTACTGCTTTCTCATTACTTTCACCTAGTTTAATCTTGACTGTTCTTAATCTATCGTTGACCAGAGTCCCTGTGGATTCGATACCCTAAGGTACTACAACTACATCACTGTGCACTTGCAGTTAGAATAGGGATAATTCTCGACCTATCAAGTTTTTGGAGCCGTTGCCGGGGACTCTTTTGAGTCTTCGATAGATTTGAACTTAGGGTTTAGACTAGGTTTTTCGTTTTTGTTTTTGTTTACTAATTTTTTTTTTTCTTTTCTTCTTTCTCTTGCGTTTCAGGTACGCCTGTAATCGCTCTGCATCGATCGACACGGTCCTGTGTGTCGATCTACACATCTTCGAGCTTGCATCGATCGACACTTCTCTGCATCGATCGACACAGCGCGTAAGATGATGGGAATGATGGAACGGATGTTGGGAAAACAGCAGAATAACTCATTCTGCAGAGACTATGGTTCCTATTCATTCACCGGAAATTATGAATCTCCATCATATCAGCCTATTTCTCCTCAAAATACACAGTCTGATAAGCTGATGAGTATGATGGAGCACTTACTGGAAAGACAGGAAGAGGATTTGAACTACATCAATAGCTCTGGATTCCAAGGAAATAGGTTTGGTAATCAGCAGGGTTATTCTTATCAGAGAGCCTATGGATCATCTTCTTATCAGACACCTCCTGCTGCTAATGCTTATAAGAGCAAGATGGAAGCCATGATGGAGCAGTTGCTAGAGGATCAGGCTAAGACTGCTGTAAACTTCGACAGGAAGCTAGATGCTATACATGAAAATCTGAATGTGAAGTTTGAATACTTGAGCACACATGTGAAGAGGCTAGATGTCCAAGTTCAGCAGACAGCTGGAGCAATACAAAGGCAAAATGAAGTTGGGAAAGCTGAACAGTACAGATCCTTCAAAGCTGTGACCTTAAGAGATGGGATTGACTTGCTGGGAGAAGAAGAGAGCATAATCTCGGATTTTCTGGATGAATATAGTCTGTCTGAGACATGCGTCGATCGACACACTCTCGATGTCAATCGATGCATCCCCGATACGTCTGACGGATCTGAGCATAATCGCCTTGTGTCAATCGACACATCTTGTGCATCGATCAACACAGATCGCAGACAGGACCAGAAGCCTGCAACAATCCTAGAACGAGTCTATTGATAGGTCAAGAATTAATCCCTATACTAAACTGCAAGTGAACAGCAATGTCAAAGTAGTATATAGGGTTATCGAATCCACAGGGACACTTGGTCTCAAGAGAATCAAACCGTAGGGAACGAATACTAGAAATAAGCAATGTGATTGTATTGAAAATAGTGCAAGAAAGTAAATCAGTAGCAGAGATTATTGGTTGTGAAAGCAAGTAATTAAAAGCGTCAAACCTAGGGTATTCTCAGGAAATCAGACTAGTAAACAGTTCATTCAGCAAGGATCTAATTAAGCACAGTTCTAGAACTCAAAACACAGATATAGAATTAACCAAATTCCTTTGCGATAATTCTCTAAGTCTAAGTGCAGCAAACCAAACTTCCGTTTGCGAGAACTAACAGATTAAACTAGCAATAAGTCCAAGTTTGATATGTTCACAATTATCCTAAACCAAACTTCCGTTTGCGCAAAGTTTAATTGCCCAATTTAATTAGTTCTGGTTCCTAAACCCCACTTCTGTGACGTATTTAGCAACCTAAGATCTAGATTCTAATTGATCAGGTTAGTGTAGGAGTTCGTTTAGTTGATCCTGATGTAATTCACAGATTCAGATCATCCTAAACATACAGATCTAGGTTCTCTTGAATAGAAACATTAGATGATCTCACCTTTTACCTGTTTGTTGCAGCGGAAGGATTAGAACAGGTCAGAGATCAGATAGATGCACCGAGGGATGAATCCTCCAAAGGTTCACACACGCTTCACAAGGAATGGCTGCTAGACCACGAGGAGAGAGGCGCAGAAGGGAGAGAGAGGCCGCGGCTGTGAGGCTAGGGTTAGGGAGAAAGATTTGGCTTTTGGTCATTAAAAGCCTTCTCTTTCCCTTTTGGGCTTTTGGGCCCAATCTGATTAAATCCCATTTAATCAGACCCATTAATCTTTCTCTCTTAGTACGACAAATGCCTGGCACTTTTGTCGTACTTCTGCTAAACCGTTCCAACACATTTTCCTGTTAGCTTAGGCGTGTGACCCATATGGGATCATATAATAAAGGCAATAAGTCCAAGACTTATAGATCATGAGCGGACTCTAGCAAGCCATCATGATCCCCAGTATTATATGACTTATGTCTGATCTTTGACATACTCTTACTTTCTAGAGACAGTACCGAGATTACTGGACACAATTCCAACAATCTCCCACTTGTACTGGAATCTCTGTATTCATAATCCTTTTGTCACAATATCTCGATTAGTCATAAGGCAAGATTGGTGTCATCCTTATAAAGCCTAATCTTGTTCATCGGACTCTGATTTGATACTGACAATCCAAACGACTCGGGAAAGTCCGTTTGAGCATGGCCATGCGTTTTCCAGTATTCAAATCTCCGATTGGCCTAGAGATATTCACTCCATTTATATTGGAGGGACAAATTCCGTCTTGTTCCATCACTGTAAACTATTCATTTCATAATGTACCCAAACAAGGTCCTTATAACTATCGCAGAACGATAGCGTTAGACAATGATCAAAGTGCATCAGTCCATGTGCAGTCACATGCATGCGAACTCAGGTCTAAGGACTATACTCTATAGTCGTAGTAAGAATCTCTTATGACACAGATATAAATATCCTGAAGAGTTCTTATAAGCGGGTCTTGTCCGGTCGTATGTTCCCCAACATACACCTATGTACTGACTTTGATGCCGTGCATCTATGACACACTGAGACTTTGTCATAAGTCACGTACCAATCCAGTCTCACACGGTTGTTGGTGTTCCAATTTCAACAACCTTCGACTAGGGACGGGATGATATAAGCCATCTATCAAATATAGGGTCTCATGATCAAGCTAAATGACTTCGATGACTCAAGATCAAGTCATTTACTTCGATGACCTATAAAATGGTTCATATCATTTTGGAACGATTATTTCATCACAGTTAAAATAATCTTGAAATAATAATTTCATTATTAAACATCTCAAATGTTTTACGAGAACATATCAATAACTAAATAAAGCCCTTTACTAACTCCCACTGAAATTAAGACTATATCTTAACTTCACTTATCCTACAGCTACAGTCCGTGACTCGTGCTTAGGGCTAAGGAGTGGCTTCGTTAATAGATTAGCAACGTTCTCATTTGTTGAAACTTGCTGATCTACTTAACATCTCTGTCATTTATCTCAAGGTGTTTGGACCTCTGATGTGCAGCTAGTCTCATCTATGTTGGGAATCACATCAAGTTCAGTGATGAACTCTTCTTTCCAAACAACCTCTTTCGCCGCTTTCCAAGCTGCGAAAGATTCAGCTTAAGTCATGGAGTCAGCAACAGTGCCGTGCACCGCCAGACAAACACAAGATATAACCGGACTGTGACCGGAAATCATCTTTGTCTGTTGGAAACTTGCCTTTCAGACTCTATCGACTTATAGCACCTCATTTTCTCCGTAAATCAAGAACTTATCCTTAGTATTCCTCAAATACTTTAGGACATACTTTAGGAAACTTGATTCTTTACTGGATTTGACTGGTCTTTATTTATCTTGCTTAACATTAAAGCAACATCAAACAAGTATGTTTCATGGCATACATGATAGATCCAATTGCCGACGCATATGGAATCTCATCCATGCATTAAGCTCACCAGTTATCGTAGGATACTGTATCTTGCTTAACTTAATGCCATGTGACATTGGCATAAAACCCTTCTTGGATTGCTCAAAACGTGTAGGACTTTGTCAATTTAAGAATCCTGACTTTGTCCTACCAGCTCTTTTGGATCTCTATCTTTAGATCCAAAATCCAAGAACTACGTGGCTTTACCCATGTCAATCATTAAACCAACTCCCAAGCTAGTCCTTTACCGACTACAGCGTTGGGACGTTATATCCGAGAATCAGTATGTCATCGACATACACTTTGAGAAATGCAATATTGCTCCCACTAATCTATTAGTAAACACACAGTTCCGCTTCGTTCCTGTTCAAGTCAAAACCTTGACTACTACAACAGAACGAAGATTCCAACTCCGATATGTTTGCTTTCATCCATGAATGGATCGATGAAGCTAACTTACATAAAATGTAATTTTTCGGAGTCCGGGCTTACTTTCGCTTCTTTGAATTTCGCAGATTCGTCGCTTTCAATGATCATCAGATCATGCGAACCTTCAATGATTATCAGGTTCAACTAATGACGAGAAATCACTCTCGGATTAGTAACTGATTCATTCATATCTGCGAACTTCAGGCTCCACAGGTGTAGATTCTACAGAAATCTGTAAATCCTTCCGCTGCTCTCCCTCAATAGGTAAAGCAGCCTCCTGTACTTCTCGAATTTCTTCGAGTTATACTTTTACTCCCACTGTCTTCTTGGAAAATAACTTCCCTTCTTAGAAAACAGAATGGACGTAAAAGTAACAAGCATTGGTTTCCTTCGGACAAGGCTTCACAGGTGTAGATTCTACAGAAATCTGTAAATCCATCCGTTGCTCTCCCTCAACAGGTTGAGCAACCTCCTGTATGTCTCGAATTTCTCCGAGTTATACTTTTACTCCCACTGTTCTTCTTGGAAAATAACTTCCCTTCTTAGAAAACAGATTGGACGTAAAAGTAACAAGCCTTAGTTTCTCTAGGACAACCAGCGAAGTAGCATAACTACAAATACTCAGTAAAGACAAATTTGGATCGATTCCAATCCACATTTACGTGGTGTCTTTCAACTGATATTGGTGGAACTATTTTAGCGTAAACTTAGATAATTTAGAGCGTTATTCTTAAATAATATCATGGAAGATTCGTGTGACTCATCTTTAATCATTTCTAATAAGATCTGATTCTTTCTCACAGAAAAACCTTCAGGTTTTCAGGAGAAATGAGCTGTGAAACGATTTCACACTCATTCAGATGATCACACAATCAATGACTTAAGTATTCTCACTCGTGATTTAATCCAGAGTCTTAATACTTTTGTCATTCAGATCCTATACTTCATTCTGGAACTCTTTCGACCATGTCAAAGAATTCCGACTTGTGTCTCATCAAATGAACACAGTCACACTCACTGAAGTAATCAGTAGAGATAATGAAGTACAGGAGATTTTCTCTGGCATTTCTGCTCATTGGGCCACATACATGAGTATGTTCCAGGTCCAATAAGCCTTTGGGCTTTTCTCTAGCTCGGCTAAGATAGGCCCTTTACCTTTTGGTCTAGTAAACAGAATTCAAGTCTCATAAGATATTTTATCAAATGAGCCCAACAGTCCATGACTATGGGATTTCTGAATCCGACTTACTCTATGTGACCAAGACTTTATGCCAAGAAAGATCAGGTTTAATTCATCAGATTTAAACCAATTCGGTATTTATGTTACATTTAGGCATTCTTTGGTTTAAGATATAAAACCCATTCCATGAATAGGGTGCTACAATTAATATTTCATTAAGATCAAAAGAACAAAACTTGTCTTTTATCAAAATGAAAAACATTCAAATTCTTACAAGAAAATGAAAGACAACTCTGCTTAAAGCAAATACATTGTAGCAATTACTTAATACAAAACCAAGCCTCAAAGGGATCTATAAGTGAAAACCCTACGGCTGAGGCAGCATCCCAAGCTCCTTCCAGACATGTAGTTTCACTTGCCCTTCCTTCAACGTTCTACTGTTGCTTAGGCTCTGCATATTATCACAAATATCAGTGCTACAACCAGTATCCAATACCTTTAAGGTAGAACTTGAAGTAATAACATGAATACCTGAGGAAGTAGTCGCATACATCGACTTTAACTCCTCATCATCTTCCATGAATTTAATGCAATCTCTCTTCCAATGCCCTGTCTCCTTACAGTAGCAGCACTTACCAACGTAAGAGGTATCTGACTCGGGCTCAGAAGACACACGCTTGCCATGATTCAAAATCTGGACAACTTTGTCTTCACCCTTGTCAGCATTAGGTTTAGTAAACCTACCCTTCTCATTCATGAGATTGTACAGGGTACTCTTCACGTTTGTCTCAACTGTCTTGAGCATATCATGCAGTTCAGTCAGCGTCTTCGTTAAGCCTTTCTTGATATAGTTCCTTCTGAACTTATCATAGCTTGACGGCAGTGACTGCAGAATGATCTCAGTTGCCAATTCTTGGCTAACTGGATAATCCAGTTTCCTCAGGTTATCAATGTAACCCATCATTTTACTGACATGAGGACTCACTGGATGATCATTTGGTAGCTTGCAGCTAGTGAGAGACTTAACCAACTGGTATCTCTCCACCCTTATCTGCTCCTGAAATTTCAATTTCAGGCTGCTGATCATCTCTATTGGCGACTCCATGTTCTCATATTGCTTCCGCAAGTCTGAGTCCATGGTAGCCAATATCAGACCACGCACATCTACCGCATCATTATAATGCTTATTCCAAGCATCATATACTGCATGAGAAGCGTTGGACCTGATCCTCACGGGGAGAGCTCTCTCAAGGACATAGTCCTTTCTCTCCTGTCTGAGGACTAGCCTCAGGTTCCGCGACCAAGTCAAGAAATTTGATCCGTTCAGCTTGTCCATCTTAAGGACAGACCGGATCGAGAAAGTGTTTTGATTGTTTGTGCTAGTCATAACTGAAAATTAAGATAAAAGGATTTTAGTTAATATGTTCAATATGATTAATCTCGTATTAAATTTAATATGATTAATCACGCATTATATTCAATAACATAAGTAACCCTCAATAGAATATAATGATTCCAAGATCCACATATAACTAAGATCAAAGTGGGCCACTGGCCGTCACCCAACCTTAGCTTATATCGGTAAGCCCTAAATCGGCTAATTATATCCGTGATATAACTCTTGGTTGTGAATCTGGGCCCGAGGCCCAATCCACTCTGATGTCTCAAGGCCCGGGACTCCCGATGGCCCAGTCAAGAAAACCAGACTATACAATCATGTAATCATTAATGTCTGGGACTCCCAATGACATTTATGAATCACAAACCGTCTTATCCACGCAAAAGCAGACACCCTCACACTGTAAGGCCATGAATACAATTGAATGGGCTTCGACAGCTGACATAGAATGGACAAGACATCCAACGCTTGATATTATTTGAGGTTCGTAGGTTTATTTTAAAATTTCATTCCCAAAATAGAAGATTACTATTTCGGGAAACTTTCCATTTTTGGAAACCTACTATTTTTGGAAACTTTCTAAAATTGGAAACTTTCTAAAAACGGAAACTTTCTAACTTTAGAAATTTCTTAAAATCCGAATCATGCAAATCTAGAAACTTCTATAAATTAAGAAACTTTCTAATTTCAAAATATCGGAAACTTTAATTTAAAATCGACTTTATAATTTTATAAAATAAATTTTAAATTAATCTGAAGAAAGACTCAAATAATTGGCCCAATTGTTTTAACTTCTTGGCCCGAGGCCCAAGAATTTGTCCATGTCCAAGACATGACCCAATTGTCCAATTAAATGACATAACCGGTCTGGTTCATTAAAATTGGTCTAACCAAATTTTAATTACTACGATGACCACAATTGTCAACCGGTTATTTACTAAACCGGATTTTCTCAATTTATTTGGTCCAACCAAATCAAATTAGAAATTCCTGGTTTAGGCACTAAATCCAATATTTCTTTCGACATTGGATTTCTTATCCTGGTTTAACCAGATTTAATAAAATTATTAAAATCTGTTTATTAAACCAGAACGATGATTTTAATTAAGTTTTTGAACCGAACCGCCAATACGAACCGAACCGATCAAATTGCTGAACCGTGACGATCACGTCAGCCCTAGCTTCGCGACCATCGTCCAGCCGCAAGCCGTCAACGATCCGAGATCGAGACGATGCGCAGCTTCGGACGGGACGCGACAGCCGGGACGATCGCCGGACGGGATGCTCGGACGGACGCTCCACGATCGCCGAGCGATCGGGACGCGACGCACAGCCGAGACGAAACCGAGACGCGATCGGGACGATGCACAGCCGAGACGCGATCGCCGTGCGATCCACTCGGCCGATCGATCCGGACGCGATCGCCGTGCGATCACTCGGCCGATCGACCCAACCAGCCATCCCGACCGTCCGACCCATGGCCGATCACCAAAACCCGAGTCATATAGCTCGGTTTTTGTGATTTTGAATGTTTGTTCAGGATTTAATTCAGTTTCTTAAGTGTTTTTCTTATCAGTAATGGATTCAAAACACTTCTAAACAGAATAAACAACCTAAACATGAATCTAAAACAAGAAATCCTAAGAACCAATGGCTCTGATACCACTGTAGGAGTTCGTTTAGTTGATCCTGATGTAATTCACAGATTCAGATCATCCTAAACATACAGATCTAGGTTCTCTTGAATAGAAACATTAGATGATCTCACCTTTTACCTGTTTGTTGCAGCGGAAGGATTAGAACAGGTCAGAGATCAGATAGATGCACCGAGGGATGAATCCTCCAAAGGTTCACACACGCTTCACAAGGAATGGCTGCTAGACCACGAGGAGAGAGGCGCAGAAGGGAGAGAGAGGCCGCGGCTGTGAGGCTAGGGTTAGGGAGAAAGATTTGGCTTTTGGTCATTAAAAGCCTTCTCTTTCCCTTTTGGGCTTTTGGGCCTAATCTGATTAAATCCCATTTAATCAGACCCATTAATCTTTCTCTCTTAGTACGACAAATGCCTGGCACTTTTGTCGTACTTCTGCTAAACCGTTCCAACACATTTTCCTGTTAGCTTAGGCGTGTGACCCATATGGGATCATATAATAAAGGCAATAAGTCCAAGACTTATAGATCATGAGCGGACTCTAGCAAGCCATCATGATCCCCAGTATTATATGACTTATGTCTGATCTTTGACATACTCTTACTTTCTAGAGACAGTACCGAGATTACTGGACACAATTCCAACAGTTAGAACTAGCTTTAAGCACAATTAAATTAAAGAACAGATATAGTTTGAATCCTTAACTGAAATTGAACAAGTCTAGCAAGTCATGAAATCCTATGTGAGAAACCCTAAGTCTAACTAGGAATCTAATCAGACATAGATAATGAAAACATGATCATATGATAAGTAAATTGCATAAAAGAATAAGAGTAAAAGGGGTTCGAAATCTTCTCCAAATACAG
Organism: Orychophragmus violaceus; assembly: GCA_030180135.1. NCBI lineage: Eukaryota > Viridiplantae > Streptophyta > Magnoliopsida > Brassicales > Brassicaceae > Orychophragmus > Orychophragmus violaceus. Next base: position 21,996,599 of record CM058235.1, read on the forward strand.
ATGATGAATCAGGTTCAGATCAGCCCCAAAAGCTCTAAAAATCCTCTGCTCTTAATTATGAAAGTATATCTAATAAAAACTCTAAAAACTCTATTATATAGGCATAATCTCGGCCAGGGGCTTCTTTGTAAATATCAGAAACTTCTGGATCAAAGTGCAATATCTTGATTCTTCTAAACCGCCGAGTTTTTGGCCCATCTCGCTGGTGCAACGATCGTTGCTAGAGTGCAACGATCGACACCTTTCTCTGTTTCGGACAGTGAACTCTATCTCTCGGCCAATCACTCCAAAAATCTCCAAAATGCTCCATAATCTCCAATTTAGCTCCCAACCTGATTATACCTGTAAAAGACTCTAAACAAAGACAAAAGACACTAAAACACACTTATATCATGGCCTAAAACTAGTAAAAACCATGATATATCAACTCCCCCACACTTAGCCTTTGCTTGCCCTCAAGCAAAACATAGAACTAAAACATGGTGAAGAGGTTTGAAAACTCTTCACAAACTCATTTCATCTTAGAAGCTACAATACTCAGATTCCCCTTAGTAAACCACTGAAAGAATCATTCACAGGATATCAAGACCAACATGTACTTCCCCCACACTTAGCAACTGTCCTAGGTAAACTCCACAATCACATTCAAGCATTCAAATTCTCCCTACTGACTTCTGCAAGTATTTAAGTGCGGTCTCACCTAAGGAGTATCGATCTAAAGGCACATGGATTCTTACCTAATCAGCTCTAGACCACCATACTATCTTTCTCTAGTCCCTTTCTTCTCTTTCCCTTCTTTAACAACTGATTTTTCCCCACTGGGTATCATTTTATTTTTTTTATCCGTGTTCTTCCCGTTATGGGGTGTACTTTGGACACATTCCATGGATCACATGAGAGATAATAGTGTTTGCTACTATTCCCATGACCACTTCGGAGTTACTAACTCATCCGCAGTTTATTTATTATTATTTTTTTTTTTTTTACTTTATAGAAGGGGAGAAGGGGACTAAATAGGACAGGTTTACAGGCTGTGTCAGAACTAACAGGGAATCCGACATAAAGTATACCAAGCCCTTAGGTGAGAAAATCTAAATCAGTATTAGGGGTGAAGTCAGTAAAAGGATCCTCTGATACCTGAAGTGATGTGGGTGTTCCTAGTAGGTTGATCTGTGATGGGGTTTTCTAATAGTCAGAGATAGATCCTGCAACTTCATCCCAATGGTTACTTAAGTTCCTGCAAGTCTTGTAAATCTCCTCAGAAAATCATAGTTTCTTACTTAAACAATTTTGACTCAATAAAACAAAAAATTTTGAAAAACGGACTGACTCTTTAAGAAAACAGAAAGATAAACGTCAGTAGCACCTCCCCCACACTTAAGACACACTGTCCCCAGTAGTGTCCAGCGAAGGATCGGTAAAAATAAAAAATAAAAAATTGAAAAGGTGAGTTTATGTCTGTCGGGTTACCTCTGTCGCACAGCATCGATCGGTGCATTAGATGCATCGACCGTTACTTGGCGATTTTTCGTGTATAGTCGATCGTTGCTCAGGACCGCAACGATCGCTGCAATGCGATTCCTTTCGTGTTGTGACGATCGATGCAGAAATGCATCGATCGCTGCACTGCGATTTAATCCGAGACCTGCAAACATGACTGCACCAGAAACAAAAACAAACCTAAAATCCTAACAAAAACACCAAAAATTAAAAAGAAAAACACCAGTACCTAATGGTGGGTTGCCTCCCACCCAGCGCTTGTTTAAGGTCAATAGCTTGACCGGACGCGCAAGATTTTTCAAGTGCCAGAAGATCCTGACAGAGACTTTTTCTGTCTCTGTTCAAGTCTCCTCATCCATGGCGGAGAATAGGCTGTTGCAGAATGCCTCAGTCCAAGAAAAGATGGAGTAAAATGCGCTCCAGGATCTATTATCACAGTCTCATTCAGCTGCTCATCATCTGCTTCCAAGATCTTGAAAGTCTGTCCATCTATCAGTGGCTTCCGCAGCTTCTCCATCTCATATCGCAGTGTCTCATCTCCCAGGTGGAGGTCTATTAGACTCTGTCTAACATCAATCACAGCTCCTGCTGTAGCCAAGAATGGTCTCCCAAGCAATAAAGCTTCATCCGGATCGCAGGCATATTTCAGCACAAGGAAGTCCGTTGGAACTAAGTAGTTTCCAACTCTTACCGGAATATCAATAAGGAGCCCTTCAGGAACTCGTATGGACTGATCAGCTAGGATAAGACGTGTCCTAGTAGGAGCAAAATCAACATACCCAGCTTCTCTGCCACAGAGTGAGGCATTATGCTCCCAGCAGCTCCTAAATCACACAGAGAACGCCTAAAACTATCTTCAAAGATAGAACAATCAAGTACAAAGACTCCAGGATCAGGCAGTTTCTTTGGGACCTTAGTTAACAGAACATCACTAATATGCTGAGGAACTACTATCACCCATTCTCTCAGCTCTTCATCTAATGGCAACATCTTGTTCAAATATTTCTGAACACATGGATGATAAGGTGGATCATCAGATGATGGAATTTCTTCCAAGTCTTCACTACTCTTTTCTAGCCTTTTCAGCTCTTCAATCTCTTGTTTAATCACTTCAGACACCTTGGGACTGTGCCAAATAGCTCGTGCATAAACATCCTCTGGAGTGATTTCAGATGTATCAGGGAATAGGCGGGCTAGTTCTGCATCAATCTCATTTTCATCCCACGGATTCTCTGCTTGTTCACGACCTGCATCGATCGATGCCAGATGTGTATCGATCGTTGCATCGCGATCATCACAACTTCCACCCGAGAGTTTTTCACAGAAATCCGAAAATTCTTCCTCAGTCACCAACTCAGCTGTACTTAGCTCAAATTTCTCCCCCAGATAAGATCCATCATTAATCAGTACAGACCAGGCCTTAATATGAGTGTCTGCAACTCCTTTTCCTTTCAGTGAGCTGGACATCTGATTCACCTGAGTGTCCAACTGCTTCATGTGAGTGCTCAATGTCTCAAACTTCCCATTGAGGTCTTGATAGACAGCGTCCAGCTTCTTGTTGTTGTCTACAGAAAGCTTGGTTTGACTCTCCATCAGTTGTTCCATCATAGCTTCCATTTTGCTCTCATGGGCTGTAGGTGCAGGAGGAGTCTGATAAGATGTAGATCCATAGGTTCTCTGATTACCCTGTCCATAGGTCTTTTGAAAACCACCAGATTGTCCTCCATTTGAGAATCTGTTCCCCTGTTGATTGTTAAATCTATTACCTTGGAAACCGGAACCTCCTATGAAATTCACTTCTTCTTCCTGAGTGTCCACCTTAGTTTGAATCACCTCCACATCTTGGGCAAAGTGGACAGCTTTCTTATTTGTCAGGAGATTGTAAACTGTGTCCAATCTGGATCTAATATTAGCTATATCAGAATTCTCTACGGTTCCACCAGATCTCTTCCTCCTTTCATCCATTGTTTTGCAACTATTGCTGCCAATCAGGTTCTCTATCAACCGTTTAGCTTGTGTAGGAGTTCTGGTGCTGAAATTAGCATCACTGGAATTATCCAGAGCAGTCTGATAAGGGAGATCTATGCCTCTGAAGAAAATACCTATCAGCTGTACTTCTGTGAATCCATGGTGTGGACAATCACGCTGATACTGCTTAAATCTCATCCATGCAGTTGTCAAAGGCTCCACAGCTCCTTGGGAAAAAGTGAGTATGTCCTGTCTGGACTGATCTGAGCGCGCAGCGTCGTAGAAGTGACGCAGGAACTCACTCTTTAAGGCTGTCCAAGTAGTATACTGACCAGGTGCCAGTTGTCTCAGCCATGCACTAGCGTCTCCAGCAAGACTGTGCGGAAATAGCTTAAGGAACAGATAGTCCGGGCATACTCCTTCATACTTCATGCCAGTGACTATGTCCTCAAACTTGTCAATGTGATCCATAGGCTGCTCTGATTGAAGACCATGAAAAGCAATCTGCCTCATCAGTTGGTAGTAGATAGTTTTTACCTCAAAATCATTCCTCTCGAAAGCAGGAAGCACTAGAGCTGCTCGGTTTGCATGAAACTCATCGGGTCTATTGTAGTCAGCTAGTGTCCTCTCATGAACTACAATCTCTCTACCTTGAGCTTGATCTTGCGGTTGTTGCTCAGGTTCAGGGGGGTCAGGGATTACATTTCCTTCAGCATCAACCCGATGCCCAGCAGCATTGTATGGGTTGTTATCTTGGTCCCTCAGGGTACCTTCAGCATCTGGTATCAAGATCAGACGTTCTCGAACCATTCTCTCTCTCTTTTCTCTTCTGATAGTCCTCTCAAGACGTCCAAGTTCCTCTAGATTGAGATTAACTAAGCTCGAGTTCGGATTACTTCGAGTGTTCTGCGTTGGCATAAACTGTCTGTAATCGTCCAGCAACGATCGATGCTATCAGTGCAACGATCGATTCAATCTCAAATCGCTCAGTGACGATCGATGCAAAGGGTGCAACGATCGACGCAATGCGAAATTCGTACCTGCGACAGAGAGAAACAGAGAAAAGTCAGCAAAATAAATAAATAAAATAAAAAACGAAAAACAAAAACGAAAAACGAAAAATTTCTAGTAAAACCCTAAGTTCGGTCCTATCGAAGACTCAAAGAGTCCCCGGCAACGGCGCCAAAAACTTGATAGGTCAAGAATTAATCCCTATACTAAACTGCAAGTGAACAGCAATGTCAAAGTAGTATATAGGGTTATCGAATCCACAGGGACACTTGGTCTCAAGAGAATCAAACCGTAGGGAACGAATACTAGAAATAAGCAATGTGATTGTATTGAAAATAGTGCAAGAAAGTAAATCAGTAGCAGAGATTATTGGTTGTGAAAGCAAGTAATTAAAAGCGTCAAACCTAGGGTATTCTCAGGAAATCAGACTAGTAAACAGTTCATTCAGCAAGGATCTAATTAAGCACAGTTCTAGAACTCAAAACACAGATATAGAATTAACCAAATTCCTTTGCGATAATTCTCTAAGTCTAAGTGCAGCAAACCAAACTTCCGTTTGCGAGAACTAACAGATTAAACTAGCAATAAGTCCAAGTTTGATATGTTCACAATTATCCTAAACCAAACTTCCGTTTGCGCAAAGTTTAATTGCCCAATTTAATTAGTTCTGGTTCCTAAACCCCACTTCCGTGACGTATTTAGCAACCTAAGATCTAGATTCTAATTGATCAGGTTAGAACTAGCTTTAAGCACAATTAAATTGAAGAACAGATATAGTTTGAATCCTTAACTGAAATTGAACAAGTCTAGCAAGTCATGAAATCCTATGTGAGAAACCCTAAGTCTAACTAGGAATCTACTCAGACATAGATAATGAAAACATGATCATATGATAAGTAAATTGCATAAAAGAATAAGAGTAAAAGGGGTTCGAAATCTTCTCCAAATACAGATGATGAATCAGGTTCAGATCAGCCCCAAAAGCTCTAAAAATCCTCTGCTCTTAATTATGAAAGTATATCTAATAAAAACTCTAAAAACTCTATTATATAGGCATAATCTCGGCCAGGGGCTTCTTTGTAAATATCAGGAACTTCTGGATCAAAGTGCAATATCTTGATTCTTCTAAACCGCCGAATTTTTGGCCCATCTCGCTGGTGCAACGATCGTTGCTAGAGTGCAACGATCGACACCTTTCTCTGTTTCGGACAGTGAACTCTATCTCTCGGCCAATCACTCCAAAAATCTCCAAAATGCTCCATAATCTCCAATTTAGCTCCCAACCTGATTATACCTGTAAAAGACTCTAAACAAAGACAAAAGACACTAAAACACACTTATATCATGGCCTAAAACTAGTAAAAACCATGATATATCAACTATAAGCCATTCGTGCCATATCCTAGGGTTCCTAAACCATCTAAACAGGATCTAGAAGTAGCTAACTGCATGAAAGTGATAGATAAGGAGATGAATGAAACTCCACCAGCTGAAGCTTCGCGAGTTCATCCTTGTGTGTTGAGAGATGCAAAGAAGATGATCTCCACTGATGGTTATTTGAAAGAAGAAGTTCAGATTGGTGGAACTACAGTATCTGATAGTGGAGAGAAGAAGATGGCGGTTCCTCTTAAACCTGCTCTAACATCTTCAGAGCCTACAACTGCTCATAAGCAGAAAGCTCCAAACATCAGATCTGCACCAAAGGTAAGGTATAAATCACCTAAGCTTAAGCCTCCTGATCACATTGTTTTGAATGCAGGAAAACACAACATCCCACCCAAGCTTCGCTCCCGCCCTGATTCTGTTTACTCTTTCCTTGGGAAGCCTCATGATCCGACATCATACACACCTCCTTGGATGAAGAGATATTCACAGAGACACTCAAAGTCTATGTTGAAACCACCATGAGTCAAACCTCTATCCCATAGTCAAGCTAATGACTTTAAACAAGCACTGAGTGGGAGGCAACCCACTGTTAGGTTCATTTTTGTTTTTGTTTTTCATTTTGATTTGGTGTTTTTAATTTTCTATTTTGTGTGTTCAAAGGCGTGAGAAACAGGCAGAATCGCATTGCATCGATCGACACACATAGTGCATCGGTCGATGCAGTCGCGATTTATGGCTTACCAATTCGATTGCGGTTCAGACATCGGTTATCTCAATAACCGCGAGTAAAATCCGCATTGCATTGATCGACACCCTTGTGGCATCGATCGACACAAGGCGACGACAAGTAAGTGTTCTGTAACTTTTTGGATGTTTCAATTCACTTATTATTCTCACCAATCCTGAGCTTGATTACACTGGGGACAGTGTAGTTTAAGTGTGGGGGAGGAGCTACTGACGCACACTTTTGTTTTCTTAAAGTCAGTCTTGTTTTTCAAAAATTTGTTTTATAAAGTCAAAATTGTATGAAACTATGATTTTCCGAGGAAATTTTTTACTTGAACAGAAACTAAGTGACCATTGGACAGACTTGCAGAGCCTCTATGACTGTTAGAAAACCCAACACGGATCAGCCTACTGAGAACTCCCATATCACTTCACGTATCAGAGGATCCTTTTACTGACTTCACCTTAATACTGACTTAATTTTCTCACCTAAGGGCTTGGAATACCTTGAGTCGGATTCCTTTTTTTAGTTCTGACACAGCCTGTAAACCTGTCCTATTTGGTTCCCTTCTCCCCTTCCATAAAGTAAAAAAAAAGAAAGAATAATAAACTGAGGATGAGCTAGTAGCTCCGAAGTGGTCTCTGGGAGTGGTAGCTACAACTATCATATCCTGTGCATCCATGGAATGTGTCCAAAGTACACCCCAAAACGGGAAGAACACTGATAAAAATAAAATAAAATGATACCCAATGGGGAAAAATCAGTTGTTAAAGGAGGGAAAAGAGAAGAAAGGGACCAGAGAAAAATAGTATGGTGGTCTAGAGCGACAAGGTAAGAGTCCATGTTCCCTTTGATCGATAATCCTTAGGTGAGACCGCACTTAAATTGCTTATAGAAGCCAGTAACGTGAATTTGAATGCTTGAATGTGATTGTGGAATTTACTTGGGACAGTTGCTAAGTGTGGGGGAAGTATATTGTGGTCTTGAGTTCTGAAGGAAAGTTTTCAGTGGTTTACAAAGTGAATGTGAATGCGAAAGTTCCTAGGACAAAATGAGTTTCTGTGTTTTCAAACTTCTTTTCTTATACTTTGGTTCTTTACTTGCTTGAGGGCAAGCAAGAGCTAAGTGTGGGGAAGTTGATATACCATGGATTTTAGGGATTTTAGCCATGGTATATATCTTATTTATCGAGTCTTTTGTTATGTTTTGGAGTCCTTTTAGTATGTTTACAGGTCTAGACACGTTTGGAGCGAAATTGGACATTATGGCGCATTCTGGAGCTATTTGGAGCATTTGGCCGAGAGGAAGAGTTCACTGCCCATATCAGACATGTGTGTCGATCGTTGCAAGGTGTGCATCGATCGACACAAGATCGTGACAGACTTCTCGCGAGCGTTTAATGAAGATAATTGGAAATTTCAACTTTGCCCAGAAGTTTCTATAATTACAAAGAAGCCCCAACCGACTTTAGACCATTATATTAGGGTTTTTAAGCCATTGTTTAGGCTACGCTTTACAACGCTTTACTTACGTTTTATTTTATTCAGAGAGAGTTTTAGGGGCTGATCTTGTTCTCGAAAGAGACTTGATTTCGAACCCCAGCTCTTTATTCTGTTATATGATATTTGGTTTTCTATTCATGATGTCTTCTGTTTCGATGAACATGTCTGAGTAGTTTGCCTGTTAGGTTTAGGGATTCTCACAAGGGATTTCATGGAATATTAGGTTAATCAATCTGTTAGGGATTAATACTTTCTAGTTCTTCGTCTAGGATTGTTCTTAATGCTTAATCTGAACTGGCCACTTAGATTTATGATGTTAGGTTGATTGATGCAACGACAGTTCGTTAATTAGCTAGAAAGAACCTAGATGAGCAATTGAATTACTCGCAAAGGAATTTGGTTTATTTTAATTGTGAACATATCGAACTTGGAATTAAAGCTGGTTTAATCTGTTAGTAATTGCAAAGGAATTTGGATTGCTGCACTTAGACTTAGAGACTTCTTGCAACGACAGTTGGTTAATTCTATATCTGTGTTTGAGTTCTAGAACAGTTCCTAATTAGATCCCGCTTGATTGATTGCCTGTGTTCCTGATTTCCTGAGAACTCCCTAGACTTAATGCCTTCGCTTCCTTGCTCACAAACTCGCTTGATTTACTTTCTGCTTGCTTGATTTACTGCTTTCTCATTACTTTCACCTAGTTTAATCTTGATTGTTCTTAATCTATCGTTGACCAGAGTCCCTGTGGATTCGATACCCTAAGTACTACAACTACCTCACTGTGCCCTTGCAGTTAGAATAGGGATAATTCTCGACCTATCACCCAATAACCCCGCTACATTTATCTTGGATTATGTATAAATGGGTTCAATGCATTTGGCATGTCTCGTAATCATTCATTGTTGCCCGTGATCTTGACTCCATATAATTTACCCCCTGATATGTGCATGAATACATAATATTTGTTTCTTACAATTCTGAAGTCTGGGCCTAATCATCCGCACGCTAGTCTCGATATATTCCTCCAGCCTCTTATTGAGGAGTTAAAAAGAATTGTGTTCTGGAGTTGATGCATACAATGTATCATTGACTAAAAAATTTAAACTAAAAGCAGTGCTGCTGTTGACGATAAGCGACTTCCCGTCATATGGGATGTTATCAGGATGGACGACCCATGGTGGATTGTCCAGTCCTATTTGCATGGAAAATACAAAATCTTTTTATCTGCCCAAGGGAAGGAAGAGGTGTTTGTTTGATAGTCACAAAAGATTTATTTCATTTGGTCATCCATTGAGGAAGAATAAAAAAAACTTGTTGACGGGAAAAGAGGCCTTAAAAGAGCATCCACCTGAGATATTGAGTGGTGAGCAAGTTTATAGCGAGCGATTGCAAGGTGTAAATCCACCGAAAACAAATTACGTCGGTGGAAACCGTCACAAAAAGAAGGAGCTTGGCTATGAGAAGTGGCATAACTGGCACAAGGAAAGCATATTATGGGAGCTTCCAAACCGGAGGTGACATCAATCTCCGACATAATCTTGATTTGATGCATGTAGAGAAAATATATTTTGAAAATGACATGAATACTCTTTTGAGTGTGAAGGGTAAACCCAAAGACCTCATAGTGTCAAATTGATATAGAACGATTCTGTCATCGGCCACTCCTACATAGGTGAGGGTAAATCTCTTTTCCCCACGTACAAATTGACAAACGATGCCAGAAAAAAATTACAAGAATGATAAACATGCAGTAAAATTCCCAGATGGCTTTGCGGCAAACTTAGCTAGTTGTGCTGATATGGATAACCACAAGTATTTAGGGATGAAGAGTCATGACTGCCACATTTTATGGAGCGGCTACTTCCATTTATCTTTGCCGAACTCTTATACCGGAACGTCCACCATGCGTTAGTGGGTTTCTATTTTATTTTACTTAATATTTGATAATTAAATATGATTATAGTATTTTATATTTACCAATAGTTTCAAAAATATATATTGTGGGGTTGGAAGTTTTTTCCGTGACTTATGCTCGAGAACTTTACAAAAAAGTCATCTCCAAATTCTCAAAGAAACATTGTTTTAATCATATGCAACTTGGAAAAGATTTTCCATCATCATTTTTCGACGTGATGGAGGACTTACCTATACATCTCCCCTACAAATATGAATTAGGAGGTCTAGTGCAATATATGTGGATGTACCCTTTCGAAAGGTATTTCAAAAAGTTGAAACGGAAAACAAAGAACAAAATATATGCGGCAGGATCGATTGTTGAATCGTATTTTAATGAGGATATAGCTTATTTATCATAGCATTACTTTGCTGCGAATATAAAAACAAAATCACGGTAAATGCGCTATCACATGTTCACTCTGCCATTTGTAAGACACACACATAGTAACTATTAATTAATTATAGATTTTTCTAAACCATTTAATTTGGCCAGGTTAACTTGATTCACTGAAGGTAAAATCCCCTTATATCATGTCGAAGTTGTTGATATATTTACTCAAGTGGGTCGTCCAAGTGGAAGAATGCAAGAAATATGGCTTTCAGAGAAAGACTATATTCAACTATACTATTAATTATGCATGTTTATGTTCTGCGAAACTGTGGATATTTTGAGCCCCTAGAAAGGTATATATATATATATATATATATATATATATATATATATATATATATAAGTTGGCATGTATTAGCTTTCGGTTTAATAAATTCAACTATACTATGATTTCTCAAATAAATTTTGGTTGAAATTTAAGTATGTTTGAAGATTATGTGTCCTTAATATATCCAGAACTCTCCGAAGAAGAGGTCTCCGCAAAAAGACCCGAAGAATATCGAATCTAGGTGGAAGATTATGTATGTGTAAAATTCTATCGTACCTATATATTTATTTTAATTTATCTTTGCCAAACTCTATATTTGATATTTTCTTTCTATATACTGCAAGTTTCTTATTGGAAAAACACATACGATTTTCATGATTTGGTGCTAGAGATAGTGCATGGACCCGTGCATAAGCCTAAACCTGGCCCATCTATTCTACAAGAGGATATTTGTTTCATATAAAGAATCACGGCATGTGATGGAAGACATGTAACTACTATGTACGTGTTAAAGGAGAGAATTCTGCTGATGCATCTGATGAGGCTGATTTCCACGGGATTTTAATTGATATCATACAGCTCGAGTATGAGGGAATTGTGAATTTGAGATTCACACTATTTAAGTGTAACTGGTACGACCCTATGATTGTAGAGGCACTCAGAAGAGTAATGCTGGCGTTGTAGACATTCTTTTATCAAGTATATACAGTAAAGACGAACCATTTTTTCTAGGTACGTTAGTTCCATACCTGTAAATCATGCCTTTAAATATATGTATGTATATAACTTCATTCAGTACATACAAATTGCATAGCCTCACAATCAGATCAATTTTGTTATATCTCGTATCTATACACGAAGAAACCAAAGCGAGAGTGGCTAAGTCACTACAAGAAAACAGCGTTTTTGCGACTGGACCTTGCGACTGTACTTGTAGTCATAACATTTGGCCACTATTCGGGAACAATATTGCTACTATTTTGCGACAACAGATTATTGGACGTCTATTAGTCGCTTATATACGACCAAAAATGATTGTCGCCAACTTATTCGTCGATTGATGATTGATCGTTAGACCAGAAACAATAGTCGCAGGCTAGTCGGTGATATGGAGACTATTTTTGCGTCTGATGTTAAGAGTCGTAGCAAAATCGCGAATTAGTCAGTACATGGGCGACTAATGCGCTACTTCAGGTATAGTAGTAACTAAGTCGTTTATTTGTCGGTATTGATACGACTAATATACAACTTATTATTCGTGTCGCAATGTAGTCGTGTATGGGTCGTATCATATAGTAATTTTGGATTTATAAATAATAATATGAGATAGTTTGGTCTTCTGGAGTCCAATCAAAAACTTTTATTTTCGTATCACAAATGAAATATATACTTTGATATTTGAATTTAACAATAACCAAATAGAAAATTTGTAAACATTAACGACAAATGTGTTTTTAAAAGAAACATGAAGACGATCAACATATCATCTAACCCAAAAATAACATAGTTTAATAAGGTCTTCTAAAACAGGTACATAATTTAGTAGATATTTAACCAGGGCATAATTTCTTCAAGATATTGGTCAGGTACCGTATTTGGAAAGCTACAAAATAGAAAACAATGTATGAAATCCGGAAACATATAAAACATATTACATAATGAGTTGCATTTGGTTTATGACCAAAATATGTTGAGAAATCCATCAAAGTCTGGAATGTTGGTTTAATCGTACATAATCGTTGACATCCTTTCTTCTACTTTGAGCCAAGTTACACCTAATTAAATAAATTATATACACATACACCATTAACATTTTTAAAAATATAGAAATAAAAAGTATCATCAATCCTAAACCCAGACATGTAATACACCATGAGATCATTCTAAAAATAAACTAAATTGAATTTCTAATCATACCATTTCATGCTTTCAGTAGAAGCACCGGAGAATCACAAAGAGATGTCTATCAGCATCCTTCCAAAACCTTTTTACTACTTCCTTAGCATATTTCCCGAGAAATAAACACCGAAGACTCCGGAGGCTAGAAAAAATGTATTTTCATTTTCTATTATCAGAGACAAACAACAAAACATATGTGAGGAATATCATATATGCATTTGTTTAACTAATCTTAGGTCGCGAATTGTAAACTGCAGCTTTGGTCGGCCTGTCCAATGAGGTTCAAGGTTTCCAACAAGTGTAACAACACCAAGGACATCTATAATAGAAAAATAAAATCATTTAGAAAACTATACCTTAATCTATTTAGTTAAAAATATAATGGCTATCACACATGAAATAAAATGATTAATATAATCCGATAAAGGAAACAACTGTATAGACTAAAAATTACCTATAGGGTTTTCATCACAGACTCTCCCATCTAATATATCTGGAAACAATTCAAATTGCATAAAATGACCTTTCGGATTATTATCATAAGTGAGGCAGAAAGATGTGTTTAACCCGAATATGAGCTTGAAATCGTGAATGGTCAACGACACATATTCCGGTGCTTGTACAACTCGTGCATTCACAAGTTTAAACCAACGATTCTCACACCTTGTAGAGAAACGGAATTTCTCAATAAAAGAGGCAGGAACAGTTGCCTCTATTTTCATACCCTAAATCAATAAACGAATACCTTAATAAAACATGCAATAACCCAATAAATAAAACATATTATAGAGTAAAATAAAGATTACCACCTCATCGACTAAAATCATTAGGATTATTGGTTCTCCAATGGCTGAAACACACATTCAAACACGCAAAATAAGAACTTTTAGGTCCCAAAAGCAAGGAAAGAAGTTGTTGATTTGAGAATTTTTTTTGAAAGTCTGTGGAGCCATGGTTGAGAATCGGAGAAATTTCGCAGAAATTATCTTGTAAAAAGGTCTTTTTTCTCTCAGTAAGCGGTAGGAAAATGAAGCGTCCACGGTTTTAAATAGTTTCCCAAATAGGTGAGTAAAAGGTGTGAAGCAGTAAAAGAAAATCTTTGAATTAATAATAGTAAAAGGTGTAAAAATTAAAAGTCACAACCATTGGTTTAGAAAAACTATTTGGGATACAACCGCTAATGATATTTTTTTCGGCGGGACATTTATGGTGCAAAAATGCTCCAAACTTGTTTTTAACGTTTCATTTGGTATGCTCGGGTTTATTGTTCCTCTCAACCGATATTATTAAATTTCCTTAACATGATAAGTTCGTATATACGCAAACAAAAAATATCAAATATCTAGAAAGATTCACAAACATAATTTAATTTTTCAAACTATCTTAAAACCCGTAAGAACATTTCACACCAACCATCAAAAGGGCATTAATGGGTGTTTCTCTACGAGACCCCCATCAAATCAACACTAATCATGGTTAAATATCATGCAAAGGAGAGTTACTATGTCTGGTTAACTTTCTCTGTTTTTTATTAAATTGTGGTTAAATAACTTACGAGCGCCACATCATCTACTACATTTAACAAACTATATCTTAAAAAGGATCTTCAAAAAGATAATGGAGCCAAATTCTGAAATTATCTCTCATGATTGTGAAGAAGAATAGTGACTCAAGGGTCCAAAAGCATGTATCGCAGATGTTTGTACTTTTGAAACCATTGTCCCACCAACTCAACCAAGTCTTTATCGGAGCACACCGACATCTGTAAAGACCTTTGATATATAATCCTTTTCGCTTCTTAAATAACAGTTTACACTGTCTGTCTGACCGTCCATATCTTTGTCTCTTAGTTATCTTAAATTTGCGCTCGATGATGTCCCCACGGTTCAAAACTTCTCCATCTCCATAAAACACCCGTAGAAACATGGCGTACGCATATATCCCTGTCTCCCATCCACAATCTGCCGATCTTTTGATCATAGCCTCTCCTTTAACAATCTAGTCGATGGAGGTCAACGATTGGTAGACCCAACAGTCGCAATATACAAAAAGACACATACCTCTGAGGAGAAGAGCAGATTGGTTTTTGGATTCCAGACATTTGTTGGCCAATTTAGTTATAACCCTAGGTGGACACAAGATATCTTCAGTAATGTTGGAGAAGTATAGATCAACCGACTTATAGAAATATGAGCTTTCTCCGATGTTTTGCATCGCAGTACATGTTGCTTTCATCCGAGCCAAATAGCATATCTCTTGGTTATCGTCAATGACGGCAAGAAGGATGTTTTTAGGATATCACTTGGAAGGAAATCCATTGCCGATTTTGGTTAGAAAATTGGAAATAGGCAAAGAGATATGTATTGTTTCTAAGGCATCCACATATGTTTATTTATAGATCGGGTCCAACCTTTGGGTTTTTCATAAATTTAAATAGTAGTATTTAGGTTATTGTTATTTATTAATTAATATGCACCTGTTGGCATGCATCTTCGGCTGGAGTTAATTAAGTATGCACATGATGAATCTAATTCACTAGGTAGTGATATGTAATGTCGCTTCATTATTTATTGCAATTCAAAATTTATTACATAAAACGTGTTGTTACTTGCATGGATATATTGTTGAAAAAAATATTTAGGTAAATGTCCTTTCAATTTAATCGTCGCGCTGCAAAAAGTCATCTATGCATATGCTCCTTACGATAAAAATTTGCACATAAATGAAAATATCATATAATATTATTCGCAGTTTAACACATTCTATCCTAGTAGACACAAATGCAGGGTAATCAAGAATCTAAACAGGGCCATATTCTGAAATTGTTCAGCAGGAGTCTGAAGTAAAATAGCGACTCTATGGACCAAAAGCATATGTTGCACATGGTTGAACCCTTAAAACTAAAGTTCCACCAACCCTTGACACGTGCAACTATAAAGGCCGTTGATATCTACACTCGCTTCCTTCTCAAAGAACAGAGCCGAAGGCGTTTCTGGCCATACACGCCTATCCCTTCTAGTTATCTTTATACGTATCCGAGTGGCAAGTTGACGGACGATGACATATCCACTGTTCAAGACTACACCATCTCCATAAAAAACACGCAAGATCATGGAGTACGCGTTTATCCAAATTTCTCATCGGCTATCCGCTGCTCTTTTGATCATTGCCTCTCCTTCAACCATCCGGTCGCTGAAGATAAAGCAACACATACCTCGGAGGAGAAGACCTGCAGGGTTTACTGATTGTAGACACCTCTCGACGAAATCTTGTTTATAATGAAGTGGGCAATCAAAGAGATTTAAGTTAATAAAACCGTAGTATAAATCGATCGACTTGTAGAAATCTTGACTCTGTCCGAAGCTTTGAAGTGCCTTACATGTTTTCTTCGCCCTTACAAAATAGCGTAAACCTTGTTCACCGTCAATGACGTCAAAAAGGATTTTTGAAAGAACACCACTTAGAAGGTAATCCATTACGAATTTGGTAAGAGATGGAAGGAAAAGGAATTTTGACAAATAAAAAAAGCGTTCAATATTTGAAAGTTCGAAGCAACCACCAGAGTTTATTTTTGGAGTCAATGCAACCTTTGGGTTGTCTAGTCTGTATTAATTATGTATATACTCTTATCACTAAGTCCCAACTAACATCATTCATGATCATGATCATGGTGTTAATGAGTCACATATCTATCTTTGAAACAGGGGAAGAATGGGGATGTCAAAGGTTGTGATGAACATTCAATATTCTTCTTGTCTGCGCATCTTTCGTTTAAGGTTTATAGTATTTATTTAGTAATTCATCTTAGTCATCTATTTATATACAATAATTATATCGAGTCACATATCTATCTTTGAAACAGTGATGGAATGGTGGTGTCAAAGGTTTATAGTTTATGGTTTATTATTTAGGCTTTAAGGTTTAATGGGCGTGTCTAATATTTTGGGTTTTGGGTTTAGCGTTTGGGAAAACAGTTTTGTGTATAGGGACATATGCATTTTTAGTCCTAGATATTGTCAAAAATTATTAATAAATGTTATTACACTATTACTTAATAAAATTTTATATATTTATATATATATATATAATAATATTATTACTTAATAAAAGATTATAAAATTATATATATATATATATATATAATATAATAAAGCACACTTAAATATAAAAAAACAATTTATTTAAGCACCACAACCGCCTGTTCAGCGTGAGTAAATTTTTAAAATATTTAGCATAATTAATCTGGGAAACCAAACCTAATTTTTTAGCCCAAAACTTTTCAATTACGCGCCTTAACCCAAGAAATTTCGACAAAGTGTCGAAAAACCATCATTTACGCAAACATAAGCCCTGATTTTATTTTGTTCTTCCACCTCTCCAATCACCTTCAAATCATCTCTGATATTTTTTTTCTGCAGATCCTCCTCCCTACCGACTAATCTTTAACTGGCATCTATTATTTGAATCTTTTAATCGAGGTTCTCAATTTTATTGCTATCGACCCTCTCAATTTCTTCTCAGAAACTCTCCGTGATACGATGCCTCAAAAGGCAAAGAATGGAGGAGGAAATCGTAAGATACTGACCACTACAAACGTCACTCAGAGAGCCGTCGGGGCCAATCCTAGTGGTTTGAGAAAAACACAGAGCCCTCTACCATCCCGATACACCTTCACCCCGAAACTCGTTGATTCTCCGGCTCTGATAGGGTCAGGTTTTAATCCCTATACTAACTGCAAGTGCACAGTGATGTAGTTGTAGTACTTAGGGTATCGAATCCACAGGGACTCTGGTCAACGATAGATAAGAACAGAAAAGATTAAACTAGGAGAAAGCAAAGGTGATTAAAAACTAAAAAGCGAAGCAGAAAAGTAAATCAGTAGCAGGCAAGTTTGTAAGCAAGGAAGCGAAGCGTTAGGTTTCAGGAGTTCTCAGGAAATCAGGAACACAAGCAATCAATAAATCTGGATCTAATCAGAAACTGTTCTAGAACTCAAACACAGATATAGAACTAACCAACTCTCGTTGCGAGAATTCTCTAAGTCTAAGTGCAGCAATCCAAATCTCTTTGCAATTACTAACAGATTAAACTAGCATTAATGATCAGGTTTGATATGTTCACAATTCCCCTAAACCAAATCTCTTTGCGAGTAGATCAAATTGCTCATCTAGGTTCTTTCTAGCTAATTAACCAACTCTCGTTGTATCAATCAACCTAACATCATAATTCTGATTAGCTACTTCAGATTAAGCATTAAGAACAACCTAAACAAAGAACTAGCAGATATGAATCCCTACAGATTGATTTAAACTATAGTTCCATGAAATCCCTAATGAGAATCCTTCAACCTAACAGGTAATCTACTCAGACATGTTCATCGAAACAGAAAACATCTTGAATAGAAAACCAAATCAAATAAAGAACTGGGGTTCGAAATCAAGTCTCTTTGAGAACAAGATCAGCCCCTATGGCTCTCTGAAATAAAATAAATCTAAAGTAAAGCGTAGTCTAAACAATGGCTTAAAAACCCTTATATAATAGCTAAAACACGTTTTGGGCTTCTGTGTAAATATCTGGGCTTTTCTGCAAAATCAGCATTCTTCATTAAATCGGCGAGTCTGGCCCATTCGCATATGCAACGATCGATGCAGGTGTGCAACGATCGACGCAGTCTTCAAAACTGGACAGTGAACTCTGTCTCTCGGACCAAATCTCCAAAATACACCAAACAGCTCCAAAATCTCCACTTCTGCTCCAAATGTGTCTAGACCTGAAAACATACTAAAAAGAACACAAAAGACACTAAAAACACATCTATATCATGGCATAAAATGGGTAAAAATCATGATATATCAACTCCCCCACACTTAGCTCTTGCTTGTCCTCAAGCAAGTAAAGAACCAAAGTATACGAGAAGAAGTTTGAAAACACAGAAACTCATTTCGTCCTAGGAACTTTCACAATCACATTCACCTAGTAAGCCACTGAAAACTTTCCCTCAGAACTCAAGACCACAATGTATTTCCCCCCACACTTAGCAACTGTCCTAAGTAAACTCCACAATCACATTCAAGCATTCAAATTCACCCTACTGACTTCTGCAAGTATTTAAGTGCGGTCTCACCTAAGGAGTATCGATCAAAGGGCACCTGGATTCTTACCTCATCAGCTCTAGACCACCAAACTATCTTTCTCTAGTCCCTTTCTTCTCTTTCCCTTCCTTAACAACTGATTTTTCCCACATTGGGTATCATTTTTTTTTTTTTATCAGTGTTCTTCCCGTTATGGGGTGTACTTTGGACACATTCCATGGATCGCACAGGAGATAATAGGGGTCTCTACCACTCTCGTGACCACTTCGGAGTTACTAACTCATCCTCAGTTTATTATCTTTTTTTTTTTTTTTTTTGGAAAGGGAGAAGGGGACTAAATAGGATAGGTTGACAGGCTGTGTCAGAACTAACAAGGGAATCCGACACAAAGTATACCAAGCCCTTAGGTGAGAAATCTAAGTCAGTATTAAGGTTGAAGTCAGTAAAAGGATCCTCTGATACCTGAAGTGATGTGGGTGTTCCCAGTAGGTTGATCTGTGTCTGGGTTTTCTAACAGTCATAGAGGCTCTGCAAGTCTGTCCAATGGTCACTTAGTTCCTGTTCAAGTGAAAATTTTCCTCGAAAAATCATAGTTTCATACAAATTTTGACTCAATAAAACAAATTTTGAAAAACTAAGAAAACAAAAGCGTGCGTCAGTAGCTTCCTCCCCCACACTTAAACTACACTGTCCCCAGTGTAATCAAAGCATGAGCTCGGTGAAAGAATAATCAAATTGAAGAACAAACCGAAAAGTTGCAGAATACTTACCTGTCGTCGCCCTGCGTCGATCGATGCCCAAGGGTGTCGATCGATGCAAGGCGATTATCGCTCGCGGTTATGTAGATAACCGATGTCTGAACCGCAATCAATTCGTTAAACCGTAAATCGCGACATCGACCGATGCACAATGTGTGTCGATCGATGCAATGCGATTATTTCTGTTTCCCTCAGCTCTGAACACACTTAAACAGAAAAATTAAAAATACCAAATCAAAACGAAAGAAAACAAAAACAAAAACGAACCTAACAGTGGGTTGCCTCCCACTCAGCGCTTGTTTTTAGTCATTAGCTTGACTATTGGAAGAGATTTGATTCAAGGCGGTTTCAACAGAGACTTTGAATGTCTCTGTGAATATCTCTTCATCCAAGGAGGTGTATAGGCATTATGATCATGAGGCTTTCCAAGGAATGACAAATCAGAATCAGGGCGGGAGCGAAGCTTGGGCGGTCTACTGCGTTTTCCTGCATTCAAAACAATATGATCAGAAGGTTTAAGCTTAGATGATTTGTTCCTTACCTTTGATGCAGATCTGATGTTTGGGGCTTTCTGCTTATGAGCAGTTGCAGGTACTGAAGATGTTAGAGCAGGTTTAAGAGGAACTGCCATCTTCTTCTTTCCACTATCAGATACTGTAGTTCCACCAATCTGAACTTCTTCTTCCAGATGACCATCAGTGGAGATCATCTTCTTTGCATGAACTCGCGAAGCTTCAACTGGTGGTGTTTTATTCACCTTCTTATCTATCACTTTCATGCAGTTAGCCACTTCTATCTCTTGTTTGGAAGGTTTAGGAACCTTAGGATATGGCACTGGGGGCTTGTAGGCTCGTTCTGGCACTGTTGCAGGTTTTTGGACATGTCTGCGTTCTGTGTCGATCGTTGCATGATGTGTGTCGATCGATGCAAGGCGATTCTATTTCTCGAAAGAACTCGAAATTTCCGTCAGAATGGCGTGTCGATCGTCACTAAGGGGGTGTCTATCGATGCATGTATCAGGCAGACAATATTCATCCAGAAAATCCGAGATTATGCTCTCTTCTTCACCTAGCAACTCAATATCATCCCTTAAGGTCACAGCTTTGATGGATCTGTGCTGTTCAGCTTTTCTAGCTTCATTATGCCTTTCTATTGCTGCATTTGTTCGTTCAATTTTGATATCCAGCTCCTCCATATGTGTGCTCAAAGATTCGAACTTCTCATTCAAGTCTTCATACAACGCATCTATCTTTGAGTTGAAGGACATATCAATCTGTTGTTGTCTCTCAAGATACTTCTCCATCATGATTTCCAATCTGCTCTTATGTGTAGGTGCAGGCGGTGCTTGGTAAGAAGAAACACCATAGTCCCTCGAGAAGGCATTGCCCTGTTGCTGGAAAGGTCCCTGAAAAGCTGATTCCTGACTGTAGAATTCATTCCCTCCAACGCAGTTGATAGCTTCTTGCGTATACTTTCCAAGTAGAATGCTATGCAGATAGTCAACTTTACTCTTCAACCCAGCTATCTGTGATTTATCAATCCCTGGACTAAAGAAATCATACATCTTTCTTACGATATGTGTCGATCGATGCAGTGGAAGCGTCGATCGACGCAAGCGCGATGATGTGACGATCGACACACAGGACCGTGTCGATCGATGCAGGGCGATTACAGGCGTACCTGAGACGCAAGAACAGAAAAAGAAAAAAAATTAGTAGAAAAAAGAAAAACGAAAAACCAAGGAGAAAGCAAAGGTGATTAAAAACTAAAAAGCGAAGCAGAAAAGTAAATCAGTAGCAGGCAAGTTTGTAAGCAAGGAAGCGAAGCGTTAGGTTTCAGGAGTTCTCAGGAAATCAGGAACACAAGCAATCAATAAATCTGGATCTAATCAGAAACTGTTCTAGAACTCAAACACAGATATAGAACTAACCAACTCTCGTTGCGAGAATTCTCTAAGTCTAAGTGCAGCAATCCAAATCTCTTTGCAATTACTAACAGATTAAACTAGCATTAATGATCAGGTTTGATATGTTCACAATTCCCCTAAACCAAATCTCTTTGCGAGTAGATCAAATTGCTCATCTAGGTTCTTTCTAGCTAATTAACCAACTCTCGTTGTATCAATCAACCTAACATCATAA
The DNA here is from genome assembly GCA_030180135.1 of Orychophragmus violaceus. Taxonomy (NCBI): domain Eukaryota; kingdom Viridiplantae; phylum Streptophyta; class Magnoliopsida; order Brassicales; family Brassicaceae; genus Orychophragmus; species Orychophragmus violaceus. Next base: position 22,018,198 of record CM058235.1, read on the forward strand.
TTCTGATTAGCTACTTCAGATTAAGCATTAAGAACAACCTAAACAAAGAACTAGCAGATATGAATCCCTACAGATTGATTTAAACTATAGTTCCATGAAATCCCTAATGAGAATCCTTCAACCTAAAAGGTAATCTACTCAGACATGTTCATCGAAACAGAAAACATCTTGAATAGAAAACCAAATCAAATAAAGAACTGGGGTTCGAAATCAAGTCTCTTTCGAGAACAAGATCAGCCCCTAAGGCTCTCTGAAATAAAATAAATCTAAAGTAAAGCGTAGCCTAAACAATGGCTTAAAAACCCTTATATAATAGCTAAAACACGTTTTGGGCTTCTGTGTAAATATCTGGGCTTTTCTGCAAAATCAGCATTCTTCATTAAATCGGCGAGTCTTGCCCATTCGCATATGCAACGATCGATGCAGGTGTGCAACGATCGAAGCAGTCTTCAAAACTGGACAGTGAACTCTGTCTCTCGGACCAAATCTCCAAAATACACCAAACAGCTCCAAAATCTCCACTTCTGCTCCAAATGTGTCTATACCTGAAAACATACTAAAAAGAACACAAAAGACACTAAAAACACATCTATATCATGGCATAAAATGGGTAAAAACCATGATATATCAGACCACTCAACGTCCAATGAAAAAACAGGCTATCCCCCAAACGTCAGCGTCAACAACCCATGTACATGACTATCCACCGCCTATACAACTATTCCAGAACTTGACTACTAATCATCCTGAAGTCGAAGCTTCGCCGGTGTCAGATGATGTCCAGAACAACCAGGAACCTTTTGAGGACGCCCACCCTCGCCAATGCACCAATCTTAGGCTCAGAGTCATCCATATTCTGAAGGTCACAACTTACTCGACGAATCTCTTAATGTTTTACCGGACCTCGAGGAGGACACACTGCTGGCTCTGAATGCGCTGCTTCGGGTACACCGTACTCTCTCCCGCACCGATACCAGGCACGACTTGGTATGGCTATTGTCATGTACTGTTTCTTCAGTTGTTGATATTCTCTCTATGATATTTTTTGTTCTTGTCTTATACCTTTCGCAATGGTGTGTTTTTAAACCGTCTAAATTGTTTACGAATATGTCTGTTGGTTTGCTTATTACTTATGCTGATCTAAAGAGTTCGAGTCTCTGATGGTTAGGATGTCAATCTTGTACATATTTCAGGGTTACTCGTGACAGAGGATCCAAATTGGTACGAAAGATTAAAAAAAAATTACAAACAAATTTTATAAAGCATATTATAGCTGGTCGCGTGTGCCCCGTGATAAAGCAGAAAGATATTTCCTCGAGTTTGCTGTATAGTTTTCTCTACTATACCTTTCATATATATATGTCTTTCCTGTGTTGCTTTTTCTAATGCTATGCTTATTCTATTTGTATTCTAGAAAACCCACCATTGGGATCCCTTGATAATAGGGACAATTCAACAGTATTTCGAGGAGATCTATCAACGACGGTTAAAAGACATGATTAGCACTGCGCGTATTAAACAAGAGCGACCCAAGTGGATCGGTGAGACTCCCTGGAAAACGATGACCGACTTTTGGGAAACAGAAGAAGAAAAGCCTAAAAGTAAGACCTATGCCAGTTGTCGTTTGTCTGGCCGTGGAGGTATCGCTCATCACGTCCATTTCTCAGGGCCCAAGTCGTACCTAGAAATCAAGCTTGATATGTAAAGTAACCAATATTATATATATGTTGATCGGAAGCATTGCAACTAGAAATTTCTGTAATAATCCTTGTTTAAGGTATAACATTGCAGGAAGAGGAATATTTAAGACCGGTTCATATTAGTGAGGTATTCGTCAGGACACATACAAATGCAGATGGTACGTTTGTTGATCGGCAGGCAGAGGATATCACTGCAACTTTCCAAAAGATCGTGGACGATAAGTTGTTAGATTTCAATAGAGAGACTTCAGAAGTTTCGAACGGTACTGATTCTAGACATCGGGAACTCTCACAAGAAGAATATGAGAGCATCTTCCTTGAGGTAAAGTAATATTTTCACAATTTACATTTATAAAGTCATGTTATGTCTTTATTTAATCGTGTTTTGCGGACTGTCTTTAATAATAACAGGCCACTGTGACAGATAAACGAGGAAATCCTTATGGAGTTGTGATAGGTCTAAGTTTTATCCCTATACTAACTGCAAGTGCACAATGATGTAGTTGTAGTACTTAGGGTATCAAATCCACAGGGACTCTGGTCAACGATAGATTTAGAACAGTTAAGATTAAACTAGGAGAAAGCAAATTGTAATGGGAAACTAAAAAGCGATGCAGGAAAGTAAATCAGGCGAGTTTGTGAGCAAGGAAGCGAAGCGTTAAGTCTAGGGAATTCCCAGGAAATCAGGAACACAAGCAATCAATCAATCGGGATCTATTTAAGAACTGTTCTAGAACTCAAACACAAATATAGAATTAACCAACTTTCGTTGTGAGAATTCTCTAAGCCTAATTGCAGAAATCCAAATGTCTTTGTAATTCCTAACAGATTAAACCAGCTTTAAGATTAAGTTCAATATGTTCACAATTCAATTAAACCAAATTTCTTTGCGAGTAATTCAATTGCTCATCTAGGTTCTTTCTAGCTAATCAACCAACTGTCGTTGTGAAAATCAACCTAACATCATAAATCTGGATAGCTACTTCAGATTAAGCATTAAGAACAATCCTAGACAAATAACTAGTAGATATGAATCCCTACAGATTGATTAACCTATAATTCCATGAAATCCCTAATGAGAATACCTAAACCTAACAGGTAATCTACTCAGACATAATCATCGAGACAGAAAACATCATGAATAGAAAACCAAATATCATAAAATCAAATAAAGAACTGGGGTTCGAAATCCTCTCTCTTTCGAGAACAGGATCAGCCCCTAACTCTCTCTCTGAGTAAAATAAAGCGTTGTAAAGCGTTGCATAAACAATGGCTTAAAACCCCTAATATAATGGTCTAATCACGGCTGGGGCTTCTTTGTAATTATGAGAAACTTCTGGGCAAAGTTGCAATTTCCAAACTCTATCTTTAAACCGCTGAGAAAAGCCCATAACGCATGTGCATCGATCGATGCCAAAGGTGCATCGATCGACCCAGGTATCAAATGTCGACAGTGAACTCTATCTCTCGGGTCAATACTCCAAAATGCTCCAAAATGCTCCATAATGTCCAATTCCGCTCCAAACGTGTCTAGACCTGTAAACATACTAAAAAGACATAATAAAAGACTCGATAAATATGACATATACCATGGTTAAAATCCCTAAAATCCATGGTATATCAACTCCCCCACATTTAGCTCTTGCTTGCCCTCAAGCAAGTAAATAACCAAAGTATAAGAAAAGAGGTTTGAAAACACAGAAACTCATTTCGTCCTAGGAACTTTCGCATTCACATTCACTTTGTAAACCACTGAAAACTTTCCTGCAGAACTCAAGACCACAATATACTTCCCCCACACTTAGCAACTGTCCCAAGTAAACTCCACAATCAAGTTTGGACATCCAAATTCACCACACTAGCCTCTGTATACAATTAGGTGCGGTCTCACAGAGGGAGTATCGAATCAAAGGACACATGGACTCAACCTATTCAGTATCTGACCACCAAACTGTCGGTTTCTGGTTTCTTTCTTTTCCCTTTCTCCCTTAGCAACTGATTTTTTCCCATTGGGTATCATTTTTTTTTTTTATCAGTGCTCTTTCGTTATGGGGTGTACTTTGGACACATTCCATGAATGCACATGAGGTAATAGTGTTTGCTACTACTCACGTGACCACTTCGGAGCTACTAGCTCATCCTCAGTTTATTATCTCTCTTTTTTTTCTACTTTCAAAGGAGGGGAAAACCAGAAACCATACTTTAGAACAGGATCATAGGCTGTGCCAAACACATCAAAAGAATCCGATCCAAAGATTACCAAGCCCCTAAGTGAGAAATTAAAGTCAAGATTAAAGTGAGACTAGTAATGGATCCTCTTAATACCTGGTTAGATATGGGTGTCCTTGGTAGGTTGATCTGTTTGGGGTTTTCTAACAGCCATAGAGGCTCTGCAAGTCTGTCCAATGGTCACTTAGTTCCGGTTCAAGCGAAAATTTTCCTCAAAAAATCATAGTTTCATACAAGTTTTGACTCAATAAAACAAATATTGAAAAACCAAAGACTGACTCTAAGAAAACAAAAGCGTGCGTCAGTAGCTACCTTCCCCACACTTAAACTGCACTGTCCCCAGTGTAATCAAGCTTAGGATTGGTGAGAAAAGAAATTAAATTGAAACGAATCTGAAAGTCGCAGAACACTTACTGTTGTCGTCCTGCATCAATCGATGCCACTAGGGTGTCGATCGATGCAAGACGATTGTGTCGACCTTATAACCGTAATCGCACTGTATCGACCGATGCACAAAGTGTGTCGATCGATGCATTGCGATTGTGCCTGTTTCTCACGCCTCTGAACACACTTAAACAGAAAAAACAAAACACCAAAATAAAAACGAAAAATGAGAACAAAAACTAACCTAACAGTGGGTTGCCTCCCACTCAGCGCTTGTTTTTAGTCATTAGCTTGACTATGGGATGGAGATTAGACTCATGGCGGTTTCAACAGAGACTTTGAGTGTCTCTGCGAATATCTCTTCATCCAAGGTGGTGTATATGCTTTCGGATCATGAGATTTCCCAAGGAACGAAGGAGTAGAATCAGGGCGGGAGGGAAGCTTAGGTGGGATGCTGCGTTTTCCTGCATTCAAAGCAATGCGGTCAGGAGGTTTAAGCTTAGGTTATTTATACCTTACCTTTGGTGGAGATCTGATGTTTGGAGCTTTCTGCTTATGAGCAGTTGCAGGCTCTGAAGATGTTAGAGTAGATTCCTGAGGAACCACCATCTTCTTTTCCCCACTATAAGATACTGAAGTTCCACCAATCTGAACTTCTTCTTTCAAATGACCATCAGTGGAGATCATCTTCTTTGCACATCTCAGTATACAAGGATGAACTCGTGAAGCTTCAGCTGGTGGAGTTTCATTCATCTCCTTATACATCACTTTCATGCAGTTAGCCACTTCTAGCTCAGGATATGGCACAAAGGGCTTATAGACTCGTTCCTGGACTGTTGCAGGCTTCTGGTCCTGTCTGCGATCTGTGTCGATCGATGCACAAGATGTATCGATCGACACATGGCGATTATGTTCAGATCTATCAGACGTGTCGGGGATGCATCGATCAACATCGAGAGTGTGTTGATCGACGCATGTCTCAGACAGACAATATTCATCCATAAAATCCGAGATTATGCTCTCTTCTTCTCCCAGCAAGTCAATCCCATCTCTTATGGTCACAACATTGATGTACAGCTTCTGTTCAGCTTTCCCAGCTTCATTTTGCTTTTGTATTGCTCCAGCTGTTTGTTGAACTTGAACATCTAGCTTCTTCACATGTGTGCTCAGAGATTCAAACTTCCCATTCAGATTTTCATGCATAGCATCCAGCTTCCTGTCGAAGTCTACAACAGTCTTAGTCTGATCCTCCAGCAACTTCTCCATCATGGATTCCATCTTGCTCTTATAAGCATTAGCAACAGGAGGTGTCTGATAAGAAGATGATCTATAGGTTCTCTGATGAGAATTACCTTGCTGAAAGGCTTCTGATAACCAGCAGTCTGTCCATATACAGAAGAGTTCTGATTGCTTGTGAAAGCACTCCTCTGTCCACCATTAAAGAACTTGTTACCTTGCTGATTACCAAACATGTTTCCTTGGAACCCAGAGCCACTGATGTAGTTCAAATCTTCTTCCTGCTTTTCCAATAACTGCTCCATCATGCTTATCAGCTTATCAGATTGTTTATTTTGAGGAGGAAAAGGCTGATATGATGGAGATTCATAATCTCTGGTGAATGAATAGGAACCATAGTCTCTGCAGAATGAGTTATTCTGCTGATTCTCCAACATCCGTTCCATCATTCCCATCATCTTACGCGCTGTGACGATCGATGCAGAGTAGTGTCGATCGATGCAAGCTGGAAGATGTGTCGATCGACACACAGGACCGTGTCGATCGATGCTAGGTGATTACAGGCGTACCTGAAACGCAAGAATAGAAAAAAAAGAAAAAATTAGTAACAAAATATAAAAACGAAAAACCTAGTCTAAACCCTAAGTTCAAATCTATCGAAGACTCAAAAGAGTCCCCGGCAACGGCGCCAAAAACTTGATAGGTCTAAGTTTTATCCCTATACTAACTGCAAGTGCACAGTGATGTAGTTGTAGTACTTAGGGTATCGAATCCACAAGGACTCTGGTCAACGATAGATTTAGAACAGTTAAGATTAAACTAGGAGAAAGCAAATTGTAATGGGAAACTAAAAAGCGATGCAAGAAAGTAAATCAGGCGAGTTTGTGAGCAAGGAAGAGAAGCGTTAAGTCTAGGGAATTCCCAGGAAATCAGGAACACAAGCAATCAATCAATCGGGATCTAATTAAGAACTGTTATAGAATTCTCTAAGCCTAATTGCAGAAATCCAAATGTCTTTGTAATTCCTAACAGATTAAACCAGCTTTAAGATTAAGTTCAATATGTTCATAATTCAATTAAACCAAATTTCTTTGCGAGTAAATCAATTGCTCATCTAGGTTCTTTCTAGCTAATCAACCAACTGTCGTTGTGAAAATCAATCTAACATCATAAATCTGGATAGCTACTTCAGATTAAGCATTAAGAACAATCCTAGACAAAGAACTAGCAGATATGAATCCCTATAGATTGATTAACCTATAATTCCATGAAATCCCTAATGAGAATCCCTAAACCTAACAGGTAATCTACTCAGACATAATCATCGAGACAGAAAACATCATGAATAGAAAACCAAATATCATAAAATCAAATAAAGAACTGGGGTTCGAAATCCTCTCTCTTTCGAGAACAGGATCAGCCCCTAACTCTCTCTCTATGAGTAAAATAAAGCGTTGTAAAGCGTTGCCTAAACAATGGCTTAAAACCCCTAATATAATGGTCTAATCACGGCTGGGGCTTCTTTGTAAGTATGAGAAACTTCTGGGCAAATTTGCAATTTCCAAACTCTATCTTTAAACCGCCGAGAAAAGCCCATAACGCATGAGCATCGATCGATGCCAAAGGTGCATCGATCGACACAGGTATCAAATGTCGACAGTGAACTCTATCTCTCGGGTCAATATTCCAAAATGCTCCAAAATGCTCCATAATGTCCAATTCCGCTCCAAACGTGTCTAGACCTGTAAACATACTAAAAAGACTCCAAAACATAATAAAAGACTCGATAAATAAGACATATACCATGGTTAAAATCCCTAAAATCCATGGTATATCAAGTTGGAAGCCTGAAAGGGTCTCTTTTGAGGGCCAAGCCAAGCAGCCGGGAGACTCTTCAGGGTTTTTAGCCATACAAGAGCAATTGAAGGAAGCTCAACGTAAAATCGAAGAGCAGGCTGCCCATGAAGCAGATCACGCCCGAGTTGCGAATGAGCAAAAGGAAAAGATCGAGTGTCTTTCCTTTGTAGAAAAGTGTCTGCGGGAAATTGATCTGCATTTTCTTGACTTCCTTCAGACTCATAGGCCAGCAGCTAACACAGACGCTCGTCCCCCAACATGTACAACTTAACTCCATCTGCTGCATAGGTTACTTATCGCTCTGCCTACCGAACTTCCTTTTTGGTTTATGATTTCGAAACTCCTTAATATAGGAGATTTCACATGTAGATAATCGTTTGTGTATGTATACAACGCAAAACTATCAAGGTTATTAATGTTTTCTCGAAGAAATTATCTTATACATTGCTTATATCATTCCAATTGAAGTATCACCAATTAAAAAATCATAAATTAGACAAATGGAACACCACCAAATTCTTATTTTCGGGCAAACTTAACAGTCGTCAATTAATGGTATCGGGATGTCCCGCGTAGTCGCTGCATAGTCGTTAGTATAGTCTTAAACAGTCGTAAAAGTGTGACTGATGAGTCGCCAAAACGTCACCACAGTATATGACTAAGTCGTGACTATACTACTCAGTCACATAATAGTGGCCACATAGTGGCAAGATTATTACTATAATCATACATGGATGTTTAGATTAGTCACGGGATAGTAGTTAAAATGGTCGTTATCCAGCCACTCCATAATGGCTAATAAATACGACTACTTTCTAACTATACAAAACAGTCGCATATTAATCGCCCCATGGTCACTTGAAGTTACGACTATTTGATGATAACATATACCCGACGTCACATGGACTCCCTCTATAATCGCACAATTGTCGTTAACGTAGTCGGAGATTAGTCCCTATATCTTCCGACAACGCTGCGTTTATTTTATGATTACCTATGTTGGTCATATAAATAGTCGTAACTCGCCGACTAATAATACGACTATGAGATTTAGCGACTATGGATTGACGACTAACACATTTAGTCGTATATTTGTCGTAAGACCCCGATTAATGACTATTCTGCGATTAAAAGTGCAGTCGTAAAAACGACGTTTTCTTGTATTGAGTGTTGTTCAAGTCAACCTGAGGGGAAATATTCCAGGAGATTATGGTGACATGGAACAAAGTCTATTGCAACAAGAAAATAATGATCCTGTGATGAAGACTAGAATTAAAGATCTCGTTATTGAGAGCTTGGTACAAGGAGGAAACACAATAGATCTTGATTAAGAGGTCGGGGATGCAGAACCAGAAGATGAATTCCGTTGTAATTTATCATCTTCTGATGATGAGGATCAAGATGACGATGAAGAGCAGGGTGTGGAGCCCTTGTAATATGCCTGTTGACTTTGTCAAGGTTATTATGGTCAAGGTATTCTTTCGGTTTATGATAATATACCTAAATAACTTGGTTTAGGAGTGATAATGTTTCTTGTTTTGGCGGGTCTTATTTATATTTTTTTCCACTAGAATGGTTATTAGATTAATATTACTCTCAATTTGTCGGTCCCACAATATTCCACTATAAATTACAAAAATGAAAAACAAGAAGAATATAATATGGAATGATAATATAGGAATTGAGTGGAATACCTCAAGTACTGATATTACAACTCGAACTAAGAAAAATAATTATAGCTAAACTAATTTCTTAAAATACAAGTTCTTCCAAAGTCGAAGCTTGAGTTGTGATATCGTTTCTGTCCGCCATAAACCAAACCGCTATCTTGACAGACGAGCGAGTTTTCTTCTCCCAGCAAGGCCATCGATGAGATAGGAACTGTTATGAAATCAACACCTGAACCAATGTTTTCCTCAGGATAAAGTAACCCAAAAGAATCGATCTCAAACAATTTGGTCGTTTGACCTTGAAAGACTATTAGATGACTTTATCTAGAGGAGAATACTGGTTCCGGTTTTGTTCATGCCTGACTCCGGAGTTCGACACAGAACCGAACAAAAGAAAACAGAAGAACATGTCAGCATATTTAAGGAAGAACTTAAGATAAAATATAGAAAATGAAGCGAGGCTCTGTTAGAAGGAAAGGAGAGGAAAGAAGTGAAGATGGGGAAGAATGATTAAAAGAGGGGCTTTATATTTTCTGAGGTGAAGAAAGAACGGTCATCAAACGAATCCTGATTTAAAGCGACACGACCTTCCAGTCACGCTGAGCACATTCATTGGTAGAAGAAGATGCGTCATAAATATCACGGGAAAATTCTTAATATGCTAATATGAAACCAAAATAAGTCCAAAAGTTTTGCTATTGTTTACCTGCGGCTGTTAATTTTCATTTCTAGTTGTATTAGTATTCATTCTCATTTATTAAGATTACAAGTTGTAGTCGATTTCTTAATCTTAGTCAAAAAAGTTATTGACTTGAAGAGGCATCTTAAATATCACCGAAATTTTTTTACTATATATTAATCATTTATTACTAAAATATGGGTATCAATTACTGTTATCAAATTGAAATATTAAATATGAAAGCATAACTAATAAGGATCGATAAACATATTTAAACCGAAAGCATTATAAAACGTTACTGTTTTCAAATAACATACACTAATTTATGAATGAGATTTAGATAGGGACAACAACACTGCTTCCGGAAACATCAGTGTCAGCGGCATCTAGCTGGAACCTGAGATCTTGAACCTCCTGAATCGCGGATTGAACATGCAGTCCGATAAGCCTTCCACGGTCTCAACCCATGTCTCATCAGGTTCACCTATATAAAACAAGAACTTTAGCGAACTATCCTAAATTATTATATATAAACAAAAGAAATTGTTAAAACAGTTACTTCCAGCCCAAACACTCCTCCACATCTTGAGCACCACGATCTTTTCTGGACACTTAGTCTTCAAGTGTTCAGGCAAGAAGTCAACCGCGTAGTTTCTATAATCCACACACTTTTACTTATTCATCCTATTACGAATAAGAGAAGCAAATCAGAACTATCCTTATCAATTGTTCTTATTATCGAACAATTTACACTTTTATCAATTTTCTTGGTCATGGTGTTTACTGCTACACTACAAAAACATGCACTTATTGGGCGTCTCTGAGGTGCAACACTTTCCATTTCCTTGCAGGGTTATCGGGATCGACTTCAAGGGGCAGATGATCGAGACAATGCCCATGGTGTCTAGTCAGGATATTTGTTGTTATTTAGAGTTTCACGATTAGAGTTTCAAAAACATTTAAAAGATGGAAACTTTCGATAGTTTTTACCTATAGGATCGTCCCTGTCTGTTTCTATGTCACAGATATGGAAGAAATTAACAAATTCCATGTAGTGCTTGTTGTCCAAAGGGTCGATAAGTTCAATCTCAATGTCTTCCATGACTTCAAGTCGGTGGCGAGACTTTGTTGGATAGAAACCTGGATCCGCTCGGACTACCCTAACTCTAGATATCTCAATCCAATTGCCTTCATTTTTCTCAAGTCCAGAGAAGTTATTTACTTCGCCCGGATAAATGACCATTTAAATCTTGGCTCCCTGCACATGAGTGAATGCATAAAGATCAAGGACTCAGAACCAGTGCATTCTTGAATGCCTAAAAATCAGTCAAAGAATTTTCACTGACTCTCTGGTCGGCCAAGATGAAACTCCAATGTGGTCCATCTGCAAACACATAGTATGGGTAGACGCGGAAAATCTTAACTCTAAAGCGCCAACCGGTTTCAGTTCTGTTAGGTTGTATTTCTGCTATGCAGTTTAATGGACCATTGTGTTTTTGTTCTTTTTCAGAGAAAATGATAGTAGGAGAAACATTAGCTAGGAAGATGATTATTACGACGAAATAACTTCCACTCACCAAACAAAGGACTTGAATAAAAGAAGGTTACAAGAAATGAGGGTTTTAATAATGTGCCTCGAGCGCCGCTTCAAAAGAGAGAGAGAGAGAGAGAGAGAGAGAGAGAGAGAGAGAGAGAGAGAGAGAGAGAGAGAGAGAGAGAGAGAGAGAGAGAGAGAGAGAGAGAGAGAGAGAGAGAGAGAGAGAGTTACGTGGAGTGTGTAGCCCAATCAAATCAATTAATCAACGTTAAATATTTTGGTTAAATATCATGGTTAAAAATTATACAAATCGTACACTGGTTTTGTCTTTTGTTCTTGTGTAGCCCATGAGCCCTTGAACCGTATATTGGTTTTGTCGTTTGCTTTGGTGTATCCTCAGAGATATAGAACTGTGCACTGGTTTTTGCCTTTTGTTCTCTTGAAGGTTTTTGCAGAGTTCCTTTGTTTTGGCGGGACATTTATGCTGCAGCCACCCTTTAATCTTGTTTTGAACGTTTTGTTTGGTAGGCTTGTGCTTATTGCTTACACATTAAATGAAAGACGAGCAATATTTAATATATCTCTCAACCGATATTATTAAATTTACTTAACATGATAAGTTCGTATATACTAAAAAAAAACAGATATCTTGAAGGATTCACAAAATCATAATTTAATTTTTCAAACCATCATAAAACCAGTAAGAATATTTCACACCATCCACTTTATTTCACTATATATGTTTGATTAAGATCATTCGATGTAAAAATAAAGATGTAGCCTCAAAATTTAGGTTTTAACATCTCCAAAAGAAACCTCAAAATCATTTTTGAGGTTTGACTCACGTTAAAAGAAACCTCAAAACCTCAAATTTGCGGTTTCATTTTTTCGTTTGCAATCTAGTCCATATAATTAAATATTTCATTAGTTTTGACCCTTAAACAATTTTTTATCTTAGATACTATATATATATTTATCAATCTTAAGATAAAAAATAAATAAGCACATTTATCACTTCGAAATGCATTGATTGATCATATTTGACAGTATCACGCAAATATATTTGTTGAATAATTTTAGTTGTAATATTAAATGTAATTTGTATGTTTTTAATTATTTTATGTAATATAATGTTATAATGAAATATTTTATGAATTAATATTATATTATAATATTTTTAATGTATGTTTTATAGTTATGTAAAAGTTTTGTGATATAAAAACGCAAACTTTTAAAGTGATTTGATGTTTATGTTTGAGGTTTTCTTTTGGAGACAAACACCTTCAAACCTCAAATTTAAGGTTTCCCATACTTCAAATTTGAGGTTTCACTATTCAAAACCTAAAAATTTGAGGATTTACGGGTTGATTGGAGATGCCCTACAATGAAATCTCATAATGAGGTTTGCAGTTTCTTTTTTAGGGTATATGGTTTTGTTCACTCCAAAAGAAACCCTAAACCCTTAAATTAAAAGTTTCGTCTGTGCTTTAACATTCTAGTCCAAAAGTTATTTCTTAAATTTAGATGTGTACTATTTTTAATTTGAGTGTTACCAAAATTCCAAAACTATTTCAAAGAATTTAAAACACAAATTTGCTTTCATAAAACATGTCTTAAATCTAGTTTTACTAAAGTAAACTAAATTAGTTAATTTTTAAAACATAGTCAATAAACAGAGTCATACAAGTGGGCAAAATTTCAAAATATTTTCCAAACAATCCGGGACACGTAAACCCAATTTTATAGCCCAAACATTTGAGTCTATACCCAAGAATTTTCAACAAAGTGACGAGAAATAATCAAATACGTCAAACCCTGATTTTCTTATGTTCTTCTCCTTTTCAGAAATCTCCTTCGAATCATCTCTTTAATATCTCTACGCCCACCCATCTCAAACTGATATCTCTTCTTCAAATCTCTTATTCAAAGCTTTCCATATAATAGCTAACTTTGGCCAAACCCTATCTACTCTCTCAAATTCTTCCTTAAATCTCAATCATGAAACCTTTTGTGATTCGATGCCTTCGGGTACATGTAGCTATATCGTTAGTTTTATAATGCTTTGCTTTTCTTTTGAAGCAGAACATGCTCTGAATCTAATTATTTGTTTACAATTAATTTTTGTTTTATAGGTTGTAAATGACTCCTATATTCCTGAGCTTCAATATGGGTAAGTTGGTTGTTTTTAATGAGTGTTTGAGGAGTTAGAGTCTGGTGGTTAGGATGTTAATCTTACAATTAGCACGTAATTGAAGACACGGATCTCTGCTTAACTCATTAATTTTTTCTCCTAAGTTCGAGTGTTCGAGCGCTTACAAGATAGTTTTTGTAACATTTTAGGCGGTCTCAAACCATTCATAACTTTCTTCTAAAACATTTTTTGAGGAGATCTATCAACGACGTATGAAAGACATGGTTAGCATCAAAGGACTGCAGAAGCACTGCAAAGAACTGCAACCTCGTGAGATTTCAACTGTTGAATATAACATCTTTCCTCAGGTAAAGTAACATTTTTACAATACATATTTATAAAGTCATCTCACGTTCTTTATTTAATTGTTTTCTCTTATTGTTTCTGTCACATGCCACTGAGAATGATGGATGAGTAAATCCTTATGGAGTCGAAAGCTTGAAAGCTAATCTTTTAATGCGCAAGCACAAGCAGCCAAGACACTTATCAGCGTTTTTACCCACCAAGGGAAATTGAAGGAAGCTCAAAGTAAAACAACAACACCATCTGATTCGTAGGTTACTTATCACTGTCTCTTGCGTACTTGTTAATTTATTGGTGTATGATTTGGCAACTCCTAAACGCTGTAGTTTGCGTATGTAGGTCTTCTTTGTCTACATGTTACCAATGTTATTTTAAATGCAAGTGTTTGTTACCTTTGTTGTACCACTCAAATTACGGTATCACTGATTACCAAATTGAAAATGAAATTAATCCAAATTCTTAATTTACAAATAAAAGTAACTAGACAATAGTCAATTATTCGCACTACACACACAAACTAGTCGCTAAATATTTACCATCAGCGAATCTGGATTTTTCGAATAGTTGCTTAATAATTGAGATTTAGTCATTACACCGTCCCCAAGTAGTCAACATTTCTTACGACTATGTTGTGCCTACATTAGATAGTCAGATAGTAGTCGGCCAGACAGTACCATAATCGAATCTGGATGTTTCGATTAGACACTGCATAGTCGTTTAACAGTCGAAAATTAATAGCAAGATGTTTACCATAATTATATTTGGATTCTCCAATTAGTCGTCATATAATTGGTAAATTAGTCAATAAAGAGTCACCATCGTCTATGACAAAATCGTGACTTTACTAGTCAGTCATATAACAGTCACCACATAGTGGCGAGATCATTACCATAATCGTATATGGATGTTCAGATTAGTCGCTGGATAGTAGTTAAAATGATCGTTACCCAGTCATTACATAGTGGCTAATATTTACGACTAGTTTCGACTATACTATACAAGCACATATTAATTTCCCAGTCGTCACCTAGTTTAACGACTATTTAATGACAATATTTCTCCGACGGCATATGGACTCCCTCTATAGTCGTACAAAAGTCGCTATCGTATTCGCAAATTAGTCCTTAAATCTTCCGACAACGCTACATCTATTTTACGATTACCTATGTTAGTCGTATAAACAGTTATAACTCGCCGACTAATAATACGACTATGCGATTTAACGACTATGGATTTAGAACTACCACATTTAATCATATTTTTGTCGTAAAACCACGATTAACGACTATTCTGCGATTAAAAGTGCAGTCGTGAAAATGTTGTTTTCTTATAATGAGAGGTTTAAGAACTACTCAAACGGGACTGCAAAAACTCCGCTCAACCCTCAAGTTTATCTAACAAAAATTTTAGGTGAGGCAGTTTCACAAGTTGAGTATGCAAGAGTAATCATGAGTATTATCTACTTGACCAATTCTATATCCAATTTAGCGCACTCAGTAAACATACTAAGTCGATGTACGAATATATAGGTCATACTATTTGGAAAGCCATAACTAGAGTATTGAATTATGCTCGACATACCAAAAGTTAAGGGATGCACTATGTTAAAGAACAAGCCGTATTAGAAGGCTATAGTGATGCTAATTGGATTTCAGATTCCAAAAACTCAAGATCCCCAAATGGATATGTATTTACACTTTGAGATGCAACAGTAATATTCCAAAAAATACTCCTAGCCCGATCAACCATGGAGTCGAAGTTCATAGCTTTTGACATAGTTGTATAGGAAGCATAATGGCTTTGGAGCTTCCCGGAAGATATCCCGATGTGGGAAAGACCAGTGCCAACTTTGCATGTACAATGTGATAGTCGGTCGCATATCTCTAAGGCACTGAATAAATTGTACAATGGTAAATCTGGTCATATAAGAAGATGACACAAAACCATTAGACAACTGATCTCGAGCGGTGTACTTACAATAAACTACATCAAGTCGGCTGAAAACTTTGCATATCCGTTCACCAAAAGTTTTATATGAGATCAAGTTATTAAGTCATTAAGAAGAATAGGTTTAAAGCCTATTGACAAAGATTATGCTTGATTGACACCCTACCTATATGATTGCAGATCAAAGAACTAGGTTCAAAGGGAAAAAGAAATCAAATTGATTCAGAACTAAGCATTGTAAGACTATGTCTCTACCTAGTTCCTAGGATGATAAAACAATGCTTCTTGTAAGTAGTATTGAGGTTAAGCATACGATTTTAATTGTTTGCGTCAGAGCTTTGTAAGATATGTGGAGTATTACATGATACCTCTTAAAATACAATCTTGAGTGTGAAATGAGACCGTTTCGAGGAGAATGGAATTGAGGCTATATTCTACAAGTTCACTCATAATTAACCAGGAATTTGCAAGTCTAAATGAACACAATATGGAACAAATTTCTACAAGAAAATGTCGCTGGGCGATACATGTAGTCTTGGATTACATCAAGGTTCGGGTGGTTCATGACATCATGTTCACCTAAAGGCCGAGTAAACCTGACATATATTAAAATGATTGGTTCAAAGCTGAAAAAACTACCTATGAGACACATTTGAATTTTTGCATACTCTTAAAAGTCTATCTAGTATAGTCAAGTCTGTCTAGTCTAGTCAAGTCTAGTCAAGTCTGTCTAGTCTAGTCTAGTCTAGTCGAGTCTGTTTAGTTAGTCGAGTCTATTGAGTCTTTGTATGTTTAAAATCATTTGTATTCATGTGGGGATTGTTGGAACTAAAAATTATTAATTAGACATTGGGTTTATATAGTTTTGTGAAGTGTGAATTGAAATGAGGATTTTCTTATAGATGGCAAAGCGTTATGAGTTGAATTAGTAAGTGGCAAACTGGCAAACTTAATTTGTCTGACATTAGAAATGAGGAACATTTTTGAGGAGTATATAAAAAGATACTATCATAAAAATGTTTATATGACTATGGAAAGAGGAGAAACCACACGCACGTGTGCCACGCCGCCGTCTGGCCGACTTAGGATTTGTGGTTCGTGGAATGAGCCTCTAGAGAGTCTTCCGTGTGCGTATCTTTTTAGTCTATAAAATAAAATTAAAAATTTGAATATTCAAATCAATAAAAATATTTTTCAAATTTCCATTTGATTTTCGAAATTGTCCAAACTTACCTCATCCATAATTTTTGTAACAACAGATTTATTCTTATTATTATTACGAAATTCTCGGTTGACCAAGCACTCTGTCAATCGTCCATATATTTTTGTCTTCTCATTTTCTTCACAAACATTTAGCTTACGCATTTTCTCTCTGGAAAATTTCCCATCGATCCTCACCGCAAAAGCAGGTCTTCGGGAGTATCGTAGAATAAAGTTCGCCAAACGATATACAGCTGTCGTGTTGCGGTTTATTTTTATTATATCCTGGGACTCCTGAATCATAGATTCCTGTTACACGACGGGTTTTTCTTTGAATTAAGGAAAGAGATTTATATCTCGCCTCCAATCGTTTTTCCATTGTTCGTCTTTCAATCGCTTTATATAATTTGTTTTTCCCTTAATGTTTTTGATTCTTGCGTTATATCGCTATTATCGTAGTGTTTAATTATTTTAGTCCTAAACTTTAAAATGTGTTTCAAATGAGTTTTCCAAATGTAAGAAGAAATTGCATCCAGTTCATTTCCTTAAGTACAACTAAATGAACATTATCTTGTTTCTCAATGAGATACAATTTCTTAACTAGTAAAAAAACAGCACCCACATAAAAGTTCACAAATATGTCGTATTTTCGCTGCTATATTCCAACTGCAATCTTCTGCGCCAATTTGATCGTTGATTTAATAACTAGTATACAATTTTCAACACCCATATATGTGGCTTAGGGATGAAAAATATTATAAATTTATTGCACCAAATGAATCTTTTTATCTTTTTAATAGCAAAGTTGAATCTTATAAAAACTTAAGGTATTTTTGAATCTTTTGTGTGCTACCAGCCATAAAAAGACCATTTACCCTCACAGACAAGAATAGTTCATGGATGGATAGGGATCACACACTCTCCTTTCTATCCATTTTTATTATTATTTTTTCCTTTCTTTTCCATTTCACTCTCTTTCTTACTTTACATTTTTCTCTACCCCTCATTTTTTGTTGGTGGATAGGATGACGGAGTTGAAGTTTCCGGCCATATAGACAGCCAGAATGGAGATATAATCGGTTGATGTAGCGAAATTCCAAAAAAAACTTCCGGCTTAATACGGAAGTTTCGAGTGGACAGTTTAGACTAGGTGTCCACAGTATCGACTATTCGTGAACACTGTCACATTTATATCACATGTTAGACGCTTCCAATGGATAACAAGTGCCACATGAAATGTTGCTCTTTAGATAGATAGTGGGACTCGTTGTAATATGTATTCACAGTTCACATGATCTTGAATCAGTGGACACAAAGTACGTTTGGCCCACTATCCATCCAAAAGCAACACTTCGACTGACCACTTCCTATCCATGGTAAGTGCAAGGAAAAAGATAAAAATATGCATCTAGTGCAATACACCCCAAATATTAGGCATAAACTTGAAATTTCGATGTAATGTCCTACATCAAAAACCTAAACAAATCTTGATAAATTTATATACCGTTTTTTGATAATTCATTCTTTATCAATTATCTTAATCTGATAACAAAGACTATTTCATAATCATACTACCCAACCTAATATTTAATTGATCTGACCCAAAATTAATATTGATCATGTCGATCCTTACATGAATATATGACCAAAACCATCATCGTGTGAGAGTTTATTGGAATATAATATCTCACATCAAAAATTAAAAATGATCTTCAGTAATATATAATGGACATTCATAAATCCATTCATTACCGATTATTTTGAGGTAGAAGTTCATGAAAATATATATAACACCTCAATTTTTATAGTTAATTATAATATCTTAAATATCTTTCAAATATACAAATAATTTTAAAAGAGATGTGATCTAAAGAGTTGAAACTTGACAAAAGAAGCTGAATAAAAGATAGAACATGTCCAAGGTTTTGTGGTCAAGTGGTAAGAAGATGGATTTGGGAGGCTAACACGTTTCAAGTTCGATCTACCTACTATGTGAAACTAAAAACACATTTCCTTGGACATCCATATGGATATGGGTTCTTGCTTTCGGCCCTTCTGAATATCCGGAGAGAAGAATTATCCATGAGTTACACCTCCCCTTGGATATTAGTGTGAACATCTCCATAGGCTCAAGATACCCCCATATTATTAAAAAATAATAAAAAGGGATAGAACATACATATCAAATATATAATAATTGAAAGAGGTTTGCTCCGGATGCCTCATTAGCTCCCCATTGGTTGGTGTACCTCAAAAAAACATTTTTCACTTCATCATTAAAACTAATTTGACATACAATGCACTATTTAATATAAACTAAGGTAAAGTTATTAAAAAAATATAATTAAACTCAAATTTAATTTATTGTTCCACAAATATATAAATACATACAATATATTATAAGATTCAAATACATCTTTCATATTTTGGCGCAATAAATTAATAAAGATAAGTAAATTTGTGAAAATAAGAATACTATAATAAAAAAATTAAAATTTATTATAAAATAATGAGCAAAAAACCATTGAACCAAAACTATATTTAATAAATAATAAAAGTGATAATTATCAAGAATAGAAAAAAGAAATATTATAAAAGTAGATAAAATTATGATATAAAGAAACAAATTAAACAAAATATAAGAGAATAAGAAAAGAAATAAAACCAATGAAATTAACAAATTTTAAAATGATAAATAAATGAAATTAACAAAATTTCAACAAACTAGCATCACATTTGCAACAAAATATTCAGGATTGGTAAAGATTGTGTCTGCACTATAAAGATGACCAGCTTTCTTAATCCACCTGGAAGAATTTGAACGAAAGAATGTGTACTTCACGACTTTCAATCTCAAACATATACCTCACACAAGAAATTCGACAGCAGATAGGTTAGCACATAGTGCACCTCTCAGACAGTCATTATGTACTCATATTGGTCCGAAACCACCACTATAGATGCTAGATATATATGTTCTCATTTTCATCTTATTATAACTATATATATACACATATATCCGCAACTAAATAATCATCAAATTTTTAAAAAAAAAATTAAAATTATATATTAATTATATGATTAAATTTAGTAAATTATATTTTTAAACTTAAAAAAGAAAATAAACACAAATACATTTCAATGCTAAATCTATAAAAAAATATTAAAATAATTAAAAATTTATAGAAACAAATTAAAACAAAAAAATATCTAGAAACGGATTACAAGCAAGAATACAGAAAAGCCAAATAAATCTGAAATCATTTTAATGCATATTAATATAAAGACCAATCGATAAGTAATACTAATATGGAAGTCCATGTCCTCTCGCTAACTCCTCTGTTATAAAATCATGTAAAGTCTTCATCGTTCTATCTGTTGGAATTGTGTCCAGTAATCTCGGTACTGTCTCTAGAAAGTAAGAGTATGTCAAAGATCAGACATAAGTCATATAATACTGGGGATCATGATGGCTTGCTAGAGTCCGCTCATGATCTATAAGTCTTGGACTTATTGCCTTTATTATATGATCCCATATGGGTCACACGCCTAAGCTAACAGGAAAATGTGTTGGAACGGCTTAGCAGAAGTACGACAAAAGTGCCAGGCATTTGTCGTACTAAGAGAGAAAGATTAATGGGTCTGATTAAATGGGATTTAATCAGATTGGTGTTTTGGGCCCATAAGCCCAAAAGGGAAAGAGAAGGCTTTTAATAAACTAAAAGCCAAATCTCTTTCTCCTAACCCTAAACCCAGCGCCGATTTTCCTCTCTCCCTGCGCCTCCCACCAGCTCGGTCTAGCAGCCGTTTTCTGTGATCGCGTGTGTGAACCTTTGGAGGATTCATCCCTCGGTGTATCTCTCTGATCTATGACCTGTTCTATTCCTTCCGCTGCAACAAACAGGTAAAAGGTGAGATCATGTAATGTTTCTAATCAAGAGAACCTAGATCTGTATGTTTAGGTTGATATGAATCAGTGAATTACATCAGGATCAACTAAACAGTTCCTACAGTGGTATCAGAGCCATTGGTTCTTAGGATTTCTTGTTTTTGATTCATGTTTAGGTTGTTTATTCTGTTTAGAAGTGTTCTGAATCATCTACTGATAAGAAAAACACTTAAGAAACTGAATTGAATCCTGAACAAACGTTTGAAATCGCAAAACCGAGCTATATGACTCGTTTTCTTGCGATCGGCCGAGAAGGGATCGATCGGCTTGGCCGGTTGGTTATCACGGCCGAGAGGTATGGCCGGTTCGATCGACCGCAAGGCAAGCGTCGCATGGATCCGTAAGGATCGCATGGACTGCGTCGTCCGGTTGGATCGAAACGATCGTGGGCTTAGGCGGATCGGATCGTCCGATCGTAGGATCGATCGCGTCCCGGCTGTGCATCGCCCGTCCCGTCCCGAGCTTCCCGGCTGTCCCGATCTCGACGATCATCCCGTCCGCTGTCATCTCGATCTCGGATCGTGCGTGCGGCTTGCGGCTGGACGATCGTAACTTGATCGAGAAGCTAGGTCACACCGTGATCGGTTTGTGACCATTCGGTTCGGTTCGGTTTAAAACTTGATTAAAATCAACGTCACGGTTTAATAAACAGATTTTAATAATTTTATTAAATCTGGTTAAACCGGGATAAGAAATCCAATGTCGAAAGAAATATTGGATTTAGTGCCTAAACCAGGAATTTCTAATTTGATTTGGTTGGACCAAATAAATTGAGAAAATCCGGTTTAGTAAATAACCGGTTGACAATTGTGGTCATCGTAGTAATTAAAACTTGGTTAGACCAGTTTTAATGAACCAGACCGGTTATGTCAATTAATTGGACAATTGGGTCATGTCTTGGACATGGACCAATTCTTGGGCCTCGGGCCAAGAAGTTAAAACAATTGGGCCAATTATTTGAGTCTTTCTTCAGATCAATTTAAAATTTATTTTATAAAATTATAAAGTCGATTTTAAATTAAAGTTTCCGAAATTTTGAAATTAGAAAGTTTCTTAAAATAGAAGTTTCTAGATTTGCGGATTTTGGATTTTATGAAATTTCTAAAGTTAGAAAGTTTCCGTTTTTAGAAAGTTTCCAATTTTAGAAAGTTTCCAAAATAGTAGGTTTCCAAAAATAGAAAGTTTCCCGAAATAGTAATCTTCTATTTTGGGAATGAAATTTTAATAAACCTACGAACCTCAAATAATATCAAGCCTTGGATGTCTTGTCCAGGCTATGTCAGCTGTCAAAGCCCATTCAATTGCATTCATGGCCTTACAGTGTGAGGATGTCTGCTTTTGCGTGGGTAAGACAGTTTGTGATTCATAAATGTCATTGGGAGTCCCAGACATTAATGATTACATGACTGTATAGTCTGGTTTTCTTGACTAGGCCATCGGGAGTCCCAGGCCTTGAGACATCAGAGTGGATTGGGCCTCGGGCCCAGATTCACAACCAAGGGTTATATCACGGATATAATTAGCCGATATAGGGCTTACCGATATAAGCTAAGGTTGGGTGACGGCCAGTGGCCCACTTTAATCTTAGTTATATGTGGATCTTGGAATCATTATATTCTATTGAGGGTAACTGATGTTATTGAATATAATGCGTGATTAATCATATTAAATTAAAACGAGATTAATCATATTGAACATATTAACTAAAATCCTTTTTATCTTAATTTTCAGTTATGACTAGCACAAACAATCAAAACACTTTCTCGATCCGGTCTGTCCTTGAGGTGGACAAACTGAACGGATCAAATTTCTTGACTTGGTCGCGGAACCTGAGGCTAGTCCTCAGACAGGAGAGAAAGGACTATGTCCTTGAGAGAGCTCTCCCCGTGAGGATCGGGTCCAATGCTTCTCATGCAGTATATGATGCTTGGAATAAGCATTATAATGATGCGGTAGATGTGCGTGGTCTGATATTGGCCACCATGGACTCAGACTTGCGGAAGCAATATGAGAACATGGAGTCGCCAATAGAGATGATCAGCAGCCTGAAATTGAAATTTCAGGAGCAGATAAGGGTGGAGAGATACCAGTTGGTTAAGTCTCTCACTAGCTGCAAGCTACCAAATGATCATCCAGTGAGTCCTCATGTCAGTAAAATGATGGGTTACATTGATAACCTGAGGAAACTGGATTATCCAGTTAGCCAAGAGTTGGCAACTGAGATCATTCTGCAGTCACTGCCGTCAAGCTATGATAAGTTCAGAAGGAACTATATCAAGAAAGGCTTAACGAAGACGCTGACTGAACTGCATGATATGCTCAAGACAGTTGAGCCAAACGTGAAGAGTACCCTGTACAATCTCATAAATGAGAAGGGTAGGTTTACTAAACCTAATGCTGACAAGGGTGAAGACAAAGTTGTCCAGATTTTGAATCATGGCAAGCGTGTGTCTTCTGAGCCCGAGTCAGATACCTCTTGCGTTGGTAAGTGCTGCTACTGTAAGGAGACAGGGCATTGGAAGAGAAATTGCATTAAATTCATGGAAGATGATGAGGAATTGAAGTTGATGTATGAGACTACTTCCTCAGGTATTCATGTTATTACTTCAAGTTCTACCTTAAAGGTATTGAATACTGGTTGTGGCACTGATATTTGTGATAATATGCAGAGCCTAAGCAACAGTAGAATGTCCTTAAAGGTATTGGATACTGGTTGTGGCACTGATATTTGTGATAATATGCAGAGCCTAAGCAACAGTAGAACGTTGAAGGAAGGGCAAGTGAAACTACATGTCTGGAAGGAGCTTGGGATGCTGCCTCAGCCGTAGGGTTTTTCACTTATAGATCCCTTTGAGGCTTGGTTTTGTATTAAGTAATTGCTACAATGTACCTGCTTTAAGCAGAGTTGTCTTTCATTTTCTTGTAAGAATTTGAATGTTTTTCATTTTGATAAAAGACAAGTTTTGTTCTTTTGATCTTAATGAAATATTAATTGTAGCACCCTATTCGTGGAATGGGTTTTATATCTTAAACCAAAGAGTGCCTAAATGTAACATAAATACCGAATTGGTTTAAATCTAATGAATTAAACCTGATTTTTCTTGGCATAAAAGTCTTGGTCACATAGAGTAAGTCGGATTCAGAAATCCCATAGTTATGGACTGTTGGGCTCATTTGATAAGATATCTTATGAGACTTGAATTCTGTTTACTAGACCAAAAGGAAAAAAGGGGCCTATCTTAGCCGAGCTAGAGAAAGGCCCAAAGGCTTATTGGACCTGGAACATACTGATGTATGTGGCCCAATGAGCAGAAATGCCAGAGAAAATTTCCTGTACTTCATTGTCTCTACTGATTACTTCAGTGAGTGTAACTGTGTTCATTTGATGATACACAAGTCGGAATTCTTTGACATGGTCGAAAGAGTTCCAGAATGAAGTATAGGATCTGAGTGACAAAAGTATTAAGACTCTGGATTAAATCACGAGTGAGAATACTTAAGTCATTGATTGTGTGATCATCTTAATGAGTGTGAAATCGTTTCACAGCTCATTTCTCCTGAAAACCTGAAGGTGTTTCTGTGAGAAAGAATCAGATCTTATTAGAAATGATTAAAGATGAGTCACATGAATCTTCCATGATATTATTTAAGAATAACGCTCTAAAAATATCTAAGTTTACGCTGAAATAGTTCCACAAATATCAGTTGAAAGACACCACGTTAATGTGGATTGGAATCGATCCAAATTTGTCTTTACTGAGTATTTGTAGTTGTGCTACTTCGCTGGTTGTCCTAGAGAAACTAAGGCTTGTTACTTTTACGTCCAATCTGTTTTCTAAGAAGGGAAGTTATTTTCCAAGAAGAACAGTGGGAGTAAAAGCATAACTCGAAGTTTTCTTAGGGAAACCAAGACTCGGTACTTTTACGACCATTTTGTTTTCTAAGAAGGGAAGTTACTTTCCAAGAAGAACAGTGGGAGTAAAAGTACAACTCGAAGAAATTCGAGAAATATACAGGAGGCTGCTTAACCTATTGAGGGAGAGCAGCGGAAGGATTTACAGATTTCTGTAGAATCTACACCTGTGGAGCCTGAAGTTCGCAGATATGAAAGAATCAGTCACTAATCCGAGAGTGAATTCTCGTCATTAGTTCAGCCTGATGATCATTGAATGTTCGCATGATCTGATGATCATTGAAAGCGACGAATCTGCGAAATCCTAGGAAGCGAAAGTGAGCCCAGACTCCGAAGAATTACATTTTGTGTAAGTTGGCTTCATCGATCCATTCATGGATGGAAGCAAACATATCGGAGTTGGAATCTTCGTTCTGTTGAAGTAGTCAAGGTTTTGACTTGAACAGGAACGAAGCGGAACTGTGTGTTTACTAATAGATTAGTGGGAGCGATATTGCATTTCTCAAAGTGTATGTCGATGACATACTGATTCTCGGATATAACGTCCCAACGCTGTAGTCGGTAAAGGACTAGCTTGGGAGTTGGTTTAATGATTTACATGGGTAAAGCCACGTAGTTCTTGGATTTTGGATCTAAAGATAGAGATCCAAAAGAGCTGGTAGGACAAAGTCAGGATTCTTAAATTGACAAAGTCCTACACATTTTCAGCAATCCAAGAAGGGTTTTATGCCAATGTCACATGGCATTAAGTTAAGCAAGATACAGTATCCTACGATAACTGCTGAGCTTAAATGCATGGATAAGATTCCATATGCGTCGGCAATTGGATCTATCATGTATGCCATGAAACGTACTTGTTTGATGTTGCTTTAATGTTAAGCAAGACAAGTAAAGACCAGTCAAATCCAGCAAAGATACACTGGATTGCCGTAAAGAATATCCTAAAGTATTTGAGGAATACTAAGGATAGATTCTTGAGTTACGGAGAAAGTGAGGTGCTACGAGTCGATAGAGTCTGAAAGGCAAGTTTCCAATAGACAAAGATGATTTCCGATCACAGTCCGGTTATATCTTGTGTCTATCTGGCGGTGCAAGGCACTGTTGCTGACTCCATGACTTAAACTGAACATTTCGCAACTTGGGAAGTGGCGAAAGAGGTTGTTTGAAAGAAGAGTTCGTCACTGAACTTGATGTGATTTCCAGCATAGATGAGACTAGCTGCACATCAGATGTCCAAACACCTTGAGGATAGGTATAACCTATTCCGTGAGATAAATGACAGAGATGTTAAGTAGATCAGCAAGTTTCAACGAATGAGAACATTGCTAATCTATTAACGAAGCCACTCCTTAGGCCTAAGCGCGAGTCGCGGACTGTTGCTGTAGGATAAGTGAAATTAAGATGAAGTCTCAATTTCAGTGGGAGTTATTAAAGGGCTTTATTTAGTTATTGGATATGTTCTTGAAATAACATTTAAGATGTTTAATGAAATTATTATTTCAAGATTATTTTAACTGTGATGAAATAATCGTTCCAAAGTGATATAAACCATTTTATAGGTCATCGAAGTAAATGACTTGATCTTGAGTCATCGAAGTCATTTAGCTTGATCATGAGACCCTATATTTGATAAATGTTTTATATCATCCTGTCCCTAGTCGAAGGTTGTTGAAATTGGAACACCAACAACCGTGTGAGACTGGATTGGTACGTGACTTATGACAAAGTCTCAGTGTGTCATAGATGCGCGGCATCAAAGTCAGTACATAGGTGTAAGTTTGGGAACATACGACCGGACAAGACCCGCTTATAAGAACTCTTCAGGATATTTATATCTGTGTCATAAGAGATTCTTACTACGACTATAGAGTATAGTCCTTAGACCTGAGTTCGCATGCATGTGACTGCACATGGACTGATGCACTTTGATCATTGTCTAACGCTATCGTTCTGCGATAGTTATAAGGACCTTGTTTGGGTACATTATGAAATGAGTAGTTTACAGTGATGGAACAAGACGGAATTTGTCCCTCCAATATATATGGAGTGAATATCTCTAGGCCAATCGGAGATTTGAATACTGGAAAATGCATGGCCATGCTCAAACGGACTTTCCCGAGTCGTTTGGATTGTCAGTATCAAATCAGAGTCCGATGAACAAGATTAGGCTTTATAAGGATGACACCAATCTTGCCTTATGACTAATCGAGATATTGAGACAAAAGGATTATGAATACAGAGATTCCAGTACAAGTGGGAGATTGTTGGAATTGTGTCCAGTAATCTCGGTACTGTCTCTAGAAAGTAAGAGTATGTCAAAGATCAGACATAAGTCATATAATACTGGGGATCATGATGGCTTGCTAGAGTCCGCTCATGATCTATAAGTCTTGGACTTATTGCCTTTATTATATGATCCCATATGGGTCACACGCCTAAGCTAACAGGAAAATGTGTTGGAACGGCTTAGCAGAAGTACGACAAAAGTGCCAGGCATTTGTCGTACTAAGAGAGAAAGATTAATGGGTCTGATTAAATGGGATTTAGTCAGATTGGTGTTTTAGGCCCATAAGCCCAAAAGGGAAAGAGAAGGCTTTTAATAAACTAAAAGCCAAATCTCTTTCTCCTAACCCTAAACCCAGCGCCGATTTTCCTCTCTCCCTGCGCCTCCCACCAGCTCGGTCTAGCAGCCGTTTTCTGTGATCGCGTGTGTGAACCTTTGGAGGATTCATCCCTCGGTGTATCTCTCTGATCTATGACCTGTTCTATTCCTTCCGCTGCAACAAACAGGTAAAAGGTGAGATCATGTAATGTTTCTAATCAAGAGAACCTAGATCTGTATGTTTAGGTTGATATGAATCAGTGAATTACATCAGGATCAACTAAACAGTTCCTACACTATCACCAGTCAATATGAATGGAATATGACCATTATTTTCTACCTCTTGATCTACCCCTTGATCACCATGATGTTCATACTCTTATGCCCCTTCCCAATAAGAAAAATCACGGTCCTCGTGATGTGAATCAAGTATAAAATTGTAGAGTGCCTTAGTTTCTGTCGCAATCTTTATCTATTTTCTCAACTTACACTTATGATTTCCGCGGTCTAACATTCTCAATTTGGCTTTCTATACTCCAAATGTTTGCTTAATCACCGACCATAATCTAGAATGCTTACATTTAAAAACTTCTCTAGTGTTTGTTGCTGGTCTGCCCCTTGCAAAAAAAATCAAGGTGGTATTTGGTTCTACGATGTGGTCCTAGATAACCAGTTCTAGTGGGATATCCTGAGTCAACTAGGTAATATTTCCCGGTTGGAGGATGAGGAAAGAAGGTTCTTGTGTCGCACAATATGTTAGAACCTTTGTGTCATGAGCTCGACCAGGAACCCCAACATATATATTTATATATGAATTTCATATTGAAATTACATATGGAAAGCATGTTCATCGTTGGTTCACATTTTCGACCTCTGTATGATTCAGCGTTTTCAGATGGAGGATGGACTGGCATATGATTGCCATCAAGGGCACCAAATCCATGTCATCATCCTCCGTAAGAAATCAAAATGTATCCTCCAACTAGAATAAAAAAAGTTCTCAGAAACATAACTAGATCCAACTTAAAGTCTTGAAATAAACAAATCATCTACAGTTAAAAAATGACTCAAACAAACGTGTTGAAAGTTGAAACTAACATATCAAAACTAGTGAAAAATAAAACAAAGATGCCATAAACCACATAGTAACCGAACGTGAGTATAATAGAGAACTTGAGCCTCATCATTTAAATCAGCGACATAATTAGAATCCACGTATAAAAAACATTAAAGACATAAATAGAATCTGCATAAAACCAGTTTCTCATCAAAAATCTCTTTCAACCAATTTCTTTCACCATTCTATGTTTTCACCAGTCTCGAACTCCAAGTATATAACTTTGTTCTCATGATCTTCATAAGACAAAACGTTTGTTGTAGCATCTTGCTTCAAGTGTTTAATTGCTCCTTTAGAAAAAGAGACCACATCCTTACACTAGGAAACAAATGTAAGACACCATATCTCGGAGCTGACTACAACTAAAATCAGAGTGGCTTTCATTAAGGTGGTTCTTGTGTGAAAGTATCTCATCACTTGACTGAATGCTATCCCTAATCACATATGCTGCAGCTTGTGTTGCTGCTGCCCGTCTTTTACGCTTATTACCTTGGTGCATTGGAAGATGAAGGAGCATTCTGTGACAAATCATTATATGCGTTAGGAGAAAGGTCATTTTTCCTTCAACCAGATGCATTATCAGACTTGTTTTGTGTGCTCTCAAGCATGGGAGAAAAGAGTGAGACAGTTGTCGAAGACACTGAAGAAGAGTCGAATCAAGAAGAAGAGTCTCGTAATGGAGATGATGACTCTGTTAAAATGACCTCGAGTGAGGCTTAGGTTGTGTGCTTGGTTTGTCGGGGGGGGGGGGGGGGGGGGGGGGGGGGGCGGGGGGGGGAGTGACTAAGTGTATTTCTACTTTTTGGTTTTTGGAACTTAGTCATGGACCCTAGAATTTTGGGGGAGTAGGAAGTTTTTTATCTGATTACTCAATGTCGTTTTTAATGTCTTTTCTTGTGGTGTTGAACTTATGGCACAATCTCTAATGAATATGTTTTCATATTTGGATTTTGACTAATGCCTTTGGTAAGAATCAGAATTTTGTGCTTCGGCTGTGTGTGTGATTGTGAGATTTCTGATGACAGATACTTGAAAGGCACACAAAAGTAAAATGGTAGAGACTGAAGATTCAGCGAACTGGATCATGAGCTACAACAGCATCTGACTCAATCAACATGGAACATCACTTGGATCAACGATAGATATCGTATGTAAGATGAGTTGGATTTGAAGGATACGGAAGCTGAGGATGTCTTGTAGCTTATTGGGACAATGCATAAGGAGAGTAGTTGAGCTCCACAAGTAAAAAAGAGAAGATATATGCACATATACACTTAAGAGAATTTAGGAAAATATGATTTTTCCTAAAAGAAGATATATGAGAATATTCCTTTGGATAGATAGGAAAGTAGTAAAATGATCTAGGAGATATAAATAGGTCGTCTAGGGCATATGTGCTTGGGGCGCCGTCTAACGAGAGACTGCTATGAGCAAAGGTTTGAGAGTTCTTGTAAGGGAATCAAGTTTGGGTAATAAAGATGAATCTAAGGGCCTTTGAAATCATTTTTAGATCGAAAAGCAAGTGAGAGATAAGGTTGTTAAAGTAAAACTGTAAGTTTACTTTGCAATAAAAAGTATTGAAAAAATAATACCATGTGTTACATCTTTTATAAAGTAGCTCTCGCGTTTTCAGCCTCATTGGACGTTTTTGTGTGGAAAATACCCTTAAGGTCGTGAAGGATCACTTCTTCTCGCCGCACTTGATGAAAGATGTGGAAAGAGTTTATGACAGATGTGTTACTTGCAAGCAATCAAAGGCCACAACACAACCAAAGGTATGTACAGACCTTTTTCTATTCATTCTCATATATGGCTTAATATATCTATTGACTTTGTGATTGGATTTCCTAGGACTAGAGCAGAAAAGGATTCCATCTTTGTGGTTAAAGATATGTTCAGAAAATTGCACACTTCATTCCATGTCATAAAACTGATGATGCTTTGCATATTGCTGACATGTTATTTAGGGAGATCATTCGGTTGCATGGTATGCCTAGGTCCATTGTATCTGATAAGGACACTAAATTTTTAGTTACTTCTGGAAAACTTGGTAGTCTAAGTTAGTAACTAATCTTTGTTTTCAACCACATGTCATCAACAAACTGATGGAGAAACATAAGTTGTGGATAGAACTTTGTCTACTTTTTTTAGGGCTGTCATTGAAAAAAACCTTAGAACTTGGTAAGAATGCTTGCCTCATGTGTAAAACCATGCATTTCATTCGGCCACAAAGTTCTCTCCATTCTAAATTGTTTATGGTTTTAACCATTTGTCTCCGTTAGATTTAACCCCTCTTTCTTTTGAGTGAAATATGTAATCTTGATGGGAAAAAGAAGGCAGAGGTTGTGAATAGATTCATGAGTCATAAAGGAGGAACACTGAGGAGAAGATAAAGCAATATGGCAAGCAAGTCAGCAAGAACAGGCGCAAGAAGAAATTTGAGGTTCGAGATCAAGTTTGGATCTACCTAAGCAAGAACTGGTTTCCTACTGAAAGAAAGTGTAAGCTCATGCCAAGAGTGGATGGTCAATTCAAGATAATCAAAAAGATTAGTGGTAACACTTATCAACTTGAATTCAAGGTAAGTACAAGGTTTCTTCTACTTTCAACATTTCTGACCTTATCATTTTCTTGTAGATGTACCGGATTTGAGGGAATCCTTCTCAAGGGGGAAGAGTTAATGTGATCATAGCTCCATCAAGGACAGACGAGCTAAAATCCTAGCTTGATCTGATGATGGAAAGCTTGAACCTGAGGATCAGATTTTAGATGAGGAAAATGAAGTGATGACCGAGTGAGAACTGGATATTGCCGAGGGAGATATGGCTATGACCGAGAACGAGTTGAGCTTGGCCGAAGACGAGCTGAGCATTACCGAGAATAAAAAGACTTGGGCCAAAGATAGAATCAAGCATGATCTCCACATTCCATTAGAGCCAATACCAAGATCAAAGTCAAGGTAGTTTAATAGTACATTTCAATCACTTCTGGCCTCGACCCAGATTTAAATGGCTCGTCTGTTCTGATTTTCATCCAAGTATCTAAAGAATACCAAACCTAATGTGTAAGCCCATTTTCCCATTTTGAAAACAGAAGAAATAAGTCAACAAGACCAAGCCAAAACCATGTGAAGATTAAAAGGCCTAAGTGAGAAGTTAGGTGGTCATTTTTCTAGTTTGGTTTTTGGTTTTAGCTTAGTTATTGTTCTTTCCATTTCCTAAGTTTTTTTTCTCATTTCTTCATGCAATAAAAATAGAATTTGTAACCTATTTTTGATTCCAAATAAACAACGTTTTTCCTTTTCATTCTGATCTTTTGATCTCTGAGGTTAAATCTCATTTGTGTTCTTCTTGACCATTTTTGAAGTCTGGTGTGTCATATTCAGCCTTCAAACCTCTTATTATGGAATTGTGTGTCATATCAAGCAGAAGAAAAGGTTGAGAATATCAAGGGCAATCTGTACCCCTTATGTGACCCTAACACTCTACATGCTTGGACCATTTTTCTTAGCCTCTGTTCTAGGAAGTCTTAGTGACTTGTTTATAGTTCTGCTGCATAAGAAAAATCAAGAAAAGGAGAGAAGTTGAGGTTAGCATGTTGCGGCAGCGGTAAGGGGTTATACCGAAGCCGTTTGTTTTGTTACTTGCTTAGCCGAATTGCTTGAATTGTTAGGTTAGTAGTATCTGCATATTTTTCTTTCTGTTGCATCTATTAAGAGTTTAAAAAAGAGAGCATAGGATTTAGAAGTGCATTGGCGGCCCATTGTTGCATATTGGCTAGGTATTTGTGCATTGTAATATCGACTTTCTGTGTGATTACTTGTTGTGTTTGTTCTTCCTCATGTCTACATTCATATCATACGGTCTTAGGAATTATAGTAGTTCATCTAGGTTGTTATTTAGCAAAAAATAAATGAAACCGGTTTGCATATAGTTTTGCATAATTTCCATTTTCTGCATTTTCCATTTTTGCGAATTGCCGATTTGCCTTTTTTGTTCTTCTTGTTTGTTTCTAGTTCCTGTGGCACTTGGTTTCGTGTCTAGTGTTGTTCTTACTGGATTAGGTACCATGGAGAGTGAAGAAGAAGACTGGGCTGAAGATAAAGTTAGTTTTGGTGGTGGACCAGTTTAAGTACAATACAACTCCAGACCGAAGGATCAATGCCATGACGATGGAGAAGACTATGAGACGCATAACCTCTCTTTTTCGGGTCTTGACCAAGATCCAGAGACTTATTTCAGATGGGAGAGAGGTCTATAAGGTTGGTTTTGGTTCTATAAAATCCCAAATAGGAGAGACTAACTCATGCCATCAACACTCTTGTTGGAAATGCTAATATGAAGGTGACACAAGAAGAAGCTCTCAACTACTACCATAACCCGATCACTACTTGAGGAGTTTTAAAGAAGCGTATGTACAAGGAGTTTGTATAAAAGTCACACAACAGTAACTACATTCCCAAGAGGCTTATGATGATACCATCTTCACGAGTTTGGATGCCAACACCAAAGAAAGAGATTGTTTCGGATCAACAACCCAACAAGAGCCCATCTAATGATCAAGGTAAATCTCTAGACTCTCTTAAATTTTCTGACCATGACTTTTCATATCTTGGTGTAGGAACATCTCTCTTGTATTAAACATATTGTAAAGATGGAGGAGTAAAAATGGAAGACACGCTTGATCACACTATGATCCAAGAGGGTGAAGAAGACATCATGAGAAAAGCCAAACCTTACATGATCAAGACATGACCAGAATGACATTGTTATTAAGACCACAAAACCCGATCAAGCCAAGGTAAGTAATCACTTGGAACCATCTGATTTACAATCACCGACTTCTTTGATAGGGGACTTGCCTCTTGCCCAAAGTTCTTATATAGGTTCATGATCAATGAGAGAGACCACAACACCAGTACAAGGTCTAGAACAGAGCAGCCTTACACTGAAACTCGACTTTAATCAAGAAAAACTCAGTGCACAATATTTGAAATATCTTCCAAAGCTCATTACATGTCTAAAAGTCAATAAAGGGAGTGAGTATGTTACCAACAACCTCTTGATCAAAGAAGAGTCTCCAGAACCAACACCACTTCCAAAAACCGTGTTGACTCATACAACTGAAAACACCAAGAATCGTGGCCAGGTAAGTAGCAACTCAACTTGGTTTACTTCTAATGACTCAAGAACTGATTTAATAAACTTGTTATACTCAGAATCTGTTGAGAAAATTTTAGAATTAAACGAGGAACAGAAGATACAAACTTCTTGTTTTAAAATGAAAGTTAAAGTGAAGCCTGGTAATGTTAATGAATATGTCCGTGCTGATATGAGTTTAACTCTTTTTAGTTATTCCATGGCTGTTATAACACACTTGTTTCTTTCAAAAAGTGTCCATATTATTTAAGGAACGAAGGAAGAAAACCGAAAAGAAGTACCACCAGACCATGGATGCTGCAAGAAAGCCTCGCCACCACCTAGGGGGACAAGACCGAGACCCCAATAGATGATGGTGCAGCAGCTCTTCCATGAAACCCAATCCAGAGCAGAGGTATGATTTTGAATCATCTACTCAAAGGAGAACCTCCTGATAGCCCTTACGTTCACGAGCCCCGGATACATCAAGGTAAGTCCACGGACTCACAAAACCGCATGAAAGCTAACTTTCATTCTCTTGGTGCAGGTTATACAGTTTCAAGGTCAAAAATTTTCAGGAGGGAGATTATGATGAGGACATCAAGCCATCATCAGCCAAGAAGATATTATGATGGCTCACCAAGCCGGTATATGCCTTTGGAGAGAAGAAGCTTGATCGTACCAGGGACATAGGTGGACGTTTTGGGGCATATCTACCTAACCAGGAGGAGTTGAACTATAACTCAACCATTTACAGAAACTTAACTCACTAAGAAATTAACACGAAGTTGAAGTGCTTCAATAGCGTTTCACATGAGATAGTTATGAAAGTTACAAAATAGAAGACTTCTAGTGACACTGCTGGAGACCAACTGCCACTTATTGGAGATCCATGAAGGACCAGGATGAATCAAGAAAGAAAATAACTTTATCAGAAATCTTTACTCATCAGGGAATCCATGAGAGAGAATCAAGCCAGTACCAGTTCGGATGGAGAAGTTACTAAAGTTCCAACCAGTGGTTTCTGGACTTAACTTGTTTGGAAGCTCACAGATTTGATGCATTTCAGACTCACACATGGACCGACTGATGGAGCAAGAAAGCTGGACTGAGGTCGCTATCTCCATGGGCCGTCGGATAGATGGGCGGATGATGGGGCTTTGCAACTGGACTGAAGTCACTCTCTGCGTGGGCTGTTGGATGGATGATGGAACTCAAACTGAACACAGTAACAAGTCTCACACAAACAAGGGGAAGCCACTCAATTTCGATGCAAGGGGGCAGCCGTCAAGGGCTAAGAAAACCTTAGGTTTTAACTTCTTTTCTTCAATAAAATGCTGAAGGGTTTTCACCATATACATGTGGATTATATATGCCACATAAATAACAACTAAAAAGGCTTAATGGGCCTTTGCAAAGTATAAATAAAAATAATAGAAAAGATAGAATGGACCATGGTCTCTTTCTCATGTATCGAGCCTTGGAGTATCTCATTAAAAATCTTAGTGGGAAAATCCATTGGGATAAAACCACACTAAGGGAAAAAGAGCATAAACCTTGGCCCAAAGAGATCTTTCGCCAAGTATAAGACTAAAGTGCATCAAATCTGTGACCTTTCAAATAAGGCAAGTCCAGAAAACATTGGGTTGGAACTTGAGTAACTTCTTCACTCGAACTGGTATTGGCTTGATTCCAACTCTCATGGACTCCCTGATGATCCAAGATTCCTGAACAAGTTACTTTGTTGCTTGATTCGTTCTGGTCCATCCTGAGATTTCCAATAAGTGGCAATTGGTCTCCAACGGGGTCCTTGGAAGTCTTTTGTTTTGTAACTTGCATAACTTTCTCAAGTAAAAGAATATCGAAGGACTTCCACTTCGTGTTAATTCCTTCGTGAGTTAAATTTGGGGAACTAGATGAGTTGTAGCTTAACTCCTCATGTTTAGCTAGATATGCCTCAAAACGTATTACTATGTCCCTGGTACGATCAAGATTTTTCTCTTCAATGGTATATACTGGTTTGGTGAGCCATCCTCTAGTCTTTTTAGGTGATGATGGTTTGATTTCCTCATCGTAACATTTTTGGCTTAAAGAGGTGTCATAGGAGTTCAATTAACACTAAACGTGTGGCTGGATGATTTTGTCATGGCAATGCCCGTCCTTAGCGACAAGAGGATTCTATCCGTTATATTCAAGACTAGTTTGAATTTACTAAAGATGGATAAGGATGTGGTGGATTCACCTTCTTTGAAATCCTTCAAGGTTTGTTTTATGAATTTATATTAACTTAATTTTAAATTCCTGTAACTTAAATATTCATATTGATTCCTTTGTTAAAAAGCGAGAGCACGGTTTCATATTATTGTTTTACAAAAAAAAAAAAAAAAAAAAATCTATATTACCAACCAAATTTGATT
This sequence comes from Orychophragmus violaceus, assembly GCA_030180135.1. Classification (NCBI taxonomy): domain Eukaryota; kingdom Viridiplantae; phylum Streptophyta; class Magnoliopsida; order Brassicales; family Brassicaceae; genus Orychophragmus; species Orychophragmus violaceus. The sequence continues at coordinate 22,054,267 of CM058235.1, forward strand.
TTAAATATAAAAAATAATTGACAAAATTAAATTTGATGTAAAAAACGCTGACTTTAATGAGATTACATCCAAATTTACCAAAAAACTGTTGAAAACCTTAAAGGACGTTTTCGCTCGCTTATGACATAAGCGATCTCTGGCTATCTCTCTTAAAATATCATTACCATATAATTATCATAAGTTTTGTATAAATGTTGGTAATCATCTCCCATAATATTGATGATAAATGGCATTAAAATAAGGGAATTTAGTGAAAAAACCTCAACTAAAGATGGTTCGGATAAAAACCCCTCAACTAAAGATTTAATATAAAAACCCTTCAACTAGTTGTCCGTTAATTTTTTAACCCCTCCATTTAAAATACCGTTAAATCATAACGGTGCAATCTAAGAAATAAAAAAACGACAAGTATTTTTTTTTAAAACGACATGATTTTTTAATCAACACAAGTTTGTTTTAAGGAAAATACCTCTCAGCTAAAGATGATTTTGATATAAAAACCCTCAACTAGAAAATCTAATGTAAACCCCTCAACTAATTATTTTTAATATTTTAACCCCTCGTTTTAGTATATCAAGCGATCCTTGGCACCTAGGATCAGCTGCTGGGAAGCTCAACTCAGCTGAAGGGGGTGATTGATAGTTGGGCCAGGTAGCAGACTTGGGTTAGGGTGTGATGGCCTATAGCTGAACATATATATCTATGAATGAAGCGGACTGAGCGACTGGTTGTGACCGGTTCGTGGTCATGGCCGTATCGTGATCATGATCGAATGTGCGGCCAGAACGAGATAACAATTACTATCTACGTAAGGATGGATCGTGGATCAAGGCTGATAGTAACAAATGCGATTGGGTCATGGGCGTTAACTGTGCCTTGATCCATGATCCATTCTCGACTGATTGTCTGCATTCTGGTTCCAAGGCTCGATCCACCGATCCTTGCCGACAAGGATCGCATGATACACTTAGCATAAATAACCGAAGATTTGAGATCTGAAAGCATACTAAAATGAGGAGTTAAAACATTAAAAATAAATAGGTGAGAGGGTTTTACATTAGATTTTTTTGTTGAGTTTTTTTTTTAATCAAAATCATCTTTAGTTTAGTGTATTTTCATTAAAAATATTTGTGTTAAATATAAAAATAAGGTTGTTATTTAAAATAAATACATCTAGTTTTTTCATTTCTCTGAACGCACTGTTTTTATTTAACGTTATTTTAAACGGAGGGGCTAAAAAATTAACGGACAAGTAATTGAGGGGTTTTATATTAAATCTTTAGTTGAAAGTTTTTTATCCCAACCTTTGTTGAGGGGTTTCTTCACTATATATGTATTCTGTTAATAAAAGTTCCACTTTCACCAAAGGAAAAAAAACAAAAAGCTCCACGCCTTTAACTTGTAATTTTCTTCGGCCTCGATCAACTAATATGCAGTAACAGAAAATTGTGCGGTTAATTTGAAAATATGTCATACACTGACATAATACAGTTAGTATAATTAACGAATACATAAATCTGTATTTTTTGATGAATCATGAGCGTCCGATAGAAAAGAAACAAAATGTGTTGTTTTCTAGAGAGGTGACTAGAAAACGCCCACGTTTTGTTGTTGCCCAACTTATAACTAAAAGTTTGACGAATGTTCACAACACGGATCTCTCTCACAAGTCACAACTCCGTATACCATGAGGACGCTAACTTCCAATTGTTGCCAAGAATTTCTGTCAATAAGTTCACTCATATCCGAAAGGGTAATTTGGGCCTATGACCAAAGACCTTGACGTATTTAGTTGTATGACTATGACATTTAATTATTAAAAAAATATATTCCAAAAATACACCTATTATCTATGAAACTCACACAGATTTTGGCTGGATTTAGTTGTATCCTCGATAATTCGCACTCATTTACTTTTGGGTTCTTTTTTTTTTTCTTGGGAACAAAAAACATATTAATCTTCTTCGTGATGTTTCCTTTGGTTTATGTTTTTTATGATGAAAGCTTAAAAACATATTTCCTTTGGTTTTTATTATCTTTTTCGTGAACATCGACCATTAATCTATCAATCTCTGTTCCAATTTTTGTAAGTTCCTCTCATGGTTGAAATCTGTTCTGATTAGTATTAGAGTTGCCTAGATCCGTTTTGTGCTTATATTTTTTGGTTATCACAAGCTAATATGGAAAGAAAACATCTTTCGGAGCTTCCTTGTCACATTTCGCCGCACGGCAAAGAATCTAACGGACATAGAGTCAACACCTACGTCAAACCTGAACGGATCCAGTTGATTATGAACACCCTTGGCAACGACGAGGTGGCTGTCATTCTAAAATCATTGTTTGGGAAACTTGTAGCCATAGCTGAAAACCAACTTTTTCCGATCCATTTGGGCATTTCATCAAAACGCGGATGTTGTATGTGAAGAAGAGGCACAAAATTTGATTTTTATATGCGGGTTGGCCGATTAGGGTCTCACTTAGGGAATTCGCCATAGCACTGGTCTCCCATGTGGAAAATTTTTGAAGGCTAACAAGAAAAAGAAATGGTATTTGGTGAAGGACTAAAATATTGGGGCCAACTTTTTGGAAGTCTCAATTCTGTTACAGTGGATTCAGTTATTAAGCTTCCGAAGAAAAGAATTGTTCGTACCCATCACATATAATCAAATATGCGTTTCTAGCTTTGACCGCTTCTGTTTTCTATCCGTCATGTAATTTTCCAAAATTCTTGACATGCATGTAGAGCTGATAGAGATCTTGACTACTTCCTTGTGTATCCATGGGGTAGAGTTTCGTTGGAAATGGTTGTTTCAAGCATTAAAGCTAAAGCTGAAGTGGCTCCTGCTCAAAAATTAATTGCGGTTCAAGGTTTTTTCATTCATTTCAACTAGTAATGATCAAAGCTATGCTGGAGCTTTTTGAGGTTTTTGAAGTCGGCCAATCGCCAATTGTTGGCATCCCTACAACCATGGGCGGCTATGAGGAGGATTTTTGGCCTATAAATACCTCATTTCATGCCATTTTGCGCACAAATTCAAACACATGGAGAACTCCCATAACTTACAAAAGGAAATCGCAAGAGGCTTAAAGAACAAGAAGGAGTTTGGGCCAGATTCTTGAGAAAGACTCGCAGGCGGATTGTGATATTAGGTGCGGGTTAAAGGCAGGATCCAGAGAGGCGCAAACAGGATCATACATGGATCCTAGTGCATCTAAGGAACATGGTAAAACGACAAGCACAAAAGGTGTGTACCGTGGGTATGCCGCTTTGTCGACAGTTGGGTTGGTGGTTGGTCAAAAATATACCATCCCTCTCCATGCGAAATTAGGACCAGATGATAGGGAATCAAATGTTAGGTGCCTCCGCCATAAGTCCCCGCATGCGCACGATCGACCAACGGATCAATTGTGGGTGTGTGGCGGTACGAGTAAGAGGATACGCGGGTCGGTCCACGGGAAGATTGTAAGGGTCGCGTGGGCTGGACACGTGCGATCTGCCTATAAGTATGGGAGAATGTGACAGGGACGACGGACCGTGACCATGGACCGGGTACACCCGCAGGAATGATCGGGATGATAAGTCCGGATGCGATCAACCCAGCGTACGATAATTACTCAGTAATACTGAAAACAATGGCGACGGTTCCCGGGTCAGGACACGAACCATGTCCGTGACCTTTTCATGGAGCTGGCTGTTTGCATGGACTTAGGTCGGGCTAGGGAACTTTAGAACGGTTAAGGAATTATACGGTTTGTTTGGAATTACTTGTGCATATAAACTAGATGCTAGGTTACTGGATATGTGACTAAGTCTTATTAGACTATTGATGTATTTATGTATGCAGGACTTGAGGTTAATCATAGAGATGACCAAGCTTAGAAGCGCGGGATACAAGACTTATTGGATGAGTGGTAGATTAGACTGGATAGTGAAGACTGAACAATGTTATAGCCTTTTGTGCAAAAAATCACTATTTTATCAGTACCTTGGTTATATTAATAAAATACCCTTTTTTGCCTTATATGTTTATACTTGATAATTCTAGACTTAAGTGAATGTAATATATATATATGAAATAGGACATAGAAGAATGGCTGGAACCTTAGGGGTTTATACTGAGAGTTTCGGATCACTAAGTGACCGAATAAGGGCAACCTCCTTTGGCTTAGAAGCCGGGATGGAGTGTCAAGTTGGTATCAGAGCGGAGTTGAGCGGAGGTTTTTCTATGACAATTTGGGTTAGGGCACTCATCATTCGTCCGAGGATAGATGTTCCGCGCTAGATAGATTTGATTAGGCTTGGAGGTTAACTGTTAGGGTAAACTAACTTGTTGAATCTTCAAGTTGGAAGAAGAAGATCTTTTAAAAAGCTTAAGGATAAGGTGCCAGCTGGTATCGGGTAAGGTACAAAGGGCCGGACAACTTTAATCACATCGGGACTAACCGGACATGTGTTTGTCAAGCAAGGAGCCTTACCTACGGTGCTCCCTTCGCACGTTGAGACTAGGGTAGACGACCCGGAAGTCCGCAATAGGGAGGCCCCAAAGGATGTGGGAGAGACCTCACATGCGATCCAAGACGAGGTTGGGAGTGTGGGGTACAGTGTGACGGGTGGTGAGGTTCAACCAACCACAGTTCCGAACATCGGTGAGATGTGGAACATGATGAAAGCGGTAATGGACCAATTGACAGCTCTGACATAGAACGCTCCAACGGTGGAAAGGCTAGCTAGTGATAAAACTAGGATCCGCGTTGCCATCCTGACAAACGGCGATCCGATAAACAATCAGGCCGAGGTGGTCGAGATAGACCCGACTCCGATCAGGGCTGCTCGGAAGGTGGAATATCTGAGCATCTTAGGCCATATCACTAAGTTGGGTACGAAGAATTTCAAAGGAAGTGCGCATCCTGTCGAGGAAGACGAGTGGAGGAGTCGTTTGACCCAAAACTTCCTATCTACTCGTTGCCCGGAGGACTACAAGAAGGAGATTGCTGTCCATTTCCTGGAAAGGGACGCCCACAACTGGTGGCTTGCGGTAGAGAGGCGAACCAAATGGAGCATCCTGGCTTTTGTGGACTTTGAGACTAAGTTAAACAGGATATACTTTCCGGCTGAGACTTGGTACAGACTAGAAGGTCAGTTCTTGAAATTAGACTAGGGTTGTCTAACGGTACGGGAGTGCAAGACAGAGTTTGATCGGCTCCGGCGTTTTGTAGGACGAGAGTGCGAGGACAAAGAGGCACATCATTTCCTTCGTGTATTACGGGTGGAAGTTCGTACTCACTGCTCGGTTTGTATCTTTAACTCTGTCTCGAAGTTGGTCGAATGTGATGCCATTGTGGAGGCCAATTTAGCCGAGTAGACATAATACAGTTAGTATAATTAACGAATACATAAATCCGTATTTTTTGATGAATCATGAGCGTCCGATAGAAAAGAAAAAAAAGGTGTGGTTTTCTAGAGACGTGACTAGAAAACGCCCACGTTTTTGTTGTTGCCCAACTTATAACTATAAGTTTGATGAATGTTCACAACACAGATCTCTCTAACAAGTCACAACACCGTATACCATGAGGACGCTAACTTCCAATTGTTGCCAAATAATTTCTGTCAATTAGTTCACTCATATCCAAAAGGGTAATTTGGGCCTATGACCAAAGACCTTGACATATTTAGTTGTATGACAATGACATTTATCACAAAAAGTTATTCCAAAAATACACCTATTATCGATGAAACTCACACAGATTTTGATGCAGTGAAGAGAGAGTTCCTGCGACATTTTTATGATGATGCTCGCTCTGATCAGCTCAGACAGGATCTTCTGACATTCACTCAGGGACCTACAGAGCCACGTAAGTCTGCTTAGGTAAGGTTTAAGATGTACCAACGAGACTTTCCTCATCATGGATTCTCTGAAGTTCAGCTTCTGGGCATTTTCTTCAAAGGTGTGAATCTCTAGTACCAGTCTGCGTTAGATGCTTCCAGCAATGGTAACTTCAACACAAAGACTCCTGAGCAGGCAAGGATATTGATTGAGTACCTGGTGAGCAGCAACAGTACTAAGATTGCAGATCAGAGAAGGAAAGAGTCTGTTGGAAAGGTTGATCATCTGCAGATAGCTGAGATGAAGAACAAGTTGGATACTGTTCAGAGCTTGTTGACTAGCAAGAAGCATGTCCATTTTGCTCAAGAGGTTGAAGAGTTTGGACCTGAAGAAGGCTGCACAGAAGAAGATGTGAACTACATTGGTGGTTCTGGATTCCAAGGAAACATGTTTGGGAATCAGCAAACCAACAAGTTCTTCACTGGTGGACAGAAGAGTGCTTTCACAAGCAATCAAAACTCTTATGGATATGGTCAGACTTCTGGTTACCAGAAGCCTTTTCAGAAGAACAACTCTTATCAAAGGACTTATGGTCATTTTCCTATCAGACACCTCCTGCTACTAATGATCATGAGAGTAAGCTGGAAGCTATGATGGAGCAGTTGCTAGAGGGTCAGACGAAGACTGTTGTGGACTTAAACAAGAAGTTAGATGCTGCCTACATTGATTTGAATGAGAAGTTTGAATCCTTGAGCACACATATGAAGCAGCTGGATACACAAGTGAACCAGAATTCAAGCTCAGTTAAGGGGAAGAATGTTCAGAACACCCACATTAATGCTTGGTCAGTTCAGGTTGAGGATGGGCTGGATCAAGGAGAAGGATTTGAGGTTAAGACAACTGAATTTGTTACTGATGCTCAAAAATCCGAAGCTGCAATCTCAACGTCAACCGACACTACTCTTGACGTCGGCCGACACCCATCTTCAACAGTGATTTCGAGTCCTCACGACGAAAGGAAATCGACCATGATCGATTTCGGAATCAACGTCGATGAAAATATTGGCCAATGTCGACCGACATCAATCCAACGTCGGTCGACACTCTAGGCGAGAAGATCCAATTTCACCAACATCATGTGGCATTGCTGAAGAGAAGGACTACAAGCCCCCAATACCTTTCCCTAGGGTGGTTGTGAAGTCTAAACAAGAGCTTGATGAAGCCAGACGCCTGGAAGTGATGGATAAGAAGTTGAAAGAAGATCCACAAGCTGATGTTTTGCCCTATCATCCTTTTCTACAGAGATACATGAAGAAGATGATGCCATTCGACGAGGATTTGAAAGAATGGGTAGTAGTGCTTCCTAAATGAGTCAGTGATGTGCAGTTTAATCAGATCCCTAAGAAGCTACCAGATCCTGGTGTATTTTTCTGGATTGTTCCATCTTCGAGGATAGCTTTGAACGTTCCTTGTGTGATTTAGGAGCTGCTGGAAATCTCATGCCATACTCTGTGGCAGAGAGATTGGGGATGACAGATTTTGCACCCACTAGGATTTCTATAATCCTAGCTGATCAGTCAAGGAGGATTCCAGAAGGAGTTCTTGAGGATGTCCGTGTCAGAGTTGGGAACTACTTAGTCCCAACTGACTTTGTGGTGGTGAGGTACGATAGTGAACCGGATGACCCTCTGATACTGGGAAGACCCTTTTTAGCTATTGCTGGAGAGATGATCGATGTGAGGCATAGTCTGATTGATCTCCACCTAGGAGATGAGCCTCTGCACTTCAAGATGGATAAGCTGCGAAGGTCTGCTATTGACGGTCAAGCCTTTAGCATTGAGCTGGAGCCAGAAGCTCAGACTAGTGAGGTTTCAGTTTCTGATCATGGAGATAAGAAGATGGTGGTTTCGCAAGATCCCGCTCTAACATCTTCAGAGCTTGCAACTGCTCATAAGCAGAAAGCTCCAAACGTCAGGACTCCACAAAAGCAACGGTACCCATCTTCACAACTCAGTTCTACTAACTTCATTGCTATGAATGCATGAGAACATCTCATTCCTTCTTTCCTTGGACGATCTCACGCTGACACTGCTTACTCTCCGCCATGGATGAAGAGACTTTCGCAGAGGCACTCACAGCCTCTGTCGAAACCACCGGGAGTCTAATCTCCCACCAAAGTCAAGCTAACGACTAAAAACAAGCGTTGAGTGGGAGGCAACCCACTGGTAAGTTGTATATACTAGAATTTTTGGTCTTGCATTTTGATTTCTTTTGTTTTTGGTGTTTTTGTGTCAAGTCCCGTAGGATCAGTAGCACTGAAAGATCAGTGTCGGTCGACATCGATTTCGAAGAAGTTTCGAGCACGGACGATAATCGACCTCAGTCGATTTAAAGGGTCGATTTGGGTTACACAAGCCAATGTCGACCGACATTAACGCCAGTGTCGGTCGACACTGATACAATCGAGGTAAGTTTTCTTAAAGCCCTCGACCCGAGATCATCTTCTTCATTTCTCTTCTCGCCAAAAATCCTCCCAAAATCGCCATCTCTCTCATTTCTTGACCGTTTTCGACGATTCAAAGCTCCATTCCACTTGTTTTTATGTGCTCTATCCATTTCTAGTATCCATTTAATCGATCTGCGAAGGTATGACTCTGAATCTCCACTTTTCCGTTTGTGTTCAAAGGAAGAAAGCTTCGAATTTGGATTGATATATTGATATCTAGGATGAGTTTATGATGAAATATGATTGCTTTTGATGTTGTGAATGACTATCTGGATACAATTCATGAGATTTTGATGCTGCGAAAATCGGATCGTTGAACCTCATGCTCGTGTGTATATGTGTTCGTTTTGCAGATGAGGCATTCTCTGAACCAAGGAAAACGACCACGGAGAGAAACTGACACCGATAATTCTGGCCCCTCGTCGCAGCAACGAGACACTACCGATAATCAGAACCAAGCACCTTGGACAAGAATGGAAGAGAGGAGGTTCAGGGTCACTTGCTTCACGAACGAGCCTGCGGTAGAAGTGAAGAAGCGCGCTTGCACCCACAGGCCAATCTCAGAGCATTGGGATGATTATGACAGCATGTTCTAAAACGATTGGTGTAGCGTTAAGATTGAGCCCACACGGCTTCCTTGCATCACGACTATGAACAATCTGAAGATACGGTCAGATGTCTTGCGAGTTATACGGACGATTGGTTTGGGTACGATTTGTACCAAGTACTATGATCTGCACGAGGAGCTGGTCAGACAGTTCATAGGCACAGTCCGTGTTTACTACTTCAATGATCGGGTGAGGAAGGCTTCTGAAGGGACATTAACCTTCATGGCCAAGGGCAGAAGGTACAGGCTCAGCCTCCAGGAGCTGTGTGACATATACGAGTTTGACAGGACGCGAGAGAGAGTCAGTTTGCCTAAGCACTGGCCCGATGTGCAGCTTTTCTGGCAGCACTTTGGTACCGGAGTGTACGATTCCTAGACCACCAGACAGACCGTTGTACGCCATCCGGTTCTGCGGTACCTTGTCCGAGTGTTTGCCAACACTATCTTGTGTAAGATGGAGCCTGGGATGATGCGGATTGCTGAGCTTTTGTTGCTCTATCTTGGGATTGGCAGCAGTGTTGATGTCAGTGAGTTTGAGGACGCTCATTTCGTAGAAGACGTCAACATGGGAGCTATTTTTGCTCATCATTTGGAGACCTTGAAGGCGACGAAGCCATTCACTGGGAAGACGACTAAGACAGAGACGGTCGGGAGTCTTTTAACTCCCATCTTTGACCACTTTGGGCTCGACAGGAGTTAGATGACCATTTGAACTAAGATACCTACCATGGACTTCACTCATCTGAAGAGCATGCAATGGATCAAGGGAGATATTAGTGGGAGACAGTTCTTGTGGCGCTTCACGGATACATCTGGCGTTGAGCGTCTCTTTCCCCTTCCAGCGACCGAGCTTACAGGCATCACAGATGAGCCTCTCTCACTCTCTTTTCAGCCCAATGTGGAGCTTTGTCGGGCTGTTCCGCGTCGCTCTACTGTACTTCGAGGAGCTTCTTCTGGAGCTGCTGCCCCTGCTGCTGAGCATGAGGCTGTCCATGCTAATGATCCAGATGAGACCTATGGGTTTCCCGAGCTTCCAGGACCAGCAGAAGACATGCCAACATGGCAGTTTTAGAAGTGGTCAGCATGTGTTCTCAAGGGCATTTGGAAGAAGGTTCACAGCATGTCTTGCCAACGCTCACAGCGCGTTCACCACCCGCAGCCACGACGTCGCGCACTAGCGCAAGCACCTGTCCATGTGAGCACAGAGGATGAGGAGATAGAGGAGGCTGCTGACTCCGAGGAGATGGATGATGGAGACTCTCCAGTCTTCTAGACACTTGCTGCTGATTCTGCGTTTGCTTTTTTTTCCTTTCTCTTGAGTCATTTTGTTGTTTCTTCTGAGTCAGTCTGTTAGTCCGGTCTGTTTGGAACTTTGATTATTTGGGTTTATGCATCATTATTGTTGTTTCTGATGTGATTTTGAGTGACCTAACACAGCAAACAGGTGACTAAATTGAGTGCTAACCCATGAACTCAACCACGGCTGATTTTACATCCTGCGTATGATCCCACGAACCTGATGTCGGGCGACACTGACCTTAGTGTCGGTCGACATCGGGCGTGTTCAGGTTCGACTTTTTCACTCAATAACTCTATGGTTCCAGATTGATTTCGTCCGATCCCAAGCTGCGATTGCACTGGGGACAGTGCAGTCTAAGTGTGGGGGACGTGGTTACTGACATTGTGTTTTTTTTTCTTAGAGTCAGCCCCTTGTTTTCAATGGTTTTCAAAATGGTTTTATTGAGTCAAAATGTGTATGAAACTATGATTTTTCGAGGAAATTTTTCGCTGGAACAGGAACTAAGTGGCCACTGGATGGACTTGCAGTAGCTCTATGACTATTAGAAAACCCCAAACGGATCAACTTACCAAGGACACCCATATCTAACCAAGTATTCAGAGGATCCATCACTAACTTCACCTCTAATCATGACTTAATTTCTCACTTAGGGACTTGATATCTCTGGATCGGATTCCTCTGATGTGTTGACACAGCCTATGATCATGTCTAAGTATGGTTCTTGGTTTTCCCCTCCTTTGAAAGTAAAAGAAAAAAAGAGATTAAAACTGAGGATAAGCTAGTAGCTTCGAAGTGGTCCCGGGAGTGGTAGAGACCCATATTACCTCCTGTGCATCCATGGAAACATGTCCAAAGTTACGCCCCGAATAAAAAGGGAAGAGCACTGATAGAAAAAATAAAATGACACCCAGTGGGGAAAATCAGTTGCTAAGGGAGACAGGAAAAAGAAAGGAACCAGAAATCGACAGTTTGGTGGTCAACTACAGACTGGGTTGAGTCCATGCGTCCTCTGATCGATAATCCCTATGTGAGACCAAACCTAATTGTATACAGAGGTTAGTGTGGTGAACTGGAATATCCTAATCTGATTGTGGAGTTTACTTGGGATAATTGCTAAGTATGGGGGAAGTATATTGTGGTCTTGATATTTGTAGGAAAGTTTTCAATGGCTTACTAAGTGAATGTGAATGCGAAAGTTCCTAGGACGAAATGAGTTTCTTAGTTTTCAAACCTCTTTCTTATGCTTTAGTTCTTTTACTTGCTTGAGGGTAAGCAAGAGCTAAGTGTGGGGGAGTTGATATATCATGGTTTTCTAGGTTTTCAACCATGATATAGTTGTGTATATTGAGTCTTTAACCTGGTTTTTCGAGTCTATTGAGTCTTCTACAGGTAGGCTTGCGTTTGGAGCAAAGAGTGGGATTTTAGGACGTTTCTGGAAATCTGTGCAATGAGCTGAAGTTGGAGTCTCGACCACGATTGGATGTTGACCGACATCAACTTAGTGTCGGTCGACACTGAGGGCGACAGAACACTATACGCCGAGTTGAAGACATCTTTTAAAGAATTGCAAAGTTGCCCTAAAGTTTTCCCTAATTCTAATCTAGCCCCAAAACGTGTTTAGGAGTTTTAATTAGGTTTTCAGACTCATTATCATTTATCTTGTTCTTACTTTTGTTCTTGCTTTGGAGGTTGAGAGATTTGGTGCCAAGGGGCTGTTCTTGCTACTTGTAACCTTTGAGAGAAGGATTTCGAACCCCTTTTTATCTATCTATTCAGTTTTTGGTTTTCTATTCAATGATGTATTGTTTATCTGATAACATGTCCGAGTAGTAACCTAGTTAGATTTAGGATTTCTCATAGGGTTTTTATGCATGTTTAGGTAACTAATTAACTAAGATTCTAAATCTATTCGTTCATCGCCTAAGTTGTACTTAATACTGAATTCTAAACTGATCACCTAGGATTTAGATCTGAGAATATTAACTTAGCACGAGAGTGTGAGTTATAATCTTAATAAACTTAGTGTGAGAAATTTGACTAGATACAAAGATATTTGGTTTAGGAGAATTGTGAACCGAAGAACCTGTTCCTAATGCTTGTTTAGAACTCTAGGATCACAAAGAGATTTGGATCGCTAGGTTGCTAGATATAGAAATAATCTCAGCGAGAGTTGGATTGTTTAGCATTGTGTTTCTAGTTCTTGAACTCGAGCTTAATCTGAATCCGGTTAGTTAAGTGTCTAGCATTGTATAATTCCCGAGAACTTCCTAAGTCTGATGCCTTTCTCCCATTGAAAACACTCTTTAGTTTACCTGCAATTGTTTACTGCTTTCTCTTGATTGGCTTAGCTTAACTGAGAGACATATAATCTGTCATGTGAAACTTAAGTCCTTGTGGATATGATACCATGAATACTACATTCGCATAACTGTGCACTTGCAGTAGAATAAGAATATAATTTGACTCTATCACGCATCCAGGTCTGTAATCTCGTGTTTGCTAGTCAATGGGGACACTCACTACCAATGCTTTCTGCCTCATTAAGTGTTCTGTGAACTCAAGAACATGATATGTGTACAATGATGGGCAGTGACTGGATCTTGGATACACCTACAAAAATGTAATCTTTGGGCGTCAACATAATGCTTATATGATAAATGTGTTTACCAATTTAATTGTTCCTATTATATAGAAAATGTTTTGTTTATTAAAATTACCAAGGAACATATATCAGGAACATTAGTTGTTATACTAACTTCCTCACTTAGCAAAGTTAAGTCAGCGAACAGCTGCAAATGTTAAAAATATTAATACTAAGTTCATTGGTTAGCAATTCTAGGTAGGTAAATTAGTTCTTGTTCAGCTTCTAATACAATACCTATTATTTCATGTTAAGATAATAATTGGCACTGTGCGCAAGGCTGTGATTATAGAATTTTGAAGAACCACATGTACGTCTTTTCATTTTCTCCGTCAACAACCCTGAAACCTAGTGCAATGACTTGGTAGTTCCCATCTTGGCTGCTTGCGGTCAACAAATAGCATGTGTACTTGCTTTTTTGGAAGGTTCCATCTACGAAAATTACCTTCCACATGAAAGGAAAGCCAGAAATAGATGCACCTCAGTCGAAGAAAAATTACTTGAATCTTTACCCAACCCCCTCCTTATACTTCGTTTCAAGGAAGACGAGTGACCCTAGATTAGCTATGACCAGCATATGAAGGTATTTTGGAAACAGCTTATATGATTCCCCTGTTGTTCCATTTTCAGAATCCATTGCTAATTCTCAAGACTTCCACACTTTCCGATATGAGATTGGAGTATCATGACCAGCTCGCATTATATCTCGAATCATTCTTGGGCGTGGACCAGCTGTACGGCCCAAAAATCGGGTCCTAATTATGTCCCCAATAACTTTTTAGGTAGCCTGTCTCTGAAACTCCATCCATTCATCCACCGTACACATGTGATTTAGACGCACACGCCTGATATGGTAGTAGTCAAAGTCACTCATTTTTACAGCGTAAACACGCCACGGGCAGCAACTTCCAATGTTCTCAAGGATCTTCATGCTTGGGTTAAATTTCTTATCACGGAAGCGAAATTTATTTGCTAGAGCATGAAGCGCCATATGTGTTTTAAATGCATCACGGTTTTTGAACATCACTCCAACGTACAGCTCCATCGGATTTTTATGAACAAACCCTTAATTAATTACAAAAACTTAGCCTCAATAGTGTAACAGCAAAGACACATTTAACAAACCGTTATACTGCTAAATATTATATTAGAATATAATATAATATGTTTCTTCACACACCCTTGTTGATCCCATCATCCCTTTTTGAATCATCACTTTTCATCTCACATTTAGCTCCACCATATCACTGTTGGCCCCACTTGCTTATCCCTCATGCATTTTAAGGTCTTCAGGTGTCCAGAAGCTGCAACACCATTCAATAAGCCCAAATATGTAATTAAAAGCATTTCTAATCTTGCTATGAATAGGAGTTTCAGATTCTTACATTAGTGCACTCCTTTTCTGAATCTTAGTTAATCCTGTATTTTAATTCAAAATCAGTCAAAGACAGCTAAGTATATAATTGTCACGTTATCCAACAAAATAGTACCTTCGCTATTTGCTGTCTCCATTCTGAAAATATCAATATCATTTTGGTTACTTGGTCCTCGAATCTCTATGTTTGGGATGTTTCCCAATGTCATGTTTCCACCCGCATGATCTTTTCTAGTGTTTTTTTTAGTTCATTGATTCTAGTATTTTTTAGTTCATTGATCTCCTTTTCTAGTTATTTGGTTTTGCAAGCTTTGGGTGATTCTCCTTTTCTAGTATTTTTTGTGTGTTAGCGGCATCTTTCTTTAACAAGTTTATTTGATCTTCTGTGTACTGTTCTTGGATAACTCGCAAGCTTGCAGGAATGAATCCTGATTTCCTTATTTCTGTAAAAGTATTAGCTTATGTCAGTGTTGGCGATGTTTATAAGAGAATTTAACATAACCTCTTTCGTTGTTAGCACGCTAAATAAATCCTTACCATGTTCATCGTAGTTTTCTGTGAGCGTGTAGAAGGGCTCGTCCATGTCCAATGTTTCCCCTTGTCAACGTTCTGTCCTATGGTTAGCTCCTTTGAAAGTTCCTCAGCAGGAGCATAACAACTTAAAGATGAAATTTATGTATAAAAACATACATCACAACATCAGAAATAGAGCTGACCTTGTCAAATCATACTCTCTCCTGTTTGCCTTGATGATTTACTTTCTAATGATATGATTAGGACCGCAGTAACTATATTAAAGCAACAATTGGGGTTGTTATTGGCCAAAAGTTAAATGTACCTTCTGTAGCCATGGATTTGTCAAACCTCTCCATTATATCGTGTATGACTTATCTACGAGCCAGTTCATACCATCAACTAGAGTTGGATATTCCAGAGTCATCGATAACACCTTCATGTGTTTCCACTATCCCCTTCATCATATTTATACCCGCCTCTTTCAACACTGCCATTTCGTAGCTATAACTATCTCCTCCATCACGCTAACACTCGCTGGGATGAAGCATGCTGCCTGACCACCTGTTAAACAAACTAAAACGTTTAGATCATTTTTACCCCATATTGTTATACGGGATGTTAGTAATGAAATCAAAGATCTTACCCCTATAATCTCCCTTACATAACAAGGTTAGAATGTCATAATCCAGGCCAACTTCTTTTTCATTTTCCACATCCCATCCTAGTTTTAGATCTGTTGATGATTCTCAAAGACCGTTATTAAATGTTAATATACCCTTTCCCTTGTCGGTCCGAGCAGATGGGGGCAAACCAGTGTTGTTCATAAGGCGCTAACATGTTAATATCAAGCAACTCTCAATAGTCGATTCACAAGTTATTATACAGTTGCCTCTATTTTTACCTTGGTAAATCTGCATATTGCATAGTGAGTCCCCCTTGTTTTCATGATAAACGAATTAATAGTGTTTATACATAAATGAATAGTTATTAGTCATTTATTTTGAATCATTAAACAAGGAAATACCTCCTAAGTCTGATCTTCGCAGGCTTAGGTTTGATATTGTCGCTCAAAATCCAGTATCCTCATCAACCCTTCTGTGAACAAACTAGGATTAATGAAGTCCCCACACTTGGTCCTTCAGACGATCCTGTTGATGGTCGTCCTCCATTTCTTGGTCAAGAGTGCATTTTAAAAAGTATCCTCCATGGTCATTATTACATCTAGGCATGAGAGTGAAACGTTATTGTTCATGTTGTAGGAAAAGCATCCCAGTAAGTTTCTGCATCTGCTCCTGTACTAGTACCCCGTCCCCCCCCCCCCCCCCCCCCCCCCCCGTTGTCTAATCGTCATAGGAGTTTTATGGTAACTAGGTTGTTCTGAGCCTATAGGTTGTTCTGAGCCTAGCTTCAAACTTGTTTCACCAAAAACATAAGACAACAACCCACACATGTCCAAAACTGAACGCTGGTAGAGGAGATATTTTTCTATCACCGGAAAACCTACTGAATCACAGAGCGGCATATATATGTGCTCTACTCGAATTGCCATGAATAGCTCGATATCTCTACCCTCGTCTATGTCCATAGGAAGTGTATGTTTGCATTGAGGGTATATAAAAGAGTGGTTAGTGTTTTGATTTAATTACCGATAAGTATTTTTGTTATCATATACTATATATTAATGTGATTAAGTTTATAAAATAACGAGCTAGATTTTAGTGTTTAGAGTATATAAAATAGCGGTTATGGTTTAGGGATTATATTAGTTGTGATTGGATTTACAAAGTTGTTATTTCTCTAATTATTTTTAAACTTTAATATTGTGTGTCTTAACTTGATTGGCTATAATGAAAGGGGAATTTAACTCTAATACTTTGTATCTTAATTTGATTGTCTATAAAAAAAAGGGATAACAAAAAGTAGAGTGAACCGAAGTATTACTCTTTATTTATTTGTTTATGGTACTGGTAAAACTAAATATTTACATAAAACCTTTCTAAAAAATATTATTTTATTGAATTATGTTATATTTTGTATCGAAACTAATTTTTTAATAATTTATCGAGGTTGTTACTTTATAAAGTTTATACTGTATATTGATTATTCTATGGTATGAATGAACTAAATGACAAAAATTATTGGCAACAAGTGGAAGCTAGGGATTTGGAATTGTGAAAGAGACAATCGTCAATTATTTTTGTTAGAAATGGGCACCAACATCTAAAACGTGCGCTAGGGCACCTTTCTAGAATACAAAAAGTAATAATAATAATGTAATAACACCCGATGAATTGGGTGAATATTATAATTTGAGTGAAAATTAATGATATCTGTTAGGTATATTCTAATTGATATTCACATCAATTTACTGTAAAAGATGAGAATGTAAGTCGAGACACCTCGCAAGATCTAATCTCGAAGTAAATGTCTAAACCAAGTAAATGCTTCTTAGCACATTAAGACTTGGTTTCGATCGACACTACCTTTAGTGTCGGTTGACACCCATTGTGTTCTGAGGATTTTAGATTAAATGAAGTTTCAAGAATTGGAAAATTTATCCAGAAGTTTCTTATATTTTCTAAGAACCCAAAATCGTGTTTATGATTATATTTTAGGTTTTTTAGCCTTTATATAGGCTATATTTTATTTTTATTCTAGAGAGATGAGAGCTTTTGGGACTGATCTCTAGAGATTTCGAACTCAATTTTTCTCTATTGATTTCTTTTATGCAATCTGTTCTTATTATAATTATGTTTCAATGATCATATTTCTTAGTTAGGTTTAGGTTCTCATTAGGGATTTCAAAGATAGCTAGGTTGATTGATTACTTAAGGATTCTTAAACTCTAGTTCTTCATTTATGTTGTTCATATATATTTATTGATTTAAAGTGGCCACTTATATTACTGATTATAGGTTAATTTTCGCAACGACAGTTGGTTAATTAACTAAAAAGAACCAATGAGAGGAAATTGCCTATTGGCAAAGGAATTCTTTTTAGGGAATTTGTAAAAATTAAAATGTGATTAAATTCATGTTTATACTTTATAACTCGCAAAGTAATTTGGTTATGTATGTTGTTGGACATAGATAGTTTTCCCAACTGGTTCATATTATCTTTGTGTTTCGAGTTCTGGGAAAGAGTAAAATCTTGATTGATTGATTAGCTTTCATTCCTGAGTTTTTTTTTTAATTCCTTGAGCCTAACCTTTCTTCCTTCTTGATTTTACATCTCATTTAATATTTTGATTTCATATCTACATTAATCATTTTTCTTATCTTGACTTTAATCGATTAATCTATTGCGTACGTTTGAGACCCATTATTCGATACCATATATACTACAACTGATTTGATGTTCACTTGCAGTTAGATCTTGGGGATGTAAGGTTCACTCTATCAAATTTTTGGGGCCGTTGCTCTGGGCCTCTTTGAGTGCCAATATACTTTAGCAGTAGAATTTTGACTAGGAATTTTCTTTTTTTTTTGTTTGATTATTTACATGTTTTTCTATTTGGGCGACTAATACCGCGTGTATGGTAATAACAAAGTCATTAATTTGTCGCTATTGTACGCCTAATATGCGACTCTTTATTTGTGTTGCAAAGCAGTCGGGTATGAGTCGTCTCATATAGTCTTTTTTTATTTAGTAATATTAATATAAGATAATAAAAAGTAGCCGGGTTCAAATTAAGATAATAAAAATATCATTAGTGTTTAAGGCCCAAACATATTAACTAAACCAAAGGTTGTCTTTTTTTTGTCTTTACACAACTATAAAGATTCTTATCCTAGAAGATTCATATTATACTGTTTACAAAAAAAAAGTACTTGCTTTCTAGATTTTGTGTGAAACAACATCGGGAATCAATCATGTCTCTTCAGATTATCCAAAGAGAGTTTCTCAGATCAACAATTTCCCATTTCTTTTGGATCTAAAAGTTTTCCTCCTGCGTGTATGGAAGTGTGTTTCTTCCGTTGGAGATCCTAAAAAGGCAATGATTTTGGTCGATAAGGAAGTAATATCTCTTTCCATTTTTGTTTGTTCTCTTTTTATTCTTGCATGTTTTATTGAGTGAATCATTTTATGGATTTAGGGTATCTAAGATAGAGGCAGATGTTCATGTCTCTGATGTTGATAAATTCCGTTGGTCAACTTGGTTTGAGGGTCGTTGGTTTAACCTTACAAATCCTTAAGTAGTTCTTTCACCAATATATCTTTCCTTGAATCCTCACAACTTCAGCTGGTTTTCACACCAGAGACATATTTCTATGTGACTTACCATACTATTCCAGATGTTCGTGTTATGGTTTCCACATCTATTACGGTTATATTAGATTGAGGGTTTATGATCCTTAACCTAAAGGTAACTTAAAACAAATATTTTCTTTTCTGCTTAGGATTACAAAAATTATGTTATTTGCATGTGTTGTGTAATTGATATTTTCAATTTATAGATATATTTGGTGTTGTAAGCCATGTTAGAAATCTCCAAGCCTATTGGGAAGGGCCAAAGTTGCAATTCACCATTCGAGACATAAAGTAAGTTGATCTTAATCCTCTATTTTGATGAGTTGTTTTGTTGTTTGTCTCTAATAATAGTTAGCAATTTCTTTTTTTACTAGCTTCTGGAGTCTTATGTGTTTATTGATTGAGAAAGATGGTAAGGAATTAATAAAAAGGTTTTGGAATGATGCGGATAGACATGTTTTGTGATACTTAGATGCTTCTTCATAAGACGAGAATCGGGTAAGCATTGAAATTTTGTGTGTAATTATATGAAAATTATTGTATTGTGTATTAAATATTTAGGTTTTGGATTGATTTGTATAGCAATCTCTCCATTGTATTCAATGTTTATGAAGTTTTTCTTAGTTTTACGAACTTAGTAGGTTTTACTTAGCTTAAAGGAGAAGAAGAGCTTTCAGCGTTTGTCTATGATCAAACTGAGAATCTTGATTTTTTTTTGTTCCTCGATAGGTTGTGTTCATCAACCTATTTCAACGCATTATTTGTTATGGTTTTATAACAACTGGAGTAATACATGATTTTCAGATTTTGTAGCTTTTCAAATCTGGTACCTGAGCAATATCCTGAAGAAAATCTGATGTCCCATTTCATATTCTAAATCATGTATATGTTTTAAAATTTTATCTTTTTTTGGTTAGAGGATTGCATGATCATCTTTATGTTTGTTTTAAAAACCTATATATCGGTAATATTTACAACTTTTTCTTCATAATCAGAATCTCTTATATATGTATAGATATTTAAATATCATAGAGAATAGTTGACAAATCATTTTTGTAAATGTCTTTGAGTATATGAAATGACCAAGGGAACCCCCGTCAAAGAAACACTAATCATGGTTTAATATCCTGGGAAATGAGAGTTACAATGCTAGGTTTATAACTTGCTTCGCTTTTCATTACTTCAAAAGTCGAGTATTACATAATCTACTACATTTAACAAACCACATATATTAATTAAGGATCTTCATAAAGATAAGAGGGCTAAATTCTGAAATTATCTCTCACAATTGTGAAGAAGAATAGTGACTCAAGGGTCCAAAAGAATGTATCGCACATGTTTGTACCTTTGAAACCATAGTCCCACCAAGCCAACCAAGTCATTATCGGAGCACACGTACATCAATAAAGCCCTTTGATATCTAATCCTCCTCTCTTCTCATAGAAAAGTGCACATTGTCTGTCTGAACTTCCATACCTTTGTTTCAAAGTTATTTTAACACGTACTTGAGTTGCAAATTCGCGCTCGATGATGTACCCACAGTTAAAACTTATCCATCTCCATATTAAACCCGCAAAAACATGGAGTACGCGTATATCCCCGTCTCCTATTGACTATTTGCCGATCTCTCGATGATAACATCTCCTTTGACCATTCGGTCCATGGAGGTTGACGATCCGGCAACCCAACATAAGACAACCCACACATGTCAAAAACTGAACGCTGGTAGAGGAGATATTTTTCTATCACCGGAAAACCTACTGTAACACAGAGCGGCGTATCTATGTGCTCTACTCGAATTGCCATGAATAGCTCGACATCTCTACCCTCGTCTATGTCCATAGGAAGTGTAAGTTTGCCTTGAGGGTTTATAAAAGAGTGGTTAGTGTTTTGATTTAATTACCGATAAGTATTTTTGTTATCATATACTATATATTAATGTGATTGAGTTTATAAAATAACGGGCTAGAGTTTAGTGTTTAGAGTATATGAAATAGCTGTTATGGTTTAGGGATTATATTAATGTGATTGGATTTACAAAGTTGTTATTTCTCTAATATAATTTTTTTGTTAAATTAAGTTTAATATTGTGTGTCTTAACATGATTGGCTATAATGAAAGGAGAATTTAACTATAATACTTTGTATCTTAATTTGATTGTCTATAAGAAAAAGGGATAACAAAAAGTAGAGTGAACCCAAGTATTACTCTTTATTTATTTGTTTATGGTACCTGTAGAACTAAATATTTACATAAAACATTTCTAAAAAATTATTATTTTATTGAATTATGTTATATTTTGAATCGAAACCAATTTGTTAATAATTTATCAAGGTTGTTACTTTATAAAGTTTATACTGTATATTGATTATTCTATGGGTATGAATGAACAAAATGACAGAAATTATTGGCAACAAGTGGAAGCTAGGGATTTGGAATTGTGAAAGAGACAATCGTCAATTATTTTTGTTACAAATGGGCATCAACATCTAAAACGTGCGCTAGGCACCTTTCTAGAATACAAAAAAAATAATAATAATGTAATAACACCCGATGAATTGGGTGAATATTATAATTTGGGTCAAAATTAATTATAAATGTTAGGTATGTTCTAATTGATATTCATATCAGTTTACTAGTCGAAAACGAGAATGTACGTTGAGACACCTCACAAGATCTAATCTCGAAGTAAATCTCTAAACCAAGTAAATGCTTCTTAGCATATTAAGACTTGGTTTCGATCGACACCACCTTTAGTGTCGGTTGACACCCATCGGGTTCTGAGGATTTTAGATTAAAAGAAGTTTCAAGAATCAGAAAAATTATCCAGAAGTTCCTTATATTTTCTAAGAACCCAAAATCGTGTTTATGATTACATTTTAGGTTTTTTGAGCCTTAGGCTACATTTTATTTTTATTCTAGAGAGATATATAGGAAAGCTTTTGGGACTGATCTCTAGAGATTTCGAACTCAATTTTTCTCTATTGATTTCTTTTATGCAATATGGTCTTACTATAAATATATTTCAATGATCATGTATGATTATATTTCTTAGTTAGGTTTAGGGTTTCTCATTAGGGATTTCAAAGATAGCTATGTTGATTGATTACCTAAGGATTCTTAAACTCTAGTTCTTCATTTATGTTGTTCTTATTTATTGATTTAAAGTGGCCACTTATATTACTTATTATAGGTTGACATTCGCAACGACAGATGGTTAATTAACTAAAAAGAACCAATGAGAGCAAATTGCCTATTGGCAAAGGAATTCTTTTTAGGGAATTTTTAAAAATTATAATGTGATTAAATTCATGTTTAGACTTTATAACGCGCAAAGAAAATTGGTTATGTATGTTTCTAGATATATATAGTTTTCCCACTGGTTCATATTATCTTTGTGTTTCCAGTTCTGAGAAATAGAAAAATCTTGATTGATTGATTAGCTTTCATTCCTGAGTTTTTTTAAATTCCTTGAGCCTAACATTTCTTCCTTCTTGATTTTACATCTCATTTAATATTTTGATTTCATATCTACATTCATTTTTCTTATGACTTTAATCGATTAATCTATTGTGTATGCTTGAGACCCATTATTCGATACCATATATACAACAACTGGTTTAATGTTAACTTGCAGTTAGATTTTGGGGATGTAAGATTCACTCTATCAAATTTTTGGGGCCGTTGCTCTGGGCCTCTTTGAGTACCAATATATTTTAGTAGTAGAATTTTGACTAGGAATTTTCTTTTTGTTTTTGGTTATTTACATGTTTCTTCTATTTGGGCGACTAATACCGCGTGTATAGTAGTAGCAAAGTCGTTATTTTTTCGCTATTGTACGACTAATATGCGACTCTTTATTTGTGTTGCAAAGTAGTCGGTATGAATCGTATCATATAGTATTTTTTATTTAGTAATAATAATATAAGATAATAAAAAGTAGCCGGGTTCAAATAATAATAAGATAATAAAAAATATCATTAGTGTTTAAGGCCCAAACATATTAACTAAACCAAGGGTTGTCTTTTTTGGTCTTTAGACAACTATAAAGATTCTTGTCCTAGAAGATTCATATTATACTTTTTACCAAAAAAAGTACTTGCTTTCTAGATTTTGTGTGAAACAACATCGAGAATCAACCATGTCTCTTCTGATTATCCAAAGAGTTTCTCAGATCAACAATGTCCCATCTCTTTTGAATATAAATTTTTCCTCCTGCGTGTATGGAAGTGTATTTCTTCCGTTGGAGATCCTAAAATGTCAATGATTTCAGTTGTTGAAGAGGTAATATCTCTTTCCATTTTTGTTTGTTCTCTTTTTATTCTTGCATGTTTTATTGAGTGAATAATTTTATGGATTTAGGGTACCAAGATAGAGCCAGCTGTTCATGCCTCTGATGTTGATAAATTCTGTTGGTTGACTTGGTTTGAGGGTCGTCGGTTTAACCTTACAAATCCTTAAGTAGTTCTTTCACCACAATATCTTTCCTTGAATCCTCACAACTTCAGCTGGTTTTCACACCAGAGACATATTTCTGTGTGACTTACCATACTATTCTGGATGTTCGTGTTATGGTTTCCACATCTATTACAGATATATTAGATTGAGGGTTTATGATCCTTAACTTAAAGGTAACTTAAAACAAATATTTTCTCTTTCTGCGTAGGATTATAAAAATCATGTTATTTGCATGTGTTGTATAATTGATATTTTCACTTTATAGATATAATTGGTGTTGTAAGCCATGTTGGAAATCTCCAAGACTATTGGGAAGGGCAAAAGTTGCAGTTTACCATTCGAGACATAAAGTAAGTTGATCTTAATCCTCACTACAAGAAAACAGGGCTATTACCGACGGAATTACCGACGGAAGTAATTCCGTCAGAAAATACCGACGATAAAACGACGACTTTCATACGGGAAGTTTTCCGACGGAAAACCGTCGAAAATTTCCGACCGTTTTCTCATTCCGTCGGAAACACCCGACGGTAAACCGACGGTTTAATTTTCCGTCGGTATTCCGTTGTATTTCGGTCGGTTTAGCGTCGGTTTACTATATAGCCGTTAAACTGACCGTCAATGGAACCGTTGGGTCGACTAGAAACCGACCGATTTCCGACGGAATTCCGTCAAAAATTATGCTACATATACCTCATCCCTCCTCTCTTCCCCTCCACACCTATCCCTCCATAACTCTCTCTCTCTCTCTAATACTTCTAGTAACCAAGAAAAATGTCTTCTTCTAACTATTATAGATCGTGGATGGACGGAGTTAGGATTGATGAGGCGACGAAGCTAGTGGACCGGGAATATGCACTTGGTATTGCAGAGTTCATGTCGCTAGCTTGCAATCAACCACATACGCTGAAAAATGGTAAGTTAAAATGTCCATGTGCGAATTGCCGGAATTTTAGAAATCTTACGATTGGCGAAGTATGGTTTCACTTGTATTCAGTTGGGTTTATGTCGGGTTATAAGATTTGGTATCTTCATGGGGAAACTTCGGATTATGCAAGTAGTAGTAGAGAACCTTACGGTGGTACTAGTACTAGGGAACCTAATGTTAGTTCTAGCGAACCTTATACTGCCGATGTAGATTTTGGTGTAGGCACCATTCAGATGGTTAATGATGCACATAGAGAAATTATTCCAGAGGTAGGTGAACATCAAATTCCTAGGGTAGGTGAGGAACCAAATGTAGAAACTAGGAGATTTTTTGACATGTTAGATGCAGCGAAGCGGCCGCTTTACGATGGTTGCAGAGAGGGTCATTCGCCATTATCATCTGCTACAAGATTAATGGGCATTAAGACGGACTACAATCTGCCGGAAGAATGTGTGGATGCGATTTGCGAGTTTTTGAAAGATATTCTTCCAGAAGATAACCTTGCGCCGGGTTCATACAATGAGGTCGAGAAACTGGTTAAAGGGCTGGGATTACCGTATGAGATGATAGATGTGTGCATCGACAACTGTATGATATACTGGCGAGAAGAACAATTCCGTCTGGAATGCAAATTCTGTAAGAAGCCGCGCTATGAGGATACAAGGGGAAGAGCTAAGGTTCCGTTCAAGCGAATGTGGTATATGCCATTAACCGATAGGCTGAGGCGGTTATACCAGTCGGAGCGAACTGCGGGGGAAATGAGATGGCATTCTGAGCATAGAAGAGAGGCAGAGATTGCACATCCGTCGGATGCTGAAGCGTGGAAACATTTTCAGAGATTATATCCAGATTTTGCTTACGATCCACGTAACGTGTACCTCGGATTATGCACAGATGGTTTTAACCCGTTTGGAAGGCATG
Organism: Orychophragmus violaceus; assembly: GCA_030180135.1. Lineage (NCBI taxonomy): Eukaryota > Viridiplantae > Streptophyta > Magnoliopsida > Brassicales > Brassicaceae > Orychophragmus > Orychophragmus violaceus. The sequence goes on from CM058235.1 coordinate 22,079,598, forward strand.
GGAGACAATATTCGTTGTGGCCTGTGATTCTGACTCCTTATAATCTACCGCCGACTATGTGCATGCGTCGAGAGTTTCTTTTCCTCTCCGTACTCGTTCCCGGTCCAGAGCACCCGAAAAGATCACTTGATGTATTCTTGCAGCCGTTGATACATGAGTTGCAAATGTTATGGCAGCCCGGTGTTGTAGCATACGATGTTTCATGCAAGGAAAATTTTTTGATGAGGGCTGCATTGATGTGGACCATTAGCGATTTTCCGGCTTATGGTATGTTATCAGGATGGACTACACATGGGAGGTTAGCATGTCCGTATTGTCAGGAAAATACCGATGCATTCCAATTGAAGAATGGACGTAAATCATGTTGGTTTGATTGTCATAGAAGATTTCTACCGCATGATCATCCCTACCGGAAAAACACTAAACATTTTACGAAGAAGAAGAAAGTGTTTGATGATCCTATTCTTCCAGAAGCTGGGTCGACTACCTTGGGCCTCTTAGAAGGATTTGGTGCATTAAGAAGTAGTGAGTGTGGTGGGAACGGGCATGAGAATATATACGGAGCTGGTATAGTCCACAACTGGCACAAGCAAAGCATTTTCTGGGATTTACCGTATTGGAAGGACCATTTACTAAGGCATAATCTTGATGTCATGCACATTGAGAAAAATTTCTTCGATAACATTATGAACACTGTGCTCAACGTGCAAGGGAAGACGAAAGATAATGTGAAGTCTAGGCTTGATTTACCTGAAATTTGTGATCGGCCTGAACTTCATCTTCAGACGAACGGAAAACCGCCAATTCCAGCATATTGGGTAGACTCGAAGTCAAAAGAAGAGTTGTTTAAGTGGATTATGCTACAAGTTAAATTCCCTGACGGGTATGCATCAAACTTGCGTAATTGTGTTGACACTGACGGAGGAAAGTTTATCGGAATGAAGAGTCATGATTGTCATGTGATGATGCAGCGACTCCTGCCGTTTGCATTTGCTCATCTCCTTCCTCGAGATGTCCACAAAGCAATTGCAGCTGTTGGATCTTTTTTCAGGGATATATCCACCAGGACACTCACTGTTGATGGGATCAGGAGTCTGGAGCAAAATATTCCAAAAATATTATGCAATCTGGAAAAAATATTTCCACCGTCTTTCTTCGACGTCATGGAACATTTGCCTATCCATCTACCGGGTGAAGCTAGACTTGGTGGACCGGTACAATATCGGTGGATGTATCCGTTCGAGCGCTATATGTTCCACCTTAAAAAGAAGGTGAAGAATCCCGCTAAAGTGGAGGGTTCTATTGCCGCTCAATATAACAACGAAGAGACTGCGACCTTTGCTGGCTACTACTTCCCTTCGCAAGTACGCACAAGGAGCAGGCGCCCAGCTAGGAACGATGACAGGGGAGAAAGGCAAATTTATCGGTCAACCGTTCCTAACATTTTTCAACAGGTTGGGCGGTTAAGTGGGAAAGTAGGCAAGCGGCAACTAACACCTCAAGAGCATACACATCTCCACAAGTACATTCTAACCAACTGCGATGAAGTATTCCAATATGAGAGGTATACATGTTAGCTAGATTTATAATTTTGTATTACACTTGCTTTACTTATTGATATTCTTTTTACCTTTTGTAGGATATATATGGAAGCTCTCCAATTTCATCATCCGGAATTGGACGAGGGCGAACGTGAGGCTCGGAAACAAAAATACTTTTCAGCCGTTGGTTAAACTTTTATGTAAGAATTAGTTTCTTAAATCATATTAAACACTTACGAACTGGAGCAATATCTTTTAACTTTGATGTGATCATATTGTTAGGTCCGGGGGGAACTCAATGCTGGACGCATCCCCGATGATTGGTTAGTTGACATTGTGGAGGGCCTCCACTACACAGCAAAGTCTTATCCAAGATATTGCACTAGGGGGTATGCATTTAAGGTGCATGTAGAAGGGTCAACAAGAATTACTGCCGATCACGGAGTATCATCTGCATCCGGAGAAGTTGTTTACTATGGTATTCTTAAAGAAATACTAGAAGTAAAATACATAGGAAAGCTTGGAATGCGCTGTGTGGTTTTTCTATGTGACTGGTATAACCCGATCGTAGGGCAAGGTGTTGTGATCGACGAGTTCGGTGTGACGTCGATTAACTCGAGCAAAAAACTAAGAAACTACGATCCTTTCATTATTGCATCACAAGCAGATCAGGTAAGTAATTGTAAATAATTATTTTGGATTTCAAACTCTAATTATAAAAAATTAATAATATAATATTTACGCAGGTGTGTTACATTCCATACCCTCGACTAACTTATAAAAATGATCCATGGATCACCGTTACAAAGATAAACCCTCGAGGGAAGGTGTACGGAGTTGAAGAGCGCGAAGTAGAGCCCTTACAAACAAGTGGTTCTGGTGTGATCGCCCCGGTAGAAGAAACCCTTGAAGTTAATTTAGTTGTCGACTTTAGTCAATTCGGGGACATTGTTCTTCATTCAGAATCAGAAGAAGAAAGAGGCGAATTTGATGATAGTGACTCAATTTCGTCCGACTACAATACAGAAAGTGATGAAGAATAAAAATGTATTATGAATTTTATATTTATGATTGTTCTTAAATATATATATATATATAATGTGTTATATATATATGTCTGAGAACATCAATAACATTATTTGAGAGTACGTACAAAATAAAAGTAATTTTAGACTGTTATAGATATATAGAATTAGTATGTAATTTTAAACAAATAATACTAAATGGATCAACTGGTTAAGGGTATAAAATACATGGGTTCAGGTCCGGGTTCGAACCGGCCCTTCCTCGGTTACATGTTTTTTTATTTCCGACGGAATATCGTCGGTTTTTCGTCGGTTGGTCGTCGGTTTGCCGTCGAATTGTCGTCGGAATTCCGTCGGTTTATCGTCTAAAAACCGTCGGCTGACAGCAGTAAATCTCTCGAGTAAATGTTATTTAGTCGGTAAATGTCATGTCCAAATTAACTCGATTTCCGACGGATTTCCGTCTGTTTTACCGTTGAAAAGTTTTCTATATATACACGGCCAATTCATGAGATTTTCATTCAAATCATATAAACACAACAACTAACCAAATGGATTTCGTTTATTTTTCTCCGGGAGCCCGTGAAACGGCAATACGCCAACTTGGAATGCCGGGTCGGAGTCATCTTCCTAATCTCGACCCAACCAGGCAAACTCATCGGGGGATTTGGTTCGGGTACAACACGGTTATTATATCCGTGACCAGTGAGATCATCCAGACACGTTGGTCCGGCGGCTATCTGACGTACTACCAACTCCCGACGTCCTTCAAAGAAGCGTGGTTCATGGACTTTCTCGTAAGTAATTTCATATTTTTATAGATTGTTATATCCATGTAATTATAATTAACGTATATATTTATAAAATTATTTACAGGAATACTTCACCTGCTCTATGGACAATTTGTTCCGCGTCTGGCGGGAATTCCACAGGACTGCTAGGCGGGTTTTCCAAACAAAAATGCGGCGGTTGAAGCTACTCTGGCAAAGAGGAGAAGAAAGACCTGCGTGGATTCCTAGGAGGTCTTGGAGATTGCTGGTGAGCCAATGGCGCGAGACGGACGTCGGAGATTGGTTTACTAACCAATTACCGAACTACAATAGATTTTAAATAATGTTGTTTTTTATTTCTTGTAAGGTTTTAAATTTCATGTTGTTTGTAAAATATGTTTTTAATTCAAGTACTTAACCTATTCGGATATTTTAAAAAAAAAATCAAAACCAAAGCATAATTACATTTACAATTAATATGTAATCATAAACGTCAAACACAATCTGGCTCAATTGGTCTAATGCGAGAGAACGATACGTTTAGGTGGCGGGTTCGAAAGGAGCCCGCGGCATTATGTATTTATTTTAAATTTAATTTGCGACGGAATTCCGTCGATTAAACATTATTCTGACGGTATTCCGTCGGTAATTATTTTCAGACGGTATTCCGTCGGTAATTTTTGACGGATTTTTGACGGTATAGGGTTTAGGGTTTTAGAATGATAAAAATGAATCGCAAAACCCGTCACTAATCAATGTAATGTTATAATATATTATAATTCTTTAGTATGTGATCTATTTTGATAGTTTTTGTTTGATTTGAAAAATTAAAAACACGTTTGACCTAAACATTTCGAATTGTACATTAACGTTTAAGAAGAACTTTATGTAAAACACTATCTCACTATGATTTTTCTAATTTTCTTCAAATCGAGACATGTAATTATAAAATTCATGCTTAATGCTACACTAATGTGTTACCAGAAATAAAATATCCAACCCTAAAACCTAATCCAAACCCTAAACCCTCTTCCCTCGGAAATCCGTCGGAAATTTCCGACGGATATTCGTCTGTTTACCGTCGATTTTCAGCATTTACCCCCCTTTGGTTAAGTGTCTCGTCAGTAATTAAAACCGTTTCCGACGGATTTCCGTCGGAAATCCTGGCAAAATGTGTTGTATAAATATATACGGACTTGTCTTTAATTTTTTCTCTCAAATAATCAATTATACGCTACCAAAGAAAGAAATCTTACCCCAAACCCCAAACCCTAAACCCTAACTGAAACCCTAAACCCTCTTCCCTCGTAATTCCGTCGGTAATTTCCGACGGAATTTCGTCGGAATTCCGTCGGTTAGTGCATGTATCGGTCAAAATCTAAATTAACTCCCTTCTCTTCCCTATGCAACGCATTGGTAAAGTGTATAGTCAGTAATTAAACCGATTTCCGACGGAATTCCGTCGGAAATAATGTCGAAATGTTTGTGTATATATATGTACGGACTTTTCTTTGGACTCTATTCGAAAAACCAAAAAATGGATGATGTCTTTCTAACCCCGACAGAACGTACTTGGATAATTACAAGCATATTACCTCAACCGGGACGGGAACATCTTCCTGTGCTGGATCCTCACCGCCGTAACCGGACCATTTGGTTCCATTCCAATGCTGCAATTCCCGCTGTAATTAGCGACATAATAGAGGCTCGTTTTGAAACCGGTCACCTAGCTTACTACAATGTCCCTAGAGGCATTAAGGAGTTATGGTTCGAGGATTTTCTGGTAAATAATTTGTATTTTTTTTTTTTGTGTAATTTGGGAATTTTGTACATTAATAAATATTTTTTACTTATTAAATTGCAGGAATTTTTTAATTTTGATCCGCAAATAATGTTCGAGGTTTGGGTGGAATTCCACGTGGTGGCTAGGCGTGTTTTCCAGACCAAAATACGTCGGGCCAAACTACGATGGTATAGAGGAAAAGGAAGACCGTCGTGGATGTCGGAGGGGGATTGGAACCGCATGGTTCAGCTTTGGGAGGAGACTGACATCGGCGAATGGTTCGGGAACATTCCCCCAAATAATAACTGAAGAATTTTATAGATATGCTATTTATTTTTATGTAATGTTTAATTTTATGCAACTACTTAAGTTTTTAATATATGTGATGTTTTTATTTTTTTTTTAATAATCAAAATAATATCAAAACAATAAGTAAAATTATCATGTAAGTATAAACAACTAACACAAAATGGATCAACTGGTTAAGGGTACTCTATGTATTAGTCAAGGTTGGGGGTTCGAACCGAACCTTCCTCCAATTTTATGTTTTTTAAACGTTTATAGATATATATACAAACACTTTGTATCTATAAACAACGAGTACTCAATGGATCAACTGGTTCGGTTACACAATAAATTGTTCAAGGTTGCGGGTTCGAACGGAGCCTGCTGATAATTATTTTTTTAATTTCCGACGGAAAACCGTCGGTTTTCAGATAACCGTCGGTTTTCCGTCGGAAGTTTTCGCGCATTAAACCCGAAATTTTTCGAGTTAACCGCCAATTTTTTGCAAAAACATTCGAACCGCCTGGAATACCGACGGATAACCGACGACAAATGATTTCCGACGGATTTCCGTCGAAAAACAATTAATATTCTCACGATCTAACTTCTTCTTCTCCATTTTCTCTGCAACTTCTCTCTCTCTCTAATCGCAAAATCGGACCTCTCTCTACGATTCCGCCGGATTATCGCCGTTTTTCCTCATTTCCGACCGCCACGAACACCACAAACATGTAAGTAACCCTTTTAACCGATTGATTTTGGATAATTTTGCTTAGATTTGTAGAAATAGTTGCATGTGTTGGATAAAACGGTGGTTAGGTGTTGACTAATAGATAGAACGATAGTCAATAGGATTTATGCTTGTTTGAGTTAGATTGATTGTGAATTTCATGTTGAAGTTTTTTCAAAATCATTTAAATTGTTTTTTGGTGTAAATTTGGAATTTGTTTTGGTTTTTTAAATGTTTTAAAACGTTTTCTCATTTCTATAAAATTTTGAAATCGTTTTTGTAAATTATTATGGGTTTTTTAAATGTTTTAAAACCTTTTGTTAATTTTTATAAAAATTTAAATTCATTTTTGTAAATTATTATGAATTTTAAAGGTTTTAAAAAGTTTTACTGCTCATTTTAAAATTTTTTAAAATTTTTTTTGAGTTCTAAAATGTTTTCTATTTTTTATATAAATTTAAAATCGTTTTTATAATTTATTTTTATTTTTTATATTTTGTAGAAAATTTTAGTGTTGATTTTAAAATGTTTATAAATTCTTTTTTGAGTTCTTAAACGTTTTTTTATTTTTTAACTCTTAAAAACTTTTTTTTTGCAATGTATTGTGAATTTTAAAACGTTTTAAAATTTTTTCTTGTTGATATACATGTTTTTTATGAATTCTTAATTTTTGATTGGTATGTAGGGATGATTTTCTGGCGTTTGAGATGCACCTTATGAACGACAGTCCAATAGATGAGGTGCCTCAGGAACCGGTCCATCGACAACAACCGAGAGCCCAACGGTCTCGGTCGACTCAGGTGCTACCCATACCGGATCCGACACAGCCGGGAACGTCTGAGACTAGGCCGGAAGCTAGTGGGAGTCATTCCGTGTCTCAGGCGCCCCACTATGTTTTACCGTCGATTGCCGATGAGATATCGGCATTAGTCGATCAGCCGGGACGAGAGATGCTCAAACGGCTCGACCCTTTCTACGAGACCAACCCGGGCACTTTCTGGTATGAAATTTATAACTTTAGATTCTCATTAACAATTTTTTGCATATTCTATGTTTTAGTAACCCTTTGTTTTTTCTTGTCTTATATATTAGGTTTACGTTGACCGAGTCGAAGGTCACGAAGAGCATCTTGGGAATGATGTACAGCATGCTCAAGTACGGGTACCCGACGTACAGGGAGATGCCTTTATCCGATAGGCATAACTGGTTCCGCCAATTCGCGGTAATACCTCCTCGTTAACTTTGTTGTATATATATATATATTATTATTTTTAATAATCTATGTTAAAGTTTTTAATTCTAACAATTATTTATTTTTTGTTTTGAATAGCAAGAGTATACTTGGGATAGGAAGTATACGGTTATGGTGGAAGACGAGTTCCACCAGAAGGCGGCGACGCATTACTCAAACGTCCTCAACACTTGGAAACAGAAGTTTTGCCGTAATGAAGTTCCCAAGGGTATTAACCAAGAGAGCGATACTTGGAAGGGCTTCATCCGTCATTGGAGTAAGCCTGCAACCGCATCAACCGCTTCTACGAACTCCCAGAACCGTAGAAGTGAGAGGGATGGTGCCGGTCCCGCAACTCATAATGCGGGAGCAAGAAGCACCGCGTCAAGGAAGATAATCCTGGTAAGCAGTTTTTTTTTACAATTTTCGTTATGTTAAGTTATATTTAAATTTTAAGTTCAAAATCGTTTTTGCAGAAACAAAAGAAAGGAGGGCGAGATCCGACTCATATTGAGCTCATCGAGGATGGCCACAAGAACAAGGAAACGGGCCAAATCCAAGATCCAATTGCTCGGAGGATTGTGGAGTCGACGAAGAGGCGTTTGGATGAGGTGGTAACCCAATCCGAAGGAATCGGTTCAACAGAAGAGATACCGGACGAGCAGATCAACCAACTCTTCCTCGCGGTAAGTTTTAAAATTTAAAAAATTTGAAATATGTTTAACCATAAACTCTAACTTAAAATTCATAACGTATTATTTACTTTACAGGAAACTGAGAAGAGAAGAGGACGAGTTTTTGGTTTGGGAAACTTGGCGGACAAAGTGTCGACACCGCATTCCCGTTTTTGTCCGGAAGAGGACTATGCCCAGATCTTAAGGGAAAAGGATGCGGAGATCGAAGCATTGAAGGCTAGTCAATTGCAAATGGAAGCCCGGATGGAAGCCCGGATGGTAGAACAAGCTGAAGCAAACGCAAAGAAGTTCGAAGAGATGAACCAACGGTTTGAGACATTCATGCAACAACAAGCCAATCTTTCAAATGTCGGACCGTCGACCAAGACCGGAGGGAGGGGGACGACAAAGAAGTTGAGGAAGAGGGCGACGTGAGCGTGATTCGCTCTCGTTGAATGTAATTTTTTTATGGTTTTATGTAGTTTTTAAAACATGTTTTGAATATTTAAATAATTTTTTTTTTTGTTTTAATTAATAAATTTGCGAATATTTATATTTTTTTTAAAAATTATTAAATATCCGTCGGTAAACCGTCGATAAAACGCCCTCGGTAAACCGTCGATAAAACGCCCTCGGTAAACCGTCGATAAAACGCCCTCGGAATGCCGTCGGTAATCTTCCCTCGGAATACCGTCGGTAATCTTCCGTCGGAATACCGTCGGTAAACTTCCGTCGGAATACCGTCGGTAATTTTCCGTCGGAATACCGTCGGTAATCTTCCGTCGTAATACCGTCGGTATCTACGTCGGAATACCGTCGGTATGCACGGTCGGTTTATAGTCGGTAAACCGTCTGAATAAACCCTCGGTTTACGGTCACAAAACCGTGGGTAAATGTGCGTCGATAAACCGTCGGTAATCAGTCGGTATTATATCCGTCGGTATTCCGTCGGTTTTTATAGACGAAAAACCGACGGAAATTTTTTACCGACGAAATAGAAATGACGGACAGTTTTCGTCGGAAATCCGTTGGAATACGTCTTTTCCGACGGAAACCCGTCGATTTAATCCCTCGGTAATGGCCTGTTTTCTTGTAGTGCCTCTATTTTGATGAGTTGTTTTGTTGTTTGTCTCTAATAATAGTTAGCACTTTTTTTTTTACTAGTTTCTGGAGTCTTATGTGTTTATTGATTGAGTAAGATGGTTAGTTAATAAAAAGGTTTTGGAATGATGCGGATAGACATGTATTGTGATTCTTAGATGCTTCTTCATAAGACGAGAACCGCGTAAGCATTGAAATTTTGTGTGTAACTATATGAAAGTTATTGTATTGCGTATTAAATATTTAGGTTTTGGATTGATTCATATAGCAATCTCTCCATTGTATTCAATGTTTATGAAGTTGTTCTTAGTTGTATGAACTTAGTAGGTTTTACTTAGTTTAAAGGAGAAGAAGAGCTTTCAGCGATTGTCTATGATCAAACTGAGAATCTTGATTTTGTTTGGTTTCTCGATAGGTTGTGTTCATAAACCTATTTCAACGCATTATTTGTTATGATTTTATAACAATTGGAGTAATACATGATTTTCTGATTTTGTAGCTTTTCAAAGCTCGTACCTGAGCAATATCCTGAAGAAAATCTAATGTCCGATTTCATCTTCTAAATCATGTATATGTTTTAAACTTTTATCTTTTTTGGTTAGAGGATTGCATGATCATCTTTATGTTTGTTTTAAAAACCTATATATCGGTAATGTTTACAACTTTTTGTTCATAATCAGAATCTCTTATATATATATAAATATTTAAATATCATAGAGAATATTTGAAAAATCATATGGGTAAATGTCTTTGAATATACGAAATGACCAGGGGAACCCCCGTCAAAGAAACACTAATCATGGTTTAATATCCTGGGAAATGAGAGTTACAATGCTAGGTTTATAACTTGCTTCGCTTTTCATTACTTCAAAAGTCGAGTATTACATAATCTACTACATTTAACAAACCACATATATTAATTAAGGATCTTCATAAAGATAAGAGGGCTAAATTCTAAAATTATCTCTCACAATTGTGAAGAAGAATAGTGACTCAAGGGTCCAAAAGAATGTATCGCACATGTTTGTACCTTTGAAACCATAGTCCCACCAAGCCAACCAAGTCATTATCGGAGCACACGTACATCAATAAAGCCCTTTGATATCTAATCCTCCTCTCTTCTCACAGAAAAGTGCACATTGTCTGTCTGAACTTCCATACCTTTGTTTCAAAGTTAACTTAACACGTACTTGAGTTGCAAATTCGCGCTCGATGATGTACCCACGGTTCAAAACTTCTCCATCTCCAAATTAAACCCGCAAAACATGGAGTACGTGTATATCCCCATCTCCCATTGACTATTTGCCGATCTCTCGATCATAACCTCTCCTTTAACCATTCGGTCCATGGAGGTGGACGATCCGGCGACCCAACAGTCGCAATATACAAAATGAAACATACTTATGTGGAGAAGATCAGAAGGGTTTTCGGATTCCAAACATTTGTTAAACAATTTAAATTTAACCTTAGGTGGGCACCATATATTTTCAGTAATGTTGGAGAAGTATTGATCGATCGACAAATAGAAGCTTTCTCGGACATTTTTTAGTGCCCTACATGTTGCCTTCAGCCGAGCCAAATAGCGTATACCTTGGTTATCGTCAATGACACAAGAAGGGTTTTTTTAAGGATATCACTACGAAGGAAATCCATTACGATTTGAGTAAGAAAAGATGAAAACAAGCAAAGGAGAATTTTAGCAAATAATATTGTAAAATGTTTGAGATAGATATTGTTTTGAAGGAAACCGCATAAGTTTATTTATAGATGGGATCCAACCTTTGGATTTTCCATAAATTCAAATAGTATTTATGTTACTGTTATTTATTAATTAATATGCATATGTTGGCGTGCATCTTTGGCTGGAGTAAATATATGTACATGATGAATATATTTCGCTAGGTAATGATATATAATGTCGCGTCTTTCTTTATTGCATTTTAAGATTTATTACAAAAATGCGTTGTTACTTGCATGGATTGTTGAAAAATAATTTAGGTAAATGTCTTTCCAGTTTAATCATCGCGCATGTTTGCAAAAATAACATTTGTTTTCACTAATGTTATGCTTATTCTATATGTATTCTAGAAAACCCACCATTGGGATCCCTTGATAACATGGACAGTTCAACAGTATTTCGAGGAGATCTGTCAATGACGGTTAAAAGACATGGTTAGCAACGCGAGGACTAGTGGAGAGCAACCTTAGTGGATCGGCGAGACTCTCTAGAAAACGATGACCGGATACTGGGAAACAAAAGAAGCAAAGGATAAAAGTGAGACCTATTCTAGTTATCATTTTTTTGACCATGAAGGTCTCGGTCGTCACGTCCACTTCTCAGGGCCCAAGTCGTACCTAGAAATCTAGCTTGAAATGACAAGTAACTTTTATTATATATATGTTATTTATGTTTGTTACAGCATTGTAACTATAAATTTCTGTAATAATCCTTGTTTGGTTTATATCACTGCAGGAAGAGGAAATAGGAAGACTGGTGTATATTTTTGAGGTATTCATCAATACACATACAAAGGCATATGGTACGTATGTTGAGCGGAAGGTAGAGAAAATCGCTACAACTTTTAATAAGATCGTGGAAGAGAAGTTGTCAGAGCTCGATATAAAGACTTCAGAAGTTCCGAACAGTGCTGCTTCGAGACCTCATGAACTCTCAATAGATGAATATAACAATATCTTTCTTGCGGTAAAGTAATATTTTTCACAATTACCATTTATAAGTCATGTCACGTTCTTTATTAAATTGTGATTCGCGGACTATCTTTAATTATAACAAGCCACTGAGATGGATAGACGAGGAAATCCTTATGGAGTTGCAAGCCTCAAAGAGTCTCTTTTGAGGGGTAAGCGCATGAAACCGGGATACTTTTCAGGGTTTATGGCTTTGCAAGAGCAACTGATGGAAGCTCAACGTAAAATCGACGAGCAGGCTGCCCATGAAGCAGGTCACGCCCGAGTTACGAATGAGCAGAAGGAAAAGATCAGGAATCTTTCCTTGGTGGAACAGTATCTGCGGCTATGTGATCCTCAGTATATTGACTTCCTACAGACTCATAGGACTGCAACCAACATAGACGATCGTCCCCTAACAAGTACAACTTAACTCCATCTGATGTGTAGGTTACTTATCCATGTCCATATCAAACTAATTTTGTGTATGATTTCAAAACTACTTAATATTGGAGTTTGCATATGTAGATAATCTTTTGTGTATATATTCTACCCAAAAAAAATATTAAAGTTATATATGTTATCTTGAAACAAATGTGTTTGACATTTCTTGTATCATTCAAATTGTAGTATCACCTATTACCAAATCGTAAATTTGACAAATGGAATAATACAAAATTCTTATTTTCGAGCATACGTAACAATCGTCAATTAATCGCTCAACGGTCAGAAATTAGTGGCACATTCAATACCATAATCGTATCTGGATGTCGCATGTAGTCGCTGCATATTCGTTAGATTAGTCATTAAACAGTCGTACAATTGTCACTAAATAGTCGCCAAAAAGTCAACATAGCCTACAACTAATCCGTGACTATACTAGTCAGTCACATAACATTCACCACATAGTGGTGATATCATTACCATAGTCGTATATGGATGTTCAGATTAGTCACTGGATAGTAGTTAAATGGTCATTACCCAATCGCTACATAGTGGCTAATATTTACAACTACTTTCTGACTATATTATACAGTCACGTATTCATCGCCCAGTGGTCACCTATAATGAATATTTGATGATGCCATTTCTACGACCACATGTGGACTCCCTCTTTAGTCGCACAATTTTCTCCATCGTAGTCGCAAATTAGCCCCTATATATTGTGACCATGCTACGTCTACTTTACTACTACTATTGTTAGTCGTAAAAGTCGTCGTAACTTGCCGACGATTTTTACGACTACACAATTTAGCTACAATGGATTTACAACTATATTTAGTCGTAATTTAGTCGTAAAACCGCGTCTAATGACTAATATGAGACCAAACATGCAGTCGCAAAACATTGTTTTCTTGTAGTGAGTTTCACTGCCCCTGTAATTTTTGCAAGAATGAAAAACCGGTAACCACGAAAAAAGAAATTTGGAGTCATCTGTATAGTAAAGGATTTATGCATGATTATTATGTTTGGTATAAGCATGGAGAAGAAATCAGTTTGGATATAACAACGAGTTATGTTGATTTTAATGATGTTCGTAATCTAGTATGCATTTGTGATAATGTGCGTAATAATGGAGAATTTGTACGAAATCATTCAAAAAAAATTTCATGACTTGTTACAAGGAGCCAAAAAACCATTATATGATGTTGTCGCGATGGTCACTCCCAGTTATCCTTGGCTGCTCGGATCTTGCAAGGCAGAACATAATATGAGTGAAAGGTTAGTAAATTCAATATATGTGAAATGTTGATTGGGTTTTTACGAGAAAGAAACCATGCAACATGTTCATATTACAAGGCAGAGAAACTGATGCACAATTTAGGCCTCCCCTACAATTTAGGCCTCCCCTATTATGCAATTGATGTTTAAATGAACAACTGTATGATCTTTTGTAAAGAAGACGAAAAGAAAGATAAGTGTCGCCTTTCATGATGAACGAAGATGGAAGCCTAACGAGAGACAACGTAGAACCAATGTACCTTACAGTCATATATGTTATCTACCAATTTCGGACAGATTGAAGAGAATGTATTAAAGCGAGAAGACTTTAACGGAAATGAAATGGCATGCCGAGCACCAAGCGAAGAAGGGAGAAAAGTTTTATTTGTGTGATGCGGCGGAGTGAAAATCTTTTCAAGCTCAACATCCTCTGTTTGCCCAAGAACCCGGTAACGTTTATCATGGATTGTGTATAGATTAGTTCAATCCATTTGGCATGTCTCGTAATCACTCGTTTTGGCCCGTGATCTTGACTCCAAATAATTTACCCCATGATATATGCATGAATAAACAATACTTGTTTCTTACAGTTCTGAATTCTGGGCCAAATCATCCGCACACTAGTCTTGATATCTTCTTGCGACCTCTTATTGAGGAGTTAAACGAATTTTGGTCTTCTGGAGTCGATGCATACGATCTGTTTTGAATGAAATTTTAATCTAAAAGTAGTGTTGTTGTGGACCATAAGCGACTTCCCGGCGTATGGGTTGTAATCAGGATGGGCGACCCATGGTAGGTTGTCTTGTCCAATTTGCATAGAAGAAAAAAAAAATCATTTTATTTCCTAACGGAAGGAAGACGTGGTCATACACCAAATATTTCTTCTACATGGTCATCCAGAAAGGAAGAATAAAAAATACTTCTTGAAGGGAAAAGACGCCTCGAAAGAGCATCCACCTGAAGCTTTGACTGGTGAGAAAGTATATTGCGAGCGGTTACAAGGTGTTTGTCTACCGAAAACAAAGGACTGTTGTGAAAATGGTCATGAAAATAAGGAGCTTGGATATGGGAAGTGGCATAACTTTCACAAGGAAAGCATATTCTGGGAGCTTATGTACTTGAAAGACCTCAATCTCTGAGATAATCTTGATTTGATGCAAGTATAGAAGAATTTTTTTGACAACATCATAAATACTCTTATTAGTGTGAAGGGTAAATCCAAGGATACCATCATGTCAAGATTTTATATAGAACGATTTTGTTCTTAGACACACTTACATATTGATAGTGAGGGAAAAGCTTATTTTCCCGCGTATAGATTGACGGACGGTGCCAAAACCAGATTACTGGAATGTGTCAAACATGCAGTCAAATTCCCAGACGGCTATGCGTCCGGCTTATCTAGACAGGGATAAAGAGTCATGACTGCCATGTTTAATGGAGCGGTGACATCCATTTTTTTTTGTCGAACTCTTAGACCGGAACATCCACCTTGTGTTATTAGGTACTAATTAATTTTACTTATGATAATACGAATATTTGATAAGTAAATATCAATATTGTATTTTATATTTACCAACAATTTCAATATATATATATATTAGGGGTTGGAGTTTTATGCTTGATTACAGAAAAGTCGTGTCCAAATTCTAAAAAAAAATATAGTTTTAATCATATGCAAGTTGGAAAAGATATTTCCACCATCATTTTTCGACCTGATAGAGCACTTGATGATACAACACCCCTACGAGATTAGAAGGCCCGGTGCAATATAAGTGGATGCATGTAACCATTTGAAAGGTTTTTCTAAAAGTTGAAAGGGATAGCAAATAACAAAATATATGCGGGATGATTGATTGTTCAATCATATAGCAATGTGAAGGTAGCTTATTTCTCAGAACACTACTTTGATTCGAATACACAAACGAAATCAAGGTAAACGCTACAGCCAATCACATGTTCAATTTTCAATTTGTAAGACACACATGCTAGCAATTAGTTAACTATAAATTTTTTAAACTAAATAATATGATCAAGTTAACCAGACTCACTGAAGGTGAACTCTCCTTATATCATCTTCACGTACCTGATATATTTACTCAATTAGGTTGTCCATGTGGAAGAATGGAAGAAATTTTGCTTCCAGAGAAAGACTATAGATGCGCACATATATATGTTCAGCGAAAATGTGAATTTTTTTTCAGCCACTAGAGAGGTATATATAATTTGGCATGTCTTATCTGACTTTTTAATATAATCGACTATATATGATTTCTCATATAATTTTTGGTCGAATGCATGTTCGAAGATTATATGTCTACAAAATATCCAGAACTTTTCGAAAAATAAGTCTCCGCGAAGAGAACCAAAGAATATCCTATTTAGGTGAAAGATTATATATGTGTAAAATTCAGTCGTATATATATACATATTATATAGTTTTATGAATTTATCTGCATTGCTATATATTTGATATTTTCTTTTCTATATTCATGTTCCTTATTGGAAAGCAACATATCATTTTCCTCCTTGGGTGCTAGATATAGTGCATAAACCTGTGAATAAGTCTAAAACTTGTTACATCTATTTTACAAGAAGATATTTGTTTTATACGGAGAATCATAATGAGGGACGAAAGACATGTAACTATGATGTACGTGTTAACGGAGAGAATTATGCTAATGCATCTGATAAGGCTGATTTCCACGGGATCTTAATTGATATCACAACTCGAGTATGAGGGAATTATAAATTTCAGAACCACACTTTTTAAGTGTAACTGGTACAACTCTATTCTTGGTACAGGCATTCGGAGGAGTAATGTTGGCAATGTAGACGTTCTTGCATCAAGGAAATACAATAAAGACGAACCATTTGTTATAGGTACATATGTTTCTTACTTGTAAATATTTTTGTCTGTAAATATATATGTGTATATATAGCCTAATTCAGCACATACATAATCCACAACCTCACTTGCGGATCAAGTTTGTTATATCTCTTATCCATACACGAAGAAACCAAAGCCGTTGTGGATAAATTTTGTACAAGTCAACCCGAGGGAAGATATTTCAAAAGATTATAGTGATATGGAATCAAATATTTTGCAACAAGATGCTGAATAGAATCAAAGATCTCGATATCGAGAATATTGTTACAGGCACAAAACCCAATACATTTTGATAACGAGGTCGGGGATAAGGAAACAGAAGATGAATTTTGTTGTAATTTTTCCTCTTCTGATGAAGAGGATGAAGATGATGATGAAGATCAAGATGATGATGTTGTAATTTTGCTTATTATATTTGTCGGTGTAATTTATCGTCCTCTCAACTGCGACACCGTAATGAATTTTTATATTTCATCAATTAGACCTGTCAAACCAAACATTATACTTTCTGAAGTAGCCAACATTTTTATTTCATTTCAAACATTCAGGTTTTACTAAAAGACAAAGTATTAGACTAAGTAGCAAAAGAGAATCAAAATTTACTGCAGCAGAGCTTGAAGACTAGAGTTGGTGCATTTTCCCAAAGTAGCTTCAACACAAGAGTGTTGTTAGCCTTGATTTTGCTCGCCTTAAGGAATGCTCTCAAGCCACCAGTTAAACGCAATCGACGCATCCTACTTTCAACAGTCATCACTAGTTTGACAGACAATTTCACTCCACCCTCATCCACCATATATATGGTATCGCCTTCAGTCTTTTCTAATTTATTGGCCTTGATGAATTACTGGAGAAGAAACTGCACAAATAAAATATAGTGTTACACAACAAAAATCAGAAACCATAAGAAAAATAAAGTTTACTATAATTCTGCTACTATCTCCTGTGACCTTTAGTGTTACAAAGTTCTCCTCAATTCTTGAAAGAAATCATATAGCTTCATATAGTACTAACATCAAAAGAAAAAGAAAAACTATTAGTCTTGGAATATAGAATATGATAACTTACTCATGTCCTCCTGCCGATTTTCCGTTGGAGTCTTAACCCATTGGAGGTCACAACATCTAGGTTGAAATGCATGTACATGGAAATTTAAATCTCCAAAGTACTCGAATATTAAAATATCTCCGACTCTGAATCGTGTCCCTCGGCGAACTTTATCCAGACTTCAGTTATTATGTCACCTACACGTTTCATAGGAAATTTTAGGTGGCATGCATCTGAAATGAGCTCACCAGCTGTAATATTAGTGTTTCCATCTGTGTGGTCTTTGTAGAACTTTTTGGGATATTCTGCAATGCCCAAAAAAATACAACTAAGAAGATGTAAGCATTAAATATAGATAGAAAGAGAGAGGAATAAATAAGATTACATACCACACCCGAAAGAAATTCGTGGGGGAGAGGCTTGAAGAAATGAGGGTTTCCAATTAATGAAGCGTTTAGTAGTGTGAAGTTAATCTACCAACATAAATCATCCAAAAATGAGAACACATATCAAAAAAAAATAAAGGAAAATTCAGAAAAGTCTCCATAAATTAGTCAGAGTTGATAACACAGAAATTTACTCAATTGTAAATCCATTGAAAAATGCGGATCTAACTTTTGTAGACTTATAGACAGAAATTGGGTATTAAATCAGAAAAAAATACCTTAGACAGATTCCTTCACTACAAGAAAACAGAGAATTAGCAACTACCATATTAGTCGGTAAACAGCCGCAAACCTCTATATTACGACCGTTTTGCGACGTAAACATGTTGTTGCTAAACCACACGTTGCTAAAATCATTAGTCGCAACACGGTCGCTAATTAGCGACTGTTTTTTACTGAATAATAGTCGTTGTAATTCAGTCGCTAAATGTTGCGACTACACCGCGACCAAATTTCGACTAAACTGCAACTATTTTATTTTAGTCACTAATCATTCGTAACTCTAAAGACTGATTAGCAACCATTTTGTGACTGTTTTAGCGACTATTGTAGTGACTGATAAGCGATTTGGATTGTTATTTAATTAGATTGTTATTAATTGTAATACGAATTTTTAATTTAAACGATGCGTGTGAAGTCTACAAACATAACATTCTTGAATTTAAAACACACTTATATTTGTACAGCAAAAAGAACACCAGTTTAAACAAACATGTCTAAACAAAAAAAACTCTAAAACGTAAGGAGTTAACATCCAACACAAAAGTTTTCAATAGGCCTGGAACTTCGGTTCTTCGGTTCAGTTTCGGTTCGGTTTTTTGGTTTTTTGGTTTTTATTTTTTAGCCGAAACTGACCGAAATAAATTTTGGTTATGTTCGGTTCGGTTTTCAATTTTTTTGTTATTAATTTTTTGCTGAAACTAACCAAAATTTTCAGAAAAATCGGTTAATTTCGGTCAATTTATGTTACTTTGGTTAATTCGGAGGGCTAGTTTTCAACATCAGAAAATAAGAGAAGGATAAGGGACCTAAGTAGGAGTATCATCAGTCGCTGGATCATCGGTTTGAGCTGCAAGGAAGGCGAGAAACTTAGTGTCACTGCTCAGGTATTTCTTCACGAGTGCTAAGTACTTGATCTCTGTTTGTTGCTCAGCTGCAATAACCTGCTGTTCGGCTATCTTGCGGTTAGCATCCTCGAGCTTTTGTTGCAGGCTTGTGAAAGAAGAAGAGCTTCCCGGGTACTTCCGCTTCTCGTTGTGTAAATGGACTGCAAAGAATACAAAAGTCCTTAACATTTTTCCAAAACAATAATGTAAACATGTAGAAGCATTTTACCTCAAAAAAAGTGTGTTATCCTCATCTAGTGATAGCTGTGGATTGCATGATGTTCCATCAGAATACTCGTCATGCTCTAGTTCAGCCAACTAAGCTGTCCTTTTCTTCTGATATGTCTCAGCAACTTCCTTTGCCTTCATATCGAGGCGGTTCTCGTTTCTGTTCTCGGATTCGAGATCTGTGGTCGTCAATTCACGTCGTCAGAGGTGGGTGGTCGTCGAAGTTTGGTTGTCGTCGATTCGCGTCGTTGTCGATTCGCGTCGTCGGTGATGAGCCACCGGGAGCATGGGCTGTCGATTCGCATAGACGATGGTCGCACCACCTCCTCCTTCTCCATCCTGTCTTCCATGCCCACTCCATCTTCCTCCTCCACCCCTACCTCTACTCCTCCCTCTTCCACGGGCATCCATCACAACCAGAGCCTGGGCAGTTTTTATTGAAGGTTCGTAGGAAATCAAGGGTTTTGCTTTTCGATATGAGGAGAGAACTAGAGATATTTGGGGGTTAGGGTTCGCCACAATATAAAGATAATTTGGTGATTTGATCTTGATTTGTTACTTTAGGCAGTTCTTGAAAGTGTTTTTGGGTTTGGGCGGAAACAAGTAATTGGGCAAAAATTTCGGTTTGGACGCGTTAAATAGGCTGGCAAATTTAGCCAAAATTTTGGTTTTTAAGCCCCTTTTAGTAGCTAATTGGTTGCAAATCAGTAGCAGAGCAAACAAAATATTTATGCTCTTTTAAATTTCATAACAAAGTTTTAATTTTTTTACTAAATTGTTACTTAACAATGATATTTGGGTTTACATAATTAACATTAATATTTCTTACTCCTTGTTTAGTGTTTAGGGTTTAGGGTTCCTAAACCCTAAACACTAAACAAGGAGTAAGGGTGTAATATGGACCCACACATGCTGTTCTCATATTGTCATATATATAGGATATCTTGTTTTCATTCTTCAATATAATGATCACCTTCAACTGAATTGATTAATATAGCATGAATCTACACACATGATATTTCATATGTGCATGTAATTAATCTCGGTCCATCAAGGTGTATATGTAAGTATCTATTTCAAATTAGCTAGTTCATTGCCGTATTGGATACTCTCTCACAAATTATATTAATTAATTAACAATTCATGTTACATATGAAATTTATGTGAGATCACAAGAAAACAAGATAAAACTTCAAGATGGACATGATCCAAAACAAAACATGGATCGAATACCGTATATCTTAATCAGTCACATATGAATTAATGAGAAATTATATTCTATAAACTTTAACTCTTAACTACTATTGTAAAATACCCATAAGAAGGACACATAATAAAATAAATTAACATGTTTTGATCGATTGATAAATTTATATATATATGCATGTATTGATCTATTGATAAATCTGATACATTGGTAAATCAACAAGCCAAATAGATATAAGGGTTCAATCATCAGATAAATATGTCATAAGAATCTCAATTCTTTGGTTGCATTAATGGGGGTTTCATCCTTGATATATATCTAAACATATAATTTCAAAACTTTAGTAATCCAACATTCAGTCGCAAACTTGTCGCAATTTAGTGACTTTTTGGCGACTATACTATAGCGACTACATATTCAGTCGTAAAATAGTCGCACATTAGCCACTTTTGCGACTAAAATAATACATCACAAAATAGCGACATATTTGAGTCGTTTTTAGTTTGGTCTCAAAACAGTAGCAAATCAGTCACGACATTTTAGGACTACATGATCAGTCGCAATATGTTATCGCTAATTCCCTGTTTTCTTGTAGTGCTTGTTGTAGTGGATGAATATATCATTACGGCGGAAAGGAGGAGACTGTTTGGATTTGAGAGAGGTTATGATTGTTAGAGAATTTTGATCGGTTTATGATAATTTACCATAATATTTGTTTTAGGTGAAATATCTTTTTATGTTTTACGGGTCTTATAAGATTAATATTTTACTTTCATATGAAATGATGAGTTTGTGTTTTATTCTCACGTATATACAAGGTATTTTGAAATTTTGTGTGTGTATTTATGTTTTTAAGAATCTTATGGATATACAATATGTTTTTTTGAAAGTTAAGTGTAATGAGTATTGTAACGTAAAAATGTAGAGTAGCCATGTCCCAATAACATAAGATTTTAATAGAATTACAAAATCTATAACAACTAAACTTTGTTACTTTTTCTAATCATATATTAGATACATTATTTTTTTGGAAAAATAATATGAACAAGATATGTTACTATATATATTAATCAGTATCTTACTAAAATATGGCTATTACCCTTATTAAATGGAAGTATTAAACATGAAAGCATAGTAAAAAGTAAGGTTCCTTAAGACTGAAAGTATATTAAAACAAAAACCATAATAAAAAGTTAAGGTTCTTATGTAAGAGACACTAAATTAAACATGAGATTTAGATAGGGACAACAACACTGTTTCCGGCAAAATCAGGGTCACGGGGCTTTAGCTAGAATCTGAGATCTTGAACCTCCTCAATTTTCGGATTGAATATGTATTCCGATAAACCTTCTACAGTCTCAACCCATATCTCATCAGGATCACCTATATAAAATGAGTACTTTAGCGAACAATTCTAAATTATTATATAAACTAATGAAAATTACTAAACCAGTCACTTCTAATCCGATAGCTCCTCCACCTCTTGATCACCACGATCACATCTAGAGGCTTAGTCTTTAAAAATCCAGGCTAGAATTCAACCGCGTATTTTCCATAAGCCACACACTTTAACTTATTGCTCCTATTATGAATAAAAAAGTTAATGAGGACTATCCTAATCAATTGTTCTTATTATTGAATGCCACACACTTTAATTAATTGTTCTTGTCATGGTGTTAACTACTACTTTACCAAAACCAATTACATGGCGTTTCTGAGGTGGAACACTTTCTTTGTCCTTGCAAGGTTTAAGGAATCGAATTCAAGTGGGCAGATGATCAAGACCACGTCCATGATGTATATACAATATATATGTCGATATTCTGGTTATTTAAAGTTTCACGGTAAGAAAAGATACTTTCGATAGTTTTTACCTATAGGAACGTCTCTGTTTGTTTTGACATCAGAGGCTTGTAATGCTTTCCTCCATAAACGTCTCTGAAGGAAAGTAACAAATTCCATGTAGTGCTTGGTGTCCAAAGGCTTGATAAGTTTGATCCCAGTGTATTTGGTGGCTTCAAGTCTGTGGTGAGACTTTGTTGGACAGGAACTTGAATCCGCTCGGACCACACTAACTCTAGAGATCTCAATCCACTTGTCTTCATGTTTCTCTAGTCCAGAGAAGTCATTTACTTGCTTTGGATAAATGACCATTTTGATCTTGCTTCCCTGCATAAGTAAAAGCATCAAGATATAGTATGAACCAGTGTAGTCTTGCATGTCGAACACTCTTTTAAATACTCTTCACTTACTCTTTGGTCGGCCACGATGTAACTTCAATATGGAACATCTCCAAACACATAGTATGGGTAGATCCAAAAAATCTTAACTATTAAGGTCCAAGCAATTTTGTCTATGTCAGGTTGTGTTTCTGCTATGTAGTTGTATAAGTTTCCTCGAGTGCTGCATCAAACAGAGAGAGAGAGAGAGAGAGAGAGAGAGAGAGAGAGAGAGAGAGAGAGAGAGAGAGAGAGAGAGAGAGAGAGAGAGAGAGAGAGATTTATATTACGTGGATTGCATCTCTTTGAGACCCAAATCAGATCAATTAATCATGGTTAAATATCATGAAAACCGTATACTGATTTTGTCTTTTGTTCTGTTGTACCTATGAGCCCTAGAACTGTATACTGGTTTAGTCTTTTGTTCTAGTGTACCCTTGAACCGTATACTTGTTTTGTCTTTTGTTATCTTGCAGGTTTGTAGAGTTCCTCTGTTTCGTCGGGACATTTATGCTACACCCACCCTCAAATCTTGTATTTCGTTTCATTTGGTAGGCTTATTGTTTACACATCAAGTCAAAGATAAGAAGAATATTCAATGTTCCCGAACCGATATTATTAAATTCTTTAAAATAATAAGTACATATATACGCAAACAATAAATTAGGTAAGTAAGAAAATTCACAAAATCAGAATTTAATTTTTCATACCATCATAAAACCGGTATATTTCACACCAACCACTTCATCTCGTTATACATGTTTGATTAAGATCATTTAGAAATGTTGTGTTTAATAGATTATGTAGGATTATAGATATTCACCAATTACGGTAGTTAGAGAATATCCTAGGATAATGCTTTGTGAGATATATCCTACGGATTCTACTTGTTGTATATATGTCTCAACATCAAAACAACACACATATATCCCTTGCCTTTGCCCCATTGAATTGCTTTTTGATATGAAACATATATGGAACATTAACCAAAATGTCATATTTTATGTATGCTCTCCAAAAGAAACCACAAAACCTCAAATTTGAGGTTTTGCTCACTCCAAAAAAAACAAGAGGAACAACAACCTTCATTTAATCATAATATTTATCTACAATATTTCAATGATCTTGGAGGTTTAGGATCCGGTTTACCGGATGAAAACCAGCATTTTGGTATCACTTGAGAGATACGTAATATTTAGATGTGCTTATGTTCGTTATGATCTCAAATATAATTAGTCAATGCATTTTGAAGTGATAAAAGAAAAGATAAAAATGTTTGAAGTTTGTATCTGAATAATACGAAAAAATGCTGAATAACTAGAATGTAAAAGAAGTATAGTGAAACTTCAAAAATGGTTTTTTGCAGTTTTTATTGGAGTGAACAAAACCTCAAAAATGCTTGCTCACTCCAAAAGAAACCTTACAACCTTAAAACTTCAAAATCTAAAGTTTCATATTTTCTTTTGCATTCTAGTCCCAAGACTATTTATTAAATAATTTTGTACTATATTAAATTTTAAGGTTTCAAAACATTCAAAACTATTTCTTAAATTTTTGTGATTTATAATTTTATAATCCGAGAAATATATCTAAAACCAAAATTGCTTTCATAAAACCCATCTTCAATCGTACTTTATATTGTGAGCAAACTTTTCTGATTTTATTAAAGTATAATAGATAAATTTAAATTTAAAAAATGGAGACAATAAAAATGAATATATGATGAGTATGTTACGCCTAGAAGTGGGTAAAAATTTTAAAATTTTCCAAATTAATCTGGGAAACCAAAAACCAATTTTATAGCCCAAAAAAAAATTCAATTACCCGCCTAAACCCAAGAATTTTCAACAAAGTGTCGAGAAATCATTAATTACGGCAAACCCTGGTTTTTTATGTTCTTTCCCTTTTCTGAAACCTCCATAGAATCATTCGCTAATCTCTCTCCAAATCCTATTATATGCCCACCCATCTCAAACTGGTATCTCTTCTTTGAATCTCTTATTTGAGGATCTCAATTTCATCACTAAATTTGGCAGAAATCCTATCGACCTTCTTAAACTCTTTTATGAATCTCTCAATCACGAAACCCTATGTGATATGATGCCTACAGCTACATGTAAGATATAACGTTAGGGTGTGTGTTAAACCGTCTAGTTTTCTTTGCTTTTGAAATGAGATTGCTTCTGAATCTGATTGCTGGTGTGCTTATGATTTTCTCGTGGTTTGCTTGTGTTGGAACAGTTAATTTTGGTTATACAAGTTGTAAATGACTCATATATTTCTCTATCAGCTTCAATATGTTCTCCACAGTCTGGATAACTTGGGGGTTTTTTATGAGTGTTTGATGAGTTCGAGTCTGATTGTTAGGATGTTAATCTTATAGTTAGCAAGAAACTAAGTTTGATATCTCAGTTTAACTACTCTATCAATTTTTTAAGTTCGAGTGTTTGAACGTTTACAAGATAGTCTTTGTATCATTTGAGACATGACCAAACCATCCATAACTTTCTTCTAAAACATTTTTATGAGGAGATATGCCAATGACGGATGAAAGACATGGTTAGCACTGCAACCTCGAGAGATCTCAACAGTTGAATACAACTACATATTTCCCCAGGTTAAGTAACATTTTTCATAATCCACGTGTATAAATTCATATCATGTTCTTTATTTAATTTCTCTCTTACTACCTTCAATTATCACAGGCGACTGAGAAGGACGGATGAGGAATCCTTATGGAGTCGAAAGCCTAACAAAAAATCTTTTAATGGGCAAGCACAAGCAGCCCATACACTTTTAAGCGTCTTTAGCCCACCAAGAGCAACTGAAGGAAGCTCAACGTAAAATTACAATACCATCTGCTTCGTAGGTTAATTATCACTCTCTTTGCACTTGTTAATTTTTTTTGGGTATCAAAACGTGTACATTGCTCCGTATTTGGATGTATATTTGTTGTCTTTCCCACAATATCACCAAGAAATGTATGTCTCTTATGGGAGAACGGGTGACCCAGAACGCCCTTAAGATCGACCCATATAGGTATGGTTGTTAAATCCGGCTTTAACATAGCCATGTTTGGATTCCAATCCTGCAACACAAGAGTTATATATGCAATATGCCAAAAGTGACGATGAAGAACTCTAGACCGAACCTGGAAATTGCAATTTTAAAAACTATTGTTTTTACTGATAAACTATTCATCAATCTTAATTGGTTTATCTTTCGAGGACCAAATTCGATTAATTCTGGCATGAATCATACCTATGTGGGGGGGGGGGGGGACCTCTCCAATGAAGTGTCCCACAATGTACGACGACCATAGAGGCTCAGCATTGATCATAAGATCTTCTGGTAAATCAACTATTGCAATTCCCTCCTTCAACTCAACCACCGGAGAGTGATGATCGAATACGAGGAGGATTCTAATCCGAGAAAACATGTGACCATAAAAGTTTCTTCAACGGAGAAGAGGTTGGGGATGCAATATGCAGAGGAGAAAGGCGGAGATCATTGTTTCCTGGCGGAAACTGGACCTCCATTACTCTGGCGGCTGGTGCCCTGCTGCGTATGGCAGTGATGGCTAGGGATTTTGTGTTGCACTTTTACTCTCCAGGGCTAGGGATTTTCTTCAATGTTTTTGTTTGTTTTTTGTTTAAACTAGAGTTTAGTTTTTGTGTTCAAATTTATATTTTGGATTATATGGTATGATTTTGGGTTAAGGCTTAGTTTTTATGATCTCAGTTTATAGAATATAGATTTCAGTTATGATTTAGGTTTGAGGTTACAGAATTAAAAGGAGATTTGGAATCTTGTGAAGACTGCTCAAGAGAAATCAGATAAGTTTAGAGGTATCTAGTTCTCAAATGTGACACCAAAGGCCATGTTTGTTTGACAATTGCAGCGATTGCGAGTGAGATTTTTAAATCACTGGATGTTGTTCGTTTTGCAATTGCACGACTAACCGATGCGTCTAATCGCAAAGTTGTTCGATTTACCATCGTGCGAAAAATATTTAGTTTAACTAGTTTATTTAACTTAATTTAATATTTCTATCCCTTATTTAAAAAAAAATTACATAATTTAACTTTTTAAAGATTTTTTAAAAAAAATTATAATTTTTTTCTTAATTTTTTAAATTTTATTTAATTTTATGTATTTTGTTAGAGATGTTGTTCATTTTGCAATCACGCGATTAATCGTTGCGACAATTGGCTGAAAATATCTAGCGAACAAAAATCCATTCGTACAAGACCTGCAATTGATCGCTGCAACTACCACATGAAACCTTGATTAGTAAACGATAACAATTGATCGATGTCGCATGAGGCCCTGCCAAACGAATATGGCCAAAGTAAGAATTATTCACTTGTATGGCTACAAAGATCGAATTTTCCATTGGAACTCGAGACACATATTATATTGTGGGCTTTGTGAAAACATACAGAAGAAAGCCGCAAACAACTTGTTCTTTGCTTGCAGTTTATTTTCGAAAACCTTGAAAGCTCTCATGTCTACTTTCCTCGGCAACAAGATCACGAAAAATTTTAATCAACTTCTTCTCATCATGCATGGCTCAACATTCGAGAAACTGTAATATTTTCTCTTGAGGTACACATTTCAAGCGAGTTTAAATCATGTATGCAGAGAGTGAAATAAGTAGATGCATAGAGAATCCCCCTCTCCCCGTGCTCGACCTGTGAAAATAATTGATACTAATGTTAGAAACTGTAACATCCTGATTTATATGATATATGGAGAGGTTTAAAAGAATTGATTTGGTTACATATGATACAAAAATATATTTATCTTTTCAGTCATTTGTCCAAAGAGAACTCTCGAGTTAAAAATGCTTTAGTTGGAAATTCTCAGGATGGATAACTTATCTGAAAGTCATTTCCAGTTTTGTGCGGATGAGGATAAACATGGGAAAAGATCGTGTGGTGATAGCATGGTCAGTAAACAAATCTTTGCACTTCATGGTTAATGCACCGGTTGTTGGACAAGGATGGATCCCAAGGGAATATAGTGGACATGGGGCCATATACAATGGTGGTCGGGTGTTACAAGTGGTATCAGCACCAAATCCAAAAACGTGTGATGAGTCATGTAGGCTTACACCGCCAAAGATTATGATATTTGTCGCTTTGTTGGTAAGAGTGATTGGCTACACATATCACCAAAATGTATTAATATTTTCGGTTAGGTGTCCATAGAGAACTCTAGAATTATGCGTATTTTGGCTAGAAAAGTCTGAAGATGTGTGAAATAAGGGGTCACTTATAGTACCATGCGAGTGAAAATAAAACATGATAAAAGATTGTGTGTAGATTGCAGGATCAATAAACAAATCTTTCGAACCTTCTAAACTAACGCGTGGATCCACAGGTCGAGAGTGCAGTTAGAGCTCGCAAACACTGGTGGTGGAGCATTAGAAAAACATATAACATCATTCCGAACAAGAAGCAACTCAAATAACGAGGATGGTCTAATTGTGTGGTTTGTTACACGACCAAACGTCACTTGAGGCAAGTGGAGGCAGTCTTGATTCTTTAAAGCTCTGTAGTTAATTGACCAAAAAAAAGCTCTATAGTTAATTCTTTTTCTTTTCAAAAAGCAAACTGAAAAGAGGATGAATATTATTGTAAGAAAGTATTTTCAATAAATTTAAATTCATTTTGAAAATAAATAAATATATACATAATTCTAAAATTGATTTATCATTATTGTGGGGGGTTTTTTGGTTTGTTAAAATCAATATTGTCGGGTTTATAGCCCTATAAATAAGAAACAACAACCTTCAATTTCAAGCATCCAAGTTTCACTCCTTTAACCCATCTCATCCACATACCTTCTCTAAACAATGAAAATGAATTCCTTGAAAAAAGTCTTCGCCTCGCTATTACTGTTCCTTTTCTCTTTTCTCCTCTTTGGTAATTCAAAGTTATATTTAGTTGTAATTGCAGCTGATTCTTTCAAATCCATATGACTAAATTTGTAAATAAATTTACAATCTTTTGTATATCACTCTTTTTGGCAGGAAATTTCAACGGAGTTGAGAGTTCAAATCATAATCATTACATGAACGGTCGAAATAAATTGTTTGTGTTCGGAGATT
This sequence comes from Orychophragmus violaceus, assembly GCA_030180135.1. NCBI lineage: Eukaryota > Viridiplantae > Streptophyta > Magnoliopsida > Brassicales > Brassicaceae > Orychophragmus > Orychophragmus violaceus. The sequence continues at coordinate 22,108,403 of CM058235.1, forward strand.
CTTACGCTGATACTGGAAACACAAAGAAGCCTGAGCCGTCATGGATATTCCCTTACGGTATCACTTTCCCAGGTGAACCCGCTGGCCGTTACTCCGACGGCCACATCTCTACCGATTTTCTAGGTACTCTTATCCATTAAGCTTTTGCATTTTGGAGCCTAAACCTAAAACGTTATCTTCATTTAACTTCATATGAAAATAAATTATTGACAGTTGAAGACTCTAGTTTTAGTTCACTTCAACGTCGTATGAAAATTGGGTTAAAAAACATCGTATGAAAAAAATGTGAAAGAAAAACATACGTCCACTGTTCAAATTAATTGTCTATTGGAGGTCTTCATATATATTAAATATCAATCATCATAGTGTTCTTCCATCCATATTCATTTTTAATATAAACTTTTTTTTGCCAACTCATTTTTAATATAAACTAACATATAAACTTGTTAAATAGCACCAAATTTCGGGGGAAAAAAACTTGTTAAATATATATTAAACTGTTGACTTATTGTTTCAAAAAAAAAAAATGACCGAAGACATTTTCATATTTCTTTTTCTATAAATCATTTGTGTTAATTTGTCTGCTTGTATTAAAACACCTGTTTTTTTTACAGCCAAATTGCTAAGGATAAAGTTACCTATTACCTACTCCAAGAAAGATGACGTGGAAAAGAAACGGTTACAATACGGAATGAATTTTGCGTACGGAGGAACAGGAGTCTTCGATACTCAAAAAAACTATCCTAACATGACCATGCAGATCAATCTCTTCGAGCATCTTATCCGCAGTGTTTACTCTGACCTTTCTTTTTCGTTCGCTCTCGTTAGTGTTGCTGGCAACGACTACATTAATTTCATTGAAGAGAATCCCATTGACAATAAATTCCTTCCGGTAAGAAAACACCGATTATTTATATTTTGTGTGTTTCTTTAACAATAAAAATTTATGTAATCAGGTTAATATACAAATATTTTTTAAAAATATATATAAGAACCAGAAGGAAACAAAATATTCATCTGTAAACAACAGTTAGTTATATTCATAACGTAGATTTACTCGGATATAAAAAATTTCCGAGAAAAACTTAGTTATAAATATTGATAATATGGTTTTATAAGTTGTTTTTTTGTCAAAGGATATGGTTAATAAGTTTCATTTATTTGTCTAAGATAAATTTACTTATTAACTAAAATAAATTATACTAGAAAATCATTTAATTTGTATAAAATAGATGATATTTAACAAATGCATAATCGTTACAAAAAGCCCTTTAAATTAACAAATTACTGTTCACATTTTGGTTATGTATAGTGAAATGCACATTCAAATATAATCGTTACCAGAACTATGTAAAGCCATTCTTAAAATAAACTAATCGCACGAGCTAGTTATCACCTAGTTGTGCCAACATTTCGTATTAAAGATTTATTTTAGTAACTGAATCTTTACAACTACAAACTAGATATGCAGAGTATATGCATGAAACTCAAAAATGGTCGGTTAAATTATGCAAATTTTAACTAAATTGCGTTTCCCAGGCCCTCCTAACATTCGTCTTGAAAGTTGTGAATCAAGCCGAGGTGAATTTGAGGCGAATCCACACCTTGGGAGTGAAGAAGATAGCAATAGCTTCATTGTCACCGTTTGGGGACATCCCCTACTTTGCCAACAGCCGCGCTATTATCAAAGATGGTGTAAACGCTGTGTCACAAGTCCACAATGGCTTGTTGCAGACTGTTGTGGCCAAGCTTAACAAAGAGACCAATCATTCCACTTTTATCATCTTAGATTACTACAATGCCTTCTCGACTGTCATCGATAACAAAGGAGAAATTCCAGGTAACAAATGTACTTAAGAACGTTTTTTTTTTTTTGTTAATCAAGGAGTATAGGTCTTGCTCCACATTTTTCTTCGGACAGGAACCAGAACACGGTATATGATATATCTAGTCTCCTCTCCACTGGACCTTGTCGTACTCACCCAAAGTTTAACATTTTGATCTTTAATATATATAAAAAACCGTATTATTGAGGCTTTGTACGATCGGTTATTGAAATGCAGGGATTTTGCCGTTTAAAACCCCGTTCAAAGAATGTTGCCAAGGCCATTGTGGGGAGGTCGACCCGAAAGGTGTGAAGAATTATACCTTATGTGATGATCGCAGGTCTGCTTTCTTCTGGGATGGAATTCACCCTACCCAGGAAGGATGGAAATCGGTTTACAAGGTTTTGAGAAAAAATATCACCGCGTCTTTGACAAAAGCGTAAAACCACTTATCGGGATCCAAAATAATGAAATGTATTTGAAATATTAAGATGTCTTCTTCTCTATCTTATACTTTGGTATCTCTCAGTATATCTTCTTTCATATGTGTGTTTGTAAGGTTTGTGTATTTGTGTATTGTGTATTGTGTGCCATCTCTCCGTCTCAGTGTATTGTATTACCGAATAAAGAGAATGGCTTGTAAAATTTCGAAACTTGTTCACATCTCTTATAATTTTTGAGTCAGATCATTAATCATTTATGAATCTTCAATTAAGCGAATTATCCAATCAAAATATTGGCAAAATATAAAAAAATAATAATAATAATGAAATTTAGACTAACAATTAAACAAAAGAATTAAACATTTCAATCATTAAAACAAAAGAGATCAAAACTTTGAATTTCTTGTGATTAGTAAAATGGTTTTTGTGGATTATCACTTAGAATGTAGAATAGATTTTAACAAATGTAAAAATATGAACTTCTGCACATTCGTTTATATAAGGCATGTAATACTTAATTTAGATTTATTTAAATTGAATAACTACAAATATCTCTTTTTAAAAGCACAATTATTAATTTCGTATATTTACGTGACATAATAATATTTTAATTAACATAAAGACATTGAGAGTGACTGATATATCCAAAAATTATTTTTAAATATTTACGTAACATAAAATAAAATTCTCGGCAAAAATTTTTTTATAGAAAATATAAAACTGTAAAATATTATATATGGAAATTTTCAAATTCAGATAAGAAACTTGAAGTATTCGGAAAAGTTACTTTTTGTCAAAAACTAAAAAGAAACTTAAAAGACTTGGATAACTAAATCGGTTGCTCGGAATCTACGTAAATGAGTTAAAACGGTTAAATCTGAATACAACTTGTCAAAATATACACTTTAATGTCTCTCGCCTGTGAGATATAATACTTTTAGTCGAAATAAAAATAAATTGTAATTATATATTTTATGTATAAAAATTAATACATAAATATTTTATTTAAAATATTTTATTATTTATATTATATAAATTCAACATTTATATAAATAATATAAATTTACTATATAAAATCCAAAAAATATTTATTAATATTTAAAAATATTCATAATTGTATTCATATTTATCATTTTATTTTTTATTGAAAGTTATGTATATCTCTAAAATAAAATTAAAATTTTTATTAATATTTTCATATTTATCATCTCATCTTATTTTTTATTTTTTTTATTCAAGGTTATGTATATCTCTAAAATAAAATTTTAAAAATTTTTATAAATATTTCATATTTATCATCTTATTTTTTATCCAAGATTATATATATGTTCATAATAAAATTAAAAACATAGTAAAGTTATCAATATAAATTAAGGTTAATACAGTAATTAGCATAATTTCACTAATATCAAATTAGTAATCAACAATTTTGAGAGCGAATATAAGGCCAAAAACATTTTTTTTTTTTACTAATAATTGTTGAACCAAAAATAGACACTCCTACTCTTTTTATGCTATATTTTCTCAATTTTATTTATTATCTTTTCACAACATCAATTTAGAGACTAATGTTCACTAGATATAACAATTTCTCATGAACCGATCTCTAACCTTATGATAGAAGTCTGAACTGGTGCTGTGATTACTCACATTTTCAAGAACAAGAGAGAGCAAGAAGAATTTTTTGTTCACAATATTTTCGATTGAATATAAAGAATGAGTAAAAATGTTGTTTTATGCTTCACCTTCTTCTTGAATTTTCATCTGAGCCGTCCAGATGTTGTTGATCTTCTCAACTCAGTCATCCACGTGGTTGTAATCTAAGCCATGTACATCCATGAATCCCCTTCTTGGGATTCTTAATTCGTTTTTATTATTATTATTTTTTTAACAGATAAAAAAAAATCAAAAATCAAAAATAAAAAGGAAGGAACCAATAAGAAACTGCCACGTCAGCATGAACAGTTAAGGATCGGTTCTTAACTAAAGATCGGATCTGAGGGGAATTCTTACAAATAATATTTTTTTAATTGTTATTCCTAAGAACCTGTGCTAAGAACCCCCTAAAACCTTTGATGTACATGCTCTAACCATCAATTTTAACTGTAACAGTTTGCTTCTTCTTTTTTAATTTCAGGATTTTATACAGACGGATAAATTGGCACCACACTAAGATTCACCAGTGGTAGATTATTTGTTGGATTTATACCCATCTATTTGAGTAAATGAGTCATAAGTTCTTATATTATTGACAAAAAAAAAAAAAATCCAAGCTTTCGTAGAAACTATATTTTACTAAAATATTTCACATTTTAGGAGAAAAATCGTTGAAACAAATAATTCTTTGATAATATCCATTCGGACGTAAATCATCTTTGCCAAGCATGGACTTGAACGCATGATGCAATGCTTAACATCTTTTAAGGAAACGAGCCACCTCCACCTGACTAACAACGATTTGGTGATTGCATATCATTTTAGGTTTTCTGTATCTTCATTTTATTGGCTATTTCTGTTAGGACGTCATAGTTATATTATGTACCGTTAGCCGATGAGTTTTACAGAATATACAGATGTTTGTTTAAGGAAGAAAAAACCCTCTAATAACCGTTCCACCCATTCTGGTATTTACCTGACACGTTCCTTCTTTTAGTTACAAATTAATTTTGTTGTTGTCACGATCAAAAAAAGAAGCACACGAGCGCGTGACTGACACATGCACACTCACTTCTTTCCCAACTTTAACAGTACTCACTTTCCTTGGACGTGTGACGCCTCTCCGAGGGCCGATTTCGACCGGCATCACAAGAAAGCCAGTTATTCTTCACCGAGCTCCTACAGTCCATGACAGTGAGATGAAGCACGGTCGTCTCTAGGCTAGATCTATTTCTTTAGATTCGGCTCTCACTTGTAGTTTTCGTTGTTGTTGTAGAAAAGGATTCTTATTAATGAATAAGTTACATTGTACATGTATTTATACTAGTAGAATACTAATGATACTAGGTATTAACAATTGACATATATATCCTTTACACCTTCTCTCAAGATGGAGGCACTGGAGTTATTCCAATCTTGGAACAGGCCGTATGAAACGGTAGACGGGGGTAACGGCTTCGTCAAAGCGTCTGCTAGCTGATCCTTCGATGATACATGAGTAACTCTAAGTGAACTTGTCTGGACTTGACCACGAACAAAATGATAATCGAGAGCAATGTGTTTCATCCGGGAATGAAAGACGGGATTCGCACTAAGATAAGTTGCTCCGACGTTGTCGCAGTATATGACTGGTGGTAACGGTAGACGTATGTGAAGCTCAGTGAGAAGATTACATATCCAACGTACCTCTGCTGCCGCATTTGCTATAGCTCTGTAATCAGCTTCCGTTGAGGATCGAGCGACGCCCGTTTGCTTCTTCGACGACCATAAAATAGCTTGCTTGCCGAGGTACACCACATAAGCATTGGTTGAGACGTAGTCGTCGGTTTCTCCTGTCCAGTCAGCGTCAGAATAGGCATGGAGCAAGGCAGCGTTGTCTTTCTGCAGATAGATGCCATAAGTCATTGTCCCTGCCAAGTATCGAAGTACACGCTTTGTTGCTTGCCAATGTTCCGTTTTTGGTTTATGCATGAACTGTGAAAGTCTGTTAACTGCGTAGCTGATATCCGGTCTGGTAAAGGAGAGGTATTGAAGGCTACCGATGACCATTCTATATTGTGACGCGTCTGATAAAGCTGAGCCCGAAGTCAGAGTTAGTTTGGGGCTCTGTTGCATCGGGGTTGCTACTGTTTTGACACCGAGCATGTTGGTCTTGGTGAGAAGGTCAAGAATGTATTTGCGCTGCATGAGATGAAGACCTTGGCTAGTGCGTGTGACCTCAATGCCTAGAAAATAGTTGATGTCGCCTTGATCCTTTAATGAAAACTGAGTTGAGAGGCCGGCAATGATGCGGGATACTGCTTCGTGATTGCTGCCAGTTACAATGATATCGTCCACGTAGATTAACATGAACATCAAGGTAGAACCGTTTGAGAGAACAAAGAGCGACGCATCAGCCAAACTGTTGATAAACCCCATTCAGATTAAAAACGACTTGAGCTCAAGATACCAAGCTCGAGGCGCTTGTTTTAAACCGTAAATAGCCTTCTTTAAGCGACATACATGATTCGGACGGTCTCGATCAACGAAGCCCGGCGGTTGTGACATGTAAACTTCTTCAGTTAGTCGACCTTGGAGAAAAGCCTGGTTGACGTCAAGTTGGCGTATCGGCCAACAATTGCTCTCAGCATGACCGAGAACTGTCCTGATGGTTACTGCTTTGATAACGGGGCTAAAAGTCTCCTTGTAATCCAGACCGTACTCTTGGTGATATCCCTTGGCGACGAGTCTCGCTTTGTATTTGTCAAGATAACCAGAGGGAAGAAGTTTCGTCTTGAACACCCAACGACATCCAATTACATTATGTGTTGGTGCAGGCGGAACTAGATCCCATGTGTCTTTCTCAATTTGTCCAGTGATCTCTTCCGACATTGCATTTCGCCAATTGGGGTCTTTGAGCGCTTGCTGGTACGTAGTTGGTTCCTGCGAGAAAGAATGAAGAACCATAGCAGCTAGACCATATTTAGGATTTGGTTTTTGAATGTTTTTTTTCTGTCGGGTAGTGATTTTGTGTGTATTTTGGGGTTGTGATTTTGTAGATGGTTTTCGGGTTTGTTTTCTAACAGTCTCGGGTAAGGGAGCTTGAATCACAGGCGGTGATGGTGGTTGTGTATCAGGTGTTAGGTCAGTGGACCTTTGGGAGGTGAGTTGTGGTGAAGGGGAAGCTCGACCAGTGGGCCTTTGAGTGGTAGCTGAGGTATCAGGTTGTGGCTCGCCAGTAGGCAATTGAGTGGTGGAGGGAGAGAGAGAATCAGTAGGAGAGAGTTTAGAAGGTAATACCTGAGCTATAGGAGGCGGTAAAGCCTGTGACATGGTCAAGTCGGCCACCGGAGAGGGTTGTGGTGGTGTCTGTGAAGTTGATGCTCCTGGATCAAGACGAGAACCTGTTGTAAGGCTTGGAGTCTGAGTCGATCCAGTCGTTGGTGAAGCTCGGTGAAGGACAGTCGGTGGTTCCTCACAAGGTCGAATGATCTCTACTGGTGATGTTCCACAAGACTGTGGTTTCTCATCCCGTAGTTGCGATGTCTTATCCAGCGACGAATGTAGTGTGGACTGGTTAGCAAACGGAAAGACAGTCTCATTGAACTGAACATGCCGGGACACGTACAGCCTCTTCGTGGTAACATCGAGACAAAGATACGCACTTTGGGACTGAGAATAGCCAACGAAAACGCATGCCTTGGAGCGATCGTACAGCTTATGATTTGCATAAGGTCGAAGCCATGGGAAGGCCAAGCATCCGAATATTCCGTGCTTGTCATAATTCGGCGCACGAGCAAATAGCTTGTGAAATGGTGAATGATTGGAGAGTACCGAAGTCGGCATCCTGTTTATAAGATAAACTGTTGTTTGAAAAGCGTACGGCCAATACTCCTTGGGCATGGATGCAGTCGTAAGCATAGTGAGGCCAGTCTCAACTATATGGCGATGCTTACGTTCTGAGATTCCGTTGTGCTCGGGAGTATGTGTAGGCATTGTGAGGTGTGAGATCCCTGCTTGTTCCAAGATAGACCTCAAAGCGATATATTCTCCTCCATTATCTGTGAATAAAGTACCAATCCGAGTAGCAAAATGGTTCTCGACTAGGGGTTTAAAGGCTGTAAACGCTTCTTTGACTTGGGATTTTTGTTTTAATGGATATAGCCAAGTATAGCGGGTGAAGTGATCTACAAATATGACATAGTATTTGTGGTTTTCGATTGAGGTAATTGGAGAAGACCAAAGATCTGAAAAGAGATATTGTAGTGGTTTTTCCGATACAATGGAAGTGTTTGCAAAGGGATGTTTATGGGTTTTATTGAGATGACAATCAGAACAAAGCATTGAAGATTGCAAAGAAGATGACAAAACAGGTAAAGAAAAATCAGAAACAATCGATTTCAGAATAGGAAGGGACGGATGTCCTAGTCGAGAATGCTAAGAAGCCAAAGATGTGCGTGGTGTGGATGATGAGAGAAGGACTGTCGGAGATGATGAGGCTACTGGCCATTCATAGAGATCATCCTTGGTTCGACCTTGAAGAAGTGGAACCCCCGTTTGAATGTCCTTCACCTGAAAATGTGCAGGAAAGAATTCAACAGAAATTCCATTAGTGTTGCACAACCGATATACAGAGATCAAGTTCTTTTTAATGTCAGGAACATATAAGACTTTGTGCAACTGTAATTCACGAGATAGGGATGGAAGTATTGTAGAACCAGTGTGAGAGATGGACAAAGGAGAACCATCGCCAATGAGTACTTCCTCGCCACCTTGATATGGCTGATGCAGGGACAAGTTGTTGAGGTCTTGAGTGATGTGGTGAGGGGCACCGCTGTCTAGAATCCAACTGTCCGGTGAGTAGTTGGAGCCAACTGCCACATTAGCTCGTGGTTGCCATGGTGTAAATGGTGTTTGTTGGTGTTGAGCAGAGGTGTAGCCTTGAAGTTGCTGACATGTGCGTGCGCTGTGGCCTTGAGTGCTACAGATTTGGCACCGCCCAAGGTAAGGACGAGGCTGTCTTTGCTCCTGCTTGTTATGGTAACGATTGGGTGAATGCCACTGTGAGCTGTTGCGGCCTTGAGGCCTGAACTGATGTTTGTTGACATTGTTGGACGAGCGTTGTTGGACAACGTTTGCGGTAACAGGGACTGATGGCGACACTGCAAGTGTGAGGAGTTTGTTCTCCTGGTTAAGTAACTTCTCATGAAGTTCAGTGAGCGAGGGAAGCGTGTCATGGCCTTCGATTTGGTCCACCAAAATCTTTTAATCGTCGGGTAATCCTGCAAGTATGATTTCGATTTGATCTTCTAGATCAAGCGCTTTTCCCATGATTGCAAGTTGATCCATCCTTGTTGTTAAACCTTGAAAGTATTCATCAATAGACTTCGTACCTTTTGTCCAGCTTTTGAGTTGAAGTTTCACTTGCTTGTAGTGAGCACGGCTTGGCCTGGCGTACGTGTTCGACAACGTGGACCATATTTCTGCAGAAGTAGTGCAGCGAGAGACCAAGGGTTGGACCGTGATCGTGATTGCGCCAAGTAGACCACTGAATATCAGTTTGTCTTGTCTCTTCCATAGCGTGAATTCTGGATTTGGAGCAAGCAGACCATTCACGGTGACAGTTGGAGTCGGAGCAGTCGTGGATCCACCAAGGTATCCGACTAGCCCATAGCCATCGAGAAGGGAGTTCATTTGGAGACTCCACATGAGGTAATTGGTAGAATTGAGTTTTGGTACATTGGCTGTGTTGACATTGAAAAGGGTTTTGGTTGTTGAAGTGGAAAACCTCGTTGTTGTTGTTCATGGCGACAAAGAGAGAGAGGAATGAGGCGCAGCCGTAGGTTTTCAAAGTAGGTTTAGTGTTTTTGAAAAGAAAATTAGGGTATCGACGGCTCTGATACCATATAGAAGAGGATTCTTATTAATGAATAAGTTACATTGTACATGTATTTATACTAGTAGAATACTAATGATACTAGGTATTAACAATTGACATATATATCCTTTACAGTTGTGGTGGTCTCTGGCGGGCTGCGGTTTGACGTCTTTCATCTCCCTCCGCGTGTTCTCCCTGCTAGAGGACGGCGGGTCGTGCACGGGTGGGAGGTCGCCGTCGTCTCTTTGTCGAGGCATCTCGGTTCCGCTTTGCTCAGGCGATCAAGGTGTCTTCGGGTATGGCTTCTTCGTTTGTGGTTTCTGACAGGGCGTCGTGTGACGTCCACGGTGGCTCGTCCAGTCTTCTGTCGGTGACTATAGATCTATTGCCAAGTCGATGTGGCAGGTGTTTCGTCTCCGAGGTGTGTTGCCGGGCTTCTTTCATAGCCGTTGAAGGGAATGTAGGAGCTTTCCTCTGTTATAGCTCTGCCGCAACTTTTGTTGTATCCGATTCAGGTTTCTCGGGACTGGAATAGCTAACCGTGTCTTGCTTTCCGATTTTGTGTGCCCTTTGCCGACTTGGTTTATAGATTGCCTTGGTTGGCTGGTTTGCCCCGCTGCTAATTTCCGGTTTGCAGTTTGGTAAAACCATTGTGTTCCCGCTCATTTACCAGGGTTCATTACCTTTGGTTTCTTGAGTTGGATTGGCAAACTTGTTATCTTGGGTTCTGGTGAGAATTTTCTTCGATATGGGCCTCTCGGTTTGGTTTGGTCTCGTTATTCTAGACCTAGGAGAAGGTAGTAAGGCTACAGAGTGGTGATGCGTGGTTTCGGTTCTCGCCGATATCGGAGAAAGATTTTTTGGGAACGAACAGCCGCTACTAAGCTTCGTTAGTTAGTATAATCCTGGTTAGTTTCGGATCTAGGTGTGTTTGTGATCGACGATTAGGTGATGAGGACAATCAGTGATCGGACCTCTCTGCCATCGTTGAGGAATGGCTTTTTGCTCATGTTGCTGGATGAAACCACTTCCTAGTTTCTTTTAAGAAAGTTCCAACCTTTCACGGTATCGTTTCTCACCAGGTTCTTCGTCTTCAGTCCCCGAGTTTTCAAGAGTTTATCGCTATTCTGGATCTAATGCTACCAAGCTAAAGTCCAAGAATATCGATTGCTTTTGCTTCAATGTTTTTTTATCCTTTTTTCAATGAGATCAATTATTAGGTGTTCCATCTTTGATAATTAAAACTGTAATGAAATTGACAATTTCTCAAAAAAAAAAAAAAAAAAAAATTGATGTAGTCTTCTAATTCTATCATTTTCCTTTCATTTTTTTGTGAAATTGTAAATATAATTATAAAATGAAATTTGAGGTTACATGTTGAATTATCCAAAATGCAACATCAAATAATTGGTCTCATGGCAAAAAAATATTAAAAAAATATGGAAGCAAATTCAATCGGTATTATTGGTACTTTTGCTTGGTAGCATTAGATCCAAAATAGCGATAAACTCCTTAAAGCTTATAGACTAAGGACGAACAGCACGGCAAAAAATGAAAATGAAACTCGCTAAATAGGAAATAGGAAGTGGTTTCATCCTGAAACCTGAGCAAAGAGTCATTCCTCAACGATGACAGAGAGGCCCGATCATTGATTGTCCTCATCACTTACTCACTAACACATCTAGATCCGACACGAACCAAGATTACACTAACCCCAGAACTACGCCTGTAGGAATAAAAGCTGGAAGACTATGGTTTGACCAAATCTGAAAACCAGCTAGTTTGAATGGTGATTTGACCAAAACACAAACCAATCAAGGCATACAACAACGAATCCGGATCAAAGGAAAAACAAGCTCGATATATCACAAGACGGTTAGCTATTCCGTACACGAGAAATCTAACCCATAGACTGCAAACAATTGCGCTGGAGCATGAAGAGGACATCTCTGACAACCCCTTCGAACGTGAAGATGTAGCTTGGCAAAACGCATAGCTAGAGAAGAAAAACTTGCCACATCGCCCCAAATTAGACTAGCTTCACCGCCAGATGACAGAGGCGGAGCCACCATGGCACACGGCGCCTTGTCATAAACCCCAGCCTAAAACCGAGTCCGGAAACTCACCACACTCGCTGCGAGAAGCAGATTTGAGGATAAACCGCCAGTTGACTGCAACTCCTGTCAGAATAATCCCACCGTTCTCGAGAGGGATCTAGATGAGAAGGAAGGAACCAGCCACGACGAACGAGCACCAAGCTTGATGGCGACTGAGGAACCCATATTCCTCGGAAAAACGACCGCATTTTTTCTCACCTTTTAAACTGACGAAGTACACTTAAGACATGACCGCCCTCTCGCGACGCCGGAAGTATCCGGACGTCGGAGAGGCTACACGCTCGGGCGGTGAAAGAGAAACTTTGTAGAAAGCTTGGGAGAGAAGATGTAACGTACTTTCTTTTCTTTTTTTTCCTTCCTTTTTCCTTAAATCTTTTTTCTTCACAATTTCTCCTCTCCTCTCCCTCCCTCCCTCCCTCCCTCCCTCCCTCCCTCTCTCTCTCCCAGTCTCTCTCTCTCTCTCTCCTCTCTCCTCTCTCTCTCACTCTCTCTCTCTCTCTCTCTCTCTCTCTCTCTCTCTCTCTCTCTCTCTCTCTCTCTCTCTCTCTCTCTCTCTCTCTCTCACTCACACACACACAAGAAAGGGATTTCAGTTTCTGCATTTCTGGTGAGAATGTTCTGAATAAAGAGAGCATTACAAAATTGGTCGATTGATGCATAAAATATATTTGTATAACCTATATGTAGATAATCAAAAGATTAACCCAAACTACAATAAGCTTATAGGAGATGAAACCCAAAGGTACGTAGAGTCGAGACGAGGGTCTCTATCTTTAATTCTTTAAACGCTTGTACTGCTCCCGTTTGATATGCTCAATAATCCCAAAATAAAACTACTCAGTTTCTTTGTTTCGATAAACTCGAAAACAAAGCTAACTAACCTAAATCTTGTATTGTACTCTCACAATCTAAGACACACGAAAAGGAAGAAGCGATGAGATTGAAAAATGTGATGGGATCATGAAGAGAAGAGACACGGCTTATTTAAATAGCCACACCAACTTTTAACGTAAAACCTAAATACTTATGAGAATTGATTAGGGCCGGGCATTTTACCTGAAATCCGAATTCGAACTCGAACCCGATCCGAAAAAATCCGATCCTGATCTGAACTGATTTTGAAAAATATCCGAATGAGGCTTAAGTCAAGGTATTTCGGGTATCGAGTAATAACAGAACACGAACCGAACCCGAACGAGTATACGAAGTAATCCGAAATTTTATTTAATTTCGGTTAGTTATGATATTTCGAGTATTTTTTGATAGTTTGAGTAGTTTCTATTTTTATATTTTGAGTAATATACATATTTTGAGTAGTTTCGAATATTTTTAGGTAATTTGAGTATATTTTTAGGAGATTTTTGGGTAAGTAAAATATATTTGAATATCGTGGGGTAAAGTTTTTGATTTTTCAGAAATTTTATAGTAATTTTGGGTACCCGAACCCGATAAGTCCCGAACCAATACCGACCCAATATATAGAAATACCCGAACAGGTTCTTTAGTCTTAAACCTGAAAACCAGAAAAACCCGATCCGAACCTGAACGGATATCCGAACGCCCATGCCTAGAATTGATTCTATAGCATATGGATTTGATTCACAAAATAAAGTGAATTGGTTTTAAAGTTAGAAGCTTAATTATAGGATATATTTTGTTGATCAAAATCAAGAATGTATTTAGAATAGATTTAGAGCAAAAATAATAATATTTGGACATGTTATCCATTATACAAATCCACAAAGCATTAAAGCTCGAACACATAGTCTCTAAGGGTATTTTCAACCCAAACACCAAATTTGGTATTTTGTTATTTCATTTTTTATCACGAACCACAACACCAAATTTTACAACAAAAATAATATTTTATTGTATTATTGTATTATATTATTAAATTTTAAATTTTGTTTATTTTAATAGGTTTAATAAATAGTAATCATTTTATATCTACCTAATTACAAATAAAATACAAAATTACAATTGGTCAAGACCCAAAAAAATTAATGCATAAATTAAAAATAATAGAAAATAAATCAAAATATTTTTAATATTTATGATAATTATTAGTTAGTAAGATTGTTGCATTTTAATTTATGTGTATTTGGTTTTATTTATGTAATTTTATATTTTAAGTATTTTAATTAATTTTTAATATGTCATTTATTTTTTATAATTAATTTGCTTGTTAATATATTTTCCAAATTAATATTCTTTATAAAATACAATTAAAATTTTATATCATTAAAAATAAATTGTTAATCACTTGAAAAAACAATTTAATCATATTACTAAAATATAATCAATTGATAAACATCAATTTAAATATATTTTTAAAATAAAAACAAGAATAAAATACTAATTTTTGGTGTTTTGTGAACAGTGTCACACCAAATTTGGTTTGGTACTGTTCACAAAATACTAAAAAAAAAATTGCCGTGTAAGATGATGTTGGGATGGAGCTAAAAGAACTGCAATTATAGTGTAGCGTTGGGTTGGACTTGCTCTAAGTTGTCAATTTCTAACTCAATTTCTCATTCAACCAAACTCCATTTTAACATTCTAATACACCACTTTGTAGTGGCCGCAGCGATGGTTCTATCGTGCCCAAGAACTGGTCATTCCGATTAACATCTTCACCGGAAACCTTATCACAATATGGTTATATGCCATTTCTGCAAAAATGAGTTCTAACATTTTGTCAAAAATAAAAGGGTTAGAAAATGGCAAATGGTTATGGAAAGGGAGAAAAGATATGGGTTTCTAGAAGGGTAAGGCCACGGAACGAGAAGGAGAATATAGGAACGATATATGCGATCGGAAATGTCTTAACAACATAAGACCGGTTAGCGTTAACCTTCTTTAGCTTAGCTCCAATAAGAGGGCTGCGGATGATTCTCTTCTTGGCAGGGAATCAGGTGGTCTTTCTCTTATTTGCAGCTTTGCTGGCTGCCGAGCTAGCTGATGCCTTCTGTTTACCCTTCCCTTTATCCACAGAGACATTACCCAGACGCAGTGATACACTAACTCTGGCCGAGTCTTGGTTGTCAGTCGAGGCCTAAGCAGGGTTGGATAGATTAACTGCCTGTGTAGGATTACGAGAATGGCTCCTGGTAATTTCCTCTTGGACAGCTTCCTCCGTAAATTGCGCTTCAACATCTTGTAAAAGTCCTGAATATATACTTCCCCCCGTTCGATTACCGGAGGTTTTTTCTGCTGGAGTATTCCTCGGTAAGGGAATAGTCAGCCGGTTTGGAGCTGATCGGCGCTCTCGAGAGTTACTGCTGATGAGATCAGACTCCTGGTGTGTAGTGTGTTTGTAATTATTACGAGGTGGTCGAGGAGATGGAGTGCGGTGATCATGTGAACTTCGGTTAGTGTTTATGCCGTCAGAATGATCCTTATTACTCAAGGAAGGATGGGAGATACGGTCCGCATCATGTGCTCTGGGCTGCCAGCTATGCAGAGATGAATTGGGAGAGTGAGCTCTACGAGAGTCAGATCGTCTCAGACAATGTCACAAATCACGATCGTCCATCTGCCTTGCAACGTGCTCATGTCTGGCATTGTGATCGTGTCTGTTTGACCGGTGATTCTTAAGAGGAGATTGCCTCCTATCTCTCAAACTTCTGGAATCCCTATCATCAGAGTAAACTCGGGAAGACTCCTTCTTTGCTCTGAAGTATAAGGTGGAATGATCTCGGGCAGCAGGGGGGACATAGCCCCATTTATCATCGTGTCTATGCTTATCAGCCTCAATACGGGGAAAAGCTTTGATCTCGTTGATACCTATCTTCCTGTCATTTCTTTGAGAATGGCGACCTCGAGCTGGGCAGTCCTTTAGCTCATGAGACAGAGAAGCACAGTTAAAGCAGTGTTTTTTCGAGTTTGGTGTATTCGAACTCAATTTATGTTACTTCTCCAGTAGGTAAGCGAATGTTCATCCTGACTTCAAGAGGCTGGAGAGCGTTAATATCCATTCTGATCCTAGCATCTTCCACATCCCGACCAGATATATGCCCCAGTTCCTTACAAATGACCTCAATGGTTTGGTCTGTCCATGTCCATAAGTGCAAAGGGACTCCATGGACCTTAATCCAAAAGGAGATGGTAGAGGGGAAGGTGTCTGAGACAACAAGTTCCCATCTTTGATGTATTAACATCCACTTTTTAAAGTGGTAAGGGCCCTTTAAGAGAACAGATTGGAGGTCCTCCTCTGAGTCGAAGCGAAACATGAACTTCTCAGAGCCAATTTCCCTTCCGTGGACTCTGCCTTCCAAGTTCCATAGCTGGGGGAGGAAGTCAATAACAGCTCTCGGCCTTTGAAAAGATGGGTTAGTGATGCGACCCATTAGCGTGAGTCTATTAGCTGCAATGAGGGCGGAGCTGTCGCTGTCTGGGATTCGAACTGGGGATCTCCGTTTAACCTCTGAACCGGAGCCAGCCACCCATTTTTCCTTTTCAGCACGAGAGTAATGGCGCGTCAATCTGGGTTGAAAGGGAGTCGACGCTAAAAGCTTGAAGTAAATCCGTGAAGGAGATAACACAAATTAAACTGTATAGCACAGTAGAAGAAGACTGTATAGCACAGTAGGGGAGAGGCGAGAGTTTTGTAGAGACTGTAGTGGCTCAGCACCAGGAAGGAACCAAGCTCGTAAGTACTGGTGCCTGTTGAAAACGAAGCTCAAAACCTTGAGGAGACATGGTAGAGACAGCAGAGGTTTAAGGACCGCAAGTTGGCTGAGTTCTTCTTGAAAGCGGTAAAGAAGCCAAGATCTAGACCATGATAAAGGTTCCCATGCTTGATCCGTTGGCTAGGAGACTGCTGAGGAAGGTGGCTACAAAGATCTGGAGAGCGCGCCTGAAAATATCACCGGAGGAGGAAGCCGTACAGTTGGTCCATACAATCTCCCTTGTGTCGCCCTAGCCGTACAGTTTCGCCCGTCGCTCAGGACAACATGATCTCATTTCTTAGTTGAATGTGCATACCATAATAATATTGATTTTTATGCTGTCTAAGAATATATTTATGCATTGTCTAATCATCCTAATTTATTTAGTTATTGTAAGATATAAAGTCTGATCTCTTTTAAACTTTTCTTGGAATAAATTAGTTTGTAATTATTAGGATCTAAAAACAGATAATCTTCCACCATATCACTACAAAAAAACATTCGAAAACCGACGGACAAAATCGTCGGTAAACCGTAGGTAAACCGTCGGTAAAGGCGTTTTCCGATGGAATTCTCGCCGGACGCATCCGTCGGTTCTATTTCGTCGGAAATCCTTCGGTAATTCTCGATGGATTTATGACGAGTATATTACCGACGGTTTATCGACGGGTTATCGACGGTCAATAGACCGACGGTTTACTGACGATTTATCGATAGGAATAAACCGAAGATTAAACGACGGAAAATATCGAAGGTTTTCCGAAGGAAATTAACCGATGGTCTACCAACGCAAATTTACCAACGGTGAACCAACGGTTTTCCAAAGGCAATTTACGGACGGTTTCCCGACGGTTTACAGAGAGTTTTAAACCGACGGTGTACCGACGGATCATAAGCGACAGTAAACCGACGGATTATAACCGACGGTTTTCTGACGGATTATAACTGACGGTTTTCCGACATAAAATAACCAATAGTTTACCGACAGAAAATAACCAACAATTTACCGACAAAAAAAAACCGATGGTTTACTCACAGAAAAGAACCGACTAATAACCGACGAGTCTTAAATATATTTTTAAATATTATTTATTTTAAATATATATAATAATTTATTTAATATTTAAAAATTATATATTAAACAAAAGTTATTATTAAATAAATTAAAAATATTCATAATAAAAAAAAAATTAAATTACATAAGACCGGGATCTGCAGCGGATCCTGGTCCCGTCCTCATTCCCTCAACAGAGGTTGTACCCGTACTCGTCCCCGTCGCCGAAGCTCTTGTTCACACTCTCGGTCCCGATCCAGGAGTTGCCCCTTCCTATCCTTCTCGAACAGTGCCTTACTTGATGTAGTTCATAATCTGATCTTGTATTGCCTTCATCCTCTTATCATTTTCTGCCTTTTCTGCCCGCAACTGAGCTTCAATCTGCGCCATTTCCTCTCGCATCTGAGCTTCAATCCTCGCCTGACTCAACTTCAAAGCTTCAAATTCCGCGTATTTCTCTCTCAAGGCTTCAGCGAAGGAGTCGCTCTCAGGACGGAAGCGGGAAAGCGGATTCGAGACTCCCTCCGCCAAGTTTCCTAAACCGAAAACATGGCCTTCCATCGCTGTGTTTCCTGTACAGTTACTAAAAATATTAGTTACAAATCAAGTAATTAAGAGTTATATCAAATTTTAGTAAACACACAAACTTACCTCGAGAAAAATCTCGTTGACCTTTTCCGGCGGTAACTCCTCCGTTGAGCCGAATTCCTCGGATTGCTAGGTTTGGAACTCCTCCACCCGCCTCTTTTCCGACTCTAAAATTCTCCGAACAATCGGATCTTGGATCTCGCCTGTAGTCTTGTTCCTATGGCCGTCCTTTGTGAGCTCAAAAAACGTCGGGTCTCGTCCTGTTCGCTGTTTCTTCATATTTCTTAAATGGTCATCAGTATTTAATTAACAAAATATTAAAAATATTAAAAAGATACTTACAAAGTCAATCTTCCGTTGTATGGTGATCTTCGCTCCAGCATTTTTACCTATTTCCTGAATATCTTCTCGATATGCATCATTAACCATCTGAACGGTACCTACACCAAAATCTACGTCTGCGCTATAAGATTCGATAGAACTAACATTAGGTTCCCACCTACCAGCACTACCACAAGGGTCTCTACTACTACTTGCATAATCCGATGTTTCCACGTGAAGATACCAAATCTTACAACCTGCCATAAACCCAACTGAATACAAGTGATGCCATACTTCGTCAATCGTAGGATTTCTAACATTTCGACATTGAGTACATGTATATTTTAACTTACCGGTTTTCTGCATATGTGGTTGATTGCAAGATACCGTCATGAATTCCATAATACCGAGTGCATGTGGGGTGTGCACTAAGTTCGTCGTCTCATCAACCCTCGGTCTGTCTATCCACGATCTGAAATAATTAGAGGAAGATATTTTTCTGTAATCGACAGTATTAGAGAGAGAGAGAGAGAGAGAGAGAGAGAGAGAGAGAGAGAGAGAGAGAGAGAGAGAGAGAGAGAGAGAGAGAGAGAGAGAGAGAGAGAGAGAGAGAGATTGGTGTGGAGGAGAAGAGAGAAACTTTTGGTATATGTAGGAAATTAACTGACGAAAAACCGACGGATATAGCCGTTACCGTCGGTAATCCATCGGTTTGTTGTCGGTCCAAACGGTTACATTAACGGCTATACTAACGTATTTATTAAAGGTAACGTAGAACCGACAGGTTTCCGACGGATTATCGACGGAAAAAGGTTATCGTCGGGAATCCGTCGGAAAATTTCCGACAGAATCTTTTGACGTCGGAATTTACCGATGAAAATCCGATGATTACGTTACTGTCGATTATCCGTCGGTCTGCTGTTGGAATTTCTGACGGGATTTAAACCGTCGGTTATGGCCATGTTTTCTTGTAGTGTACGAATGCGCCAAAAAAAGTTAATAGAGTGTTATTCAAAGCAAAGCAAGGGATGTCAAATATCCTATTGATGATGAAATGCTTATTCATGTGAGCATGCAGTTCATTGTAAATTTTGTTTCTAAATATATCATCTCATTTGTAATTCAAATTATTTTATGAAAATTGGAAGGTAGTTAGGATCTGAAGACATGTCTTCATTTGTTATGAGATTAAGAAGAATAATATGTCAACCTTTTTTCAAATCAATTTATGACAATATGGTGTCATGCATGTCAATTTGTACTGCAACTCTAAACTAATATTTGACATATCTTTCATATGGATTATATTTATATCTAACACTTTGGATGCTTTGACTTGCTTTGTAAGAGATTTCCAGTCACTAACATTTTATAGCGAGCACATATAAGTTACCAACAGTAATAAACAAATACTTGACACACAAATATATGTTGACAAAAAAAAAGACACACAAATATATGTTCTCATACGAACGATAACACTAATTTTTTTTTAATAATTCGACATCTTTAAACAAATCAGTAATATTTTCATATAGAATGAAATATTGACGTCTATGTTTAGAATTCATATTACCAAATATTATATTCCAGTTTATCTATTTCACATATCTATTTAGTTTTTAAAGTTATATTTTATTTTCTAAAGATAGCTTAAAACATAGTTTACAAAAATATATCTTAAAACAAATAAATAAAATATGAAATTATTATGTACATTAAAACTAATATGAACATAGTAAAAATGTTGTTCTTTTTGTCGAAATATAAATATGTAGTTCTAATGTTATAACTAATATTAAAACTAAAGATAATTAACATCAATAAAAACATACATCAACAATCACGAAACAAAAACATTCTAGAATTTAAATTTTTAAAATGCTATTTGAAATAAGAAATAATTTACAAAGTTTATATGTAATACTAATGTAAAATTATATAATGTTTTATTAGAAATAAGAATATAAGTTTTTTAATTATAAATTATAAAACAATTTCTTAGCAATGGTGATCGTGAGACGAAATAGCTAACACTACAAGAAAACTGGGCCATAGCTACGGATTTTTTCGTAGCTATGGCCCAAAATCCGTAGCTATTTTCAGGTTTGCTGTGGATAGCTACGAACTCAATCCGCAGCTAAACGCTGTAGCTATTGAGAATTCGTAGCTATCCGTAGCAAGTTTGTTGCGGAATAGCTATGACCGTTTCCGTAGCTATTTGCTACGGATAGCTATGATCCGTGTTCGTAGCTAGATTAGCTACAACAAGCTACGATTATAGTCGTAGCTATTTTATACCCATTTTTAAAAAATATATATATATAAAAATAAATAAAAAAAGAAATTTATTTTATTTAAATTAATATTTATAATAAATAAAATTACATTAAATAATTAAAATAATTAATCTTAAAACAAAATAATACAATAAAAATATAATAAAATTACAATTAAAAATAAACAAAAAAGCCTATTCTTGACGCAACCGACATCGTCACCGTACTAAAGAGATGGCGGTCCGGTGACAAGTCTGCCAACACCACCACCGGCTTCGTCTTCCGCTTCTCTCTCTCCACCACCTGAAACTCACGACGGCACACCGGCTTAGTCTTCGTCACCACTACCGGCTTAGTCTTCATCTCTCTCTCTCTCTCTCTCTCTCTCTCTCTCTCTCTCTCGCGATTCGTATGTGTCTTCGTCCGGCAACGACGTGGTGCGAGCAAGACAGATTCTCCGGCAACAAAGGCGGGTTTCGAGCATCGTCGGAATCATTTGGAATCGATGGCGGACTGGAGAAGGAGAAGATGACGGGATTTGATGTCGGGATTTTAAGACGAAGACCGGATTTGAAGTCGGGACTTTGATGACGCAGCGACGGAAAATAGGAAGAAGAAGATGATGAGATGATGAAGCGAGACGAGTTGAATAAAACACCAATCTAACGGATTGAAGCCGGATGAAGACACGGATTGGAAAAGATGAAAGAGTTGAAGACCCGATCTTTTCAGATCTGAAACTTTTTTTTTAATTCATAACAAAAATCATCATCTAACGGTTGATATTTGATAAGAGAATACGATCTAGAGGCTGTAACATTGATCCTAGTTATAACAAGAAGATCTAACAGCCATTGATATTGGTTAAATCAACGGTAGTTATTAGTGATCCGGGTGACACCTCTTTTAACCAATAAGAATCATTCCGGATTTAATTAATTTATAATAACTAAAAATTATTTCAAAAATAACAAACATGATTAAAATTAATTTTTAAAAAGTTTAAAATTAAAAATGTAACAGATAAAATATTTAAAATTTTAAGAATGTTAATGTTTTATTATGATTATATATAATAATTAAATTATTGTTCAATACATTTTAGTTTATAATTAGTATTAAAAGTGTTAATTTTTTTGGTTTACATGAGTTTTAAATTTTTTAAAGTTATAAATTTAGATATGAGTATATTGTTCAATACATTCCGTGTATAATTAATATATAATAGTAAAAATGATTTAAAAATAATACAACTAATTATATATAACTAAAAATGTTTAAATTTGATTATTATTTGTGTTTACATTAGTTTATTTATTTTGAAAATGTTAAATTTTATATTTGAGTATATATAATCATTAAATTATTGTTTAAGAAATTTTAATTTGTTATTCCTATTAAAAGATTAGTAATTTAAAAAAAAAATTTCATTAGAGTTATAATTTGTTTTTTGAAATAGTTATTAATTAATTGTATGTAAAGTATATAATTAAATTTTTAAATATAAGTTTGTGTATACATAATTAATTTTTATATTTAAATTATATAGTTTTCATGTTTAAATTTATAGTTTATGACTGAGATTAATGTTTAGAGTATGGTTAATGTTTAGGGTATAGGGTTTTAAATGTTGTGTTTAGGGTTTAAAATTTATAAATAATAGATTTATAATATATTTTTAATTTATAAATGTTAAAACTTAGTTTTGGATATATTATACTAATTATAATTTTATTTGTTAGAGTTTTAGGGTTTGTTTAGGGTTTAGGTTTCAATAGCTACGGATATATTCGTAGCTATCCGTAGCTATCCGTAGCTATACAATATATATAGCTGTGAATAGCTACGAATTTTTTCTTAGCTAATTAGCTACGACAAATGACGTAGCTAATCGTAGCTATTGTTTGCTACCCATATCCGTAGCTAAATAGCTATGAATAGCTACGGATAGCTACGACTTTGCTACGATTTGAATTCGTAGCTAATCCGTAGCAATCCGTAGCTGAAAAAATTAGCTACGGAAAACAGTTTTTTTTTGTAGTGTAAGTGACCGAAAAAATAAGTATAAAGTTATTTTAGTTGTGTCAATGGGTTCTCTCTGAAATTCTCTCTGAAGAAGTGACAAAAAAAATAAGTGTACTTTGGTTGCATTAGTAGTCAAATCAATTTTTTTAACGATATGCACTAAGGATTAATGAATTTGTAAGAATCAATACTCTTAACTCTCAAACTGATCGTAATCTCTTTTTCCGTGGCTGTTGTCAAAAAAAAAAACTTCTCTGATGCAATTAAAGACATGTTATTAATTGTTGCAAATCTAACACCAATTTGTTTAGTACACTTTGCCAGTGAATTCAATTAAGATTTAAGCGTAAGAGAAATTGATCTTCTGTAACATCTGAGTCTCACAACTCAAAATAGCTAATGGTTTTGAGTCTCTTGAATATATGGTCTTTTTATGCTAATAATTTGTTTTCTCAATTCTATAACAGTCTTTATGTTTTATAAATAATGTTATACAATGTGGAACTTCTCAAAACTATTAGCTATTTTGATGTCCTTTTGGAATATTTGTCTTTTCACTACAAGAAATCTGGGCCATAGCTACATATTTTTTCGTAGCTATGGCCCAAAATCCGTAGCTAATTTCAGGTTAGCTACGGATAGTTACGAACTCAATCCCCGACTAAACGCTCGTAATAAATGAGAATCCGTAGCTATCCGCAGCAAGCTCTCTGTAGAATAGCTACGAACGTTTCCGTAGCTAATTGCTACGGATAGCTGCGATCAACGTTCTTAGCTATATTTGCTAAGAATATCTGTGAAACAATCCATAACTATTTTATATATTATTTAAAAAAAACAAAAAAAAGTAATCAATTTAATTAAATATTTATAATAAAATTATATTACAATAATAATTATCATAAAAAACAAAAAAATAATACAAAAATTGAAAAAAAAAATATGGAAATCAGTCCTCCGGTACGGTTCTGGCGATGACCTCCGGAGAAGAAGAAAGCGTCGGCGATGACCTCTGATGAACCAGAAGAAGAACGCGTCGGGAGTGATGAAGCCGAGAGCACTTTGTCTTCGTCTTCTTCGACGACTCCGGCAACGAGATGAAGACGAAGATCGGGAATCGATTCGTCTCCGGCGGAGATTCTTCGTCTCTCACCTTCGCCGGAGCTTTCTTCATCTCCATCTTCGTCCGGCAACAAGACCAGTGAGCAAGGAGATCGTCTTCGTCTTCTCTCTCTCTCTCTCATCGCCGGATCTAGTGGAGAAGAGCCTTTGCCGGATCTAGGTCGTCGACTTCTTCACGAGACTGCTCCTTCTCTGATTCATCTTCGTCTTCCATTCTTCGAAGGTGGTGGTTGCTGGATCGAGACTGAATCAATGGCAATTGAAGGTGAAGGCTGGTGGTGCGCGGCTGGTGGTGCGAGGTGAAGGAGGTGGCTGAGAATGAATGGAGATCGAAGGTGGTGGTGGCTGAATGACTGAATCGAAGATGAGAGCCTGGATTTCTTCTTGGCCATGATACAACAAACAAAAAAAAATGAAGAAGAAGGCTCGTACACAGACGGCGCAAAGGAGAAGAGAGTGTGAGACATAATTATTTAGTTAGGTTAAGGGTTATCAACGGTTCAAATTAAATGAGACTAAGATCTGACGGATGAAAATGCAATATGTCTGTATACTGTAATAAATCTGAGCCGTTGATATCTTTAATCAACAGTCAAGATTTTCGATCCATGTGAGAGTGTATCAACTAATAGGAATTTTTCTGGGATTTAATTAATATAAAATAACAAAAATAACATAAAAATAAAATAAATTGTTAAAAATATTTTTTCGTTTTAAATTTAAAAATATAATATATAAAAACTTTCTAAAAAGTGTTTTATTTTAAAATTGATTTAAAATATTAAAATGAGTATATATAATACTTAAAATGATTTGAATAAAAAATGAATAACTAAAAGTATAATATATTTAATTTTGAATATAATTTTCAAAACAAAATCTCAAATTTATTACAAGTGGTTAAAATTAAATTTTAAAAATCTTAAATTTATAATTGTGATAGATAAAAAGTTTTTAAAGTGTTTGGAGTTTAGAGTTTTGGAGTTTGTTTAGGGTTATGGTTTAGAGTTTTAATGTATTTTATGTAATCTATATATGAAAATGTTTAAATATTAATTTTATGTATATATAATTAGTTTTTATATTGTGATTATATAGTTTATGATTGATATTAATGTTTATGGTATAGTTATGGTTTAGGGTATATGATTTTAAAGGTTGTGTTTAAGGTTATAAGAACATTTGAAAATAATAGATTTGAAAAAATAATTTGTATAAGTGATGAATCTTAGATTTGAATATATTATAGTAAATGAAATTTTGTTAATTAGAATTTTATTTATACTTTAGTGTTTAGGGGTTTGTTTAGGGTTATAGAGTCAGGGTTTAAAGTTTTAATTTTGTTGTATGTAGACTATATATGTAAATGTTTCAATATTAGTTTTATGTATATATATATATAATTAGTTTTTATATTTTAATTTTATAGTTTATGATTGAGATTAATGTTTAGAGTATAATTATGGTTTAGGGTATATGATATAGGATTTTAAGTGTTGTGTTTAGGGTTTTAATTTAATATTTAAAATAATAGATTTATGAAATATTTTTAATTTAAAAGTGTTATAATTTTATTAATTAGAGTTTTAGGGTTTAGGATTTAAATAGCTATGAATATACTCATAGCTATCCGTAACTATGTTATTCGTAGCTATGAATAGCTACGAACAAAACCGTAGTTATTTGTTTCTACGATACGTTCGTAGCTATTCGTAGCAATTTAGCTGCGAATAGCCATGAACTTTAGTCGTGGCTATTTAGCTACGACAATTTACGTAGCTAATCGCAGCTATTCTTTGCTATGACTTAGTCGTAGCTATTCGTAGCTATATAGCTATGGATAGCTACGACCCGTATCCGTAGCTAAATAGCTATGGATAGCTACGGATAGCTACGGCCTAGCTACGATTTAAATTCGTAGCTAATCCGTAGCAATTCGTAGCTGAAAATATTAGCTACGACTCGTAGCTAATCGGCAATTTTGTTGTAGTGTTTGCTTGTCTAGGCAAACAACTCTGTTGTCATTTTCTTAATTTCCATTTTCTTTCTTGACATATAGTTAAGATACTCAATACAGTTTTAAGAAAATAAATTTAATTTTGATCAGCCTAATACTTTTTTAATCCCAATCTAACGCTAGTGAACCTCATCGCTGAAAAGAAAAGAAAAAACAAAACAAAACAAGGAAAACAAAAAGAAAAGTATAACTTAATACAACAGCAAACGTGTTGCTCTAATCCTGCTGGGATCCGCAAATCGAGAAGAGAAAGACCTAGCAAGATTCTCGGGCTCATCGTGGTCGTGCCATCCGGGCCCTTGATCAAAATTCAAAGAGTAATCGTTAAGCTCATAAGCCACGACCTTTGTGGATCTAGAAGAAGAAGGCAACAAATTGAGCTTCCTCAACAGAACTTTCCACTTCGGCAAGAGTCTCTCTTCCATAAATCTTCTTCTACCTTGTTGCTTCTGCTCTCTGCAACTCTTACTGTATCTTCCAAGTACAATTGTCTCCCTATAAGATGAAGCTGATGATGATAGGTTCCATCTCTTCTTGCTTGGAGATTCAAACATCATTTCTCTTCTGTCTTTTTTTTTTGTTGGTCTAATATTTTTCTATATGTCTTTATGAATCTCTTAGCTGTGTTTTATATTGTTAAGTACATGGATGGATATGTACACGGAAAAGAAAGACTAATTCAAAGTCAGCTTTACAAGCCTTATTAGACTGCGTTAGCCAACTGTATGTATAATTAATTGGGAAAAGGAAGCATTTTAAATGCAACGGTATTTAACTAAACTACGATATAATAGTCAAAGTAGACCTTTTTGTTTCTTTGCTGACATAAAACTAGGATCCGATCCACACTCAGCGTGTGGATTTTTTTCTTTTTTTTTTATTTCCATTTTATAATTGTTTGATTTATAAAACTTATGTTAATATCAAAGTTTTAGTATTGATTTATGGTAGTTAGCCAATGATTGATATGTTAAAATTCATGTGGATCAAACAGTTATTTTTTCTTTAGTTTTTGAATGAGTTTTATACAACGTTTTATTTATGTTAATATCGGTTTTTTAGAATTAATATATGCTAGCTAATTAATTTTTGGTGTGTTTAAATTTTAGATGATAAACATATTTTTGTGTTTCTTTATGAATGAGTTTTGGACAACATTATGTTTTATTTGTTTTAAATAGCGAGCTTTATATAATGTTGGACAAAATTGATGTATAATGAGCATTTGTAAGTAGATTAAATTTGTCAAAGTTTGACAAAATTGAAACTGTTTTTGCTTAATACTTAGAAAGGCCCATCTAATATTTATATTTACATTTACATTTAATACGTTCTATTTAATACGTTCTAATGCAATTAAATTCTATAATATTACAACAATATAGATTTCATATAGTACATATCCCATAATTCAACTAAATCAAATAATAACATGAAATATCTCTAACCAGATTATCTATTAATATATCCTGAGAAATCTAAATCAAAGCAACTATTGATAAATTTGGGATTATGTGAATATTGTAAAACTAATATTATATTCAAAATAGTTTCTATAAATTTGGGATTATGTGATATTCTTTAAGATTATAAAGATATATTCATCAAGATTACATATTTCAGTTTCCTAAATATAGGCTTCGAAAATAGATATAAATGATAAGTCTATTGAAAAATAAATTAAAAAATAAATGGTAGGAATAATATAATTAATTATATAAAATCAAATATTTTATACATACAAATAGTACATTATAAAAAATATTTAAGACTTATAAATTTTGAAATCCACAATGATACATAATTAAATAATTTAATATAAAAATATTAATTTTATAAATAATAATAAATATGTGATAATATACACATATTTACATAAGTAATATTTTATTGTATTTCAACTAAAAAGAATAAAACTTGAAAAGTTACCTTGGTATATATCAAATTATAAATCAAATAATATAAAAAATTAATGTGTAACAAATTAATATTATTTTCTGGACAAAAAACTAATATTATTTTTTAAATAAAATAATTTTAATAATAATAAATAAATATTTTTTTTGTAAAACTAAGATTGTAAAGTATATATTCATCAAGATTACATATTTAAGTTTTCTAAAATATAAGCCACGAAAATAAATATAAATGGTAAGTCTATTGAAAAATAAATTAATGGTAGGAATAATATATTTAATTATATAAAATCAAATATTGTATACAAATAAATAATATGAAGGAAATAATCGAGCTTCCCTAATTTGCTCCCATAATTATGGGCAAATGAAAAACAGACTAAAAAGATCTCCAAACTAAAGAAAATGGATCAAACACCTATAAACCAGTGTATCCAGCATATACCAAAGAACAAAACAAATATCGAGAGGGAGGTTAGGACTATCGGGACTTATGAGATCAATCAGACGTAGGGACAACAACCTTTACTCGGACATTTCAGACTCATGGATTCAACCAAAAGTATTAAAGAAAATCGCAACAACCCATATTTTACCTCACATCATTCACCAAAACTCAAGATAACCAAGCTTCTTCTTTCATGGGACCAAGAAAAAAACAGAATAAAAAAAAAACAAAAACCATAAAAATACATTTTAAATCGAAAAAGAAGAAAATAATATGAATGATAACAGATCATTTGATTAAAATTTCAATGATCTGGAAGAATACTTCTATAGCAAAAAAAAAAACAGAGAGAAAGTTTCTTGAAAATATGGAAGATGCAAAATGATTGTGTTTCTAGGCCACCCAAGCTCTCTTTATATAGAATTTCATAAATTTCTCTCGAAAGCTTGGTATATGCCATATAATATTTTTTTCAAACTCTAATTAATAAGATATTTAGAAAGATATTGTGCATTTTAGAAAATAAATTAATTAATTAAAATCGATATTTATCAAGCTTGTAAAGAATATTCTCCAAAATTGCAGATTTATGTTTCCTAAATATATATATGGTAAGTCGGTTGACAAAATAAATTTAAAAAATAAATAAATAGTAGGATTAAGAAATCTAACTAATCCGATGTATAATATTAAATTTACGAAATCAACGATCAAGATTTAAAACTAGGATCCGCGTGTATATCCGTTTCCAAATCCGACCCGGCCAAATATCTCTGCGTGACAAAATATCCAAAAATTCCAGGTTTTACCCTTAATGAAAAAATACACTCCTAACGACTCCAAGGGCAATTTTCGGGAATATAACCTTTTTGTACCAAAGACGGTTTCCTGTCTTTATAGTATAAATAGTCCCTAATACATGAAGAAAAATAAGTAAGATCCTATTCGTTCTTTTGTTCTTATCTAGATATTTTTTTATTTTTATATTAGCTTTTTGCATATGAAAGCTAGTATGGGTAGTTTAACAAAACACGATCTCCTTTTCCAACTATATTGTTAAACTACAGATAGAATAGATAAAAGGAAATAACACTCTCAACAAAAATTGCAATGTTTTACAAAATCCATTTTAGCTTCCTTTTATAGCTTATGTGACTAGAAATTGATCTCAGTCGTCTATTCTACCGTCCACATGTCTTTATCTTCCATCTCTTATTTCCTATAACAAATCTCTTTTTTTTTTTTTTGAAAAAGATTGACAACACAAGGTTTATAAGAGTCGCATTGTTTCAGCACTCAGTGAAAAACTTCCATGAAACTTCAACTATAGGTATTACTGCTTCGGCTATAACCAGATGATTAATTTTTAAGTGAACTTCTGAAATCTCATGATTAATTACTACAACTTGGTGCCAAGTTTGAGACTGTTGTTAGCCTAGTGGTAGCCTAGTGAACTTCTGAACTGTTGTTACTACAACTTGGTGTCACTAGGCTAACAACAGTCTCAAGGTGTTGGTAGCCTAGTGGTAACACAAGGGGATTGGTTCTTTTGTGCCCCGGGTTTAAAACATCTTTGGTATGAAGAGTTACTCTTTAAATAGGAATTTTCAAAAGCTGTCTTCGGGCCTGGGGGAGATTATGGGCCTAAGGCCCAGAACTTCCACTGTTTACAAAAAAAAAAAAAAAAATTGAGACTGTTGTTTCCTACAATTTATGTTCTTTAGAATCAGTTGTTGAGTATTAAGCTTCTTTATTCATTCACAAAGATGTACAATTACATATATACAGCTCAAGAGAGAAGAGTCTAGGTTAAATGTAATTAAAGAGAATTCCATAAGAAGACCAATCCAATATTATGTGATATCGATCTTTCCATCTTCTGATCCTCAATACACCCCCTCAAGATGGAGGGGGAGAAGCCACTCCAATCTTGTTTCTTAAATGCGTGAACTGCAGTCTCGGTAGTGGCTTTGTGAGCACATCAGCCAGCTGGTCCTTCGTTGTGACATGTGAGACACGAAGCGATCCATCTTGTATCTGCTCGCGAATGAAATGATAATCGCGAGCTATGTGCTTCATCCTTGAATGGAATATCGGATTAGCACATAGGAATGTCGCTCCAATGTTGTCGCAGTAGATAACCGGCGATGTTGGGATATGAACGCCGAGTTCTGTTAGGAGATTACAGAGCCAACGAATTTCTGATGCAGTGTTCGCAATAGACATGTACTCCGCCTCCGTCGACGAGCGTGCAACCCCGTTCTGTTTTTTGGCTGACCATGATATAGGATGACGTCCCAAGTAAATTATGTATGCGTTTGTTGAGACGTAGTCATGAGAGTCCCCTGCCCAGTCTGCATCCGAGAAGGCGTGAAGACTCAAGTTGTTGGTCGCCGAGAAGAAGACCCCGTAATTCAAATTCCCAGCGAGATACCTCAGTAATCGTTTAGCTGCTTGCCAATGGTCATGTGTTGGCTGATGCATAAACTGGGAGAGCTTGTTTACCGCATAAGCGATGTCAAGGCGAGTGAAGGCAAGATACTGTAGGCTGCCAACAAGCTGTCTATATTCCTTTGGATCACTGAGTTTTGTGCCTGTTGCGATTGTTAGCTTAGGTGATGTTGTCATTGGAGTTGAAACTGGTTTTGCATCAGTCATATTATGCCTTTGAAGAAGATCCCGGATGTATTTCCGCTGCGAGATATGAAGACCAGTTTTCGTTCGGTGAGCTTATAGTCCAAGAAAGTAGTGAAGGTCTTCATGGGCTTTGACGGAAAACCGATCACCAAGGAGAGTAAGTATTCGTTGGACACTTGTGGTTGAGCTGCCTGTGACAAGAATGTCGTCGACATAGACGAGTAGGTAAATGCATTTGTTCCCGGCAGAGAGTGTGAATAAGGACGTGTCAGCTGCGGAGTTCTTGAATCCCAATTGAAGGAGATAAGTGCGCAATTCAGTGTACCACGCCCGCGGTGCTTGCTTGAGACCATACACCGCCTTCTTTAGCCTGCACACATATGTCGGGTGATCTCTGTCGACAAATCCCGGAGGTTGGGACATGAACACTGATGGATTGTTTAGTTGATCCTGATTCAATTCTTAGATTCATATCAACCTAAACATGCAGATCTAGGTTTTTCTTGAATAGAAACATATCAGATCTCACCTTATACCTGTTTATGCAGTGGAAAGAGAAGGTATGGCTTGAGATCAGCAGAACCACCGAGAGATGGATCCTCCAAAGGCTCACACACGCTTCACAGGAAATGGCTGCTAGACCGAGCAGGAGAGGAGGCGCAGAGAGGGAGAGAGGCTCGCGGCTGGGTTAGGGTTAGAGAGAAAGAGATTTGGGTTTTAGTTTATAAAACCCTTCTCTTTCCCTTTTGGGCTTTTGGGCCCAAATACCAATCTGATTAAATCCCTTGGATTTAATCAGACCCATTTATCTCTCTCTAAGTACGACAAATGCCTGGCACTTTTACCGTACTTCTGCTAAGCCGTTCCTACACATTTTCCTGTTAGCTTAGGCGTGTGACCCATATGGGATCATATAATAAAGGCAATAAGTCCAAGACTTATAGATCATGAGCGGACTCTAGCAAGCCATCATGACCCCCAGTATTATATGACTTATGTCTGATCATTGACATACTCTTACTTTCTAGAGACAATACCGAGATTACTGGACACAATTCCAACAATCTCTCACTTGTACTGGAATCTCTGTATTCATAATCCTTTTGTCACAATATCTCGATTAGTCATAAGGCAAGATTGGTGTCATCCTTATAAAGCCTAATCTTGTTCATCGGACTCTGATTCGATACTGACAATCCAAACGACTCGGGACAGTCCGTTTGAGCATGGCCATGCATTTTCCAGTATTCAAATCTCCGATTGGCCTAGAGATATTCACTCCATTTATATTGGAGGGACAAATCCCGTCTTGTTCCATCACTGTAAACTACTCATTTCATAATGTACCCAAACAAGGTCCTTATAACTATCGCAGAACGATAGCGTTAGACAATGATCAAAGTGCATCAGTCCATGTGCAGTCACATGCATGCGAACTCAGGTCTAAGGACTATACTCTATAGTCGTAGTAAGAATCTCTTATGACACAGATATAAATATCCTGAAGAGTTCTTATAAGCGGGTCTTGTCCGGTCGTATGTACCCCAACATACACCTATGTACTGACTTTGATGCCGCGCATCTATGACACACTGAGACTTTGTCATAAGTCACATACCAATCTAGTCTCACATGGTTGTTGGTGTTCCAATTTCAACAACCTTCGACTAGGGACTGGATGATATAAGCCATCTATCAAATATAGGGTCTCATGATCAAGCTAAATGACTTCGATGACTCAAGATCAAGTCACTTACTTCGATGACCTATAAAATGGTTTATATCACTTTGGAACGATTATTTCATCACAGTTAAAATAATCTTGAAATAATAATTTCATTAAACATAAAATGTTTTACAAGAACATATCAAATAACTAAATAAAGCCCTCAAACTCCCACTCAAATTTAGATTACATTTCAATGTCTCTAATGCCTACAGCTTCAGTCAGGAACTCGAGCTTAGGCCTTGGGAGTGGCTTTGTCAACGGATCAGCGACGTTATCATCTGTCTGAACTCGACTGATCTTGACTTCCTTTCTATTAATGATGTCACGTATCAAGTGAAATCTTCTTAGAACATGCTTGGATTTCTGGTGTGATCTTGGTTCCTTTGCCTGAGCTATAGCACCATTGTTATCACAAAACAGTGCTAGAGGCTCAGCCGCATCTGGTATCACACCTAGTTCAATAATGAACTTTCGTATCCAAACAGCTTCCTTCGCAGCTTCTGAGGCGGCGATATATTCAGCTTCTGTAGTGGAATCAGCAACGGTGTCTTGCTTGGAGCTTCTCCAACTGATTGCACCGCCATTCAGACAAAAGATATAACCGGACTGTGACCGGAAATCATCTTGGTCTGTCTGGAAACTTGCGTCCATGAATCCACTGACTTTAAGCACATCACTTCCACCGTATACCAAGAACTTATCCTTAGTATGTCTTAGATACTTCAGGATATTCTTGACGGCAATCCAATGGTTTTCACCTGGATTTGACTGGTATCTACTCGTCATGCTCAATGCATAAGCAACATCAGGACGAGTACAGATCATGGCATACATGACAGATCCTATTGCAGATGCATAAGGAATATTCTTCATGCGCTCAAGCTCAGCAGCCGTCGTAGGGCTCTGCTTCTTGCTTAGCGTTGTGCCATGTACCATTGGCGTGAAGCCCTTCTTGGAATCTTTCATGCTGAATCTTTGTAGGACTTTGTCAATGTATGAATCTTGACACAAGCCTATCAGCCTTCTAGATCTATCCCGGTAGATCCTGATTCCAAGAACGTATGCGGCTTCACCCATGTCTTTCATGGAAAAACAACTTCCAAGCCAGTCCTTTACCGACTTCAGCATTGGAACGTCGTTTCCGAGAAGCAGTATGTCATCGACATACAGAATTAGAAATACTATCTTGCTCCCACTAGTTTTCTTATACACGCATTGTTCTTCTTCGTTTCTGATGAAGTCAAATTGTTTGATCGCTTCATCAAAACGAAGATTCCAGCTCCTCGATGCTTGCTTCAATCCATAAATGGATTTATGAAGCTTGCATACTTTTCCAGCATTCTTTGGATCTATGTAACCGTCAGGTTGCGTCATATACACATCCTCTTCCAGAATACCATTCAGGAAGGCGGTTTTCACGTCCATCTGCCAAATTTCATAATTATGAAAAGCTGCAGTTGCTAGTAGAATCCGAATAGATTTCATCATAGCCACTGGTGAATAGGTTTCATCGTAATCCACACCGTGAACTTGTCTGAAACCTTTTGCCACCAACCTGGCTTTATAAATCTGGACATTTCCATCCACGTCAATCTTCTTCTTGAAGATCCATTTGCACTCAATGGCTTTTACACCAGCGGGTAAGTCAACCAACGAAAACACTTGGTTGACCGACATGGAGTCCATTTCGGAATCAGTGGTCTTGCGCCACTTAGAGGAATCTGGGCCCATCATGGCTTGATTGAAGTTCGATGGTTCATCACCATCAATGATCAAAAGATCATGACAGTCAGTCACGAGGAATCCTTGATATCTCTCGGGTTCGTGACGGATCCTCCCGGATCTTCGAACTTCAGGTACTACAGGTTCAGGCTCTACAATTTCTTGTAGGTCCTCCTGCTGCTCTTCCTCATTAGGTTGAGCAGTATCCTGTTCATCTTTAATTTCTTCAAGCAGTACCTTACTCCCACTGTCTTTCTTAGAGAGAAACTCCCTCTCAAGAAAGTTACAATCCCGGGCAACAAAGATCTTGTTCTCGGAACGTAGATAGAAGTAATAAGCCTTGGTTTCCTTCGGATAACCAATGAAGTAGCATTTATCAGACTTTGGTGTAAGTTTGTCTGAGATTAATCTCTTGACATAGGCTTCACAACCCCAAATTCTTAGATAAGACAGCACTGGAGCCACTCCAGTCCATAATTCATATGGTGTCTTTGCTACTGCTTTAGATGGCGCTCTATTCAGAGTGAACACTGCTGTTAGCAGAGCATATCCCCAAAGGGATATTGGAAGGTCTGTGTGACTCATCATAGATCGAACCATATCCAATAAGGTCCGATTTCTCCTCTCAGACACACCATTCCATTGAGGTGTTCCGGGAGGAGTGAGCTGGGATACGATCCCACACTCTCTTAGATGATCACTGAATTCTTGGCTTAAGTATTCTCCTCCTCGGTCGGACCGAAGAGCCTTAATGCTTTTGCCAAGTTGGTTTTGTACTTCATTTTGGAATTCTCTGAACTTCTCAAAAGATTCAGACTTATGTTTCATCAAATAAACATATCCATACCTACTGAAATCATCAGTAAAGGTAATGAAGTACTGATAGTTTCCTCTTGCATTTGTGGACATTGGGCCACACACGTCAGTGTGTATCAGGCCCAATAAGTCACTGGCCCTCTCGTTAGGTTTATTAAAGGGGGCCCGTGTCATTTTGCCCATCATGCAGGATTCGCATTTCTCACATGACTCAAAGTCAAATGAGCCAAGAAGTCCATTCGAATGGAGCCTCTTGATGCGTTTCTCGCTGATGTGCCCTAAACGACAATGCCATAGAAACGTTCGGTTCTCCTCATTAGGTTTGAACCGTTTGGTATTAATGTTATAAATTGGCGCGGATTGATCGAGTATGTAAAGCCCATTCGTAAGAGGGGCAGAACCATAGAACAAATTGTTGCGATTGAAGGAACATAATTTATTCTTAACTGAAAAATCATAACCTTCCAAATCCAACAAAGAAATTGAAATAATATTTCTGCTTATAGCAGGTACAAAATAACAATTATTGAGTTCTAAAATCAATCCCGAAGGTAAAGACAACAAGTATGTGCCTACAGCTAGTGCTGGAACTTTCGCTCCATTCCCAACTCGTAGCTCCACTTGTCCTTGCTTCAGTCTTCTACTGTTGCTGAGTGCCTGCATATTAGTACAAATATGAGCCCCACAACCAGTATCCATAACCCATGAGGTATTATCAGAAGTAGTTGTATTAACTTCTATAACAAAAATACCTGTCGAAGAAGTCTCGAGAGTCTTCTTCTTCAATTCCTTTAGACCTTCTTGGAATTTCTTACATTCTCTCCTCCAATGCCCTGGTTCTTTACAGAACCTGCATATGTCAGTTGGCCCAGCCTTGGACTTGGGCTTGGGCTTTGGCGTGTCCTTGTCCGAGACTTGGACAGCCTTGGCCTTTCCCTTATCCTTAGCAGAGGATTTCTTAAACCCCTTGCCCTTTTGCACCATTAGCACATTGGGGTCCTTGGCGGTTTTCCTCAAGTTGGGCTCTGCAGTCTTGAGCATTCCGTGAAGCTCAGGCAATGTCTTACTCAAGCCATGCATGTTAAAGTTCAAAATGAACTGATCATAGCTTGCAGGTAATGACTGCAGAATGATGTCGCAGGCAAGTTCCTGGCTGATAGGGCAGTCGAGTTTCTGAAGATGATCGAGATAACCCATCATCTTCAAGACATTAGGACTCACTGCCGCATTTGCAGCCAACTTACAGTCTAAGAGGTTCTTAACAGTCTGAAACCTCTCAGTCCTTGCTTGCTCCTGAAAAAGCGATTTCAGGCTTGCCATTATCTCAATTGGTGACAATACACTCTCGAACTGCATTTGCAGCTCACCAGTCATTGTCGCCAACATAAGGCAATACACATCATTTTCATCTGACGAATGCTTTTCCCAAGCATTATGCAGAGTCCTGGCGGCATTGTTAGCAGGCCTCTCGGGGAGAGGATCACGAAGGACATAATCCTTCTTCTCCTGCTTGAGGACCAGCCTCAAGTTCCTTGACCACGTCAGGAAGTTCGTTCCAGTCAGCTTCTCCTTCTCGAGAACAGACCGGATTGAGAATGTGTTTTGTGTGCTTGTAGTAGTCATAGCTGAAATATATAAGATAAAAGGTTATTAGTTAATATGTTCAATATGATTAATCTTATATTATACTTAATATGATCAATCATGCATTATATTCAACAACATAAGTTACCCTCAATAGAATATAATGATTCCAAGATCCACATATAACTAAGATCAAAGTGGGCCACTGGCCATCACCCAACCTTAGCTTATATCGGTAAGCCCTATGTCGGCTAATTATATCCGTGATATAACTCTTGGTTGTGAATCTGGGCCCGAGGCCCAATCCACTCTGATGTCTCAAGGCCCGGGACTCCCGATGGCCTAGTCAAGAAAACCAGACTATACAGTCATGTAATCATTAATGTCTGGGACTCCCAATGACATTTATGAATCACAAACCGTCTTATCCACGCAAAAGTAGACACCCTCACACTGTAAGGCCATGAATACAATTGAATGGGCTTCGACAGCTGACATAGCCTGGACAAGACATCCAACGCTTGATATTATTTGAGGTTCGTAGGTTTATTAAAATTTCATTCCCAAAATAGAAGATTACTATTTCGGGAAACTTTCTATTTTTGGAAACCTACTATTTTTGGAAACTTTCTAAAATTGGAAACTTTCTAAAACCGGAAACTTTCTAACTTTAGAAATTTCTTAAAATCCAAAACCCGCAAATCTAGAAACTTTCTAATTTCGAAATTTCGGAAACTTTAATTTAAAATCGATTTATATAACTTTATAAAATAAATTTTAAATTAATCTGAAGAAAAAGACTCAAATAATTGGCCCAATTGTTTTAACTTCTTGGCCCGAGGCCCAAGAATTGGTCCATGTCCAAGACATGACCCAATTGTCCAATTAAATGACATAACCGGTATGGTTCATTAAAATTGGTCTAACCAAAATTAATTACTACGATAACCACAATTGTCAACCGGTTATTTACTAAACCGGATTTTCTCAATTTATTTGGTCCAACCAAATCAAATTAGAAAATCCTGGTTTAGGCACAAAATCCAATAATTCTTTCGACATTGGATTTCTTATCCCGGTTTAACCAGACTTAATAAATTTATTAAATCTGTTTATTAAACCAGGACGAATAATTTTTAATTAAAGTTTTAAACCGAGCCTTAAACCGAACCGAACCGATTTGGTCACGAACCAATCATGGTCGTGACCTAGCTTCTCTTCCAAGAAACGATCGTCCAGCCGCAACTCACGCTCGGTACGAGACGCGATGCTGACGATCGATCGGGACGGGATGAGCTGTGATCGGGACGGGATGGTACAGCCGGGAGAGCCGCGATTGTCCCACGCCAAGCTTCAACGATCGGGCGTGATCGTGCAAGCTGCAGGAATGATCGGGATTGCTCGGGTCGATTGCTTCCACGATCGCCGAGTGATCGGGACGCAACGCACGCGAGCGGGACGGGCAGGACGCGATCAGCCTTGCGCCTTGCTCCTCACGGTCGAGCGATCCAACCGGACGACGCAGTCCATGCGATCCTTGCGGATCCATGCGACGCTCGCTTTGCGGTCGATCGAACCGGCCGATCGCTTACCAAGTCATATAGCTTGGTTTGCGATTTCAAATGTTTGTTTAGGGTTCAATTCTTGTTTCTTAAGTGATTTATCTTATCAGTAGTTGATTCAAAAACACTTCTAAACAATTTAAACAACCTAAACATGAATCTAAACAAGAAATCCTAAGAACTTGGCTCTGATACCACTGATGGATTGTTTAGTTGATCCTGATTCAATTCTTAGATTCATATCAACCTAAACATGCAGATCTAGGTTTTCTTGAATAGAAACATATCAGATCTCACCTTATACCTGTTTATGCAGCGGAAAGAGAAGGTATGGCTTGAGATCAGCAGAACCACCGAGAGATGGATCCTCCAAAGGCTCACACACGCTTCACAGGAAATGGCTGCTAGACCGAGCAGGAGAGGAGGCGCAGAGAGGGAGAGAGGCTCGCGGCTGGGTTAGGGTTAGAGAGAAAGAGATTTGGGTTTTAGTTTATAAAACCCTTCTCTTTCCCTTTTGGGCTTTTGGGCCCAAATACCAATCTGATTAAATCCCTTGGATTTAATCAGACCCATTTATCTCTCTCTAAGTACGACAAATGCCTGGCACTTTTACCGTACTTCTGCTAAGCCGTTCCTACACATTTTCCTGTTAGCTTAGGCGTGTGACCCATATGGGATCATATAATAAAGGCAATAAGTCCAAGACTTATAGATCATGAGCGGACTCTAGCAAGCCATCATGACCCCCAGTATTATATGACTTATGTCTGATCATTGACATACTCTTACTTTCTAGAGACAGTACCGAGATTACTGGACACAATTCCAACAAACACCTCCTCAGCTAGAGTACCCTGTAAAAAAGCATTATTCACATCGATTTGTTTAATTGGCCAGGATTTACTCACTGCGATGCCAAGGACTAGACGAAGTGTCGTGGCTTTGATGACAGGACTGAAAGTTTGATCGTAATCACGACCTAGATGTTGATTATATCCCTTCGCGACCAGCCGAGCTTTGCGCCTTTGTAGTGAGCCATCCGGACGGTATTTATGGGTGAAAATCCATTTACAGCCAACTACGTTCGCTTGAGGAGGGCAAGGCACCAATTCATACGTTTGGTTGTTAGCATATGCATCGAGCTCAGCAGACATAGCATTCCGCCAGGCTTCATCTCTCATTGCCTGGTTCACGGTCGTTGGTTCAGGTGGGAAAGGAGAGGAGAGAGAGGCTATGAGGTTCATGCGTTTTTGTGGCTTGATTATGTTGTTTTTCCTTCTGGTTTGCATCACATGGTCGTTTCTGGCTGGAGGATTAGGAGGTATAGGTGCAGAGGTAGAAGAAGATGGGAGCGATGGATTTTGCAGAGATGGATTGGGATTTTCGGGTGAGGCTTGGTTTATTAATATGGGTTGGTATGTGGCAACTGTTTCGGTTATTGGTGGTTCAAGTATGGTTTGTTGGGTAAGCGGTTCGATTTGGTTTTGGTTAGTTTCCTGGGTAGGGCTGCTGGTTTGATTTAATTGGTTTTGGTTATTTTCTTGGGTAGGATTTTGTTGGGAATGTCCTGAAATCTATTGTACTTGCTCTTAAGTGAAAGTCGTATTGTCGAGATGAGACAATCATATGACACTAGGCAGTCATAATGCTTTTTTAGAAGCCACTTACGATCAATGAGTTTAGAACTCATTGCTAGTGTTATATGATCCTACAGGGTCACACACCTAAGCAAACTGGACGTAGTAAAAGAGGTTGATCATTAATGTAATGATCTGATGAATGCATATTTGATATGCATTCAATACCAATTTTCTGGGGCAGTGTCGATCGACACATCAAGTGTGTCGGTCGACACAACTCGCGAATTGCCAGATTAAAATCGGTTTAATCGTTGGTTAATTCGGTTGTGGTTTAAGTCGACATATATAAGATATATGGTCGACCTAAACACTCATCTAACCTAATTCACAGCCACCAGAATAGAAATAGAAACCTCTTGAGAGATTTGATCTCGATAGGCACTAGCATCCCTCCTGTTCAGTTTGTGTGCGTGTGGATACCAATAGAGGCACATCGTTTGAGGTGCTTCGTGATCTCGATTATCTGCAAAACCTTCCGCTGCTAATAACCAGGTAATCCTGAGATCCTAATGATTCGATTATATGAACCCTAGATTCTAGGCTTGGAATTCAGACCAGGGTTGCCTAATTGGATTAGGAACTGCTAGAAATTCCTTCAGTGGTATCAGAGCCTTAGGTTTCCATTGAATCTGTAGCATGTTGATTAGATTAGTTGAATCTGGATCTCTGTATAGTTGATACAAACATGCTAAAATTCGTTTTCATGAAAGTAATCTAGTTTTAGGTTTTTTGCTTGAAAACGATTAGGGTTTATCGCCCTGTGTCGATCGACACCAATCCGGTGTCGGTCGACACAGAAGGATAACCCGAATAAAACTTAGGTTTCGCCTAGTATCGATCGACACAAGAGTTGTGTCGGTCGACACAAACCTCGCGAAATTGATAAATCGGTTCAATTGGATTGGACTGGTTATCGAGCTTGGTTAATAATGGTTAAACGCTAAGATTGGTTTATTGTGATTGTTTTGATTAGGTTAGTATCGACCGACACTAATGTAGT
Source organism: Orychophragmus violaceus (assembly GCA_030180135.1). NCBI lineage: Eukaryota > Viridiplantae > Streptophyta > Magnoliopsida > Brassicales > Brassicaceae > Orychophragmus > Orychophragmus violaceus. The sequence goes on from CM058235.1 coordinate 22,149,432, forward strand.
GTCGATCGACACTGACTAGTTATCATAAAACCGGATCAATTGGATTGATCGGTTATCGCTAATTGGTTTTGGTTAACCTGCATCGATCGACACTAAAGTAGTGTCGGTCGACACAAAGTCCGATGGTTTAGGTTATTGAATCTGAAATCACAGAACCAAACCAAAATGAACCATTTTAACTAAAAGAATTAAAACATGATAAAACTGAACGTTTTAAAGGTTCTGTTCCTCAACCAAATATCAAGTGATCCTTGATGTCTTTCCAATCTTGTCAACTGTCAAGGCTCATTTCATTGTGCGATAGATTTTCAGTGCAAGGTGTCCACAATTACATGAGTAAGACAGGAGGTAATTGTGTTAATGGACTTGCAGTGCAAGACATCAACAATTACATGACTGAAGAGATTGGTTTACTTGACTGGGCCATCAAAATCGTTTTGGGCTCAGAGACATCAGGTGGATTGGACATGAGATGTCAATCCACAACCAAGAGTTATATTGGATATAACTAGCAAAGAGTTGCTTACCTAGATAGCTAAAATTTGGGTGATAGCCAGTGGCTCACTCAAGTTTAGTAAAGTAAGGGTCTTGGATCATTATATTCATCTGAGGAAACATTGTTTGAATATAATGCGAGTTTTCTTAATAGTTAAGACTTCTCATTTCTTGAACATCATAACTACACCCCCCTTGTTTTTTCAGCTATGTCTAGCTCAAACCATCATAACAATTTCTCCCTGCGATCCGTCCTTGAGAAGGACAAGTTAAATGGATCCAACTTTCTTGAATGGCATCGGAACTTGAGAATTGTTCTCAAACAGGAGAAAAAGGACTATGTCCTTGAGAAAGTTCTCCCCAAGAAGTACCGAGCCAATGCCTGGCAGTCAGATAGGGATGCTTGGGATAAACATTCTAATGATGCGGTGGATGTGAGTTGTCTCATGTTGGCTACCATGAACTCGGAATTGCAGAAGCAATATGAGTACGTGGAGTCACCAATAGAGATGATCACTGGCCTGAAAAGTATGTTTCAGGAGCAGGCACGAACTCAGAGATACCAGACTGTAAGATCTATGATTGAGTGCAAGCTACCAAAGGGCGAACTAGTTAGTCCTCATGTCATTAAGATGATGGGTTATATTGATAACCTGGGGAAACTGGATTGTCCCATTAGCCAAGAGTTGGCTACTGACATCATTCTGCAGTCACTGCCGTCAAGCTATGATCAATTTGTTATGAACTATAACATGAAAAACTTGACAAAGACGTTGACTGAATTGCATGGGATGCTTAAGACTGCTGAACCTAACATCAAGAAGAACACCCCAGATGTCCTTATGGTACAAAAGGGTAAAAGGTTTAAGAAACTTGGTAAGAACAAAGGTGATGGCAAGACGAGCTCGATTGTGAATCCAAGCGAGTCTGGCCATGCTCCTAAGGTTAAAACCAGTCCTTCTGAAGATGTTAAGTGCCGTTATTGTAATAGTCATGGGCATTTGAAAAGAAACTGCAATAAATTCTTGGAAGATTATGAGAAGTTGAAGAAGACGTACGAGACTTCTTCTTCAGGTATTATGTTATAGAAGTAAATGTTACTTCTTATAGCCCTACTTATTGGGTATTTGATACCAGCTGTGGTACTCATATTTTGTAAAAATGTGCAGGGCCTGAGCAAAAGTAGGACTATGGAGAAAGGACAAGTGGATCTACGCGTGGGAAATGGAGCAAGAGTTGCTGCATTAGCCGTAGGAGTATTTCATTTGTTTTCTTTTATGGCATGTTTTGAACTTAAAAACTGCTACTATGTACCTGCTATGAGCAGAAAGGTTATTTCCAATCCTTGTTTGGATAAAGAAGGATATCAGTTTTCAAATTAAGAATAAGTGTTATTCATTTGATTACAATGATATATTTTATAGTAGCAATCCATTAGAGAATGGACTTTATGTTCTAAACCAAATCATGCCTGACTATAACACTAGTACCAAGAGATTCAAGTCAAATGATACGAATCAAACTTCTCTCTGGCATTGTCGTTTTGGGCCACATAAATGAGAAACAGATTCAGAAGCTCCTTAGTGATGGACTTTTGGGCTCATCTGATTATGAATCATGACGAGTAAAGTGAATCTTGTTTATTGGGTAAAATGACGAAGGCCCCTTTCAACAAAGGTAGTGTCGATCGACACGAACGGTGCGTCGGTCGATGCAGGTTGCGAACGATCAAAATGAAAGGGCCAAGAGCTTATTGGGTTTTATACATACGGATGTATATGGGCCAATAAGCACTAGTGCTAGAGGAAACTTTCAGTACTTCATTACCTTTACTGATGATTTCAGTAGGTAAGGTTATGTCTTATTAATGAGACATAAGTCAGAATTTTTTGAAAAGTTCAAAGAGTTCCAGAATGAAGTACATAATCAATTTGGCAAAGGTATTAAAGCTCTACGATGAGATCATGGAGGTGAATACTTAAGTCAAGAATTTAGTGATCATCTGAGAGATTGTGAAATTGTTTCACAATTCACTCCTCCTGAATCGGACTTTATTAGATATGTTCGATCAATGATGAGTCACCTAGATCTTCCATTATCCTTCTAAGAATACGCTCTAGAAATGTCTGCGTTTACATTAGATAGGGTTCTATCAAAAATCAGTCACAGAGATACCACATGAGATGTGGAATGGAAATGTTTCTGATTTATCCATCATGGAGATTTGGAGTTGCGAGACTTATATAAAACGTTTAATCTCTGATAAGCTCACACCCAAATCCGATAAGTGCTACTTCATTGGTTGTCCTAACGAAACCAAGGCATGTTACTTTTACAACCAGTCCGAGAACAAATTGGTTGTTGCTCGGAACTATGTTTTCTTGAGAAAGATTTTCTTTCCAAGAAGAACAGTGGGAGTAAAGGACAACTCGAAGAATTCGAAAAATCACACGAGGCTGTTCAACCTGATAAGGAATAGCAGCAGTTGGATCTACAAAAGTTGTAGAACCTGCACCTGTGGTGCCTAAAGTTTGCAAAGGATCTGGTAAATGTATATTCGATGTACATTTAAAATGGCGAGTTTCTGAAGAAGTGTCGATCGACACAAAAGTTGCATCGATCGACACAGATCGTGAACCAAAATATTGATTTTGGTTTATGACTTAATTAACTACGTTTTAAATCTTGGTTAATTAGGTCATGGTAAAAGTCAACATATGAGATATGCGCGCGACTTTTACACAAAACTGAAGCTCGCAGATCCGAAGGGATCCGTCACGAACCCGAGAAATGTGGATTTCTCGTAACCAATTGCCATAATCTGTTGATCATTGAAAGTGACGGGCCTGCGAATTGTGAAGAATCAATGATGGGCCTTGACTCCGAAAATGGCTGAAAGCCTCTGAATCCGAAATGGGATCCATGTCACAGAACCAAGTGTGGACTTTGGTCGATTTACCCATTGAGTGTAAATAGATTTCCAAAAGGAAATTGATGTGAATGGTGATATCCAAAGCTGGATTGGTGGAAAAGGTTTCAAGCAAATTCATTGGGTTGACTATGAAGAAACCTATTCCCCAGTCAACATGCTTAAAGTCCATTCGGATTCTCCTAGCAACCGCCACTCATAATGGTTATGAGATCTGGCATATGGATGTGAAAACAGTTTTCCTTAATGGAATTATGGAAAAGGATGTGTACATGACACAACCTGAAGTTTTCATTGATCCTAATGAAGCTAGGAAGATATGCAAGCTTCGCCGATCCATTTATGGATTGAAGCAAGCATCTCGGAGTTGGAATCTTCGTTTTGATGAAGAATTCAAAAGGTTTGACTTCATCAGGAACGAAGAGGAACCGTGTGTTTACAAGAAGACTAGTGGGAGCGCAGTTGCATTTCTAGTACTGTATGTTGATAACATACTACTTCTCAGAAATGAAGTTCCGTTGTCTCAGTCCATTAAGACTTGACTCGAAAGTTGTTTTTCGATGAGAAATATGGGAGAAACCGTATACATTCTTGGAATAAGAATCTATGGAGATAGATTGGACAAGCTAATTGGATTGTGTCAAGATACTTATGGTGATAAGGTCTTGCACAAGTCCAGTATGGAGGATTCCAAAAGGGCTTCGTGCAAATGACTCTTGGTATTACTCTTAGCAAGATGCAGTGTCCTTCGACACACGCTGAGCAAGAGCGAATGAGGGTCAGACTACTGCTAAAGGCATTAGATGTATTAAGATGTGATCTTAATTTTAGTGGGAGTTGTTGTTGTTAATTTTAGTTATGATATGATGTTCGTATAAACATAATTTGATTATGTTATTGAAATCTGACATCTGTATTATTTAATAATGGTTATTAAATAATAGTCCCAAAGTAATTTATGACATTTTATAGGACATCAAGTATGTGACTTGATCATGAAACCCTATAAGTGATAAATGACATAAATTAAGCTGGTCCCTGGTCAAGGTTGTTAAAGTGGGACATTAACAACCGCGTGAGACTAGTATGTGAGGTGACTGATGAATAAGTTTCATGGAGTCATTAATAAAAGTATTAAAGTCAATCACATAGATATGTGTTGGAGAACACAGGATCGGACATGACCCACTAATGAGAACTCTACGGGATAGTTATATAAGTGTCATGAGAGTTTTCATTACGACTATAGAGTATAGTCCTTAGACCTGAGTTCATCATGTTTTCTTACATATGAATTGGTCCGCTTTAACCTTGTCAAACGTCAGCCGTAACTGATGACTATAAAGACATTGATTGGGCGTATCATGAAGTGTGTGAAGAAACAGGGATGGAACAAGATGGGATTTGTCCCTCCTATATAACAGGAGATAAATATCTCAGGGCCCATCGAAGATTTGATACTGAGAAATGTGTGGCCACACTCAAACGAGGTGATTGCCAGTCGTTTGTCTTGTCAGTATAAATCGGAGTTCGATGAACATGATCTTGGCTAAATAAGGGTGACACAGATCTTGCCTTATGCCAGATCGAGATATAGTGAGGAAGGGATTATGGGAATAGATGATTCTAGTACAAGTGGGAGATTGTTGGGAATGTATTGAAATCTATTGTACTTGCTCTTAAGTGAAAGTCGTATTGTCGAGATGAGACAATCATATGACACTAGGCAGTCATAATGCTTTGCTAGAAGCCACTTATGATCAATGAGTTTAGAACTCATTGCTAGTGTTATATGATCCTACATGGTCACACACCTAAGCAAACTGGACGTAGTAAACGAGGTTGATCATTAATGTAATGATCTGATGAATGCATATTTGATATGCATTCAATACCAATTTTCTGGGGCAGTGTCGATCGACACATCAAGTGTGTCGGTCGACACAACTCGCGAATTGCCAGATTAAAATCGGTTTAATCGTTGGTTAATTCGGTTGTGGTTTAAGTCGACATATATAAGATATATGGTCGACCTAAACACTCATCTAACCTAATTCACAGCCACCAGAATAGAAATAGAAACCTCTTGAGAGATCTGATCTCGATAGGCACTAGCATCCCTCATGTTCAGTTTGTGTGCGTGTGGATACCAGTAGAGGCACAGTGTTTGAGGTGCTTCGTGATCTCGATTATCTGCAAAACCTTCCGCTGCTAATAACCAGGTAATCCTGAGATCCTAATGATTCGATTATATGAACCCTAGATCCTAGGCTTGGAATTCAGACCAGGGTTGCCTAATTGGATTAGGAACTGCTAGAAATTCCTTCAGGTTTCCGGTTTGGTTTAATTGGAGCGCCTTTGTCTCTGGAATATCGCCTGCACAAACAAAATTTTCTGTAGAATTCATACCTGGATGTGATGGTGTAGGATCGATCTCCGGGGAGATACCCAAGGTAGGTGGAGGCGACGACTGTGGCTGCTGTATGAATGGCGGTACGAGGTGGATTCGATCAATTTGGGTGTTATAGCTTGCTGGGATGGTGGTATGGGCGCTTGGGTCTGTTTCGTCAGGGTTCTGGACTGGAAGACGGCTTCATCAAATTTGACATGGCGTGACACGAATATCCATCCAGTTGCAGGTTGAAGGCAGAAATACGCACTTTGGGTCAGAGAATACCCGAGGAAAACACACGGCGTGGACTTGTTGTCGAGCTTGTGGTTGTTGTATGGTCTAAGCCACGGGAAGCAAAGACAACCATAGACTCGAAGCTTGTGATAGTTTGGAGTGGAGTCAAAGAGCTTCTGAAATGGCGAGAGATTATCCAGGACTGCCGTAGGGAGACGATTGATAAGGTAAACTGCGGTGGCGAAGGCGTAGGTCCAATACGTTTTTGGCATGCTCGCATGAGAGAGGAGTGATAAGCCTGTCTCCACGATATGTCTATGTTTCCGTTCAGACAGTCCGTTATGCTCCGGGGTATGTGGTAGTGACAGGAGGTAGGAGATGCCCATGGTGGACAGAAAGTGTTTCAGCGCGACATATTCCCCGCCGTTGTCTGAGAATAGCGTTCCAATCCTGGTATTGAACTTGTTCTCAACTAAAGCCTTGTAGGCGATGAATGTTTCACGGACTTGAGCTTTGGTTTTGAGTGGGTACAACCAAGTGTATCGGGTGTAGTGGTCTATTAGGATAAGGTAATATTTGAAGTTGTCTGTGGAATATACTGGGGAAGTCCAGACATCAGAGAAGATGAATTTAAGAGGGCGTGTGGAGGTGATAGAAGTTTGGTGAAATGGAAGTTTGTGACTTTTATTGATGGAGCAATCAGTACAAAGCATAGATTTAGTATCAGATTGCGACAAAGGTAATGAAAAGGAAGAGGGAATTGTTTTGAGGGTCTTTGAGGATGGGTGGCCTAAGCGGTAATGCCAATCTTCAGCAGTGGATTTGGTGGATGGTTCAGCGAAGAAGGACTTTATGGTTGCAGTCGAAACAGGCCACTCATACAGATCCCCGTTAGTCTTGCCTTGGTACAATGGGATTCCCGAGGATAGATCCTTCACCTGAAAGTGAGCAGGGAAAAATTCCACAGAAACTTTGTTATTGTTGCATAAACGATAAACCGAGAGAAGATTTTTGGTTATATGAGGAACACAAAGTATATCGCGGAGATGTAAAGGACGAGAATTTGAGGTAAGAGATTGTGAACCAGTATGAGCTAGTAGCTCCGAAGTGGTCGCGGAAGTGGTAGAGACCCCTATTACCTCTTGTGCATCCATGGAATGTGTCCAAAGTACACCCCAAAACGGGAAGAGCACTGATAAAAAAAAAAAATGATACCCAATGGGGAAAAATCAGTTGCTAAGGAAGGGAAAAGAGAAGAAAGGAACCAGAAAATATAGTATGGTGGTCAAGAGCTAACAGAGTAAGAGTCCATGTACCCTTTGATCGATACTCCTTAGGTAAGACCGCACTTAATAACCTATAGAAGTCAGTAGGGTGAATTTGAATGCTCTGGATATGATTGTGGAGTTTACTCATGACAGTTGCTAAGTGTGGGGGAAGTATATGTTTATTTTGATGTCTGCAGGTGAATCTTTCATGTGGCTTACTAAGGGGAATATGAGTGTTGTGCTTTTAAGACGAAAGGAGTTTCTGAAGTTTTCAAACTTCTTCACCACATTTTAGTTTTCTGTTTTGCTTGAGGGCAAGCAAAGGCTAAGTGTGGGGGAATTGATATATCATGGTTTTTACCTGTTTTAAGCCATGATATAAATGTGTTTTAGAGTCTTTTATCGTTTCTTTAGAGTCATTACAGGTGTTTATTAGGTACATGCACGTTTGGAGGATTATTGGAGATAATGGAGCATTTTGGGCAAAATGATGAGCTTAAGCCGAGAAATCTAATTTCACCAAGTCTGATCAACCTATGCATCGATCGATGCATCATTTGCGTCGATCGTTGCAGCCCTGCGCCAACACATTAATGAAGACTTTGGAGATTTGTAGTGTTGCCCCAGAAAATTCCAGTATTTGCAAAAAGACCCAAGACGTGATTAAGGCTTTATAATTAGGTTTTTGGTGTTTTGTTTTTAGTTACGCTTTCATACTATTAGCTTTTTAGAGAGAGAGACCGAGAGGCTGATCGTTCTTGTACTCCAGAGAGAAGATTTCGAACCTCTTTAACTCTTTACTCTTTAATTTTATGATATCTATTTATTCATTGATTTGTGTTTCATTAATCATATCTGAATAGATTCATAGTTAGGTTTAGGGATTCTCTTAAGGGTTTTCATGACTTGCTAGATCTATTTATTCAGTTAAGGATTCATATCTAATTTGTTCTTCAACCTGAATTGTGATTAATACTAGTTTCTAATCTGATCACTTAGAATCTAGACTTTAGGTTTATAAATTGACACGAAAGTGTGATTTAAAATTTGATCTGTTTAGGTTGAGCAATTTAATTATCTGCAAAGAAATTTGGTTTAATTGAATTGTGAACAAATCGAACCTGCACTTAAGGCTAGTTTAATCTGTTAGGAATTGCAAAGAAATTTGGGTTTCTGCTAATTAAACTTAGAGAATTGTCGCAATGAAAGTTGGTTCATTCTATATCCGTGTTTGAGTTCTAGAACCGAGCTTAATTTGATCATGACTGATAATTGATCTGCTTGTCTGAATTCCTGAGAACTCCCTAGACTTGACGCTTTTAGTACTTGCTTCACAAAACCGTTTTTGCTACTGATTTACTTTCTTCTTAGTTATTTATTTCATGATTGCATCTCCTAGCTTAACTTAACATTCTATAGTCTATCGTAAGATTTCTTGAGTCTCTGTGGATTCGACCCCTAAATACTACAATTGTTCTGTGCACTTGCAGTTGAACTTAGGGAAGTAAACTCTGAGCATATCAATCTATACTATTGAAAAATAGACCATATTAAAGACTAATTTTGAATTTACGTAGTATATTACGGATTGTGTTATTGTATTCATTTCGACATTTTTTCATTAAGAATAATAGCGTCAAACCAATTTCTAATTAATTTATTCATAATATATTTTAATATCTTGTTTATTTTAAATGTAAACGTATTTTTTTAATACAACAAACCTAATATAATATTTTAAATTATTTAATTTCTTAAATAGTTAATTAAATTTGGAATTATAAATTAAGTTTTCGTATATAAAAAACAAAATAAAATTCTAACATACATATATATAGTCCATAATGATAAATATAACTAAATGAATTAATACATCAGAAAGATTTATAAATTATCAAATAAATTTATAAAATGTAGGAATCTCTTTTGAAAATAGAAAAGAATTTATAACCTATTAAGTTTATCTAAGTATCTATATAAAACAATACAAATTTATGTATTTTTAATATTCTTTATTTCCAAAATTTTAATTCTATAAAATATTCAAAATAATATTAATTAAAATTTAATTTATAAAATAAAAAATAATCTAAAATATTAAAGATTAGATATATATTTTTAGCTTGATAAAAAATAAAATATGAACAATTACTAAATATTATATTATCCAAATATATGATTGGTCGAGTTATAGTTGATGAGTATACAATTGTAGGTTTTTGCCCAATTTTATATAGTTTTTATAATTTGAGTACTATAAAAATATGCAACTTATTATTAATTAAATTGTATTATATAATAGAGAACTTTAAAGCTAAAATATAATGAAAAAAATATATATATAAAACTAATAACAAATAAAATATCAAAAACTACTAATCAATATTTATATTATTTAAATATAATAGATCGGGTTATCGTTGATGATTATACGATTACAATTTTTAGTAGGTTTTTTTAATTAAATATCAAAAATATTTAGATGTGATAAGATGGATTAAAACATTAGAAACTTTAACCACTACAAGAAAAAATAATTTTTTTTGACATAGGTTAAAATTATAAACTCTTATATGAACATATGTTACTTAGTATCTTTGTTTCGGAGTAAAACTTTTAAAATACTGAAAATATAAATAAATTTTCTATGAATATAAGTTATCCCATAAAAATATGAAATACTTTAAATTAATATAATATGGATTAAAATTATATCATATAAATTTTACAATAATATTTATTAAAAAATAAAATATTGTAAAAGTATATAATCCCGGGAAAAGGTATATTAAAATAAATAATTATATTTATACTATTAAATTAAAAAATTTGCAGATATATTCTAACAACTTATATATTACTAAAAATGTATTCTATACAAAAATTATCATTTTTAACGATTTTTTTGTGAAATTGCGGATGAGAATTAAGTTAAAATAACTTAAATAAAAAATAATTTTAAAATAACTTTAAAAAATTATCAAAGTAAATATATCTATGCGCTTTCACTACGTGGGGCAAATTTTAGTATTATTTGAATTTTAATAACTTAACATGTAAACACAAACTTAAATACATATCTAATAAACTGTGAAAATATTTAGTCAACTAAATTATGAGATCTTTTGACTAACATAACAGTCAAAATTTATGTTTATGGAAACTCATTACCTAATACAAATTACTTGCTTAATATGAAATATATATATAACATGAGATCTTTTGACTAAATTATGAGATCTTTTGACTAACATAACAGTCAAAATTTTTGTTTATGGAAACTCATTACATAATATAAATTACTTGCATAATATGAAAAAAAAAATATATATATATATATATATATATGTATATATATAATATGTATATATATGTATATATGTATATATATATATGTATATATATAATATATATATAACATGCAAGCGAAACTAGTTATTTGTAAGTTGTAACTACTGCAATAATATAAAGACAAAAGGTAAATAGCCAGCTAAATATGTTAAATTTCATATAAAATGTTGAAACTTTCCTATTGAACAGACAACATACGTCCCTCTTCTATTAGAGGTTATTAATTTCAACTTTTCATTTGGATCTTACTTTTCAAATATTTTCTTCTTTTTTTACAGAATTGAAAAATTTCCGAAACAGAGTTGCATCTTCTAAAAACTTAACTAATGGCAAGCAACAAATTTTCATCTCTATTGTTAATTTCGCTGACGGCATTTGCTCTTACTGTTTTACCAATGACTTCAGGTAAGCATTTACTTGTTCAATGACATTGTCTCAAATGCACAAAAATAAATGTGAATTGTTAATCTACATACGAAAATAATAATTGCTCGTTTTAATGTTTAAATTTTTGTCATCCAAACTAGGAAAAATTCGTATATGTCCCGAGAAGAGGCCACCATGTCAAGCCAGTGCTCCATGTATAGGTAGCTGCAAAAATTTGGGATACAAAACAGGAGGTTGTGTAGAAAAACCACTTGGCCAATTCTGTTGTTGTGTAGTCAAATTGGAATCTGAAGATGATTCTCCCTCTTCAAGTCCAATCCTAACTGATTAATCTCTCATTTTATATGTATTCTCAGTTATATGAATAAAAATATATATATTTATATATGATTGATCTACATTATCATTATATATGTCCTTTGCCAAAAACAAAATCATTGTATATGTCATCGCCATATTGTTAAACCACCGCTATCAAGTCTCCCACCCGCACATGTAATGCCGATCCAACATTTTCGTATGTCCTACTTAAATCTAAATTACTATTTAATATAATTAAGATTTCAAACTTCATTTAATATATCTTAATGTAAAAAGTATATTTAAAATATCCTCTAACTTTTTTCAAATATATATTATAAAAAATATATTTGAAAATGTCCTTTCAATTCTTTTTTTAACATATACAAATAATAAAAAAAAAATATATATATATATATAAGTGCCTTTTTCAGCCGGATGTCCTAAATCGTAGCTTACTTTAGCTTATGTTCGAGGTCGGGCCTGCACCGGAAACTCCCAAGTTTTAGCTTTTGGATCAAACACTATATGTAGATGTAAATTATTCATCTAAATAACCAACCGTTACTTACTCAACTTCGGATTCATCTCGAACCCAAATAACATATGAATTATGGATGACCTACAATCTGATTTCTCGCCCATTGTTGGTTATTGTATTCATGAAAACATCAAATTGTTATCCCTTTTCATTACCCACAAATTTCTAAATTTTATGTGTAATATCAAAACCTTTTCATGGGTTCAATCATCAACGTTTTGAAATTTTTTTAATGCTTGTTGCCATTCATTGATTTTTTCCCCACGTTCATATGGTAATTCCCCAAGCAATCAAACGATATAGAGTAGGGTTCCTGTCAAGCATGAAAAGGTATGATGTTGCTGCATGAGAAGGGATTTTTGCTCTGTGCCACACCAGTTTCGACCACCTGACGTTCATCCTTTGTTCCGGACAACATTCCACACCTTATTGGAGATGAACATGTTTTGCATGTGTCCATCTATGGACCAAACCGGAGAATCGTTTCCGTTTGAATTTACCACGGTTGAGATGAAAGCATATAATCGTCTCCAATTTTCATATCACTGATATATCATGGTTTTTACCGGTTTTATGCCATGATATAAGTATGTTTTAGAGTCTTTTAGTGTCCTTTTAGAGTCTTTTGCAGGTTTTATTAGGTACACGCACGTTTGGAGCTAATATGGTGATTATGGAGCTTATTGGAGTGATTTGGGGATTTGATCCGAGAAGATGAACTCACTGTCCAGATTTAAAGATTGTGTCGATCGATGCACAGCGAGATGGGCCAGATTCTCGGCGGTTTAATGAAAAATGTCAATATTGCAGAAGAGCCCAGAAGTTCCAGATATTTACAACAGAAGCCCAAAACGTGTTTTAGCTATTTAATTAGGTTTTTAGATCAGTTTTTAGATACACTTACACATTCTAGCATAATTAAGAGCATAGAGTTTTTAGAGCTTTTGGGGCTGATCTGATCCTGTACTTCATCTTTATTTTGGAGAAGATTTCGAACCCCTTTACTTATTTAATCTCTTTTATGATATCTAATTATTCATTGATTATGTTTTCATTATCTATGTCTGAGTAGATTCATAGTTAGGTTTAGGGTTTCTCATTAAGGATTTTATGACTTGCTAGACTTGTTTAATTCAGTTAAGGATTCACATGAATAGAATGTTCTTCGATCTAAGTTGTGTTTAATGCTAGTTCTAACCTGATCAATTAGAATCTAGATCTTAGGTTGCTAAATACGACATGAAAGTGTGGTTTAGAATCTGAACTATTTAGGTTGAGCAATTAAACTTCTCGCAAAGGAATTTGGTTTAGTTTAATTGTGAACATATCGAACTTGAAATTAATGCTGGTTTAATCTGTTAGTAATTGCAAAGGAATTTGGATTGCTGCACTTAGACTTAGAGAATTCTCGCAACGACAGTTGGTTAATTCTATATCCGTGATTTGAGTTCTAGAACTGTGATTAATTGGATCCTGACTGAATAATTTGTCTGCTTGTCTGATTTCCTGAGAACGCCCTAGACTTAGCGCCCTTAATTAACTGCTTTCACAACCGAAAATCTTGCTACTTGTTTACTTTCTCGCATTGCTATTTAGTTTACTTCACATTGCTTTCTTCTTAGTTTAAATCCCTATAGTTCTTAATCTATCGAAACCAGAGTCTCTGTGGATTCGATACCCTATATACTACAATCACTTAACTGTGCACTTGCAGTAGAATAGGATTAAAACTAGACCCCTATCAAGTTTTTGGCGCCGTTGTCGGGGACTCTTAGAGTCTTCGATAGCATCGAGCTTAGGGTTTTTACTAGGATTTTTTGTTTTTGTCTTTGTTTTTGTTTCTTTTATTTTTTGTTACTGATTTTTCTCTGTTTTCTCTCTGTCGCAGGTTACATAATCGCATAGTGTCGACCGTTGCACACCTTGTGTCGATCGTTACTAGGCGATATCAGAGTGAATCGATCGTTGCACTGACAGCATCGATCGTTGCTTGACGATTACAGACAGTTTATGCAGACGCGTGAAACTAGAAGTAATATGAACTCGAACCTCGTTAACCTACAACTGGAAGAACTTGGACGTCTAGAGAGGACAAACAGAAGAGAAATAAGAGAAAGGATGGTTGTTGAACGTGTGATCATAAGACTTGATGCTCAAGGTACCCTCATGGACCAACACAACAATCCTTACAATGCTGCTGGACAACCGATAGATGCTGAAGGGAATATCATCCCTGATCCTCCACAGCAGGAGCAGAACCAAGGCCAAAGACCGGCCCAAGGTAGACATGAGCAGAGGATGGTTGTCCATGAGAGGACTTTAGCTGACTACAACAGACCGGATGATTTTCATGCTAACCGGTCAGCTCTTGTACTCCCTGGTTTTGAGAGGAATGATTTTGAGATCAAAACCATCTACTACTCACTGATGAGACAGAACGCTTTCCATGGCTACCCAACGGAACAGCCTATGGACCACATTGATCAGTTTGAGGATATAGTCACTGGCATGAAGTGATGGAATTCCTAGCAGTTCCTAATCCGATTAGGCAACCTCTAATTCTGAATTCCGAGCCTAGGATCTAAGGGTTTAAGTAATTGAATCATAGATTTAGCGTTTACCTTGTTCTGGCAGCGGAATGTGGTTAGATAAACGAGATCAGGAGCGATTCAGATGCCTCGCTTCTATCGTAGTCCACACGCACACAACCTGGAAAGCCGGGATGCTAGTGCCGGATCTGGGAATCGAGAAGAGAGAGTTTCTGTGTTTCTGCTTAAGAAAAACTGAACGGCACACTCAATTAGGTCGACCATATAAGCTTATATATACGACATGTTATGACTAAACCATCTTTCGGGTTTAACCGAAAAAGTCTAAGTCATAAACCGAAACATCAGTTTCGGTTTCGATCCTGTGTCGATCGATACACATAATGTGTCGATCGATACACATATTGTGTCGATCGACACACCTCTCTTTTATCGATATTGATATGCATCCAATACACATCATCTTGATCATCACCCTGATGATCATTCCCATTTACAAGCTTCCAGATTGCTTAGGTGTGTGACCCTGTATGATCATATAATACTGGCAGTAAGTCTACAACTTACAGACTGCAAGAGGCTTCTAGCAAAACATTGCAACCGCCCAGTATTATACAACATGTCTGATCTCGACACACAACTATCGTTAGAGTAAGTACAATATGATTTCAGGACATAATCCCAACAATCTCCCACTTGTACTGGAATCACCTATTCCTATAATCCCTTCGTCTCTATATCTCGATATGGCATAAGGCAAGAGACTGTGTCATCCTTGTTATAGCCATCATCATGTTCATCGAACTCCTGATCTATACTGATAAAACAAACGACTGACAATCACCTCGTTTGAGCACGGCCATGCATTTTCTCAGTATCAAATCTTCGATAGGCCCTGAGATATTTATCTCCGTTATATGGGAGGGACAAATCCCATCTTGTTCCATCCCTGTTTCTAAACATACTTCATGATACGCTTAAGCAATGCCGTTATAGCCGCCAGTTATGGAACAACGTTTGACAAGGTCAAAACGTACCAATTCATATGCTAGAAAGCATGATGAACTCAGGTCTAAGGACTATACTCTATAGTCGTAATGAGAACCTCCCATGACACTGATATAACTATCCTGTGGAGTTCTCATTAGCGGGTCATGTCCGATCATATGTTCACCAACATATATCTATGTGATTGACTGTAATAATTATATCATTGACTCCATGAAACTTAGTCCAACAGTCACCTCACATGCTAGTCTCACGCGGTTGTTGGTGTCCCACTTCAACAACCTTAACTAGGGACAATCATAATTTATGTCATCTTTTACTTATAGGATTTCATGATCAAGTCCTCAACTTGATGACCTATAAGATGAACATAAAATACTTTGGGACCATTATTTAATCATCCAATGATTAAATAATACCGATGTCAGTTTTAACTTACACAAACATAGCCATAGCATGTCTATGTATAGATTATAACATAACTAAAATAACTCCCACTAGAATCAAGATCATCTTTTCAGATATCTTATACCTACAACAACAGAATGAATCTCGTGCTTAGGTTGTGGGAGAGACTGCGGTGTTTTTGCTTGAAACAATTCCAACAAACCACACCACCATTCAGATAAAAGCACTATTCTACGGTTCTCTGCTTGGAGCCCTTCCAACAGATAGTACCGTTATTCAGACAAAGAGACATAACCAAGTGGGACCCGGGAATCGTCTTTGTCCGTCTAACTACTCTCAACTGGTTCGTCACTTCCTTAGTTCACCACGAAACTATCCTTAGTGTTCTTCAAACACTTGGGATATTTTTGGCAACTGTTCAGTGAATTTTACCGGAACTACTTGGTATCTACTCGTAATGCGTAAGCTGCATCTAGACGAGTGAATAATATGGCATTCATGATGGATTCTATTGCAGAAGCATAAGGAATCACATTCATACATACTAGCTCAGCCAGTGTTCAAAAACACTTCATCTTGCTAATATTATTGCCATAAGACCTTTGGTGTGAAGTCATTCTTGGAATTATGCATATTGGAACTGTCCAAAACCTTATCAACATAAGGATTCTGACACAATCCAATTAGCCTACCCCAATCTATTTCAATAGATTCTTATTCCAAGAATTCACGCAGCTTCTCCCATGTCTTTTGATGAAAATGACTTCCGACCCAAGTCTCATGAGACTTAAGCGACAGAACGTCGTTTATGAGAATAAGTATGTTATATACATACAGTGTGAGAAATGCAACTACGCTCCCACTAGTCTACTTGTAAACGCATGGTTTCTATTCGTTCCTGATCAAGTCAAAACTTTTGACTGTCTTAACAGAACATAGATTTCAACTCCAAGATGTTTGCTTCAATCTATAAATAGATCGGTGAAGATAACATGCATACCTAGCCAATATTTGGAGTTGGGGCTCACCATCGCTTCTTCAATTTCGAAGGCTCGTCACTTTTCAATGATCAAAAGATCATGGCAATCGGTCACGAGGAATCACCCTCGATTTAGTGACGGATCCATTAGGATCAGCGAACTTCAGGCTCCACAGGTGTAGGTCCTATAGCACTTTATAGATCTAACCGCTGTTCCCCTTCACTAGGTTGAGCAGCCTCCTGTGTTTCTCGAATTTCTTCGAGCTGTACTTTTACTCCCACTGTTCTTCTTGGAAAAACAGAGTTCCGAACAACAAAACTTTGTTCTCGGATTGGTTGCAAAAGTACTAAGCCTTGGTTTCCCTAGGACAACCAGCGAGGTAAAACTTATCATATTTGGGTTCAAGCTTGTCAGCTATCATCCCAAAATGATCAGAAACAATGTACTTGAAAGAACTTCCAGTCCACATCCAATGTGGCGTCTTTCAATTGATTCTGATTGAAAACCTTTTCTGCGCAAACATCGACATTTTGAGCGTATTCTTAAAGGATAATGGAAGATTCCTGTGACTCATCATTAATCGGAGCATATCCAATAAGGTCCGATTCGTTCTCTCAGAAACACCATTTAGGTTTTCCAGGAGAAAAGAGCTGTGATATGACTTCACACTCACTTAGATGATCACTCAATTCTTGACTCAAGTATTCTCATCCGCGATCTAATCGAGGATCTTAATACTTCTGTCATATCGGTTCTATACTTCATTCCGAAACTCCTTTGACCATTTCAAAAGAATCCGACTTGTGTCTCATTCAATGAACACATCCATACTTACTGAAGCCATCAATAAGGTAATGAAGTACTGAAGATTTCCTTTGGCACTAATGCTCATCGGGCCACATACATCAGTATGGGCAAGGCCCAATAAGCCTCTGGCCCTTTTCTTTAGCTCTGCTATAGAAGCCTTAGTCATTTGGCCCAGCAAGCAGAATTCATGTCTCAAATGATTTATAATCAAATGAGCCTGAAGCCCATAACAATGGAACTTCTGAATCCGCTACACTCTATGTGGTCAAAACGACTGTGCTAAGGAAAAATCGAGTTCAAGTCATCAGACTTAAACTGTTTGGTATTTATGTTATATTTTGGTGTATATTGGTTTGACATAAAACCCATTTATCAAAAGGGGTGCTACCATATATTATTTCATTAAGATCAAAAGAGAAAAACTTGTCTTTTATCAGAATGAAAAACATCCAAATTCTCACAAGAAAATGAAAGACATCTCTGCTTAAATCAGGTACATAGCAGCAATTTCTTAATTCAAAAACCAAGATTGAAAGGCTCCTACAAGTGGAGAATCTCTACGGCTCATGTAGCAACCATTGCTTCATACCAGACGTGCAGTTCCACTTGTCCTTTCTCCAATGTTCTACTGTTGCGTAGGTCCTGCATATTTCAAAAATATCAGTACTACAACTAGTATCCAATACTCACGTAGAACTTGAAGTAATAACACAATACCTGAAGAAGAAGTCCCATACATCTTCTCCATCTCTTGTGAATCTTCCAAGAATTTAATGCAATTTCTCTTCCAATGCCCAAACTCTTTACAGTAGCAGCATTTATCAACATCAGATGGGCCTGACATGGGCTTAAAGGATGACACAGGCTTATCCCGATTCCAAATCTGAATGGCCCTGCCTCCACCCTTGTCTATACAAAATTTCTCAAATTTCTTGCCCTTTATGATGTTTTGCTCTGCTGTCTTGAGCATGTCATGCAGTTCAGTCAACTTCTTCGTCAAGCCTTTCTTGATACAGCTGTTTATAAACTTATCATAGCTTGACGGCAGTGACTGCAGAATGATGTTTGTAGCCAACTCTAGGCTAACAGGACAATCCAGTTTCCCTAGGTTATCAATACAACCCATCATTTTAATGACATGAGGACTGACTGGAGCATCCTTTGGTAGCTTGCACCCAATGAGAGACTTAACCGTCTGGTATCTCTCAATTCGTGCATGTTCCTGAAACATCAGTTTCAGACTGGTGATCATCTCTATTGGCGACTCCACGTTCTCGTATTGACTCTTCAAGTCCGAGTTCATGGTAGCCAACATCAGACCACACACATCTACCACCTCAATATAATGCTTATTCCAAGCATCATATACTGCATGTGAGGCATTGGTCCCAAGCCTTTTGGGGAGAGCTTTATCAAGGACATAGTCCTTACTCTCCTGCTTGAGAACTATTCTCAAATTCCGATACCAATCCAGGAAATTTGATCCATTTAACTTGTCCTTCTCAAGGACGGATCGCAATGAGAAGTAGCCTTAGACATAAGCTGAAATCCAAGAAAAACAAAGATTTAGTTATGTATTCCATGAGAAATCTTATTCAATAAGAAAACTCGCATTATATTCAAACCATGTTTCCTCTATGGATATAATGATCCAAGACCCATATTTCACCAAAATCTGAGTGGACGACTCGCCATCACCCAAAATTTAGCTATCTAGATAAGCAAATCATTGCTAATTGTACCTAGTACAACTCTTGGTCGTAGATAAGACAATCCATGTCTCGTCTCTGGGCCCAGAACTTCTGATAGCCCAGTCAAGTGCACCAATCTCTTCAGTCTTGTGATCATTGACAGTCGCACTGCAAGTCTATCAATGATCACCTGCCTTACTCATGTAGAAGTGGATACCAAGGACTCCAAGACTATCCAACAACGAAATGAGTCTTGACAGTAGACAAGATTTGGGCAAGACATCTAGGTCACTTGATATTTAGTTGAGGAAACTAAACTCTAAAAGGTTTGCAAATCAATCTCTTAGGTCATGTAATTGTTGATGTCAAGCACTGCAAGTCCATCAACATGATTACCTGCCTTACTCACGTAATTGTGGACACCAAGCTCTTGGCTAGACCATCACACAATGAAATGAGTCTTGATAGTTGACCATATTGAAGCTAAACCTTGATCTAATACATATCCAATGAGTATCAAAACGGATTTAGAACATTTAATCTTAATACATGACCAATATGTATCCAAAAGGTTCAAGGTTTAAGTCGAGTTTGATTTTTGCAAATTCAAGGTTTAATAACCAGAATTGTGAGCACTGTGTCGATCGACGCAGACCATGTCTGTCGATCGACACTACCAAACCAAAACCGTACTTCAATAACCGGTTAATCCAATTAACCCGGTTCATTGAACCAGTCATGTCGATCGACACATCCCATGTGTGACGGTCGACATAGACCTAAACCGGAGACAGTTTTGATAACCGGTCTAATCCAATTGGATCGACTTATCAGATCAAACTGATCTTTAACTAATCGGTTTATGCTAATTGAGATAATCAGTTCAATCCAATTGAACCAATTCATCCAATTTAAACCGATCTGTTCGGACTTAACCAAGCATGATAACCGGTCCAATCCAATTGAACCGATTAACCAATCGCATGGTCTGTGTCGACCGACACTCAAACTATTTCGATCGACACAGTAGGCTTTCTGTTTTTCTTCGCGAAAAACCCTAGCCGCCGATTCTGTCGATTTCATCGTTCTGTGTCGACCGACACACCTTGTGTGTCGATCGACACTCTGCGAAAACACAGAATCCGAATTCTGTTTCAATCGATCTAACAAGCTATTGATCATAAAACTATTATGAGCGAATTCAATTCATTATATTCAATTAAACAGGCTGATTCAATGAAAAACCCTAATGCTCTGATACCACTGATGGAATTCCTAGCAGTTCCTAATCCGATTAGGCAACCCCTAATTCTGAATTCCGAGCCTAAGATCTAAGGGTTTAAGTAATTGAATCATAGATCTAGCGTTTACCATGTTCTGGCAGCGGAATGTGGTTAGATAAACGAGATCAGGAGCGATTCAGATGCCTCGCCTCTATCGTAGTCCACACGCACACAACCTGGAAAGCCGGGATGCTAGTGCCGGATCTGGGAATCGAGAAAAGAGAGTTTCTGTGTTTCTGCTTAAGAAAAACTGAACGGCACACTCAATTAGGTCGACCATATAAGCCTATATACGACCTGTTATGACTAAACCATCTTTCGGGTTTAACCGAAAAAGTCTAAGTCATAAACCGAAACATCAGTTTCGGTTTCGATCCTGTGTCGATCGATACACATATTGTGTCGATCGACACACCTCTCTTTTATCGATATTGATATGCATCCAATACACATCATCTTTATCATCACCCTGATGATCATTCCCATTTACAAGCTTCCAGATTGCTTAGGTGTGTGACCCTGTAGGATCATATAATACTGGCAGTAAGTCTACAACTTACAGACTGCAAGAGGCTTCTAGCAAAACATTGCAACCGCCCAGTATTATACAACATGTCTGATCTCGACACACAACTATCGTTAGAGTAAGTACAATGTGATTTCAGGACATAATCCCAACATGAAGTATGATGAAGTTTGCCAGGACTATCTGTTTCTCAAGCTCTTTCCGCACAGTCTCGCTGGAGACGCTGCTGCATGGATTAAGCAACTGTCACCTGGACAGTTTGCTACATGGGATGCCCTGAAGGGTGAGTTTCTGAGACATTTCTACGATGATGCGCGCTCAGATCAGTCCAGACAGGATATTCTGACATTCTCCCAAGGCCCTGTGGAGCCTTTAAAAGCTGCCTGGATGCGATTCAAAAAGTACCAGCGTGACTGCCCACACCATGGATTCTCTGAGGTCACATTGCTAGGTATCTTTTTCAGAGGCATCGATCTTCCATATCAGTCTGCACTGGATAACTCATGCAATGCAAACTTTAATACCAGGACTCCTGCACAAGCTAAGCAGTTAATTGAGAACCTAGCATGCAGCAACAGTTGCAAGACTATGGATGAGAGAAGGAAGAAGTCCGGTGGAAAGATGGAGGACTCTGAGATAGCTGATATCAGATCTAAGTTGGACACTGTTTGCAAACTTCTAGCTGAGAAGAAAGCGGTCCACTTTGCTTAGGAGGTTGAGATGATCAATGATGAAGTAGTAGAGCAGGAAGAGGATGTGAATTTCATCGGAGGATCTGGTTTCCAAGGAAACAGGTTTGGTAATCAGTCAGGTAATAGGTTCTTCAATGGAGGACAGAAGAGTGGATTTCAAAAACCTTTCCAACAAGGTAATCAAAGAACTTATGGATCTTCCTCTTACCAAACAACTCCTGTAGCTACTACCCATAAAAGTAATATTGAAGCTATGTTAGAACAACTGTTGGAGGGTCAAACAAAGATTACTGTGGACCTCGACAAGAAGATAGGTACTGTCTATGAGGATCTGAACGGGAAATTTGAATACCTGAGCACTCACATGAAGGAGCTTGATGCGAAAGTTGCAAAAACTGTTGGGTATGTTCAGAGGGAAGATGAGTATCTCCCAGGACGATCTGATGTTAATCCCAAGTATCAATGCAATGCAATAACATTGAGAAGTGGTAAGGAGCTGTCTTCGGGGCAGAAAAAGCAGTTAAGTGTTGAAGAACTCGTGGAAATTGAAGAATTGGAAGATGAGATCCGTAGTATTCGCAATGCATCGATCGATGCTACTCAGCAACGGTCATTGCCAAGCGAAAACGAAGAATCTGTCCTAACAAAGTCGCCCAGCAACGATCGACACAACACCAGTGACGATCGACTGCAGAAAGTTCAAAACCAGAGAAACCAAAGCAGTCAAGCGAAAGAGTTTACAAACCTAAAGTAACTTTTCCCAAAAATTCCAGGAAAGCCAAGAATGATAGACAGTATGCCAAATGCAAAGAGCTTATCAAAAAGGTGAAGGTCGAAGTGCCTTTGATTGACTCTATGGATACTTCTCCTGTGATGAAGAGATGTCTTAAGGACTTGCTTGTTGGTAAGTGGTCTGATGAGGAGAGTGTAATGATGATCACAGAAGTATGTAGTGCGGTAGTTCAGGGCAGAATTCCTGAGAAACTAAAAGATCCAGGGAGATTTGTGTTGGATTGTGCCATCTACAGGGAAAGGTTTGAAAGATCCCTATGCTATCTTGGGTCTAGTGTGAATCTTATGCCCTTCGCTGTTGCTAAGAGACTTGGAATGACTGATTTCTTACCAACTAGGATTTCACTAGTCTTAGCAGATAGGACAATTAGAATCCCTGAAGGAGTGCTAGAAGATGTGCCTATAATGATTGGTAAATGTGTGATACCTACTGATTTTGTGGTTCTGCAGTATGGAGAGGAACCAAAGGATCCACTAATTTTAGGCAGGCCCTTCTTAGCCACTGCTGGAGCGATGATTGACTGCCAAGGAGGTAGAATAATTCTGAATGTGGGTGATCTGAAGATGAGTTTTGATATGGACAAGCTGGTGAGAAGACCAACCATCGATAGACAGACCTTTTATGTGGACACACTGGGAGATCTGGCTGCAGAGTACTTTCACAAGTCACATGCTGAAGATCCACTAGAAAGAGCTTTACTGAGCTCTACAATGGAGCTGGAATACCTGCAAGACGAGCCTGCAATCTGCTATGCAAAACTGATGGATTCTGCTGAACAAGTGATGAAGTTAGAAGTGTCTGCCGCGACGTTGCATCGACCGACACAACCCCTGCATCGATCGTTGCAAGTCAACAGAGACTGGGCAGAGGAAAAAGCTCCGAAAATTGAGTTGAAACAACTTCCATCGGGGCTAAAGTACGCATTTCTTGGACCTAACTCGACTTATCCAGTTATAGTTAATGCTAATTTGAACAACGCAGAGCTCCCTTTACTGCTAAGCAAGCTGGGCAAGCATCGCAAAGCTCTTGGCTATTCTCTTGATGACATTTCAGGTATATCTCCAGAGCTGTGCATGCACCGGATACATCTTGAGGACGAGTCTAAGACATCCATTGAACATCAGAGAAGGCTTAATCCTAATCTACAGGAAGTGGTTAAGAAGGAGATTATGAAACTCCTGGATGCTGGAATCATCTTTCCCATCTCAGATAGTGATTGGGTGAGTCCAGTCCATGTGGTGCCTAATAAAGGTGGAGTCACAGTTGTGAAGAATGAGAAGAATGAGCTTATCCCTACTAGGACCGTGACAGGACACAGAATGTGCATAGATTACAGGAAACTCAATGCGGCAACAAGGAAGGATCATTTCCCTTTACCCTTCATTGATCAGATGCTGGAGAGGTTAGCAAATCACCCTTACTATTGTTTCCTCGATGGATATTCAGGTTTCTTTTAGATTCCTATCCACCCAGAGGATCAGGGAAAGACCACCTTCACTTGTCCATATGGCACATTTGCTTACCGTAGGATGCCTTTTGGACTCTGCAATGCGCCGGCCACTTTCCAAAGATGCATGATGTCCATATTCACTGATATGATTGAGGACTTTATGGAGGTATTTATGGATGATTTCTCAGTCTATGGATCGTCTTATAATGAGTGCTTAGATAATCTGTGCAAGGTACTGACTAGATGTGAAGAAAAGCATTTGGTTCTCAACTGGGAGAAGTGCCATTTCATGGTCAGAGATGGCATTGTGCTCGGACATAAAGTGTCTGAAGCAGGGATAGAAGTGGACCGCGCTAAGATTGAGGTAATGACCAACCTTCAGGCACCTGATTCTGTAAAGGCTATAATAAGCTTTCTTGGACATGCTGGTTTCTACAGACGGTTTATCAAGGACTTCAGTAAGATTTCTAGGCCTCTAACTGCCTTGCTATGTAAGGATACAAAGTTTGAGTTTGATGCAGATTGTCAGGCTGCATTTGAACAAATCAAGCAAGCATTAGTAAGTGCTCCGATAGTTCAGCCACCCGATTGGGATCTACCTTTTGAGGTTATGTGTGATGCAAGTGACTATGCTGTAGGAGCTGTTCTGGGACATAAGAAGGATAGAAAGCTTCATGCTATCTATTATGCTAGTAGGAACCTAGATGATGCGCAGAGAAACTATGCCACCACGGAAAAGGAGCTGTTGGCTGTTGTCTTTGCATTTGAGAAATTTCGTCCCTATCTTGTTGGTTCCAAGGTGATTGTGCACACTGATCATTCAGCCCTGAAGTATCTAATGCAGAAAAAGGATGCTAAGCCAAGATTGTTGAGATGGATTATGTTGCTTCAGGAGTTTGACATTGAAGTGAGGGACAAGAAGGGGGTTGAAAATGGAGTTGCTGATCATCTTTCAAGGATGCTGGTTGAGGAAGACATGCCCATTAATGACTACTTGCCCGAGAAAAACGTCAATATGATCGGGACAGTGATTCAAGCGGATTCGAGCAAAAATCTGCAAAACTGTCGGGTGAATCGCGCTGCGTCGATCGATGCCACATCTGTGACGATCGATGCAGGTGTCGAGAATGCGACGATCGATGCAACAATATGTGTCGATCGTTGCAATGCGGAAACAGAACCAGAACCTTTCACGTTTCAGATTGGAGGCTATGTCTTCGAGGTAGGTGCTGTCGCAACCACTGACCGACCCTGGTACGCGGATATAGCTAATTACCTGGCTGCAGAGACTGAACCAGATGATCTGAAAGGGTATGCGAAGAAGAAGTTCTTCAGGGAGCTCAGACGATACTACTGGGATGAGCCTTATCTATACAAACACTGTTCAGATGGTCTTTACCGAAGATGCGTTGCTGAATCAGAGGTTCCAGACAAACTATTCCACTGTCATGGATCAGATTATGCTGGACATTTTGCTATATTCAAGACTGTGTCTAAGGTTCTGCAAGCAGGTTTCTGGTGGCCTACGATGTTTAAGGACACTCATTCCTTTGTCTCTCGATGTGATGTCTATCAAAGGAGAGGGAAAATCAGTAAGAGGAATGAAATGACTCGGAATTTCATTCTTGAGGTTGAGGTTTTTGACTGCTGGGGCATAGACTTTATGGGTCATTTTCCCTCATCCCATGGGAATAAGTTTATCTTGGTTGTTGTGGACTATGTATCTAAGTGGGTAGAAGCAATAGCTAGTCCAACCAATGATTCCTCGATGGTTATTAAGCTGTTTAAAACCATCATATTCCCTAGATTTGGAGTGCCTCGGATTGTGATTAGTGATGGAGGATCCCACTTTATTAATAAGGTCTTCGAGAAGCTCCTGAGAAAGCATGGAGTTCATCACCGAGTTGCTACTCCTTATCACCCTCAGACTAGTGGACAAGTTGAGGTCTCTAATAGACAAATCAAAGAGATTTTAGAAAAGACAGTTGGGAAGACAAGGAAAGATTGGGCAGCAAAGCTAGATGATGCACTATGGGCTTACCGAACTGCATTTAAGACACCTCTTGGGACCACTCCGTTCCATCTTCTGTATGGAAAAGCTTGTCATCTGCCAGTGGAACTTGAGTATAAAGCAGCATGGGCTGTAAAATAGATGAACTTTGATCTTAAGTCTGCTGCAGAGAGAAGACTGGTGCAGCTTAATGAGTTAGATGACATTAGACATCTTGCCTACGAGAACTCAAAGCTGTACAAATAAAGGACTAAGGCCTATCATGACAAAAAGATTGTCTCTAGACAATTTTCACCCAACGATCAGGTACTTTTGTATAACTCACGTTTGCATTTGTTTCCAGGTAAGCTGAAATCAAGGTGGTCTGGTCCTTTCACGATCAAAGAGGTGCGTCCCTACGGAGCTATTGTTCTAACCATCAAGGAAGGTAATGAATTCACTGTGAATGGTCAGAGGGTGAAACACTATTGGGCTAAGGCCGAGATTCCAGGAGGTCAGATTTTGCCTCTGGATGATGCACCCTCTGCCTAGATCAGCTGAAACGCCAAGCTATTGACGCTAAAAGAGCGCTGAGTGGGAGACAACCCACTGTTTCGTTTTTGCATTTTAATTTTGGTGTTTTTGTAGGATTTTACGTTTTGTTTCTGTTTTTGGTGAGTTTTGTCTGCAGGTCTAGGGAAATTCGCAGTGCGTCGATCGACACACCACTGTGTCGATCGTCACAACACGATCGAAATCGCATTGCAGCGATCGTTGCAGTCCTGAGCAACGATCGACCATACACAAAAATCGCCTAGCAACGGTCGATGCACCTAGTGCACCGCTCGATGCATGAGCGACAGAGGTAAAAATCAGACAGACTCAACACGTCCATTAACATTTAATAATTTTCTTTCTTTTTACCAACCCTTCGCTTGACACTACTGGGGACAGTGTGTCTTAAGTGTGGGGGAGGTGCTACTAACTTTAGTTTTCTGTTTTCTTAAGAGTCAGTCCGTTTTTCAAAAAAAATTGTTTTATTGAGTCAAAACTAGTTTAAGTAAGAAACAATGATTTTTTTGAGAAGATTAACAGCACTTGCAGGAACTTAAGTAACCATCGGGATGAAGTTGCAGGATTCATCTATGACTATTAGAAAACTCCATCACAGATCAACCTACTGAGGACACCCACATCACTTCAGGTATCAGAGGATCCTTTTACTAACTTCACCATTAATACTGACTTAGATTTCTCACCTAAGGGCTTGGTATACTTTGTGTCGGGTTCCTTTGTTAGTTCTGACACAGCCTGTAAACATGTCCTATCTAGTTCCCTTCTCCCCTTCCATAAAAAAAAAAGATAATAAACTGAGGATGAGTTAGTAACTCCGAAGTGGTCATGGGAATGGTAGCAAACACTATTTTCTCTCATGTGATCCATGGAATGTGTCCAAAGTACACCCCAAAACGGGAAGAACACTGATAAAAAAAATAAAATGATACCCAGTGAGGAAAAATCAGTTGTTAAGGAAGGGAAAAGAGAAGAAAGGGACTAGAGAAAGATAGTATGGTGGTCTAGATCTGGCAAGGTAAGAATCCATGTGCCCTTTGATCGATACTCCTTATGTGGAACCGCACTTAAATACTTGCAGAAGTCAGTAGGGAGAATTTGAATGCGTGAATGTGATTGTGGAGTTTACTTAGGACAGTTGCTAAGTGTGGGGGAAGTACATGTAGGTTTTGATGTCTTGTGATTGATTCTTTCAGTGGTTTACTAAGAGGAATCTGAGTGTTGTTGCTTCTAGGATGAAAAGAGTTTCTGAAAGTTTTCAAACCTCTTCACCATGTTTTAGTTCTCTGTTTTGCTTGAGGGCAAGCAAAGGCTAAGTGTGGGGAGTTGATATATTATGATTTTTACCGGTTTTATGCCACGATATAAGTATGTTTTAGAGTCTTTTAGTGTCCTTTTAGAGTCGTTTGCAGGTTTTATTAGGTACACGCACGTTTGGAGCTAATATGGTGATTATGGAGCTTATTGTAGTTATTTGGGGATTTGATCCAAGAAGAAGAACTCACTGTCCAGATTTGAAGATTGTGTCGATCGATGCACACCTGGATCGGTTGATGCACAGCGAGATGGGCCAGATTCTCGGCGGTTTAATGAAAAATGCCAATATTGCAGAAGAGCCCAGAAGTTCCAGATATTTACAACAGAAGCTCAAAACGTGTTTTAGCTATTTAATAAGGTTTTTAGATCAGTTTTTAGATACACTTACACATTCTAGCATAATTAAGAGCAGAGAGTTTTTAGAGCTTTTGGGGCTGATCTGATCCTGTACTTCATCTTTATTTTGGAGAAGATTTCGAACCCCTTTACTTATTTAATCTCTTTTATGATATCTAATTATTCATTGACTATGTTTTCATTATCTATGTCTGAGTAGATTCATAGTTGGGTTTAGGGTTTCTCATTAAGGATTTCATGACTTGCTAGACTTGTTTAATTCAGTTAAGGATTCACATGAATAGAATGTTCTTCGATCTAATTTGTGTTTAATGCTAGTTCTAACCTGATCAATTAGAATCTAGATCTTAGGTTGCTAAATACGACAAGAAAGTGTGGTTTAGAATCTGAACTATTTAGGTTGAGCAATTAAACTTCTCGCAAAGGAATTTGGTTTAGTTTAATTGTGAACATATCGAACTTGAAATTAATGCTGGTTTAATCTGTTAGTAATTGCAAAGGAATTTGGATTGCTGCACTTAGACTTAGAGAATTCTCGCAACGACAGTTGGTTAATTCTATATCCGTGATTTGAGTTCTAGAACAGTGCTTAATTGGATCCTGACTGAATGATTTGTCTGCTTGTCTGATTTCCTGAGAACGCCCTAGACTTAGCGCCCTTAATTAACTGCTTTCACAACCGAAAATCTTGCTACTTGTTTCTTTCTCGCATTGCTATTTAGTTTACTTCACATTGCTTTCTTCTTAGTTTAAATCCCTATAGTTCTTAATCTATCGAAACCAGAGTCTTTGTGGATTCGATACCCTATATACTACAATCACTTAACTGTGCACTTGCAGTAGAATAGGATTAAAACTAGACCCCTATCAGTCACCCACCATACGTCTCTTCCCATGTATTATAAATAATATTTATGTAGATACTTGGATCTCACTTCTGTTTGTTTGTTTGTTTGAGCAATAAAGTAAAAGACATAGAGAATTAACGAGTTCAGATCACGATGTGTGATCCTACGTCTCGGCCTAGAGCTTTTCAATAATCCATTACAACCACAGATTATAAGCTATTAGAGTTCTCACAATCTCTCTGATTTTGAGATTACGGCTTATCCTAATCTCACACACATGCTTAGCTTTATATACTAATTCTATTACAAAGATAAGTAGGTTAAACTAAACCTTAGCCCAATACAAACAAACTCGTTCCTAAATGACATACCCAGTCGCGGACTAAGTCATAACTAATGATTTTCATTATCAAAGCCCAACAATTTATGAAAGCCATGAGAAGAAGGCGGGTTGGGATTGAATCTTTATCGGAAATTAACTTGGTAAGTTGTCTGAAGTTATTTTGGAGAATTGTTTCATGCGACACATCTCCTTGGGTCTGATGGCTTCGATGCACGGGACATTGCTGCGACGTTTATTAAAGTTGAAGTGGAGAGTGGTTTAAATGTTTCATTTTGGTACGATGTATGGACACTAATGGGCGACTAATTAATCATACATGAGCAAGATGTTGTATTGATACGGGAATTAAAAATGAGGCCACAGGGAGCAGGCTCGAAATGTGCGTCGAAGTAGAAACCACCGAACATTGCTCCTAAATCAGATTGAGGACGAAATCCAAATCTTAAAAACAGAGGTCTCATAGACAACATAAATATTTGGCTACGGAGGGGCAAGGGGGACGTATTCAAACAGAGTTTCAACTCAAAGGAGACTTGGAAAAAATTCAGACTACTCAACCATTGATCGCCTGGCACAAAGGAATCTGGTTTTCATATGCAACACCAAAATATTCTGTTTTGACATGCTAGTTGCTCACGATCAGTAACAGAGTACAGAAGTGGAATGCAGCTGCAAATGTTTCTTGCATCTTCTGTAACACTCAAGTGGAAACACGGGAACACTTGTTTTTTGAATTCCGTACGTGGAAGCAGTGTGGAGAAACCTTGCAACTAAGCTCTTCGGTCCAAGCTTTTCAACAGGATGGGATCGAATTCATCGGGCTCAGGCCATATCGTCTGAAGGTATGGTAAAGATTTTTCCTCGCCGCTATAGTGCGCATATATCGATTTACTCAATTTGGCGTGAACAGAACTCACAAAGGCATGGAGAAAATCCAATACCAACAACTACATTAATATGAAATCTCGACAAATCTTTCTGCGACTGAATATTCTGTTTTGATTCTAGGGAGGAGAGTTGGGATTTGTCGTGCGCTAGCACCTGATGAACTGGTCCTTGAGTCCTTTTGAAGATGCGGCATAGTTGCTATCGCTTCGTCTCGGCTTATCTTTCTGCAGCTCTATTTCTAGTGTTGGTCCCTTTCGTCTCAATGGTGTACTGTTCATGGGATCCTCTGGCTTTGCTTCTTCGTCGAGCCTCCTTTGATCCGAGTTTTCGGGTCTATTTATGCCTTTGTTTCATCCTTGAAACTATTGGTTCGTTCTTCTCAATACACTTCGTGCTTCTGTTCTGGTTAGTGTTATGGTTCAGTCTTGTTGCTTTTAGTCGTCTATAACTACAGTGTGCTAAATTATAGGTTTTCAACTCTTCTTTGCTGCTTTTTGTCGGAGAAGATTCCTTTTCAAGCTTGTCAAGTTGTTGTGCATGTTCAGTACACCTCGGATAGGGATCCTTGGCTCCGGTTGTCACGACTCAAGGTAGTTCTTCTGTGACTTCTACATTGACGTTTTTTTAATCTTTTGTTCTTCTATTATAAATTTATTGACGTGTGACCATAAGTTTATAAGTTATTGTGCAATTTGTTTCTGAGAGTATTATACTTGCCAACTTTGTCTCCTTCCTTGTATTTGTCCTTGTATTCGTCTTTGTATTCGTTTTGGTTGAATCCAATATAATTCTTTAGATGAAAAAAAGAATATAGTGGACACATTTCAGAATAGAGTACCTAATCTTCATATGCAAACGATCATTACAAACGTAAAATGCTAGATGAAGAAGTTTGAACATATTCATTTGGACACATGCTCTATCTAGGCAAACAATTGTTCATATCGAAATTTAGTTTCTAATGTAGTTTCGTTCTCCCACTTTTCAATTCCTGTCCAAAGTGGTTAATGGCCCAACCCAACTTTGACAAACTCTCTCTTTTTTTTTGTCAAACAACTGTGATAAACTCTTCTCACCTAACTGATATAGGCGAAAAAATAAAAAAAATAAAAAATAAAATGGTGAATTTATAATTTTCTTGGTTCTTTTTGAAAGAAGAGCGTATGAAACCGACACCTCTGCGACAAAAAACAAATATTAAAAAAAAAAACAGAGAAAGAAAAGTGCATAAAGGGCCAAAAAGGGTATAGAGAAGAGTGAGAAGAGAGCCAAGTATTTCAAAAAGCTCACTTTTTCTCTTTCTTCGAGAACTTGAGTGAGAGAGAGAGAGAGAAAAAAAGAAGAGCTCTTCACCTCCAGAACTCAGTTTCTTTCACGCGCTTTCGGATCCTTCCTCCTGACCCGTCTCAAGATCCGAATCCAGGATCTCTTTGGTTTGTCTATTTTAATTTCCCTATCTTCTACTCCAATTTATTTTTCCTTAGTTTCTTTGCTCTTCTGCTTCCTGCTGTTTCTTAGTTTTGTTTCTTTTTAATTTTATTTTCCCCCTAAAAGTATTGGATTAGATTGAGAGATTACAAGATCCATGTAAGTAACCAATCTCAAAATTAAATTTCGATCAGTCAGAAGCTAATATATTGTAACCGCTAAAAAAAAACCCACAAGCTAATTTTCCTTTATAATTGTTTTGGTATCTATATGTATAGCTTTTAAAGCTTAGTGTTTAATTGTACTTTCTTATGCACCTGCTTCGAATTTTCGTTCTTTTGTTTATGTAAAGTTTTCATGTTTTTGTTTTTAATTAAGAGTTTGCATGTGTTTCTTCGGAGTCATTTTTTCTTTAATACTTATTTGAATAACTTTAGAATTTTTTTTTCCTTGTCTAATATCTATATTTAAGGTTTATTTATAGGCTAACAAATAATCACAAATTTATCATTTTGTTTGCCCGTTGCAAATATTTCTCCGCCGATTTACAGAATATTTTGGCATATTCTTGAAAATTCTCATTCTTTGGTTCCTCCTAGATATTTCATATATCCATTTTTTTTTTTTGAAAAAAACGAAACAAAAATAGAGTAACTTGAATACCAAAAAGTACGGTACTTTTGATTTAAACTTATCTGATGCTAATTTATCGGAATTATTTTGTATTTATACATATGTATGAATGAAAACATTATATTAGTCGCTTGATACGTTTTGATTTATGAAACAGATTGCAGAACCAAAACCGTAAATGCTGAAAACAAGAGCAATGTTTCGTCACAAAGACCAAACTGTATCTCAGTCTGTAGATCCGCAAACCGATCTGGTCGGACACAACAACAACAACAAAGCGATCACTAACCCACTGGCTCTGAGTCTCTTGATCGGTCTGAACAACAACAAGTGCATCTCAGATTCTGATTTTGTCAGAAGCCCTAAATCTCCTCTTGAATTCAGGATGTTGTCTACAATGGCTGATCCATTCTTCCTCAGATCTCCTAGATCATCACTCACTGCTCATCTCAACTGTTGTTGTGGCCCTGCTAAAGTCGGGTTAAGCATTGTGGATTCTCTCGGTGATGATCGGGTTTTATCACCAGATGTCGTTTTTGGACCAACCTTGAGGATCAAGTCGTCTGAGATTAGGGACAAACATCCCAAGTTGTTCCCAGAAACCAATTCCTCGAAGATCGAAAAGGAAAGATCCAATGTTATATTCGAGATCGGTGAGACTGAGCCCATCTCGTTACAAACCAAGGTTCTGTCTCAATCAAGGTTCGGTGGAGAAGGGTACTTTCCAGGGATTGGTTCAGACAATCCAGTCTCCTGTTGTCTATCTGATGACGAGATGGAGATGTCAGAGGACTACACATGTATCATTGCACATGGTCCTAACCCGAAAACCACTCATATTTATGGTGACCGAGTTTTAGAGTGTCACAAGAATGAGGTTTATGACAAAGAGAAGCATACTGAGACAGAGTTGGATTCCATGTTTCCCATGGAAAACTTCCTCAGCGTATGTAACTTCTGCAACAAGAAACTTGATGTTGGCGAAGACATTTATATGTACAGGTGCGTGTTTTGTTTCCAATACTCTCTAATACACATTCAAATGCGTAGGATTTGTATGAGTTTCACAACTTAGAGAATGTTCTGTATAGATCTGGAATTTCAGATGCATAAATAAATAGTATGAGGAATGCTTGTGATGTTTGTGGTGATGAATTGCAGAGGTGAGAAAGCGTTTTGCAGTGAGGAGTGTCGTTCAGAGGAGATGATGATGATAGATGAAGAGGACCTGGAAGATTCGTGCTTAACTATGCACGAATCTTTGAAGAAGCTCTTCTGAACAAGAAGCGGCTAATAAGACGATGGCCACGGGACGAGCTTTTATAGACCCGACCATCGTCTATTAACTACCTAAAAGACTTATTATATATGTATTGACTAGTGTCATGCCAATGGTAGGTAACTTTTGGCACTAATCTGGTTCATCCGTCTATAAAGAGCTGTGTTTATGCACATCTATTAGCAGCTGCAGCAGCCACGGATGGATTGGGCGGGTGTATCCTGTAATGGGTTTCAGTTTTTTTTCTTTCTGGATACTGAAGTCGAATAGTACTACTAAGACATAATCGTGTAACCGTGTGTTGGTTGCCAGAATGGGATCGTGTAACCACTCCATTTTCTTTTTTCGAGTCCTGTTTTTGTGGCCTTTCTATGGATCTATGGCCTCATAAGTTTGTATGCAGATTTTAATTAAATAAATAAACTATCTATGATGATTAATTATATCCCTTGCAAACAGAATAACAACATCTTCAGGTATATGAGGAGAATATGATGTATGCAATACCCCCGGCTGAAGTTTTAGCGCCTTGATCACACACATGTTCGGATATTCCCTTAAACATGCAAAGCATTGGCTTTGTACGTCATTTATAACAAATTGCTTAGAATAACATTCAGAAAAACATCACCGGTCGAAATCACTAGCAAAATTACTTATGTATATTGCTTTTCTTAGAATAAAAGTTTTGATTGCCAACAATCTAAGAATTGGCTTTTAACGCCATTCCGTACAAATTAAGAATTTGAATTTCCAAGCAAACACCAATACTCTAACAATCTTGATGATTGTCTATTTGGTAAATAAAGCAATGGATGCATTTAAATTAGTTTCTTGATTTCTATGGTTATATATTTGTGCTGCCGGCTGCGCCTCCATGACTAATTCTCTAATATGAGAATGTTTTCGTGATCATTTTCTTTTTCCATATCTTATGGCTTGTATGTTTCATGTTTACCTTATGGTTTACTTTTCCAGCACATCTATCACACCTTGTAGATCCACGTCGCTTGGACCTTACATTTCATCATTTTCTGTTGCATATTGAATATGCTCACCATCTTTATAACCTTTTGTTTTCACCATCTCTCTCCTAATTAATGCCAGAACCAAGAACCTACAACCTTACACACCTATAGAAGATAGCCTGAGAAACAACTCAAATCAGAAAAGCTAAAAAATATTGAAACACTATTAGATGTTGTAGTGGTGAATCTAGGAAGTGTTGGTATGGTTTAAGAATTGAGGATATTTGGAAACAAATTGGGAAATTTACAAAATTATAATCTGTATTAAATCTGTAGGTAGTTGTCTAATTAAAGATGATTAAAATGTGTTACGGATCTTTATATTAATTGGGAAGTGTTTTTGACCTTATTTTCAATCTCAAAATGGTTGATT
The DNA here is from genome assembly GCA_030180135.1 of Orychophragmus violaceus. NCBI lineage: Eukaryota > Viridiplantae > Streptophyta > Magnoliopsida > Brassicales > Brassicaceae > Orychophragmus > Orychophragmus violaceus. The sequence goes on from CM058235.1 coordinate 22,184,573, forward strand.
ACTAATTTACCATTAATGAAATTAGGCTAATTACTGTGTTATCTCTAATTTATATTAGTAATTTTATTATGTTTTTGTTATATTAAATAAGATGATAAATATGAAATATTATGAATATTTTTTTAATTTTATTTTAGATATCTACAGGACTTTGAATAAAAAAACAAGATGAGATAATAAATATAAAAATTTATGAAAATTTTTAATTTAATTTTATAGATATACATAACCTTCAATGAAAAAATGATAAATATGAGAACATTTATGAATATTTAATAAATATTTTTTTGGATTTTATATAGTAAATTCATATTATTTATATAAATTTTGAATTATATAAATGATAAAATATTCTAAATAAAATATGTATTTATTGATTTTAAACATTAAAATATATAATTAAAATTTATTTTACTATTACTTTTATTTATAATAAATTTTAAAATATTTTAGTAAATGTAATAATGATACATTTCTTATTAGATATTTGGCATATATTCTATATAGATATAACTATATCTCTAAACCCAATACCTTGTATTATATAATTTTTCTATTATCAATAATCCCTAAGGAATTATCTATAGTTTAACATGGTATCAGAGCCGTCAAACTAAAACCTAATTATTATTTTTTTCCAATCTAAACTTACCCTTCGACCTTCTTTCTTCGATCATGGCAAATTCAACTTCCATGGTTGATATCGACAAAGATGCAATCTCAGCATCACCATACTACCTTCATCCTTCGGATGATCCTCACCAAAGTCTCACACTGATGTTACTCAACGATGACAACTATGAACGATAGACGAAACCCACTAGAAATATTTTGCAAGCCAAGCAAAAAATTGGTTTCATAGATGGTATACTCTAACAAAGCCATCTTCTACCTCTTCTGTCTACTCACGATGGCTGCAAACTAACTCTATGTTAGTAGGCTGGCTCTATGAGAGTCTTGATTCTCAAGTTCAAAAATCAATCTCTGTCGATGATGATGCTCGTGTGATGTGAAAAAATAGATATCCACAATCGATTTTATTTTGTATCATGGTTTTCCATAAAACCTATTGCAAATGCACATCAATGATAGTAGTATTAATATATTAGGGGATCAAATCCACAGGAAATGTCAAACTCTTGACTTCTATCAAATTCTAACTTTTTCTAGACTAATAAAAAGGGAGTGAGCGTTTTGTCACAAAATAATTAAAAGTAATAATCAGAAGGCAGATAGCGGTTTAAAAGCGATAAAAACGAACGTTGGGCTGTTAGGGATTTCTCAAGGGATCGTGGGTTCGAATTCTACTTAGATTTATACTTAATATTTCTGAGACTTAGTCTAATGTTGTTTTAGAACTCGAAACACGAAAATATATTGATGTATTATTAAACACATAATATCTTCAACTCGACCAGTCTATTTTCAGAGCTGGCAGCGAGGAAGATCATGCATTAATATCAACATTCACAATGTCCTATAAATGTGATGTCTCACTTTGCAATACATTTGCTCGCCTACCCTTGTTCAGGTTAATAAATGCAGCACGTAAGTGATTTTATCAATCCTATGATTATCTTCAAGATGATCAGTCTCTAATCATACATTAATAATAAAGATAAACGAAAAACCATTTAAATAAACAACTCTAATTCTATAAATCAGTTATATGGGCCTTACTCATGATTAACTCCATCGAAATTCTCTCAAAATCCAACAAGATAACTACTAAAATTTCCAAACAGAAATTATGATAAATATTTGCCTTAAATAAATAAATAATAAAATAAACTTGTATTTGAGGTTTCAGATTTTAGCCCGGACAAACTCAGGGCTAGAGATCTAGAATCCTTAAAAACTACGTAAAGACTAAGAAACTAGAAAACTACTTAGAAATATGAGAAGTATTGTAGATATGATTGTGTGATAGGATGGGGTTCATCTCCTTATATAGAGGCTGAAACCATAGGATTTCTTTGAACTTTCGATGTGGGACTTTGAAAACTCTTTTAGGTGGGCTTAAGGTTGTAAAAATGGTCCAAATCAAGTTGAAAGTTGGTTGTCCGCGGAGGTGGGATAGCCGCGGTTGCAACCCTCCAAGTCGCGGCCAGGAGTGATTCTGACTCAGTTTGGCCAGCTCAGATCTCGTCTAAGTCGCTCTTTCCCTTGCCTTGGCTGACTGAAGTGTCGGCTTTGATTGCTCGGCTGTTGACTGGGCCTTCTTGCTCCAATCGGCTCTTGAGATCTAACTGTTGGATTTCTTAGAAATAAGTTGTTATTGGTTAATGGTAGATCCATATATCTTGTGTCCAAATTTGAATGTGATCTAATGGTGATAAGGTCTCCATTTGGTATGGAACTTCTGATGGAAAGTGTCGGTATCAAAATGTGGAATTTTGACTTGTTTCACCCTCTTTTCCTGAAAAGTCATATAAATTACCAAATTTAGAAATCACATGAAAATCATTAGAAAACACGTTAAAACACCATAAAGGATATAGCAATGATAGCTAAAATGGTGTAAAAATGGGTTATTGGGTTATATCAACTCTCACAGATTTAGACTTTGTTTGTCCTCAATAAAAACATAGATCGAAGTTAGGAAAGAAGTTTGAAAAGCTGGGATTTCGTATAGTGATTTCACAAAATCTCAGTAGCCGTCCTTCTAAACCATAACCATGTATGCATCAATTTAAACCCAGACTAGAAAACTCTCACCAATTTCCTGCAACACTAGTCATTAATGTCATCATATAAATTTAAAACAATCTAGATTCCAAATCCGGTCAACTAGATCTCTACATTCATTAATGGTGTATGTGAATTTCTCATCAAAAGAGTTAACCAGGACTAACGAGGCTAGGTATCAAAGGCATTTTAAGTTGAAGCTACGAGTGTTACAGGTTACCGTTTTTCTGGAGGATGCAAAACAATAAGAGAGGTCGGAACTGTTGATATCCACAGCTCCCATTCACTACTCAATGCACTGGTTAGCTACTCGTTCCTCCTTCTAGAATTCTTCATGTTCCTTCCCCCAGACTTAGATGTTTCTGTAGGGACTTTTGTTGAAACGGCTGCGGAACTTCTTTGTGATTGAACCATTACTTGCCTCGATATCATTTTTTATTCACTTATGACTCTTATTGTCTTTTATTTCCTTTCATTTATTTTATTCACGTTTTTTAAAGGGGAAATGCGATTAAGTTATAGAGCCATAAGAGAAACAAATTTTACCAAATTTTTTTGAGATGTTGAAGGCAAAGCGAAGCTCATTTTATGTTTTATCTCTCATACTCCAATGTCTACAGTGACTCAGTGTTCAGTGACTGAGAACTACGTTGTTCCTCTCTCTCCAGAATTTTTTCACATATATGCGCATAAGTAAACAAGAGATAATGCATGAGGTTCAAAACGATGGTTAAGGTTTGGGTAGGGAACAAACTAAAGATGAGCTAGCCATTTAGGGAGAACATAGTGGTGAAAAGGTGAAAGATTTCCTGAATTTATGGTTCATCGTCAAGCCTAAAACATAAGATGAGAAAAAATTAAGATCATGTTAAGTCATATAATATAGAGCTAGCATATCCTTCACAAGAAATCTCTGTAGAGTGAATTCCTAAGATTGATGTCGTAGAAACAAAACTCTAGCTTTCGCCTGGTATAGTATTGAATCTCGAAATAGATGTCATTAGGAATAGTGTAGAAGCACACATGTCGTAATCATCATAGTTTTGTGTCCTCACACCTACTTTAGTCAAAATCAATATATAAACTTAGTCATAAGTAGTTTTCAAAAATAGACTCAATAAACTGGATAAACATCCTCCCTAAGACTTAAATTGCACTCTCCATAGTAGAAAATAGTGGTGAGAGGATGGAATAAACTCGATAAAATCAAAATAAATTATAAAAGCAGAATAAAAAGATAAGGGCCAAAACGATAAAACTATAGAGATGATGGGCAGGACGGGTGTGGCAATGTATAACTGTCTGGCTCAGTGCCATAGATAGGTCCATCAGTCTGGTATGTCCTCTTAAGGTAGTGGTACAAGCGATCAACTCTCATGGTCTGTCAGCCAAGGGCACGACGCAAGTCTGCATTCGTGGATGAACAAGGGTCTAAAGGCTCAGCAGATGCAGTGGGCGTCTGTCTAGGTGGAGACAGTCCTCTCTGGGCGGCTAAAAGTCTGCGGGTTCGAAGGATAATAAACTCGACAATGGTGTATGTAAGTCAGGAGATCTCGGGCTTGAACTCCGTCTCGTCTGGATCCCACTATGGAGGTCCGTCTCGCAGCCTTGGAAGTGTATGACATGGTAGCAAGATAACACGACTAACTCCTACGGATGTGAAGAAAATGTAGCGAATATTTCATGGTCTGTCCGTGCTCCACAAAGTGTAGTATCTCTCGACAATTGTAGTATGTCATACCAGCCATCGAGAATTGGTATCTCTCCGGTAAGGTCTACTTTGGTGGCTTGTAAGTTAGACGCGATGATGCCTCCGTAAGTGGTAGATATAGTGGTGCAGTTAGAAGAGACGACATCAGGACCAACCTCAAATAATCTCCTCGCAAGGTCACTAGTAAGGCAAAGATGTGTCGAATCTGGTATGAAAGCATACTGAAGTATGACAAGCCCAAGCATTTGGCCACTTGATTGAACAGTATTGGAAAAGAATGCATTTTCCCAGAGGCGATGCACTAGATGGGCAGCTGGATGGGTGGGAATTCCTGACTTAGATCGCCAGCGATCATAATCTCCTTATCCAATAATGATCCATAATTAAGCATCAGGCTTCTTTATGATAGGGTCTCGTCATGATACTCAAGTCTACGGGCGGTGAATAGCTGTGAAATGGAAAGTGCATAGGCATTGCCTTTAATGGAGAAAGAGAGGATACCGTCAGAAGCACGGGGATGCTTTCCTCGTGTGTAGGAGAGTGTGGCAGAGGCTAAGAATTCTCAGGAAAGATCTGTGTAGGCCGGCTGGTTGAGCTCCATGAAGTCATGAAGCTTGAGAGCTTCCAAGTACCAAAGTACATCCACAGTAATGTCGAGATCATGAAGCGTAGTGTAATCAATCCTTAAGGTCATCTTGATCATGAGCATGTGTAGATGGCTAAGGTAGTTGATGTTGTTGGGATTGTGTCCTGAAATCACACTTGTACTCACTCCTGATGATAGTTGTGTGTCGAGATCAGACATTTGTATAATACTGGGTGGTTGCAATGTTTTGCTAGAAGCCTCTTGCAGTCTGTAAGTTGTAGACTTACTGCCAGTATTATATGATCCTATAGGGTCACACACCTAAGCAAACTGGAAGCATAAATATGGGAATGATCATTATGGTAATGATCATGTTGATGTGTATTGGATACACATTGATATTGAGTTTTATAGAGGTGTGTCGATCGACACAGTGAGTGTGTCGATCGACACAATTCGGGTTTCGAAACTGATGTTTCGATTTCATGACTTAAACGAATTGGAATTAATCCAATGATCGGTTTAGTCATTCCAGGTCTATATAAAGGCTTATATGGTCGACCTGGAACCCTAGCCGTTCAGTTTTCTTTTGCAGAGAAAGCCGAGCCACCTAAACTCAGTGATCCCAAGATCCGGCACTAGCATCCCGGCTTTCCAGCTTTGTGTGCGTGTGTATCTGGTAGAGGCGAAGCACTTGAGTCGCTGCTGATCTCGATTACCAATCCATTCCGCTGCCATCTCTGAGGTAAACACGAGATCAATGATTCAATTCAAGACACAGGCTGTGCGAAAGGATTAATCGGTTCAATTGGATTGACCGGTTATCTCGCATGGTTATGTCGGTTAAATCAATTGGATTAACTGGTTCAATTAGATTGGACTGGTTATCTCAATTAGTTAAGAACCGATTTAATTGGTTGATTTCGGTTAAATTAGATTTACCGGTTATCGACCCGGTTCAATTGGATTGAACCGGAAAAACCAATTTGGTTTTGGTTAGGTCGTGTCTGTAGGATCGCCAAGGATCTAGGGTTCGTTATATTGAAAATACCAACCTCGTTCTTACCTTGAACTGGCAGCGGAATGATTGGTGAATGAGATCAGTAAGCGACTCAGATGCTTCGCCTCTACCATATACACACGCACACAAACCTGGAAACCGGGATGCTAGTGCCGGATCTTTTGGGATCTCTGAGTTTGGTGTTTTCTGCTTTCTCTCAAGAAAAAGACGACTACTTTAGTTCTAGGTCGAAATACTTTCTAATTATTAAGACCTAGAATCACTCAAAACGGGCCGACTTGTTTAAGTCATAAATCGAAAAGTCTGTTTCGAAAACCCGACCTGTGTCGACCGACACACATACTGTGTCGATCGACACAACACCATATACTCGATATTAATGTGTATCCAATACACATTAACATGATCATTACTATAATGATCATTCCCATATTTTAGCTTCCAGTTTGCTTAGGTGTGTGACTCTATAGGATCATATAATACTGGCAGTAAGTCTACGACTTACAGATTGCAAGAGGCTTCTAGCAAAACATTGCAACCGCCCAGTATTATACGAATGTCTGATCTCGACACACAACTATCATCAGGAGTGAGTGCAAGTGTGATTTCAGGACACTATCCCAACAATCTCCCACTTGTACTGGAATCATCAATTCCTATAATCCTTTTGTCTCTATATCCCGATTTGGCATAAGGCAAGATTAGTGTCATCCTTATTAAGCCAACATCGTGTTTATCGAACTCCTGATCTTATACTGAACAATACAAACAACTGAACTTCAGTTCGTTTGAGTGCGGCCACACATTCTCTCGGTATTAAATCTTCGATAGGCCTTGAGATATTTATCTCCCGTTAATCAGGAGGGACAAATCCCATCTTGTTACATCCCTATTTCCACGCACACTTCATGATATACCTGAACAGTGCCGTTATAGTCGCCAATTACGGGTCGACGTTTGACAAGGCCAAAGTGTATCAATTCATATGCAAGAAAGTATGATGAACTCAGGTCTAAGGACTATACTCTATAGTCGTAATGAGAACCTCTCATGACACAGATATAACTATCTTGTAGACTTCTCATTAGCGGGTCATGTCCGATCATATGTTCACCAACATATATCTATGTGACTGACTGTGATACTCATATCATTGACTCCATGAAACTTAGTCAACAGTCACCTCACAAGCTAGTCTCTCGCAATTGTCAGTGTCCCATTTTGACAACCTCGACTAGGGACAAAACATAATTTACGTCATCTATAACTTATAGGGTTTCATGATCAAGTCTTCAACTTGATGACCTATAATGTGACATAAACTTATTTTGGGACCATTATTTAGATCACAATAAATAATGCTGAAATCAAATTTCATTAAACATATCTAAAAGTATGTTTACAAGAGCATCTTATTATAACTAAAATAAAACTAAAACTCCCACTAGAATCAAGATTACATCTTAAGATTTCTAATGCCTACAGCAGTCGTATGACTCTCATGCTTAGGCCTTGGGAGTGGCTTAGTCAGAGGATCAACGACATTCTCGTCCGTCGGAACTCGACTGATCTTCACATCACCTCTATTGACGATATCACGAATCCGGTGATATCTCCTCTCTACGTGTTTGGACTTCTGGTGTGACCTGGGTTCTTTCGCCTGAGCAATGGCTCCATTGTTATCACAAAACAAAGCCACTGGCTCCAAGATACTAGGAACCACACCAAGTTCGGTCATGAACTTCTTGATCCAAACAGCTTCCTTTGCCGCTTCTGAAGCAGCAACCTATTCAACTTCCGTCGTGGAATCAGCTACGGTATTCTGCTTAGAGCTCTTCCAGCTCACTGCACCGCCATTTAAACATAAGACATATCCAGACTGTGATCGGAAATCTTCTCTGTCCGTCTGAAAACTCGATTGGTGAATCCATTCACCACAAGTTCATCACTTCCTCCATATACCAAGAACTTATCCTTGGTATGTCTCAAATACTTGAGAATATTCTTGACAGCTGTCCAGTGATCTTCACCTGGATCAGATTGGTATCTACTCGTCATGCTTAACGCGTAAGCTACATCTGGACGAGTGCAGAGCATGGCATACATGATAGATCCTATTGCAGAAGCATAAGGAATCCTATCCATGCGTTCTCGCTCAGCATGTGTCGCCGGACACTGCTTCTTGCTGAGATTAATGCCATATGACATTGGTATGAAGCCCTTCTTGGAATCATGCATCTTGAATCTGTGCAACACCTTATCAATATAAGTGTCCTGGCACAATCCAATCAGCTTGTTTGCTCTATCTCTGTAGATTCTGATTCCAAGAATGTACGCTACTTCTCCCATGTCTTTCATGGAAAAACAACTTCCGAGCCAAGTCTTAATAGACTGAAGCAACGTAACGTCATTTCTGAGAAGAAGTATGTCATCGATATATAGTACAAGAAACGCAATTCTGCTCCCACCAGTCTTCTTGTATACACATGGTTCTTCCTCGTTCTTGATGAAACCAAATTATTTTACTGCTTCATCAAAACGAAGATTCCAACTCCGTGATGCTTGCTTCAATCCATAAATGGATTTATGAAGTTTGCATACCTTCCTAGCATTCTTAGGATCTACAAAACCTTCAGGCTGTGTCATATACACATCCTCTTCCAGAATACCATTCAGGAATGCGGTTTTGACATCCATCTGCCAAATCTCATAGTCATAATGAGCGGCAGTTGCTAGAAGAATCCGAATGGATTTCAGCATAGCGACTGGGGAATAGGTTTCATCATAGTCAATACCATGAATTTGCTTGAAACCTTTAGCCACCAACCTCGCTTTGTAAATTTGCACATTGCCATCCACGTCAATCTTCTTCTTGAAGATCCATTTACACTCAATGGCTTTTGCACCAATAGGTAAATCGACCAAGGACCATACTTGGTTTTCTGACATGGATCCCATTTCGGATTTAGAGGCTCCAAGCCACTTTTCGGAGTCCGAGCCCATCATTGCTTCCGCGAAGGTCGCAAGTTCGTCACTTTCAATGATCATCAGATCATTGGAATTAGTCACGAGAAATCCATAGTATCTCTCGGGTTCGTGAAGGATCCTTCCGGATCTGCGAACTTCAGGCTCCACAGGCGTGGGCTCCACAGAACTTTGTGGGTCCAACTGCTGCTCTTCCTCAGCAGGTTGAGCAGTCTCCTGTGCATCTCGAATTTCTTCAAGACGTACTTTACTCCCACTGTTTTTCTTAGAAAGAAAATCCCTCTCAAGAAAAGAACAGTCCCGAGCAACAAATACTTTGTTCTCAGTTTGGTTGTAAAAGTAGTATGCCTTGGTTTCCCTAGGATAACCAATGAAGTAGCATTTATCTGATTTGGGTGCGAGCTTGTCAGAGATTAAACGTTTGACATAAGCCTCACAACCCCAAATCTTCAGGAAAGGCAGACTAGGAATGTTCCCAATCCACAATTCATGTGGTGTCTTTTCCACTGATTTAGATGGCACCCTATTTAGTGTAAACGCAGACGTTTCTAGAGCGTATCCCCAAAAGGATAATGGAAGATTTGAATGACTCATCATAGACCGAACCATATCCAATAAGGTTCGATTCCCCCTCTCTGACACTTCATTCCATTGAGGTGTTCCAGGAGGAGTGAGTTGTGAAACAATTCCACACTCGCTCAGATAGTCACTGAATTCTTGGCTTAAGTATTCTCCTCCGCGATCCGACCGCAGAACTTTGATACTTTTGCCAAGTTGGTTCTGTACTTCGTTCTTGAATTCCTTGAATCTATCAAAGGATTCTGACTTGTGTCTCATCAAATAGACGTAGCCATACCTACTGAAATCATCAGTAAAGGTAATGAAGTACTTGTAATTTCCTCTGGCAACAGTGCTCATCGGCCCACATACATCAGTATGAACAAGCCCCAACAAGTCACTGACCCTTTCATTCGGTTTATTGAAAGGGGCCCTAGTCATTTTTCCCATCAAGCAAGATTCGCATTTCTCACATGATTCAAAATCAAATGAGCCCAGAAGCCCATTTCAATGGAGTCTCTGGGTGCGTTTCTCATTGATATGACCCAAACGACAATGCCATAAGAAAGTCGGGTTTTCGTCATTTGACTTAAACCGTTTTGTATTTATGTTAAAGACAAGCATTTCTTGGTTTAAGACATATAACCCATTATCTAATGGGGCGCTACCATAAAACGTACCATCACGATTAAAAGAACAAACTTTATTCTTAACAGCAAAATCAAAACCTTCCAAATCCAAAATGGAAACTGAAATTATGTTTCTGCTAATCGCAGGTACAAAGTAGCAATTATTCAAAGCTAAAACCATGCCCGAAGGTAAAGACAAATCGTAAGTGCCTACGGCCAGTGCAGCAACCTTAGCTCCATTCCCGACCCGTAGCTCCACTTGTCCTTTCTTCAGCGTTCTACTGTTTCTTAGTGCCTGCATATTAGTACAAATATGAGCACCGCAGCCGGTATCCAATACCCACGAAGTAGAACTAGAAGACATAATATTAAGTTCGATAACATAAATACCTAAGTCAGACGCATCATACGTCTTCTTCAGCTTCTTGTAATCTTCCATGAACTTCTTGCAGTCTCTCTTCCAATGCCCTAACTGCTTGCAGTAGTTGCATTTGTCCTCAGGAGAAGGCCCAGATTTGGGCTTTGGCTTGGGCTTGTCCTGACTCTCAGTCTGGACAACTTGGGCCTTTTCCTTATCCTTCTTAGGTTTCTTAAACCTTTTACCCCCTTGTACCATCAGTACACTGGGAGTTGCCTTCTTGAGATTCGGCTCTGCTGTCTTCAGCATGCCGTGCAACTCAGTCAATGTCTTAGTCATGTTTTGCATGTTGTAGTTCATGATGAACTGATCAAAATACGACGGCAAAGACTGCAGAATCATGTCAGTGGCTAGCTCCTGGCTAATGGCACAGTCCAGTTTCCCCAGGTTATCAATGTAACCCATCATTTTAAGGACATGAGGACTCACTGGACTGTCCTTAGCCAGCTTGCAATCCATGAGAGATTTAACCGTCTGGTATCTCTCTGTGCGAGCTTGCTCCTGAAAAAAGGTTTCAGGCTGTTAATCATCTCAATGGGTGACATCACGTTCTCATATTGCTTATGCAGCTCAGAGTTCATAGTCACCAGCATTAGACAATTAACGTCTTTGACATCTGCTGAATGCTTATCATAAGCATTCTTATCTGTCTGCGTGGCATTGGAACGTGGCCTCTCGGAGAGAACTCTTTCAAGGACATATTCCTTGTTCTCCTGCCTGAGAACTATTCTCAGGTTCCGATACCATTCCAAGAAATTAGATCCATTTAACTTGTCCTTCTCAAGGACGGATCTCAACGAGAAAGTGTTGATGTGAGTTGAGACAGACATAGCTGTAATTAAGAGAGGTAGAGGTTTTTAGTTATGATGCTCAAGGAAATGAGTAATCATATTTAATAAGAAAACACGCATTGTATTCAAAAACTATGTTTCCTCAGATGAATACAATGAACCAAGATCCTCAGATCACCAAAATTTGAGTGGGCGACTCGCCATCATCCAAAATTTAGTTATCTAGGTAAGCAAATCATTGCTAATTGTACCCAGTACAATTCTTGGTCGCAGATGAGACAATCCATGTCTAATCCACTCTGATGTCTCTGGGCCCAGAACTTCTGATAGCCCAGTCAAGTAAACCAATCTCTTTCTGTCTTGTGATCATCGACAGTCGCACTGCAAGTCTATCAATGATCACCTGCCTTACTCATGTTGTTGTGGATACCAAGGACTCCAAGGCTATCCAACAACAAAACGAGTCTTGACAGTAGACAAGATCGGGCAAGTCATCAAGATTTCTTGATATTTAGTTGAGGAAAAGAACTATTTAATCTTGATGTATATCCAATATACATTCAAGAAGTTATTAAGTTAATTAAAACATTCAGTTTTATTAAGTTTAGGTTCATCTAGAACTTTAAGATTAAATTTGGTCTGGTATATACAAATTTGAGGTCCAACCATCAAATTTGTGAATGGTGTGTCGATCGACGCCAACCATTGGCATCGGTCGATACAATCCAAATAAAACCAATCTTCGATAACCGGTCAAACCGGATCGAATTTTCTTAACCGATTCAATCTAATTGAACCGGTCCGGTTTAATGGTCTATATCGATCGTCACACTGCTTTGTGTCGATCGACATAACCCAACCAGAACCAAATTGGTTAATTAAATTAACCAGGCGAGATAACCGGTTCAATCCAATTGAACCGATCTATCCATTCGCATAGTCTGTGTCGACCGACACATGGCGATCTCCAAGACCGAGTGAGCGTTTTCGCGGTGTGTCGACCGACACAAGATTAGTGTCGATCGACACTATGCGATAAACCTCAAATTCTTTTACGAGTTTTCGCGGTGTGTCGACCGACACAAGATTAGTGTCGATCGACACCATGCGAAAAACCCTAAAATTATTTACGCGTTTTCGCTCTGTGTCGACCGACACACGCTTTGTGTCGATCGACACTCTGCGAAAGCACATACATCGAATTTTCAACAGAAGCTTTAATCCGTGATAAACAACATGAAAAAGCGATTAACAAGCATCAATCTAATCAATTACATCAGTATTCGATTTAAATGCTCCAGATTCAATAGATTAAACACTAACATGCTCTGATACGACTGTAGGATCGCCAAGGATCTAGGGTTCGTTATATTGAAAATACCAACCTCGTTCTTACCTTGAACTGGCAGCGGAATGATTGGTGAACGAGATCAGTAAGCGACTCAGATGCTTCGCCTCTACCAGATACACACGCACACAAACCTGGAAACCGGGATGCTAGTGCCGGATCTTTTGGGATCTCTGAGTTTGGTGTTTTCTGCTTTTTCTCACGAAAAAGACGACTACTTTAGTTCTAGGTCGAAATACTTTCTATTTATTAAGACCTAGAATCACTCAAAACGGGCCGACTTGTTTAAGTCATAAATCGAAAAGTCTGTTTCGAAAACCCGACCTGTGTCGACCGACACACATACTGTGTCGATCGACACAACACCATATACTCGATATTAATGTGTATCCAATACACATTAACATGATCATTACTATAATGATCATTCCCATATTTTAGCTTCCAGTTTGCTTAGGTGTGTGACCCTATAGGATCATATAATACTGGCAGTAAGTCTACGACTTACAGATTGCAAGAGGCTTCTAGCAAAACATTGCAACCGCCCAGTATTATACGAATGTCTGATATCGACACACAACTATCATCAGGAGTGAGTGAAAGTGTGATTTCAGGACACTATCCCAACAGTGTCGATCGACACACCACTCGCAGATTTGATGGTTGGACCTCAAATTGCGAATACCAAACCAAATCTAACTCCTTGCTTCTAGATTAACTTAAACTTAATGAATCTAGATGTTTTAATTAACTTAAAAACTTCTTGGATGTATATTGGATATGCATCAAGATTAAATAGTTCTTTTCCTCAACTAAATATCAAGTGATCATGATGTCTTGCCCGATCTTGTCTACTGTCAAGACTCGTTTCGTTGTTGGATAGCCTTGGAGTCCTTGGTATCCACAACTACATGAGTAAGACAGGTGATCATTGATAGACTTGCAGTGCGACTGTCAATAATCACAAGACTGAAGAGATTGGTTTACTTGACTGGGCTATCAGAAGTTCTGGGCCCAGAGACATCAGAGTGGGTAAGACATGGATTGTCTTATCTGCGACCGAGAGTTGTACTGGGTACAATTAACAATGATTTGTTTACCTAGATAACTAAAGTTTGGATGATGGCGAGTCGCCCACTCAAATTTTGGTGAAGTAAGGATCTTGGTTCATTGTATTCATCTGAGGAAACATAGTTTTGAATGCAATGCGAGTTTTCTTATTAGATAAGAATTCTCATTTCCTTGAACATCATAACTAAAACCTCTACCTTTTTTAATTACAGCTATGTCTGTCCCAACTCACATCAACACTTTCTCACTAAGATCCGTCCTTGAGAAGGACAAGCTTAATGGATCAAATTTCTTGGAATGGTATCGGAACCTGAGAATAGTTCTCAAGCAGGAGAACAAGGAATATGTCCTTACAAGAGTTCTCCCCGAGAGGCCACGTTCCAATGCCACGCAGGCAGACAAGAATGCTTGGGATAAGCATTCTGCTGATGTCAAAGACTTTAATTGTCTAATGCTGGTGACTATGAACTCTGAGCTGCAGAAGCAATATGAGAACGTGATGTCACCCATTGAGATGATTAACAGCCTGAAACCTTTTTTCAGGAGCAAGCTCGCACAGAGAGATACCAGACGGTTAAATCTCTCATGGATTGCAAGCTGGCTAAGGACAGTCCAGTGAGTCCTCATGTCCTTAAAATGATGGGTTACATTGATAACCTGGGGAAACTGGACTGTGCCATTAGTCAGGAGTTGGCCACTGACATGATTCTGCAGTCTTTGCCGTCGTGTTTTGATCAGTTCATCATGAACTACAACATGCAAAACATGACTAAGACATTGACTGAGTTGCACGGCATGCTAAAGACAACATATACGAATCTCAAGAAGACGAATCCTAATGTACTGATGGTACAAGGGGGTAAAATGTTTAAGAAACCTAGTAAGGATAAGGGAAAGGCTAAAGCTGTCCAGACTGAGAGTCAAGAAAGGCCCAAGCCCAAGCCCAAATCCGGGCCTTCTCCTGAGGACAAATGCAACTACTGCAAGCAGCTAGGGCATTGGAAAAGAAGCTGCAACAAGTTCATGGAAGATTACAAGAAGCTGAAGACGACGTATGATGCGTCTGATTCAGGTATTTATGTTATCGAACTTAATGTTATGACTCCTAGTTCTACTTCGTGGGTATTGGATACCGGCTGCGGTGCTCATATTTGTACTAATATGCATGCACTAAGAAAAGTTAGAACGCTGAGGAAAGGACAAGTGGAGCTACGGGTCGGGAATGGAGCTAAGGTTGCTGCACTGGCCGTAGGCACTTATGATTTGTCTTTACCTTCTGGCATGGTTTTAGAATTGAATAATTGCTACTTTGTACCTGCGATTAGCAGAAACATAATTTCAGTTTCCGTTTTGGATTTGGAAGGTTTTGATTTTGCTATTAAGAATAAAGTTTGTTCTTTTAATCGTAATGGTACGTTTTATGGTAGCGCCCCATTAGATAATGGGTTATATGTCTTAAACCAAGAAATGCCAGTCTTTAACATATATACAAAGCGGTTTAAGTCAAATGACGAAAACCCGACTTTCTTATGGCATTGTCGTTTGGGCCACATCAATGAGAAACGCATTCAGAGGCTCCATCGTAATGGGCTTTTGGGCTCATTTTGAAACACCCCATCCCGACTCTACGGCCGGAACGGACGTTCCACTAACTTAGCCAAATCAACTTGAGGTTCGTTCTCAACCTCAAGCCCAATCTTTCTATACTTAAACAATTCCAGCGCGAGTTCATTACTTAGCCATTTCATTCCGACTTATCTAAGGGATTCAAGCAATAAGATAAATAGACATTTTATTAATAATCATCAAAGGTACCAATACAAATGTGGTTCAATGTTGCATTATGCTAATATAATGTATCGGTCCTAAAACAGTCTATCTATCGTCACACACCACTCGTCCACCGGTCTTGGTCCGCTCCTAGGATCGATCATCTTTATGATCGTCCGCATGTCCTGAAACACAAATATCACGTTAAATATGCATAATACGGTAATTAACCAACAACTTAACAAACATCATACTATATGATCCCATGCAACAAGTAAACCTAAATCCATTCTAATTCCATCTAAAACGGCTAAGTTTAATAAACCGGACCGCGTCACGTCATTCCGAATCCACGGCCGTAACCGCGATCCATGATCGTGCGCGTCAGTCCGTTTGCCGCGATCCGCGTCTCGGCGGTACGTACGTCCACATGGACGGATCAGTACACACCGCGATGCGCGTCTGCCGCGTCCGACCGTTGCTCGCTATCGCGTACCGATGATCGTTCGGTACGTACTGCACGTACGTCCGTAGACCATGCGGACGACCGTGCCGACGATATCGCGTACCGCGATCGCGCGCCAGTTCGCCCGTCTGTCCGTCTAAGCGCACACCCGAGAGTCGATATCCGCATGACGAGCATTCATCCGTATGGACTATGCGCACGTCCAGCTACCGTCCTGCGTATATTGCCATGAGACGACCTGCACATGACGAGCGATCGTCCTTACGGACTTCACGTACGTCCGGCTGTCGTCCCACGATCGTAGCGCTCATCCGGTACGAACGGTCGCGATTGTTCACCGCGAACGGATGCGATGGTTCCGCGGACGGTTGCCATCGATCCGTTGCCGTGGTGCATGGTCCGCGACTTACCCGACGACCCGATAGCGATTTACGGTACAGCCGTGATTGCCCGATCCCTTCCCAGACCGTTCACGCTCGGCCAGCCCGTCATACGGTTATGATCCGGCTATCATTTCCCGATAAGCCGTCCGACCATTTCATGACCCGGATGTCTTCCCGACAGTCCGTCCGATCACCCGCATACAAACTTATCGACCTTTAGCGCCTGCGATACACGTTCTGACCATCAAACCGCGATCATGGCCTTTTGGCCGATCGCGTGAATAATCAACCAAGCCGACCCTAAAACCGCGATGCCTAAGCCCGGTTCTAGTTCCAGTAGAAGGAGAAGGAGAGAGACGTAATCCGGCCACAACTTAACCGGCCATAGGCCACGGTTTGACCCAAGGCCGAGAGAAGATAGGGGCTCGGACTAACCTTTGCGGTCGTGGTGGTTTTGCCCGGATCACGGATTGATTCTCCTGCCATGATGCTTCCTTAAGCCGCTCCAATTAACCACCAAAACCCTTGAACACTCGCCGGCTTCTTCTCTCAAGAACCGGCCACAAACGCCTCTTTCTCTCTCTAGGTTTCACTCGGTTTCTTTGGCCTTTGCCTTTAAGAAAATATGGATTTCTCCCCTTGTGAACTTGTGTGCGAAAATGGCCTCCAAGGCTTCTATTTATAAGCCACAAATCGCCCAAAAACCGCCCATGGCAATGGTTGCCTTTGGGGCTTGCGAATGGATACAAGTCCACTGGTGACCATTCGCTTATGGGTGCTAGATCAGCTAGTGTCACTAGCTGATCAGCTCATTCCACACTCCAACACTCAGCTGAGCTGAGCTGAGCTGAGCACACTCTTCCCAGCGATTCCCACTCGATTAAGCTCCATTCCAGCTGAGCTTAACCCATTCCCGTCCATAGAACACTCTCCTTGATCGTTTATGATCTTAAGTTTGGTGTTTCTGGTTCCATGGACGCCCAATGGCCCGTAGGCCGGTCCGGGGATGTTACAAGTTCTCCCCCCCCTTGAAATGGATTCGTCCCCGAATCCGCTTCAAGAAGTTCGTCCCTTGTAAACTCCTCAAACCACTCTGGGTAATCAGCCTTCATCCGGGCCTCGGTTTCCCAAGTGATTTCCTTAAATCCGTTGCAAATCCATTCCACCTTGACCGTCTGAATTACCTTTTTCCTGGTGGCTTTCTCCAACCGGTCCAAGATCCTTAAGGGCCTAGTTTCCAGCGTGAGGTTTGCCTTAAGATCCGCGGGGATCTCGGGCAAAATCACATCTTGATCTGAGAGGCACTTGCGCAACTGTGAGACATGGAACACGTTGTGAAATGCTTCCATCTCGTTGGGCAAGTCCAACTTGTAAGCGACCTTCCCGACTCTTTCCAGAATCGTGAATGGCCCTAAGTATCTCGGGTCAAGTTTTCCTCGCTTGGAAAACCTAGCCCTTCCTCTGAAGGTAATCATCTTAAGGTAAACCCGGTCCCCAACTTGAAACTCAAGGTCTTTCCTTCTCTTGTTGGCATAACTTCTTTGGCGATCTTGCGCCTCCTTCATCTTAGCCTTTAGGAATCGGATTTGCTCGGTGGTTTCGGCAATGATATCCGGCCCAACTACACTGGACTCTCCCACGTGTGTCCAACACAATGGGGTCCTACACGGCCGGCCATACAACGCTTCATAAGGCGACATCCCGATGCTCGCTTGATAACTGTTGTTATAAGCAAACTCGGTCAAGGGCAAGTACTTCTCCCAAGAATCGCCCCAATCCAGAACACATGCTCTTAGCATGTCTTCCAGCGTCTGTATGGTCCTCTCCGACAGCCCATCCGTCTGTAGATGGTAAGCCGTACTCATGTTCACTCTTGTTCCTAGGGCTTTCTGAAAAGCTTGCCAGAAATAAGAAGTGAATCGACCATCTCGTTCCGAGACTATACTTGCTGGAATACCGTGAATTCTCACGACCTCATCAATGTATTACTCAGCCAGCTTGCCCACTCCATCAGTCTTCTTGATGGCCAAGAAGTGTGCAGACTTGGTCAGCCTGTCCACTACGACCCAAATCGTGTCCTTCCTTAACCGAGTCGCCGGTAGTCCTGTTACAAAGTCCATGGTGATGTGGTCCCACTTCCATTCCGGAATGGGAAGACTTTGCAATAGGCCACTTGGGACTTGGTGTTCAATCTTAACCAACTGACACGTTTGGCACTTGGACACCCACTCTGCTATGTCTCTCTTCATCCCGACCCAATGATAGTACCGTTTGAGGTCTTGGTACATCTTGGTCTGTCCAGGATGAATGGAGAACTTAGACTGATGAGCCATCCTTAGGATCTCCTCCTTAAGGACTTTCACGTCGGGAACGCACACTCGTCCATTTACCACAATCGTTCCATTGTTGGTAAACTGGTACTCGGTGTTGTTGTTATTCACCGACTTGATCAGCTCTTCATCATGTTCCTGAGCCAACCGTACACGAGTCAACAGATCCGCCTGATCTGCTGCTCCAAGGCCGAGTGGCTCATTGTCCACCGACAATGCATTCAGATGCAAGGACCTGACCAAGCCGACCAAGGTCTCTGCATCTTTTTCCACGGCCACCTCGGTCCTCTTCCGACTCAAGGCGTCTACCAAGTTAGCTTTTCCTGGATGGTAGGTGATGTCTAGATCGTAATCTGCCACCAACTCCATCCATCTTCTTTGCCTTAGGTTCAAGTCAGGTTGAGTGAACACATACTTCAGACTCTTATGGTCGGTGAATAATTGCACTTTGGCTCCGTAGAGATAAGATCGCCAGATATTTAGTGCAAAAACTACTGATAGGGTCAGGTTTTAATCCTATATCTAACTGCAAGTGCACAGTTCAGTAGTTGTAGTATATAGGTATCGAATCCACAGGGACTCCGGTATTCAATAGCTCAAGAACAGGAAATTAAACTAGGAAGAAAGCAATGTGATTGAATTAAAAGCAATGCGAGAAAGTAAACAGAAAGCAGAGATTGTTGGTTGTGAAAGCAAGTTATTAAGAGCGCTAAGTCTAGGGCGTTCTCAGGAAATCAGACAAGCAGACAGTTCATTCAGCAAGGATCTAATTAAGCACAGTTCTAGAACTCAAAACACAGATATAGAATTAACCAAATTCCTTTGCGATAATTCTCTAAGTCTAAGTGCAGCAAACCAAACTTTCGTTTGCGAGAACTAACAGATTAAACTAGCATTAATTCCAACTTTGATATGTTCACAATTATCCTAAACCAAACTTTCGTTTGCGAGAAGTTTAATTGCTCAACCTAATTAGTTCAGATTCCTAAACCACACTTCCGTGTCGTATTTAGCAACCTAAGATCTAGATTCTAATTGATCAGGTTAGAACTAGCTTTAAGCACAATTAGATTGAAGAACATATATAGTTATGAATCCTTAACTGAAATAAACAAGTCTAGCAAGTCATGAAATCCTATGTGAGAAACCCTAAACCTAACAAGGAATCTACTCAGACATAGATAATGAAAACATAATCATATGAAGAATAAATTGCATAAAAGATAAAGAATTAAAGGGGTTCGAAATCTTCTCCAAATACAGATGAAGTAAAGGTTCAGATCAGCCCCAAAAGCTCTAAAAATCCTCTGCTCTTAATTATGAAAGCGTTTGTAATTAAAACACCAAAAACTTAATTATATAGGTCTAATCTCGGCCAGGGGCTTCTTTGTAAATATCAGGAACTTCTGGATCAGAGTGCAATATCTTGACTCTTCATAAACCGCCGAGTTTCGGCCCATCTCGCTGGTGCAACGATCGGTGCATCTGTGCAACGATCGACGCATTTCTCTGTTTCAGACAGTGAACTCTATCTCTCGGCCAAACACTCCAAAAATCTCCAAAAAGTGCCATAATCACCAAATATGCTCCAAACCTGATTATACCTGTAAAAGACTCTAAAAGAACACAAAAGACACTAAAACACACTTATATCATGGTCTAAAACTAGTAAAAACCATGATATATCAACTCCCCCACACTTAGCCTTTGCTTGCCCTCAAGCAAAACAGAGAACTAAAGCTTGGTGAAGAGGTTTGAAAACTCTTCAGAAACTCATTTCATCTTAGAAGCTACAATACTCAGATTCCCCTTAATAAACCACTGAAAGAATCAATCACAGGATATCAAGACCAACATGTACTTCCCCCACACTTAGCAACTGTCCTAAGTAAACTCCACAATCACATTCAAGCATTCAAATTCTCCCTACTGACTTCTGCAAGTATTTAAGTGCGGTCTCACCTAAGGAGTATCGATCAAAGGGCACATGGATTCTTACCTTATCAGCTCTAGACCACCATACTATCTTTCTCTAGTCCATTTCTTCTCTTTCCCTTCCTTAACAACTGATTTTCCCCACTGGGTATCATTTTTTTTTTTTAATCAGTGTTCTTCCCGTTATGAAGTGTACTTTGGACACATTCCATGGATCGCACAGGAGATAATAGGGGTCTCTACCACTCCTGTGACCACTTCGGAGTTACTAACTCATCCTCAGTTTATTATCTTTTTTTTTTTTTACTTTATAGAAGGGGATAAGGGAACTAAATAGGATAGGTTGACAGGCTGTGTCAGAACTAACAGGGAATCCGACACAAAGTATACCAAGCCCTTAGGTGAGAAATCTAAGTCAGTATTAAATTGAAGTCAGTAAAAGGATCCTCTGATACCTGAAGCGATGTGGGTGTCCTCAGTAGGTTGATCTGTGTCTGGGTTTTCTAATAGTCAGAGATAGATCCTGCAACTTCATCCCAATGGTTACTTAAGTTCCTGCAAGTCTTGTAAATATTCTCAGAAAATCATAGTTTCTTACTTAAACAATTTTGACTCAATAAAACAAAAAAATTTAAAAAAATGGACTGACTCTTAAGAAAACAGAAAGATAAACGTCAGTAGCACCTCCCCCACACTTAAGACACACTGTCCCCAGTAGTTTCAAGCGAAGGATCGGTAAAAAGAAAATAAAAATTGTTAAAGTTCTGTTGAGTTTTGTCGGGTTTACCTCTGTCGCTCAGGCATCGATCGTTGCACTAAGTGCATCGACCGTTACTTGGCGATTTTCGGGTATGGTCGATCGTTGCTCAGGACCGCAACGATCGCTGCAATGCAATTCCGATCGTGTTGTGACGATTGACACAGAAGTGCGTCGATCGACGCACTGCGAATCTGTCCGAGACCTGCAATCATAAACTCAGCAGAAACCAAAAACAAACGTAAAATCCTAACAAAAACACCAAATTAAGTAGAAAAACACCAGTACCTAATGGTGGGTTGCCTCCCAACCAGCGCTTGTTTAAGGTCAATAGCTTGACCGGACGGACAAGAATTTTCAGGCACCAGGAGATCCCAACAGAGACTTTTTCTGTCTCTGTCCAAGTCTCCTCATCCAAGGCGGCGAGTAGGCTGTTGCAGAATGCTCATGTCCAAGAAATGATGGAGTAAAATGTGCTCCAGGATCTATAATCACAGTGTCATCAGGCTGCTCATCGTCTGCATCCCTTATGGTGAATGTCTGCCCATCTATCAGTGGTCTTCGCAGCTTATCCATCTCATAACGCAGCGGCTCATCTCCCAGATGGAGGTCTATCAGGCTGTTCCTAACATCGATCACTGCTCCTGCTGTAGCCAAAAACGGTCTTCCAAGCAGCAATGCTTCATCCGGATCACAGTCATATTTCAGCACTAGGAAGTCTGTTGGAACTAAATAGTTTCCAACTCTCACACGGATGTCTATCAGGAGTCCTTCAGGAACTCGTATGGACTGATCAGCTAGGACAAGAGAGGTCCTAGTAGGAGTAAAATCTAGCATACCCAGCTTCTCTGCCACAGAGTATGGCATCAAACTTCCAGCAGCTCCTAAGTCACACAGAGAACGCCTAAAACTATCCTCAAAGATAGAACAATCAAGCACAAATACTCCAGGATCAGGCAGCTTCTTCGGGATCTTGGTCAACATAACATCACTAATATGCTGAGGAACTATAATCACCCAGTCTCTCAGCTCTTCATCTAGAGGCAGCATCTTGTTCAAATACCTCTGCACACATGGATGGAATTTCTTCCAATTCTTCACCAATCTCCTCTAGCTTCTTAAGCTCTT
This sequence comes from Orychophragmus violaceus, assembly GCA_030180135.1. Classification (NCBI taxonomy): domain Eukaryota; kingdom Viridiplantae; phylum Streptophyta; class Magnoliopsida; order Brassicales; family Brassicaceae; genus Orychophragmus; species Orychophragmus violaceus. The sequence continues at coordinate 22,207,148 of CM058235.1, forward strand.
CAATTTCCTGTTTAATCACTTCAGACACTGAGGAGTGTTGTCTAACAATCTGCGCATAAATCTCCTGTTGAGAGGTCTCAGAGACTCCAGAGAATAAGCCATCAAGCTCTAAATCAGCATCAATACCATCATCACTCAGCGAATCTGTCTGTTCACGACGTGCATCGATCGACACTAAGTGTGTGTCGATCGTTGCAATGTTGCAATTTCCACCCGAGAGTTTTTAACCAAAATCCGGGATTTCTTCTTCCTTCACCAATTCAGCTGTACTTAGCACAAATTTTTCACCTAGGTGAGATCCATCATTAACATACACAGACCAGGCCTTAATATGAGTGTCTGCTAGTCCTTTTCCCTTTATTGAGCTGGAAATCTGGTTCACCTGAGTATCCAACTGCTTCATGTGAGTGTTCAGGGACTCAAACTTCCCATTGAGGTCTTCATAGACAGCATCTAACTTCTTGTTTCAGCCCACATAAATCTTGGTCTGACTCTCCATTAGTTGTTCCATCATAGCTTCCATTCTACTCTCATGAGCTGTAGGTGCAGGAGGAGTCTGATAAGATGAAGATCCATAGGTTCTCTGAGTACCTTGTCCAAAGGTCTTCTGAAAACCACTAGTCTGTCCAGAATTAGATGAGTTGCTGTTGAAAGCACTTTTCTGTCCTCCATTGAAGAATATGTTTCCCTGTTGATTACCAAATCTATTACCTTGGAATCCAGAACCTCCTATGTAATTCACATCTTCCTCCTGAGTGTCCTCCTCAGCTTGAATTACCTCTACATCTGGGGCAAAGTGGACAGCTTTCTTACCTGCTAGGAGATTGCAAACTGTGTCCAGCCTAGATCTAATATCAGCTATGTCAGAATTCTCTACACTTCCACCAGATTTCTTCCTCCTCTCATCCATAGTCTTGCAGCTGTTGCTGCCTATTAGATTCTCAATCAACTGCTTAGCTTGTGTAGGAGTCCGGGTGTTGAAGTTAGCATTACTGGAATTATCCAGCGCAGACTGATATGGAAGATCTATGCCTCTGAAAAAGATGCCAATCAACTGAACCTCAGTGAATCCATGGTGTGGGCAGTCACGCTGATACTGCTTAAATCTCATCCAGGCAGTCTTTAAAGGCTCCACAGCTCCTTGGGAAAAGGTGAGTATGTCCTGTCTGGACTGGTCTGAACGCGCATCATCATAGAAGTGACGCAGGAACTCACTCTTTAGGGCTGCCCAAGTAGTATACTGAGCAGGTGCCAGCTGCTTTAGCCATGCACTAGCGTCTCCAGCAAGAGTGTGCGGAAAGAGCTTAAGGAACAGATAGTCCGGGCAGACTCCATCATACTTCATGCCAGTGACTATGTCCTCAAATGAATCAATGTGATCCATAGGCTGCTCTGTTGGGTAACCATGAAATGCATTCTGTCTCATCAGCGAGTAGTAGATGGTTTTGATCTCAAAATCATTTCTTTCAAAAGCAGGAATCACTAAAGCTGACCGGTTTGCATGAAACTCATCCGGTCTGTTGTAGTCAGCTAAAGTCCTCTCACGAACAACCATCTATCTACCCTGGTTCTGCTCCTGTTGCTATTGCTCGGGAGGATCAGGGATGACATTCCCTTCAGCATCAACCCTTTGCCAAGCAGCATTGTATGGGTTGTTATCTCGGTCCCTCAGGGTACCTTCAGCATCACGTACCAGAATCAAACGCTCACGCACCATCCTTTCTCTTCTCTCTCTTCTGTTGGTTCTCTCTAGACGTCCAAGTTCTTCAAGTCCGAGATTAACTAAGCTCGAGTTCGGATTACTTCTAGTTTTCTGCGTCTGCATAAACTGTCTGTAATCGTCCAGCAACAATCGATGCTATCAGTGCAACGATCGGTTCAATCTCAAAGTCGCCTAGTGACGATCGGTGCAAGGGTGCAACGATCGACGCAGTGCGAAATTGGTACCTGCGACAGAGAGAAAAACAGACAAAAATCAGTAGCTAAAAAAAAAACAAAAAACAAAAACGAAAAGAAAACGAAAAATCCTAGTAAAACCCTAGGTTCTAAGCTATTGAAGACTCTTAGAGTCCCCGGAAACGGCGCCAAAAACTTGATAGGGTCAGGTTTTAATCCTATATCTAACTGCAAGTGCACAGTTCAGTAGTTGTAGTATATAGGTATCGAATCCACAGGGACTCCGGTATTCAATAGCTCAAGAACAGGATATTAAACTAGGAAGAAAGCAATGTGATTGAATTAAAAGCAATGCGAGAAAGTAAACAGAAAGCAAAGATTGTTGGTTGTGAAAGCAAGTTATTAAGAGCGCTAAGTCTAGGGCGTTCTCAGGAAATCAGACAAGCAGACAGTTCATTCAGCAAGGATCTAATTAAGCACAGTTCTAGAACTCAAAACACAGATATAGAATTAACCAAATTCCTTTGCGATAATTCTCTAAGTCTAAGTGCAGCAAACCAAACTTTCGTTTGCGAGAACTAACAGATTAAACTAGCATTAATTCCAACTTTGATATGTTCACAATTATCCTAAACCAAACTTTCGTTTGCGAGAAGTTTAATTGCTCAACCTAATTAGTTCAGATTCCTAAACCACACTTCTGTGTCGTATTTAGCAACCTAAGATCTAGATTCTAATTGATCAGGTTAGAACTAGCTTTAAGCACAATTAGATTGAAGAACAGATATAGTTATGAATCCTTAACTGAAATAAACAAGTCTAGCAAGTCATGAAATCCTATGTGAGAAACCCTAAACCTAACAAGGAATCTACTCAGACATAGATAATGAAAACATAATCATATGAAGAATAAATTACATAAAAGATAAAGAATTAAAGGGGTTCGAAATCTTCTCCAAATACAGATGAAGTAAAGGTTCAGATCAGCCCCAAAAGCTCTAAAAATCCTCTGCTCTTAATTATGAAAGCGTTTGTAAATAAAACACCAAAAACTTAATTATATAGGTCTAATCTCGGCCAGGGGCTTCTTTGTAAATATCAGGAACTTCTGGATCAGAGTGCAATATCTTGATTCTTCATAAACCGCCGAGTTTCGGCCCATCTCGCTGGTGCAACGATCGGTGCATGTGTGCAACGATCGACGCATTTCTCAGTTTCGGACAGTGAACTCTATCTCTCGGCCAAACACTCCAAAAATCTCCAAAAAGTGCCATAATCACCAAATATGCTCCAAACCTGATTATACTTGTAAAAGACTCTAAAAGAACACAAAAAGACACTAAAACACACTTATATCATGGTCTAAAACTAGTAAAAACCATGATATATCAACTACCGCAGCCATTTCGAGGTCATGAGTTGGGTAATTACCCTCGTGCTTCCTCAACTGCCTTGAGGCATAGGCAATCACCTTTCCTTCCTGCGTCAGCACACAACCCAGACCGATCCGGGATGCATCTGTGTATAGACAACGTAAGGCACATTGTCCATGGGCTGGGTTAGGATTGGCGCCTTGGTTAGCATAACCTTTAAGTCCTGGAAACTCTTCTCCGCGGCCTCCGTCCATTCGAACATTACGTTCTTTCCAGTTAGCTTAGTCATGGCCTTATCCATACTTGCAAAACCCTGGACGAACCGTCTATAATAACCGGCCAGACCAAGGAAACACCGAACCTCGGTTGCGTTCCTTGGCCGCGGCCACTCCTCAATCGACCGAATCTTCTCCGGGTCGACCGCAACTCCCTTGTCAGACACGATGTGTCCAAGGAAGCCCACACGGCTCTGCCAAAAACTGCACTTGCTCAATTTGGCGTAGAGCTGGTGTGTCCTCAAGGTCTCCAGTACAATCCTTAGATGTTCCCGGTGTTCTTCACGGTTCTTGGAGTAGACAAGAATGTCATCAATGAAAATGATCACAAACCTATCCAACCATTCCCGGAAAACACTGTTCATCATCTTCATGAAGGCAGCTGGTGCATTTGTTAGACCAAATGGCATGACTACAAACTCGTAGTGACCATACCGGGTTCTAAACGCGGTTTTCCTCACGTCCTCAGGCGCTATCGGGATTTGATGGTATCCCGACGCCAGATCGATCTTAGAAAACACGGTTGAACCTTTTAGTTGATCCAACAGCTCGTCTATCCGAGGCAACGGGTACTTGTTCTTCACAGTGACCCGGTTTATACCTCGGTAGTCAATGCACAGCCGGAGGCTTCCATCCTTCTTCTTGACAAAGAGAACGGGCGCCCCCCATGGAGAACTGCTTGGTCTAATAAAAACCTTGTCTAGAAGTTCCTCCAGCTGCTTCTTCAGCTCGGCCATATCGGCTGGAGCCATTCTGTACGGAGCCTTAGACAGAGGTTTCGTTCCTGGTTCGAGTTCAATGATGAACGGTTCAGACCGGTCAGGCGGTAAGCCTTCTAAGGCCTTGAACACGTCCTCAAAATCCCGAACCACTGGAATCTCTCCAATCTTCACTTCCGTCCCCACTTCCTTAGTGGTGATGGTGGATAGGTATGATTCGCATCCCCTTTCCAACATCTTCTCTGCTTTGATTGCAGAGACGACCAGACTTCCTGGAGTCGGCCTCACACCTTGGAACGTGACCTTGCCCTTTGGTCTATCAAACTTCACCCTTCCCCGGTGACAGTCAATAGTGGCTCGGTTTAGTCCCAACCAATCCATTCCCAAGATCACTTCGTGATGCTTGAGCTGGACCACCACTAGGTCAGCTGGCATACTTACGCCTCCTATGGAGACTGGTATACCCCTAACTAAACCTAGCACGGGCATTACTTGCCCTCCGGCCGCATTTACAATGCCTTGGCCCACGACCTGTTCCTTTTGGAACAAGCCCTTTCCTATCATCCTAGGGCTCACAAAACTATGTGTGGCCCCGGAATCAAACATAGTCAGTGTCTCTACACCTCCTACCACAACGGTCCCTACACATTCCCAAAATGCATATGAGCCCCGCTTTTTCCCCAATATGCAATGCAGTAATTTGAAGAAGTCAGGGTTCGAGTGACATACCAGTAATCGCATCGAAGGGACCAGCCTCTCTTGTGTCCTTCACGAGCTCATACATACGGGGATTAGCAGCCGTACCCTTAGTAGGTCTCGTACCGCACTCACGACCCTTCTCTACTTTTGGAGCCCCCGACCGTCCGTCTCGGCCCTTCGGACATTCACGGGCTAAGTGTCCCGGTTGTCCACAACGGAAACATGTGCTTGGTTTCTCAGTCACTTCCTTTCGACCATCAGCATGTGGACAGCTCGCGACCTCATGGTCCTTGCCTCCACACTTCACGCAGGTCCTCCTTTTCTTCCAACAGCTTCCGGAGTGTTGCTTTCCACAGGAGGCGCATTCTGCGCGGTCAGAGGATTGGTTATCAGCCCCTTGGCCCCATTTCCTCTTCAGGTCCTTCACAGGTCGGTTGGCCGCTTTGTCTTGCGACTTGGCCACCGCCTGCTTCGCCTCGACCAAATTGGCCTCGACCGTTGCGGCCCGTTCGACCAGCTCCAAGACAGAGTCGTATGAACAAATCGAGCAGTGGGTCTTAAGTTCCGGACGCAAACTGCGAAGGAACCGACGGACCTGAGCTGGTTTATCCTCGACGTCCCGTCCCACAAAGCGTCTGAGACGGTCGAACTCGGCCTCATACTCCCGAACCGTCTTGTAACCTTGGACTAAACTCAAATACTTTCCTTCCATACGATCCCAAGCCTCTGCCGGGAAGTACTTCCGGTTGAATTCAGTCTCAAAGTCCTCGAATGATTCGAGAAGGCCCTTGGTGCGCCTGTCCACTGACAGCCACCAATTATGCGCATCCCCTTCAAGGAAGTGGATCGCAATGTCCTTGCGGTAATCCTTTGGACAACGGGTAGAACGGAAGTTCCGAACAAGCCGTGACCTCCATTCGTCAGCCTCAAGTGGGTCAGCGCTGCCTTAAAGGGCTTTGTTCCCAACTTGGTGATGTGGCCCAAGACGTTGAGATAGTCCACCTTACAGTCCTTCTTATGAACCGGTGACTCTATCACTACTACGTCTGGGTCGACATCACTCGGATCCGTAGTCTCAGGGACTTGGACCCGCGGCTCACCCTCAGCTGACTTTTGGCCAGAAATGTTCTGGTTCAAAGTCGTAAGCTGGTCCATGACCGTCTTAAGCAAAGTCCAAATCTGACCGATGTTCGGGACTGCTGTCAACGGCTCACCGCCACCACCACCTGTGGCATCATCATTTCCATGACCGGTCTCAGTGTGGACCGCATGGGATGATGACTAGCCCATCCGCTCTTCCTCATCCCTAACCTGAACGTCCGGTTCGGAAACCCTAGTCCCGTCAGGAATGTTAGGAGTCGGGGGCTCAATGCCTGTCTGGTTAGCCTCAGGACCGGTTAACCCAGGCGCAACAGGAGTGGTCTGGAGCCTTTGGCCTTGGCCGGTCGCAGACGCCTCCTTATCCTTATCCTTCGTCCGTTTGGACTTAGTCTTACCAACCTGAAGATTCATCAAGATAAAATTAAATATCAAGCAAGCAATCTCCAAGTCCTAGCATTTCTAATGCATTTCTACGCAGACCTCAACCCGGACGAGTGGTGTAGCCCTTAACCCAAAGCCTAGGATAACTCCGCTCTGATACCAACTTGAAACACCCCATCCCGACTCTACGGCCAGAACGGCCGTTCCACTAACTTAGCCAATTCAACTTGAGGTTCGTTCTCAACCTCAAGCCCAATCTTTCTATACTTAAACAATTCCAGCGCGAGTTCATTACTTAGCCATTTCATTCCGACTTATCTAAGGGATTCAAGCAATAAGATAAATAGACATTTTATTAATAATCATCAAAGGTACCAATACAAATGTGGTTCAATGTTTCATTATGCTAATATAATGTATCGGTCCTAAAACAGTCTATCTATCGTCACACACCACTCGTCCACCGGTCTTGGTCCGCTCCTAGGATCGATCATCCTTATGATCGTCCGCATGTCCTGAAACACAAATATCACGTTAAGTATGCATAATACGGTAATTAACCAACAACTTAACAAACATCATACTATATGATCCCATGCAACAAGTAAACCTAAATCCATTCTAATTCCATCTAAATCGGCTAAGTTTAATAAACCGGACCGCGTCACGTCATTCTGAATCCACGACCGTAACCGCGATCCATGATCGTGCGCGTCAGTCCGTTTGCCGCGATCCGCGTCTCGGCGGTACGTACGTCCGCATGGACAGATCAGTACACACCGCGATGCGCGTCTGCCGCGTCCGACCATTGCTCGCTATCGCGTACCGATTATCGTTCGGTACGTACCGCACGTACGTCCGTAGACCGTGCGGATGACCGTGCCGACGATATCGCGTACCGCGATCGCGCGCCAGTTCGCCCGTCTGTCCGTCTAAGCGCACACCTGAGAGTCGATATCCGCATGACGAGCATTCATCCGTATGGACTATGCGCACGTCCGGCTACCGTCCCGCTTATATTGCCGTGAGCCGACCCGCACATGACGAGCGATCGTCCTTACGGACTTCGCGTATGTCCGGCTGTCGTCCCACGATTGTAGCGCCCATCCGGTATGAACGGTCGCGACTGTTCACCGCGAACGGATGCGATGGTTCCGCGGACGGTTGCCATCAATCCGTTGCCGCGGTGCATGGTCCGCGACTTACCCGGCGACCTGATAGCGATTTTCGGTACAGTCGTGATTGCCCGATCCCTTCCCAGACCATTCACGCTCGGCCAGCCCGTCATACGGTTATGATCCGGCTATCATTTCCCGATAAGCCGTCCGACCATTTCATGACCCGGATGTCTTCCCGACAGTCCGTCTGATCACCCGCATACAAACTTATCGACCTTTAGCGCCTGCGATACACGTTCTGACCGTTAAACCGCGATCATGGCCTTTTGGCCGATCGCGTGAATAATCAACCCAGCCGACCCTAAAACCGCGATGCCTAAGCCCAGTTCTAGTTCCAGAAGAAGGAGAAGGAGAGAGACGTAATCCGGCCACAACTTAACCGGCCATAGGCCACGGTTTGACCCAAGGCCGAGAGAAGAAAGGGACTCGGACTAACCTTTGCAGTCGTGGTGGTCTTGCCCGGATCACGGCTTGATTCTCCTGCCATGATGCTTCCTTAAGCCGCTCCAATTAACCACCAAAACCCTTGAACACTCGCCGGCTTCTTCTCTCAAGAACCGGCCACAAACGCCTCTTTCTCTCTCTAGGTTTCACTCGGTTTCTTTGGCCTTTGCCTTTAAGAAAATATGGATTTCTCCCCTTGTGAACTTGTGTGCGAAAATGGCCTCCAAGGCTTCTATTTATAAGCCACAAATCGCCCAAAAACCGCCCATGGCAATGGTTGCCTTTGGGGCTTGCGAATGGACACAAGTCCACTGGTGACCATTCGCTTATGGGCGCTAGATCAGCTAGTGTCACTAGCTGATCAGCTCATTCCACACTCCAACACTCAGCTGAGCTGAGCTGAGCACACTCTTCCCAGCTGATTCCCACTCGATTAAGCTCCATTCCAGCTGAGCTTAACCCATTCCCGTCCATAGAACACTCTCCTTGATCGTTTATGATCTTAAGTTTGGTGTTTCTGGTTCCATGGACGCCCAATAGCCCGTAGGCCGGTCCGGGGATGTTACACATTTGATTTTGAATCATGTGAGAAATGTGAATCTTGCTTGATGGGAAAAATGGCTAGGGCCCCTTTCAACAAACCGAATGAAAGGGCCAGTGATTTATTGGGCCTTATTCATACTGATGTATGTGGGCCAATGAGCACTGTTGCCAGAGGAAATTACAAGTACTTCATTACCTTTACTGATGACTTCAGTAGGTATGGCTATGTCTATCTGATGAGACATAAGTCAGAATCCGTTGATAGATTCAAGGAGTTCAAGAATGAAGTACAAAACCAACTTGGCAAAAGCATTAAAGTTCTGCGGTCGGATCGCGGAGGAGAATACTTGAGTCAAGAGTTCAGTGACTATCTGAGCGAGTGTGGAATTGTTTCACAACTCACTCCTCCTGGAACACCCCAATGGAATGGAGTGTCAGAGAGGAGAAATCGGACCTTATTAGATATGGTTCGGTCTACGATGAGTCATTCAGATCTTCCATTATCCTTTTGGGGATACGCTCTAGAAACGTCTGCGTTTACACTAAATAGGGTGCCATCTAAATCAGTTGAAAAGACACCACATGAATTGTGAACTGGGAATGTTCCAAGTCTGTCTTTCCTGAAGATTTGGGGTTGTGAGGCTTATGTCAAACGTTTAATCTCTGACAAGCTCGCACCCAAATCAGATAAATGCTACTTCGTTGGTTATCCTAGGGAAACCAAGGCATACTACTTTTACAACCAATCTGAGAACAAAGTCTTTGTTGCTCGGGACTGCTCTTTTCTTGAGAGGGAATTTCTTTCTAAGAAAAGCAGTGAGAGTAAAGTACATCTCGAAGAAATTCAAGATGCACAGGAGAATGCTCAACCTGCTGAGGAAGAGCAGCAGTTGGATCCACAAAGTTCTGTGGAGCCTACACCTGTGGAGCCTGAAGTTCGCAGATCCGGAAGGATCCGTCACGAACCCGAGAGATATTATGGATTTCTCGTGACCAACTGCAATGATCTGATGATCATTGAAAGTGACGAACCGGCGACCTTCGCGGAAGCAATGTTGGGCCCGGACTCCGAAAAGTGGCTTGGAGCCTCTAAATCCGAAATGGGATCCATGTCAGAAAACCAAGTATGGTCCTTGGTCGATTTACCTAATGGTGCAAAAGCCATTGAGTGTAAATGGATCTTCAAGAAGAAGATTGACGTGGATGGTAATGTCCAAATTTATAAAGCTAGGTTGGTGGCTAAAGGTTTCAAACAGATTCATGGTATTGACTATGATGAAACCTATTCCCCAGTCGCTATGCTTAAATCCATTCGGATTCTTCTAGCAACTGCCGCTTATTATGATTATGAGATCTGGCAGATGGATGTCAAAACCGCCTTCCTGAATGGAATTTTGGAAGAGGATGTGTATATGACACAGCCTGAGGGTTTTGTAGATCCTAAGAATGCTGAGAAGGTATGCAAGCTTCATAAATCCATTTATGGATTGAAGCAAGCATCACGGAGCTGGAATCTTCGTTTTGATGAAACAGTAAAACAATTTGGTTTCATCAAGAACGAAGAAGAACCATGTGTATACAAGAAGACTAGTGGGAGCGGAATTGCGTTTATTGTACTGTATGTCGATGACATACTTATTCTCGGTAATGACGTTCTGTTGCTTCAGTCTGTTAAGACTTGGCTCGAAAGTTATTTTTCCATGAAAGACATGGGAGAAGCCGCGTACATCCTTGGAATCAGAATCTACAGAGATAGAGCGAATAGGCTGATTGGATTGTGCCAGGACACTTATATTGATAAGGTGTTGCACAGATTCAAGATGCATGATTCCAAGAAGGGCTTCATTCCGATGTCTCATGGCATTCGTCTCAGCAAGAAGCAGTGTCCGACGACACATGCTGAGCGAGAACGCATGGATAAGATTCCTTAAGCTTCTGCAATAGGATCTATCATGTATGCCATGCTCTGCACTCGTCCAGATGTAGCTTACCCGTTAAGCATGACGAGTATATACCAATCTGATCCAGGTGAAGATCACTGGACAGCTGTCAAGAATATTCTCAAATATTTGAGACATACCAAGGATAAGTTCTTGGTATATGGAGGAAGTGAAGAACTTGTGGTGAATGGATTGACTGATGCGAGTTTTCAGATGGACAGAGACGATTTCCGATCACAGTCTGGATATGTCTTCTGTCTAAATGGCGGTAGCTGATTCCACGACGGAAGCTGAATATGTTGCTGCTTCAGAAGCGGCAAAGGAAGCTGTTTGGATCAAGAAGTTCATGACTGAACTTGGTGTGGTTCCTAGTATCTTGGAGCCAGTGGCTTTGTTTTGTGACAACAATGGAGCCATTGCTCAGGCGAAAGAACCCAGGTCACACCAGAAGTCCAAACACATAGAGAGGAGATATCACCTGATTCATGATATCGTCAATAGAGGAGAAGTGAAGATCAGCCGAGTTCCGACGGACGAGAACGTCGCTGATCCTCTGACTAAGCCACTCCCAAGGCCTAAGCATGAGATTCATACTACTGCTGTAGGCATTAGAGATCTTAAGATGTAATCTTGATTCTAGTGGGAGTTCTGGTTGTTTTATTTTAGTTATATTAAGATGTTCTTGTAAACATACTTTTGGATATGTTTAATGAAATTTGATTTCAGCATTATTTATTGTGATCTAAATAATGGTCCCAAAATAAGTTTATGCCATATTATAGGTCATCAAGTTGAGGACTTGATCATGAAACCCTGTAAGTTATAAATGACATAAATTATGATGTGTCCCTAGTCGAGGTTGTCAAAGTGGGACACTGACAACCGCGAGAGACTAGCTTGTGAGGTGACTGTTGACTAAGTTTCATGGAGTCAGTGATATGAGTATCACAGTCAGTCACATAGATATATGTTGATGAACATATGATCGGACATGGCCCGCTAATGAGAAGTCTCCAGGATAGTTATATCTGTGTCATGAGAGGTTCTCATTACGACTATAGAGTATAGTCCTTAGACCTGAGTTCATCATGCTTTCTTGCATATGAATTGGTGCACTTTGACCTTGTCAAACGTCGACCCGTAACTGGCGGCTATAAAGGCATTGCTTAGGTGTATCATGAAGTGTGTATAGGAACAGGGATGGAACAAGACGGGATTTGTCCCTCCTGTATAACGGGAGATAAATATCTCAGGGCCTGTCGAAGATTTGATACTGAGAAAATGTGTGGCCGCACTCAAACGAATTGTAGTTCAGTTGTTTGTCTTGTTCAGTATAGATCAGGAGTTCGATAAACACGATATTGGCTTAATAAGGATGACATTAATCTTCCCTTATGCCAAATCGAGATATAGAGACAAAAGGATTATAGGAATTGATGATTCCAGTACAAGTGGGAGATTGTTGGGATTGTGTCCTGAAATCACACTTGTACTCACTCCTGATGATAGTTGTGTGTCGAGATCAGACATTTGTATAATACTGGGTGGTTGCAATGTTTTGCTAGAAGCCTGTTGCAGTCTGTAAGTTGTAGACTTACTGCCAGTATTATAGATCCTATAGGGTCACACACCTAAGCAAACTGGAAGCATAAATATTGGAATGATCATTATGGTAATGATCATGTTGATGTATATTGGATACACATTGATATTGAGTTTTATAGAGGTGCGTCGATCGACACAGTGAGTGTGTCGATCGACACAATTCGGGTTTCAAAACTGATGTTTCGATTTCATGACTTAAACGAATTGGAATTAATCCAATGATCGGTTTAGTCATTCCAGGTCTATATAAAGGCTTATATGGTCGACCTGGAACCCTAACCGTTCAGTTTTCTTTTGCAGAGAAAGCCGAGCCACCTAAACTCAGTGATCCCAAGATCCGGCACTAGCATCCCGGCTTTCCAGCTTTGTGTGCGTGTGTATCTGGTAGAGGCGAAGCACTTGAGTCGCTGCTGATCTCGATTACCAATCCATTCCGCTGCCATCTCTGAGGTGAACACGAGATCAATGATTCAATTCTCAAACCCTAGATCCTAGGCTTTTCAAACAGATGTTGGGGACCATAGGCTTCCCAACAAAGTAGACAACTGCCCATCCAACTGGTGTCGGTGGTGGCATCGGCTCTCGTGGAGGTAATGGGGGCACATCTGGTTCTAATATATGCATATTTTACCATGATTTAGCATTCTCATTTTCATCGTTTTATTGTATTTTTCATCCATTATTATGCATCTCTAAGAAATCATCCATTTTAGGACTTAGTGTGTTTAGGATAGAGTTTTGTGCATATTGGTCCTTTCGAGAAACCATGGAACTAATATTGTTTCGCCAAGTTTATGATATGCGGTTTGATCTCATAGATGTTCAGATGGTGTATAGTACCTTGAATTTTTGATGGGTTCTCAAAGTGTTGGTATGGGTCCGAGGAAAATAAAAATGTCATGTGTAAGTTCTGGAATCAATATAAAAAGGAAAGAAAGCCTTGGATGCATCATAATTCTGGTAGATTAATAGCACATCAATAGGAGGGATAACCAAAAGTAGCACATCAAAAGCTCAGAGCGCAAAACTAGGTCAATAGCGCATCACAGCTCTCCACGATGCAGCGAATAGATGATTTCAATGTGAAATCCTCTGATTAAATTCCATCCAGCAATAATGTCAGATGCAATTAGAAAACTGGTCATTCCAGAAGAATGTGGGAAGGCCTTAAATCACTTGTCGAGAGGGATTAAAACAACTAGCTGGAAAGAACAAAGCATTCCAAACAGATGAGGAATCCACATGCAAAGTTTTCCTCATGCAAGAAAGTCATCGAACCCTCTCCCGAGCAGAGAGGCCAGACGAGAACTTTGCAAGTAGTCAAAGTAGTAGGATCCCCACAGTTCTCACTCGAGACTTGGAAGAGAGCCTTGAAAGCATGGATCAAAGAGGATGGAAGCATTCTCATATGGTGCTCCCCCCCCCCCAACTTAGAGTTAAAATTAGATGCAAAAAAATCGTGCAAGTCAAGTGAAACTTGCAGTGTAAGCAAAAAGATGGAACAAATAGGTATGAAACTTGCTTTGCATATTCACTGCATAAATATTCTTTGATCTTGGGTATCCTTTTAGGGTTATTTTTTATGTACTTCCTTAACTACTTGCACACCCTCTAGAGACATATTCTTTGATTATGTATATCTCATGTGGATCCTTGTTTATATGCTTCCTTAATTTCTTACATACCCATCGAGACATAGTCTTTGATCATATGCATCCCCTCATGATCCTTATTCTTTTGCATCCCCTAATCAACCCTTGGGATATATCCCTGGATGCTCGTGCTCACAATAGTTTCTCATATGAGGATGTTAGAAGATCACTTTGCCATGGGATTATTCCCAAACACGCTCCCTTTGAGGATGAGCACTCATCACGCCTACAACCGACCTATTCACATGAGAATTTCTTGGTAAGCTCCCACGTATACTTATTCGCGTTCTTGACACAATTCCTCCGGGAACATGGTTTCCTCCTCCGGGTGTTTCCTCAAATACTTGCGCTTCTTCCATTCAAAAATATCCAAACACTTTTTGCGCTCCTTTGGGACGCACATCTCACACTTCAATACAAACAAACTTTCACTGCATATGTACAACCCGAAGACTGTTCAAGAAGTTTATGGTTCATGGTAACATCTATGAAAATGTCCTTCTTAAAACGAGCTTGCATGTGCAAGTTTCACAGAAGTAACAACCCCTCTCCATGTTAGTTCCCCGCGTAAGGGAATAACATATTTGTAACACCCCGACCGCCCTAGTCCATGGACCCATCCTCGTCTGACGGCCGAATTGTTATTTTGGAAGGCTAAAAAGATTTTTTTTTATGTCCCTGCAATCACCACACAACCGTTCTATGTGCTTTGTTCTCACTCGCACGATACCGTGAATCACTTCCCAGTAGGTCACCCATCCTTCAAGTTCTTCAAATCAAGCACACTTAGCTCTAGATTTCTCTCTGGACAAGTGACCAAAAAGGTAAATGCACTTTGGTGACATAGGTAGCCAATCAGTTCTTTTACGCCTCTATGCATATTCTACAAACCGGGATGTTACAATCACCCCCTCTCACAAAGCGCAACGCCCTCGTTGCGCACCATGATAATTATCCTTGACGGTGTGAGTCCTCATTGACTCTACACGCATCTTTTGGATTCGGCTCTCATACCACTTGTAACGCTTCGACCGCCTCCGTATGTGGCCCCACGCCCACTCACTCGGCCGTGGACTCATCATCGTCCACACTACCGGATTATTATTTTAAGGAGGCTAAAAAAACTTTTTATTGTCCATACAATCACCACACGACCGTTTCATGTGCTTTTTCCTCACTCGCACGATCCGCAAATCACTTCGTGGTAGGTCACTATCCTTCAACTACCACAGTTCAAATACACTTAACTCTAGAGTTTCTCTAGACAAGTGACTGAAAAAATAAATA
Organism: Orychophragmus violaceus; assembly: GCA_030180135.1. Taxonomy (NCBI): domain Eukaryota; kingdom Viridiplantae; phylum Streptophyta; class Magnoliopsida; order Brassicales; family Brassicaceae; genus Orychophragmus; species Orychophragmus violaceus. The sequence goes on from CM058235.1 coordinate 22,222,241, forward strand.
CATATTGGTAACAAAAATAACAATTCAATTTTTTAAAACTTCTTTTCTTTATATATACTATAAACCGGATGTTATAATATTCTTCCTCTCAAAACATCTTTGCGGTCTTTGGGCACTTGGCTATCGAATAAAACGATATGTATATATTGATTCCCGCGATCAGATGGATCACATTCTACATTGCCAAATAACGAGCGAAGCAATACATATTAATCTCTCTATAAAGAAAAAATGCTTATCAGCAAACACCCAACAGTAAAATTTACTTATGTTGATAGTATAGTAAGTAGAACAACATATCACTTGTATAAGTCTATATAAAATACAGAAACTACTGCATAAAATGTTATTTTGTTATATATTTGGTGTCTTTTATATAAAACAATCCCGTTTTGGGTTGTTCATTACTAATTAAATACATAAATTTGGAATATTGTTGCACTGCTTGTTACGAAATTTTTTCAAACATAACATATCGTGTGTATTCTAAAAAGGTACAAAACGAAAGGGAATCATAGTAGTGGGAACAAATCGTAGTGTTGCCAAACTCAACGGTCCAAATTCCTCGAGATCTGTTAACCTCTCGTCTCCCAAGTTAGTGAGATTTATCCGCCCAACTTTCTCATCATTCAATCCAATTATATTACAACAATTACATTTATCTTCCAAGTAGAATAGTAAATGCCTTCAAGAGACATCTTTGTGTGGAGACACATATGTTCCTAACTTCCTATTATGACTCTTGAACAAAATTATAATCTATGAATTATTCTTCTTATATTCTAAAATCATTCGTCACCTAACACGCTAAATCGCTTAAACAAGCATAAATTATCATCTTGAATAGTTTAATCAAAATGTTTCACTAGGATATATGTTGGGACATATAAACCAAGTGTAGGTTATTTCGAGGTGGAGCATATCCCTCTTACTATGACTTCGAATGGTACTCCAATTCGGCTGTGATCTGATTACTGTAATATGATTCATTTACTTTTATAAGATGTTAATTCTTTACAAATTATGTATAACCCAAATCGTACAAAAATAGCTGTGATTGTGGTGCGATTAGATATTTTATTCTTTATTTTATAATTTTATCATATTACTAATTATATTACATTTTAATATTACTAATTAAAATATATTATTACATTAATGACGTTTTCGATAGAAAACATAAAATTCAATTTTTCATCAAAAATATAAAACTCACTTTTCCGTATAAAAATACAAAATCTTGTTTCTTACCAAAAACATAAATTTGTGGTTCTGGCGGAAAAATGGAAGTTTACGTATTTGGTGGAAAAACATAAATTTACGTTTTTATGTGAAAACAGAAATTTGCATTTTTGGCAAAAAATAAAAATTTGTGTTTTTCACGAAAAAATAATTTAAATAAAATGAACTAATTAATAATATTAAGACACTTACTTTTGTATCCTAATTACATCTAAATCAATTTCTCATTCAAAAATGTAGGGTGATCGCATCTCATCCAGAATAAATCTTCATTCATAATTTTAACTAATTGCATGGTTTTCAAAATGCATCGTTTCCACATACAAATCGTAGTCACACCTAAATCGAAATGTCATTTGGAACTTATGTCAGTTTTTGTTTTTAAATAATACGCAAATGATTATGACATGTAATTTAGTAGTTTGTAACTTTGTATTAGCGTTGTCACTATATCTATTATCCAAATCTACATTTTATAGTGTGTGGTTGAAAACAATAAAATCATCTTTGTATGTTGAGTGTTGATTTTTTGTATAAATTCTCTAAAAGAACCAGCCCAAACGTTATAGTGAGCGGTTGAGGTAGTCCAACTGGTTGAGGGGCTCGTGGTGGCTAGAAATCACCCGGATTCGAGCCCAGGCGGAAACAAAAATTGCCTCCTCTGCTCACCCACATGGATATGGGCCCATTGCTTACGGCCCATTTGAATACCCGGAGAGAGGGTCTATCCATGGGCTGCACCTCCCCTTGGGGATTAGTTTGGGCCCTTCCATAGGCCCGGGATACCCCCAGATTAAAAAAAAAAAAAAAAAAAAAAGAACCAGCCTAAACGCACAAATTTGTTTTTTAACAACAATATTTTATTTTTTTTATTTATCATTAGGTGGTGTGTCCGCACCCTGTGCGGACAAAGATTTTGTTAGAATAATTATTTTTCCAACTACCGATATATATTTTTCGTCATTAACCTCATGAAAATGAATTTGATGCGTTTTTAGTTCTCAATCATATAATTAGACATTATGTCCATAATACGACAATTTTTAAAAAGAGAAAATTAACATAACCTAAAAGACTCGATTTTAGGAAAATTAACATAACCTAAAAGGCTCGATTTTTAAGGAAAATTAACATAATTAAAAGGAAACAATTCATTAAGGATATACTGGTAACTAACCTCGTGAGAATGAATCTCGTGCATTCTCTCTCTCTCTCTCTCTCTCTCTCTCTCTCTCTCTCTCTCGGTCTATTACCCTATATATATTAGGGAATTATTCTTCCAACTACCGATGTGGGACAATGTCATTAAAATTTAATTAAGGGTATCATCATAATTAGACATTATCTCCATAATACGACAATTTTTTAAAAGAGAAAATTAACATAACCAAGAGGACTCGAGTTTAGAAAAACTAACATAACCTAAAAGGCTCGATTTTTAAGGGAAATTAACATAAACTAACTTAACCTAAAAGGCTCGAGTTTAGACATTCTCTCTCTCTCTCTCTCTCTCTCTCTCTCTCTCTCTCTCTCTCTCTCTCTCTCTCTCTCTCTCTCTCTCTCTCTCTCTCTCTCTCTCTCGGTCTTTCTCTCGGTCTCTTACCCTATATATATTAGGGAATTATTCTTCCAACTACCGATGTGGGACAATTTCATTAAATTTTTATTAAGGGTATCCTCGTCATTATATACTGTCATCATCAAAAGTTTTACATTTTATTATTCTTTAAAAAAAAATTCATTTTATTTAAGTATGATGATGTGTGCACTAATGGAGGTGTAGAAACATTACTTGATTTTTTATATATTCAAAGATTCAAATTTTGAAGGAAATGTAAATTTTAATTTTATAAGGAACACATAAAAATATGTAAAAGTTATTAATCTGAAACTCATAATATCATTGCAGATTAATTTTTATAGGACATATAAACCATCATATGGTTTAGTTGGTCGGCAATTTTTCGCATAACTATTGGATCAGTTCAGATTGAGATAATCTAAATGAGAATACGATAACGGATAAAGTATTATTGTTGACATTCTACTTATTATTTAAGTCTTGATTGATTGCTATGGACTAAACAAACTAAATCTTTTGCGGACTAAAACGATTTTAAAAGCCTAGATAATCACTAAATTTTAGAGCATTTCCATTGATAAAAACTCCAAAAAAATTTTTAAACATAATATTAGTTTGAGAAGATGCAAGTGGTCCCGTGGTTGTGGTCCACCTCTGCGTCTATCTCATCGAGTTCGACTCCACCTTCCTTTCTCTTGCTGGAAGGACTGGGTCAGTGGGCCGGCCCGTTGTGGCCCATACAGCGTTAAAAAAAACATAATATTAGTATTTTAATATAAATCAATTATATTATTTTTTTAATAAAAATTGAACTACTTATAAATAGACATGTGTTATGAGTGTCTCGTGGATTTCTCAGAAATTTTTCATCTTTTCTTCTATTTTTTTATTTTTTATTAAAATACTTTTAATGAAATGATTTTATCAAAATATGGGGTCTCAAATGGTTGAGGGTAGCCCTGGGATATAAAACCGAACCGAACCGAAGTTTTAATGAACCGAACTGAACCGAAGAACAAAAACTAATTGGCAGTTTTTTAAAAAACAAAAAAACCATAAAACTGAATAATAAACCGAAGAACCGAAGTCTGTCGCCTATTATTCATTATTGTAGACTTGTAGTTGTCGATCGATTTTGATTTTCATAAAAGTTTCAATCTTCCAATATATATATTTTTGTAAGTTTGTGTTTGTGTGTTTGATATATATATATATAGTTTTGGAATATAAAATTGAATCGAAATTATCAAACCGAACCGAAGTTTTAATGAATCGATCCGAACCGAACCCAACCGAAGAACAAAAATCGATCGGTAGTTTTTTTAAAAACAAAACAAAAAAACGAAAAACCGAATAACCGAACTGTAACCGAACCGAAGAACTGAAGTCCCAGACCTAGTTGAGCGTCTAAACCTATTGCCTTATTTCTAACACAACCTTGTCTGGTCACATATCTTAATTGCTACATAATGATTATCTCACATATTTTGTGAATGATCTTAAACTTAAGGTTAAACATACGATCTTTTTTGGTTTTGGGAGATGGGTTATATAAATTTCGTCAATAATATGCATTAACCGAATTTGAACATGGGTGTACATCATACCAAAAAAAAATAAAAATAATAATAATAATAATAATAATAATAATAATAATAATAATAATAATAATAATAATAATAATAATAATAATAATAATAATAATAATAATAATAATAATAATAGCACAAATCCATTTTTATGAATGCAGTTTTTTACTTACATACAGTAGAGCCTGCATAAATTAATACTCTATAAATTAATTATGATTATAAAATAATATTTTTAGTCTAAAATCAGATTATTGTAAAAATTAACAAGATTCGATAAAATAATAATATAATAATTTATTTGAAATCTCTTTGTAAATATATGATTCCAATAATATTATAAATTAATAATTATAAATATTAAGCATAAATATGTAAAATAATTTAGTAAAATATTACTCTAATTTTGTTTGTTTTTATGTAAATATCGGAATCTTATTGAAGTTCATCTCTAATTTTTTTTTATTGCATCGGCAATTCATGATGTTGTTTATCATTCTACGTCCAAAAATTGTGGAGAGTTCTAGAAACTAATTGATTTGTTACGTGTAACTGCTTGCAAATATTCCATGATAACATTAGTCACAATGTTTTTCAAAATTCTAAACTTTTGAATGTATCATTTTCCCTTAGATAGTTGAGTATGTTATTTACATTCATAGAATATAAGTAAGAAACAAAAAAAAAAATAGAATATTAATTTTGTATAAAATATGTAAACAATATTGGATATGAAAACTAAGATAAATGAAAAATTTCCTAAAATTTTATATGATGAAAAAAATATCTCTATAAATTATCTCTATAAAATAATAAATTTTAAAATGTCACTGTTATAAATTTAGAGAGGTTTTACTATATTGACATTTAGAAAGCACCTGCAACATGCAAAGGTGGTGACTAAAGACATAAAAATATGTGCCATCATTAAATTCATTAATAAATCAGTTGACCAAAATAAATCCTAAACAAAATTTTCAATAAACTAAAGGAGATTTTGTGTAACACACAATAAGAATCAGATACATTGATCTTTTTCTTTGTCACCAATCGCCATCAAGCTTTTCATTTCTCTATTTATTTGTTAAAGCTTTGATTTTTTTTTGATATGATATAAACAGATACGCGTTGCTCTGTTGGTTTTGATACCAACTCGAAACAATGGAGTCTCAGTCCCAGACTAGTCAACCCGAAACCCCAAAACGTTCTCCGTTCACTGGAATATTCCATAAACTGAAGACCAATCTTGTTTTCCGATCAAAGCTAGCCGAAATAAACGGTGCAATGGGTGATCTCGGCACTTACATACCAATCGTCCTCGCTTTAACTCTCGCCAAGGATTTGGATTTAGGCACAACGCTGATATTCACCGGGATATATAATGCCATAACCGGAGCAGTTTACGGCGTACCGATGCCGGTCCAACCGATGAAATCGATCGCAGCCGTAGCGATTTCATCAACTGCGGAGGATTTCGGTATACCGGAGATCATGGCAGCCGGAATCTGCACAGGAGGGATTTTGTTCGTGTTAGGGATCTCCGGTCTGATGCAGTTTGTGTTCAATATCATTCCTTTATCAGTTGTTAGAGGGATTCAGTTGTCACAAGGCTTAGCTTTTGCAATGTCTGCGGTTAAGTATATTAGGAAAGAACAGGATTTTTCGAAGTCAAAAAGTGTTGGTGATAGGCCATGGTTAGGGCTAGATGGTTTGGTGTTAGCTTTGGCTTGTGTTCTTATTATAGTTCTTGTGAATGGAGATGGTGAAGAACAAGAAGAAGAGGAAGAGAGAGATGGTTCAAGAAGAAGAAAATGGGTTTCAATAAGGAAGGTTATAGCTAATGTACCATCTGCTCTGTTGATTTTCTTGTTAGGTGTTGTTTTGGCTTTTATAAGGAAACCGAGTATCGTACATGATATTAAGTTCGGACCGTCGAAGATTAAGTTAGTGAGAATGAATAAAGAAGCATGGAAAAATGGGTTTTTGAAAGGGACGATTCCGCAGTTACCTCTCTCTGTTCTTAATTCTGTTGTGGCTGTGTGTAAGCTTTCGTATGATTTATTCCCTGAGAAGAAGTTCTCGGCTACATCGGTTTCGATGACTGTTGGGCTGATGAATATGGTGGGATGTTGGTTTGGGGCCATGCCTACTTGCCATGGAGCTGGTGGGTTAGCCGGGCAGTATAAGTTTGGTGGGAGGAGTGGTGGGTGTGTGGCACTGTTGGGACTAGCTAAAATGGTGTTAGGATTGGTCTTAGGAAGTTCACTGGTGGGTATAATGGAGAAGTTTCCGGTTGGTGTGCTTGGAGCTTTGTTGCTATTTGCAGGGATTGAGCTTGCAATGGCTGCTAGGGATATGAACACAAAGGGAGATGCATTTGTGATGCTTGTTTGCACAGCTGTGTCTTTAGGCTCAAATGCTGCCATAGGATTTGTGGCTGGGATTGTTCTGTATGGGGTTTTGTGGTTGAGGAACTACGGAAGGGTCAAGCCGACCGGGCTTCCCCTGCAAACAGACACAATCCGATGTCCCAGTGAACATCCTTGAAAGGTCTTCGATCTTATTCATCTCCTATGCTTTCAAATGGCTTTTTATGTGTTTATATGTGAAAATAAGAAGTTCAAACTTCATTGAACTGCATCTTACTACTCCGAGTGCATTGTAATAACTAAATTAGTTTTATTTCTTTTGTTTCCAATATGTGTACAACGTTTGTGAATTGTGATAATAGAAAGAAGAAAAAGTGTGGGAGTTACCAAATTTCACAGCAGTCATCTGTGAAACAACTATTTCGTCAAAAAGACACATATTTGATTATTTGTGTACAAAAGAGGATGTATTCCACTGCTTATATCTTTTTATTTTTTTTCTTTGCACTCTTTTATCTTTTGAAAATTGAGTGCAATTTTATATCGGGAATTTGGCCATAAAAATTCCAAACTTGCAGGAATAACCACTTCAAACTTAAACTTTTGGTGTGGCAAAAAAAAACACCAGAATTTTCATTGACTTTTTGTTAAAATACAAAACTTTAGATTAACTAGTCGTTTAATGCCGTTTAGTCTTTTAATTTGGAAAACAAAAACGACGTCGCTTTGAAGAAATTTTTACAAAATAATGTTCAACGGGACTCAAACTCGAGTTCTCATGATGGATGAAGGGGATCTTTGCCATTGAGCTAATGACACTTTCAAGTGTTTAATGAACATGAATTCTTATATTGTTTACAAATATGAATACTTTAAACTCCATTACCAAAAGATGTAAGATCATCACATCTGCAAGATGCTATCTCTACAAGATGCGATTACTCCTGGCTCTAGGGTTTTAAAAAGCCCTTTACGTGAAGAAGTTATGTGGAAGCGGCTCAAGGAAGCTGGGTTTGATGAACAATCGATCAAGAAGAGAGATAAAGCTGCTATAATCGCTTACATGGCCAAGCTAGAATTATTGGGATTTAGCTTTGTGCTCTAAATGTTCAGTTCTAAGTTCATATGAATTTATGTTTCTCGGGGAAGTATGAAGGAATTACACGACCATTCATTTTTTTGTGAATGCTCTTCTCATGGGTTCAATGCTAAAATTGGATTTTTAACAAAATCAAACGGCGGAAGATCCAAGAATCAATGGCAACGAAGGTTGACGCATAGCACGAGCGTTGTATCAACCGTAGACCTCTCTTTGCTCGAACCACTCCTCAATTTCTTCTTCTCATTTTCTTCTTAAGAGATGATTTCTTCAACGGATTTTCAATCACAGTTCCGTTTCTGGTAAATCTATTCTTCGCCATTGCTAGGATTTGGAGATTTGAGAGAACAATTCCCAAATCGATTTGAGAAGTGGAAAATTAGGATTCTAAATGTTTTGTTTTGTTTTAAATTTAGGAACGTTCGCAGACGATATAATGAAATGTATTTCATGTATTACCGTTGAAGAACAATATCACAATGGTAACGTTTCATGTATTCTCGCCCCATGTCCCGAGTTCGATCCACAGTTGGATCGATTTTAGATTTTTTTTTTTGAATAAAAAACGACGTCATTTTACATTAACGACAATAGTAAACGGTGAAGTTAATGGTGTTTAATTTTCTGTTAAAAAAAGTTAACGGTATGCTTTAATGGCAAATCAACTAAAAGTTTTAGATTAAATTCAAAAAGTCAATAAAAGTCTGGTATTTGTTTAGCTAGACCAAAGCTTGGGTCTGAAGTGGCCATTTCTGCAAAGTTCGAGATTTTTATAGCTGAATTCCCATTTTATATCTTTTGTTGTGGGTCCGGACGTTAAAAATATCAATTTACCCTTTACAGACAGGAGAAAAGAGGGAAAATATCAAATAACTCTATGGATGGATAGGTATCACCCGTTATCAAAAATATCTATTTTTTTTTTTTTTTTCCTTTATTTTCCCTTACACTCACTTTTTTACTTTACTTTTTTCACCCCTCTTTTTTGACGGTGAATAGGATGGCAGAGCTGAGGATTCCGACCATATAAACCGCCGGAATGGAGATAAAATCGGCCGATGTACCGGAATTTCAAAAAAAAGGTTGGACTTAATACTAAAATTTCGAATGGACAGTCTAGACTAGGTGTCCACAATATCGGCTATTCGTGGACACTACCACGATCCATCACATACAAGACGCTTACCATGGATAGAAAGTGGCGAAGCGAAAATATTGTTTTTGGATGGATAGTGGTCTACACGTGCTTTGTGTCCACTAATTCACAATCATGTGAACTCTTAACCACCTTCTGTTCATCAGAAACGTCTAGCATGTGATATAACCAGGGGTAGTTTCCACGAATGGTCGATAAATAGTAGAACTATTGACCACCTTATGTTCATCAGAAGCGTCTAACATGTGGTATAATCGTGGTAGTATCCACGAATAGTCGATACATAGAAAACATAATTTTAATATTTTTGATCATACTTTGTGTCCATTGATTCACAATCATGTGAACTATTGACCAACTTCTGTTCATCGGAAGTGTCTAGCATGTGATATAATCGTGGTAGTGTCCACGAATAGTCGATACATAGTAAAACTCTTGACCACCTTCTGTTCATCAGAAGCGTCTAGCATGTGATATAATCACGGTAGTGTCCACGAATAGTTGATACATAATAGAACTCTTGACCACCTTACTTATGACTCTCTCTCTCTCTCTAGACACGCAAGGAGTAGTCCATACATCAGAATGAACAAGATCATAACAATTTTCATAAATGGTTGAAGACTTAGAAAAAACAAACTTGCAGTGTTAACCAAGTATACAAGCTTCACAATCATCATTTGTAAATGAAACATTAGGCAATAACAAGCTTAAACCTGTTGAATGAGGATGTCCTAGTCTAGCATGCCACACAACATTATCACCAGTAACAAGGAATGAGTTAAGAGTACCATGACATAAACCAGATGATGATCTAATGTTATCTAGAACATAAAAAACATCTTTACTTACTCCTTTCCCAAGTAATTTTTGTCCACAGATTCACAATCATGTGAACTCTTGATCGACTTCTGTCCACGAATAGTCGATACATAGTAAACACAGTTTTAAATATTTTTGATTGGCTACTTCCTATCCATAGTAAGTGTCTTGTATATGATGTGATCGTAAATTCCGATACATAGTAAACACAAATTCTGATATTGTGGATAGACCAGGGATTAATAACCGAACCGACATAACCGAACCGACTCGAACCGAAGTTTGGTCAATTCGGTTAGCAATCGGTTATAGACACTGAACCGAATGGCAACATTTATAATTGTGTTCGGTTAGCATTTCGGTTCGGGTCGGTTATGGTGAACCGAACAACTAACCGAAATTTCAATAAAAGAAGCCCTAATAAACTTACCTTTCTGATTCTGTGCGCAGCCTCTCACCTTCTTCACTTTTCCTCTCTTTGTTTCAGATTTTCAGCAAAATCTTCAGCCGCTCAATTGTAATCAGTGAATCAGTTTGTGAATTTGTGTCATTACAGATGTCTTGCCATTCTTCTGAAGACAATAACGACGAGATGCTTGACGACGATTTTCTCCCAGACGAAACTGAAGCACCCTGTGAAGTTGGAAAGAAAAGGACATCTACTCAGAGATCAAGTTCTGAGGCTCCAGTGAAACAAAGGAAACCCATAGTTCAAAGAGCAGAGGTATGGCAGCATTTTATTAGAAAAGAAAATGATCCTTCGAAATGCACCTGCAGATATTGTGGTACAAAGATAAGTTGTGACTCCAAATCAGTTGGAACAAGTCCTATGAAAAATCACATCAAAAGATGCAAGTTGTTTACAGCGAGTGGATCTCAGAAAGTTTTAGCTGGAGATAGCAGTGGTGTAGTCACAACAGCCGTTAAGTCTGATAAAGGTGTGTTTAGGAGACCAGTCAATGAGATGATTGTGCTAAATGATCTGTCATTTTCTTTCGTCGAGTCAATAGGCCTTAGGCGATTCTGCAGTAATGTTGTCCCTATGTACATTGTCCATTGTCGAAGGACAGCTACTGAAGAAATCTTTAAGATCTTCTCACAAGAAAAAGCTGCATTGAAAAGGTTGCTTAGTAGTGAGTATAAGAGGGTCTCGCTCACAACAAATATATGGGTAGCTCCTACTACTTCATTAAGTTACATGGTGGTTACAACACACTGGATTTCAGCAAGTTGGGAATTGCAGAAACGGATCATTAGTTTCAAGCCAATCATCGATCATAAAGGAGATACAATCGCTTCTCTCCTTATCCAGAGCTTAGAAGAATGGGGAATTGAGAGATTGTTCACTGTCACGGTTGATAATGCTAAGGATAATGACAAGGCTTTGCGGTTAGTGATAGATGCGTTTAGGGCAAAGGGACCAAATGCGTTAATTAGAGATGGTGTGTATCTACATATGCGTGTTGTGCTCACATCTTCAATTTGATTTTGAAAGATGGCCTAGCTGGTGTGAAACAAAGTATCGATGCTATTAGGAATGCAGTAAAGTTTGTGCGATCATCGTCTACAAGATTAAAGTCATTTGAGTGGCGGGTAGATGCCGGGAAGGTTTCAAGAGGCAGCTTAAGTTTGGATTGCAAAACTCGCTGGAATTCGAGAGACAGCTTATGTTGACTGCTGCGCTTAAGTTAAGGGTAGCTTTTCAGAAGATGAAGGCCGAAGACAAACCTTACCTTGACTATTTTCTTGAGGATGAAACATAAGAAGATGGAGAGAAGCGGGCTGGACCACCTCAGAAACGGGTTGGACCACCGAATGATACTTGTTGGGATGAAGTCAAAAGGTTGATTAAGTTTCTGAGAATATTTTTCTGCTGCACCTTGGCTTTTTCAGCATCAAAAACAATAACTTCTTCACTTTGTTACAATGAAATTGCAACAATCGAAAGGAATTTGATCTCTCTAAGTAATCACAAGGATGCGGAAGTTCGGAAAGATGCATCAAGTATGAGGAATAAGTTTGAGAATTATTGGGATGGACTTCTAAATATGAATCCACTAGTGATTATCGCAAGTGTGTTTGATCCATGGAACAAGATGCAATTTGCTACACTTTGTTTGATAAGCTATATGGAAAAGATAGCATGGAAAGTAATCATCTAAGAACATCGATTAGAAAGGTGATGAAGGAACTGTATGAAGAGTATGTGATGATGTCTAAACCGAGTGAAAGTGCTGGAAACAAAAGCGCAAATGAAGAGCTGTTTGACCAACCAAGTGCTGTCTTTGATTTATCAGATGATGATGGTTATGAAAGGATGGATTCTTTGTACACGGAGCTAAGTAATGAAGCTGCAAATGAGGAAGCTAGTAGTGAGCTTGATACCTACTTGTTGGAAAAAAAACAATACCATGAAGAAAGAACAGCTTGGGAATGGATTATGACATTTTGTCATGGTGGAAAATAAAACAGTTCGAAGTTCCCTATATTATCAGAGATGGCTAAAGATGTTCTAGCTGTTTAAGGGTCTTCTGTTTCTTCTGAATCAGCTTTTAGTACTAGCGGTCGCATTTTGGATCCATTCAGAAGTTGTTTAACTCCTTACATGGTTGAAGCTTTGATATGCACTCAACAATGGCTGAGAAATTCCATTGAAGATGGAGCAAAACATGCTAGTTTAGCTGAAATGTGTGAATAACTTAATTTCCATGAGTCTCTATATTTTCATATGCTTTTCTATGTTCAATGGTGAATTTCAAAGTAATCCATCCTTTTTCTTTATAGAAACTGGGAAACAACCTGACTCGGATTGTCATTGAGTTTAAGTTAGAGTTGAAGGTATGATTTTCACTCTAAATGTTGAGAAAATAATGATGTCCTGACGGCACGTCACATGGACGTCTGATTTTTGTATTTAGTTATAGTTGTAGAAAATCATGAGTGTCTTTACTCTTTGGTATAAGTTCTCGGCTGGATTTTGATATATGTGTTTATGTATAGGTTACTTGATATATTTGGTTATGTATAGGTTCTCAGCTTGGAATTTGATATATTTGGTTATGTATAGGTTCTCAGCTTGGACTGTTATGGCAAGAAAATCTCCAGCACAATCAGCTCTTATTGATAATGACTGCCATTGAGATCAACTAGAAGACCTCTCTCTCACTCTCTATCTTCGTTTTATTTTTAACTTTTAAGACAATATCAGATGGTTTTGCTTCACGTTGAACTTAATTTGAATTCTTTCATGTTATTTGACAATTTGTTTCCCTTAAGTTAAACAATAGCTTTGGTATTTTATTTGTTACTTGAAATTTACTGTCATACTCGCAATTAATCATCATGTTTGTTTCTAAACCGAAAATAATAGACAAAATTGAAAATAACCAAAAGTAACCGAAAATAACCGAAGATAACCGAAGATAACCGAACATAACCGAATTTTCCACATAAAAAAAATATCGGTTACTTTCGGAAATTTTCTACTAACCGAGAACCGAACCGAACCGAATCAACTAACAATTTGGTTACTTTCAGAAATTTTTTCACTATCTGAACTAACCGAAGAACCGAGAAAACCGAACCGAACCGACCCGAAGAACCAAACTCCCAGGCCTAATTGTGGACACCTAGTCTAAACTGTCCATTCGACACTTCTGTATTTAGTCTGATTTTTTTTTTAATTCTGGTACATCGACCGATTTTATCTCCATTCCGACGGTCTATATGGCCGGAATCCTCAGCTCCGCCCTTCTATCCACCGTCAAAAAAATGAGGGGTGAAAAAAGTTAAAGTAAGAAAGAGAGTGTAGAGGAAAAGAAAGGAATAAAAAATAACTAAAAAGGGATGGATAGTTAGGAAAATTTGTGAAGTGTGACCACTATCCGTATCCATCCAGGAGTTATTCTCAAATGTAAGGGTAAAATAGTCTTTTTGAAGTTGGGACCCACAAAAAAGATACAAAATTGCAACATGTTTTTAAAAGATACAAAATTGCTATTAAAAAATAAAAAGATACATTGGGTTAGTTAATTGCACCCAGTGTATTTTTTAAAACATTAATAGCAGAGTTGTATCTTTAGAAAAGTTTGTGCATTTTGTATCTTTTTATGTTTTCTAGGCGTTAGAAAATCTATTTTGCCCTCAGAGACATGAAATATCCGTGGATGGATAGGGATTCCACGTCTATCCCTTCAATCCATTCGTTTTTTCCCTTTCTTTTCTCCTTTCACTCTCTTTCTTTCTTTACCTTTATTTTCACCCCTCATTTTTTAACGCTAGATAGTGTGGTGAGGTTGAAGTTTCCGGCCATATAGACCGCCATAATGGAGATTAAATCGGTCGATGTACCGGAATTCAAAAAAAACCGGACTTAATACAAAAATTGTGAATGGACAGTTTAGACTAGATGTCCACAATATTTGCTATTCGTGGATACTACCACGATCATATCACATGCAAGATGCTTACCATGTGTAGGAAGTGGTCAATCGAAAATATTTAAAAGTGTTTATGTATCACACGCTATCAAAACTATCCATTCTTTTTATTATTTTTTTATTCTTTTCTTTTCCCTTACACTCTCTTTCTTACTTTACATTTTTTTCATCCCTCATTTTTTTAACGGTGGATAGGATGGCGGAGCTGAGGATTCCGACCATATAGACTGCCAGAATGAAGATTAAATCGGTCGATGTACCGAAATTCAAAAAAAAATCAGACTAAATACGGAAATTGCAAATGGACAGTTTAGACTAGATGTACACAATATCTGCTATTCTTGGATATTGCCACGATCATATCACATGCAAGATGCTTACCATGGGTAGGAAGTGGCCAATCGAAAATATTTAAAAGGGTTTATGTATCGAGTATTCGTGGACACTACCATCATTATATCACATGCTAGATGTTTCTGATGAACATAAGATGGTCAAGAGTTCTACTATGTATCGACTATTCGTGGACACTACCACGATTATATCACATGCTAAACACTTCTGATGAACAGAAGGTGCTCAAGAGTTCTACTATGTATCGATTATTCGTGACACTACCACGATTAAAAGTGTTTATTATGTATCGACTATTCGTGGACACTACCACGGTTATATCACATGCTAGACGCTTCTGATGAACAAAAGGTGGTCAAAATTTCTACTATACATCAATGATTTTTATGTACAGAAGGTGGTAAAGATGGTTTTAATGTTCTACATAACATTAGATCATCATCTGGTTTATGTCCCAGTACTCTTAACTCATCCTTGCTATTGATGATAATGTTGTGTGGCATGCTAGCCAGGACATCCTCATTCAAGCGCTTTAAGCATGTTATTGCCTAATGCTTCATTTACAAATGATTATTGTGAAGCTTGCATACTTGGTAAACATTGCAAGTCTGTTTTTCCTAAGTCTTCAACCATTTTATGAAAATTGTTTTGATCTTGTTCATTCTGATATATGGACTGCTCCTTGCGTGTCTAGAGAGAGCCATAAGTAAGGTGGTCAAGAGTTTTATTATGCACGATTATATCACATGATTGTAAATCTATGGACACAAAGTACAATCAAAAGTATTTAAAACACATGCTAGATGCTTCCGATAAATAGAAGGTGGTCAAGAGTTCTACTATGTATCGACCATTTGTGGACACTACCACGATTATATCACATGCTAGATGCTTCTGATGAACAGAAGGTGGTTAAGAGTTCAAATGATTGTGAATCTGTAGACACATAATACGTGTGGACCACTATCCATCCAAAAACAACATTTCGATTGACTACTTCCTATCCATGGTAAGCGTCTTGTATGCGATGTAATTGTGGTAGCCAATATTTTGGACACCTAGTCTAGACTGTCCATTCGAAACTTCCGTATTAAGTCAAATTTTTTTTTTGGAATTCCGGTACATCAACCGATTTTATCTCCAATTTGGTGGTCTATATGGCCGGAATCCTCAGCTCTGCCATCCTATCCACCGTAAAAATTTTGCGTGAAAAAGGTAAAGTAAGAAAGAGAGTGTTAAGGAAAAAATGAATAAGAAATAATAAAAAAGGAATGAATAGTTTTATAGCATGTGTCACCTATCCATAAAAAAAAAGCAACCGATTCCTTCCTTGTAATGGATGATCAAGGCGAGAGTGCTAATCATTGAGAGATGTTTTTGTGTTTGTGGAGGTGATACAGATTGTACGTGAGGAGGTGGGTGGATGAACTAGCCATTCGTAAAGCTATATGTTGGTATGTCCTTGGAGTAAACAGACTCATGTGTGGAGATCTTTCACATAGAAGTGTGCAGGAAAGAACTCAATAGAGACTTGATTTGCGTTGCAAAGCCGATACACCGATATGAGGTTTTTGTGGATGTTTGGCATACATAAGACCATGTTTAGTGTGAGATTGCAAGGACATGAGGGCATAAAAGTGGAACCGTTGTGGGAGATCTTGAGACCTGAGCCATCACCAATGATAACATTATATGGTGTGTAGTGTCACTATCTGATAGGTCAAGAAATATCCATATTCTACTGCAAATGCACAGTTTTGCAATCGTAGTATAAAGGGTATCGGATCCACAGAGACTCTAGTTCACGCGATAGATTGTATGCAATCAAATTAAGCTAAGCAAGACAGATGGAAAGCAGTAAATAAAGCAAGTAAGCAAACAATGTGTTATCAATGAACGAAGGCACTAGACTTAGGGAAGTTCTCAGGAAATCAGGATATCAGGCAACAAACAATCAGGATTCAATCTATTAGCGTTCTTGAACTAGAATCACAGAAGTAAATTTAACCAGCTCTCGCTGCGATAATTATCTATATCTAACAACCTAGCAAGCCAACTCTCGTTGCGAATCCTAGAGTTCTAAACATGCATTAGTTCCAAGTTCGTTCGTTTACAATTCCTCTAGACCAAATCTCTTTGCGAATAGATAAATTGCTCACCTAAATCCTTTCTAGGTAATTAACCAACTTTCGTTGTGAAAATCAACCTAATATCAGTAATCAAAATGGCCAGTTCAGATTAAGCGTTAAGAACGATTAAGATGAAGAACTAAATGATGAATCCAAATTAATCAATTACTCTAACATTCCTAAAAATACTTAACGAGAATCCCTAACCTAACAAGAGATCTACTCAGACATATCAATCATCACAAAAGACATAGTCGAAATAAATATCATATATAAAACCAAAAGAGTAAGAACATGGGTTCAAAATCTCCTCTCTCTTGAGAACAAGACCAGCCCCAAATCTCCTAATCTAATAGAATAATTTGTAGAATAAAACTTAGTCTCACATTTGGCTGTAAAACCTAATTAATAGCTAAAACACGATTTGGGCCTTCTTGTAAATATGAGAACATTTTGGGTAAATCTTGCAAATTTCCAAAAGCTATATTTTTGATGCGCAGGAATTTCGTCCTTTAGTGGTGTAGACCGACACCAAGTGTAGACGCACCCAATGAACTCTGTGAAATCCATGTATGCTGTCAAATTACTCCAAAAGCTCCCAGAATCTCCAGATAAGCTCCAAACGTACCTAAACCTGCAAAGGACTCTAAAGACTCCAAATACAAGGTTAAAGACTCAATATATACACATATATCATGGTTGAAAACCGTGATATATCAACTCCCCCACACTTAGCTCTTGCTTGCCCTCAAGAAAATAAAGAACCAAAACATAAGAAAGAGGTTTGAAAACACAGAAACTCATTTCGTCCTAGGAACTTTCGCATTCACATTTACTTAGTAAGCCACTGAAAACTTTCCTGCAAAGATCAAGACCACAATGTACTTCCCCTACACTTAGCAACTGTCCCAAGTAAACTCCACAATCAAGACAGAGCATCCAAATTCACCACACTAACCTCTGTATATATTTAAGTGCGGTCTCACAGAGGGAATATCGATCAGAGGACACATGGACTCAACCCAGCCAGTACCTGACCACCAAACTATCGGTTTCTGGTTCCTTTCTTTTCCCTTTCTTCCTTAGCAATTGATTTTTCCCACTGGGTATCATTTTATTTTTTCTATCAGTGCTCTTCCATTTTTTATTCAGGATGTTACTTTGGACATGTTTCAATGGATACACATGAGCTAATAGGGGTCTCTACCACTCCTGTGACCACTTTGAAGCTACTAGCTTATCCGCAGTTTACTTCTTTTTAATTTCAAAGGAGGGGAGAAGGGAACCATCCTCATACATGATTATAGGCTATGTCAGGCACATCAGAGGAATCCGATCCAGAGATACCAAGCCCCTGAGTGAGAAGATTAAGTCAAGATTAGAGGCGAAGTAGTAGTGGATCCTCTGAATACCTGAGAAGATATGGGTGTCCTTGGTAGGTTAATCTGTGTGTTCTTTTATAACAGTCATAGAGCTACTGCAAGTCCGTCCAATGGTCACTTAGTTCCTGTTCCAGCGAAAAATCTCCTCGGAAAATCATGGTTTCATACCAATTTTGACTCAATAAAAAAATTTTGAAAACAAAGGACTGACACTAAGAAAAGAAAAGAAACGGTGGTCAGTAACTACCTCCCCCACACTTAAAGACCACTGTCCCCAGTGTTATCGCAGCTTGGGTTCAGGAGAAAAAGGTATAATCCGGCAAAAACTCGGAAAATCATAAACCTTACCTGCAGTCGCGGTCAGTGTCGACCGACACACAGCCAGTGTCGAACGACATAAGGCTTTGGTCAACACAGATCTGATCCGAATCGAGCGTCCTTGATTAAGGTCCGTGTTTTCGAGTTTGGTGTCGACCGACACTAAAGGGTGTCGATCGACACTGCTGTCTGCAATCCTGTTCATCACGTTCGGAAACACCAAAAACCAGAAAAATCAAAGAAACAAAACAAAAAATCAAAAAGAAAAGAAAAACTGACCCAACAGTGGGTTGCCTCCCACTCAGCGCTTGTTTTTAGTCATTATCTTGACTATGGGTAGGAGATCAGGCTCATAGGGCTCTCAACAGAGGCTATGAGTGCCTCTGTGAAAGTCTCCTCATCCATGGAGGTTTGTAGGCAGTATCAGCATGAGCTTTTCCAAGTAAAGTGATAGGAGTCTAGTTTTACCCTATACTAACTGCAAGTGCACAGTAAATCAATTGTAGTACTTAGGGATCGAATCCACGAGGACTCTAGGCAACGATAGAACTAAGAACTTAAAGAGATTAAAACTAGGAGAAAGCAAAAAGCAAATTGTATCTATTATCTAAAAGCAAGCAGGAAAGTAAATCAGTAGCAGGTTGGTTGTTTGAAATCAATAAACTAAAAGCGCTAAGTCTAGGGCGTTCTCAGGAAATCAGACAAGCAGATAAATTAATCAGTCAGGATCTAATTAAACTCAGTTCTAGAACTCAAAACACATATATAGAATTAACCAAATTCCTTTGCGAGAATTCTCTAAGTCTAAGTGCAGTAATCCAAATTCCTATGCAATTACTAACAGATTAAACCAGCTTTAAATTCAAGTTTGATATGTTCACAATCTAATTAAACCAAATTCCTCTACGAGTAATTAAATTGCTCAACCTAAATAATTCAGATTGTAAACCACACTGTCGTGTCGTATTTAGCAACCTAAGATCTAGATTCTAATTGATCAGGTTAGAACTAGCATTAAACACAATTTAGTTTGAAGAACATCTATTGATGTGAATCCTTAACTGAATTAATTATATCTAGCAAGTCATGAAATCCCTATGAGAAACCCTAAACCTAACTATGGAACTACTCAGACATGGATGATGTAAACATAATCAATGAATAAATAGCAATCTTAAAAGAGATTAAAATAACAAAGGGGTTCGAAAACTTCTCCAAAACGAATGTAGTACAGGATCAGATCAGCCCCAAAAGCTCTAAAAACTCTCTGCTCTAAGTTATGATAGCGTATGTAAAAACTGATCGAAAATCCTAATTAAATAGCTAAAACACGACTTGGGGCTTCTGTGTAAATATCTGGAACTTCTGGGCTTTTCTGCAATATTGGCATTCTTCATTAAACCGCCGAGTCTGGCCCATTCGCGTAGTGCATCGACCGATGCAGGTGTGCGTCAATCGATGCAGATCCCAAAACTGGACAGTGAGTACAAGCTCTCGGGTCAAATCTCCAAAATGCTCCAATAAGCTCCATAATCACCACTTTAGCTCCAAACGTGCGTGTACCTAATAAAACCTGTAAAAGACTCTAAAGAAACGCAAATAGACTCTAAAACAGACTTATATCATGGCATAAAACCGGTAAAAACCATGATATATCAACTCCCCCACACTTAGCCTTTGCTTGCCCTCAAGCAAAACAGAGAACTAAAACATGGTGAAGAGGTTTGAAAACTTTCAGAAACTCTTTTTGTCCTAGAAGCAACAACACTCAGATTCCCCTCAGTAATCCACTGAAAGAATCAATCACACTCAGACGTGCGTGTACCTAAGTAAACTCCACAATCACATTCACGCATTCAAATTCACCCTACTGACTTCTGCAAGTATTTAAGTGCGGTCTCACCTAAGGAGTATCGATCAAAGGCACATGGACTCTTACCTTATCAGCTCTAGACCACCATACTATCTTTCTCTAGTCCCTTTCTTCTCTTTTCCCTTCCTTAGCATTCTGATTTTTCCCCATTGGGTATCATTTTTTTTTTTTATCAGTGCTCTTCCCGTTAAGGGGTGTACTTTGGACACATTCCATGGATGCACAGGATATGATAGTTGTAGCTACCACTCCCAGAGACCACTTCGGAGTTACTAACTCATCCTCAGTTTATTATCTTTTTATTTTTTATTTTATGGAAGGGGAGAAGGGAACCAAATAGGACAGGTTTACAGGCTGTGTCAGAATTAACAAGGGAATCCGACACAAAGTATACCAAGCCCTTAGGTGAGAAAATTAAGTCAGTATTAAGTTTGTCAGTAAAAGGATCCTCTGATACCTGAAGTGATGTGGGTGTCCTCAGTAGGCTGATCTGTGATGGGGTTTTCTAATAGTCATAGATAGATCCTGCAACTTCATCCCGATGGTTACTTAAGTTCCTGCAAGTGCTATTAATCTTCTCAAAAATTCATTGTTTCCTACTTAAACTGTTTTGTACTCAATAAAACAAATTTTGAAAAATATCCTGACTCTAAGAAAACAGGAAGATAGATGTCAGTAGCACCTCCCCCACATTTAAGACACACTGTCCCCAGTAGTGTCAAGCGAAGGGTTGGCAAAAAGAAAGAAAAAGTTAAATGTTAATGGACGTGTTGGGTTTTGTCTGATTTTTACCTCTGTCGCTCAGGCATCGATCGTTGCACTAGGTGCATCGACCGTTGCTAGGCGATTTTCGTGTTGTGAAGATCGACACAGTGGTGTGTCGATCGATGCACTGCGTATATCGGATCAGTCAGCAAGTTAGCAGGTTAGTCCGTTGGATATTGTCAGATTTCGAATCCTGCAAGCTGAAAACTCTGAAAAGCAAGTAGAATCAAAGCAACTAATGTATCAAATCAAGCATAACATCCAGAAACAATAGCATCCTAAAAATCAAAAAGAAAAAGTGCGAAAGAAAAAGAAAAGATAAAAGAGTACAGAACCGAATGTCTGAAAATGGAGGTTACGCTCACTCGCTATCATCATCTATCCCAGCATATGGATCAGTACCGCCGGAATCCTCAGGAGAACGCTCTCTGCGTCGACTGGCAGGGACGGGCTGATGAACCTGTGGCTGTCTCCTGCAAGTGCAGCCACGCATCCACTCCCAAATGGTCTTCAGTATCCCATCATTACGCTCTCTCCACTCAGCCTCAGACATCTCTCCCAAAGGAACTGCAGGGACAGGAAAAGGGCCAATGTCGTCAACAGGGCCAGCAGCAGGCGCATGAGGTGCAGAGGAAGATGAAGCTCTCATAGAAGGATCTCCCTGCGGATGAGCCATAGAAGGTACGGTGCGCCGGTCTCTCGGAGGTGGTCGGAATGTCAATGCATCCAGCGTATCTATCCGTGTATGAGCTGCAGCAGGAAGATCAATACCATGCTTCGCAGAGGCAGGGTCGTAGTAAACCCATACGCGCCCCTCCTTGGGCCATGTAGCGCTCTGCAGGTGGCTGATATCTAAGAACTCCTTGGCAGTGTTACACTCTGTACCCTGTAAGGGAATCCTGTAGTGCATGAAGATAGGAGTAAGAACACTCCCTACTGTCTCAGTGTCCACGCCATCAAATGGCTTCTTCTGCAGGTCGCACAAGTGCTGAGTGAAAACAACTCCCAGGTTGAGTCCATTAGTCGGATCTCTCACCTGAGTCCCCTCAAACTGATCTCGCAGCCCAATAAATAGGATCTCCATCTCAAGCTTGCGCATCTTGTTGGCTTCATACTTGCACAACAAAGTCCATCCTAAGATGCGCAGAACATATCTCAGAACCGGATGCCTAACCTGTTTCACCAGTGTCTGCCTCGAGTTATACCGACCATTGCCGATATACTCCCAGAAAGACTGAGCCTCAGCCACATCCCACTCAAGACTCATGCCAATACGTCTAGGCTCAGTACTGAATCCATAGATCCTGCAGATATCAAGAAGAGGAATCTGATATCTGGCTCCTAAGCACATGAACACCTCCTGAAGCAGTCATGCTGTCTAGGTCCGAGTAAACCACTCTGCAAGTGGCTAGCAGTTGTCTCACTAACTCCGGGTACAAGTCGTAAGGCTGCATAGGCATTGTCCCTAGACCAATGCCGTTACACAGCTCAAGAACCTGATCAGCAATGCCCAGACTCTTGCAAGTAGAGAAGTCTGCAAACTTGGTTGGTTTAAGCGTAATGTCGCACCAACCATTGTACAACAACGTGTCATAATCGTCCCAATGATCAAGAAGTGGTCTCTCTGTGAAATAAGCGGTTTTGAGGAACTCAGCAATATCCTCTGGCCACACTCTGGCTGACGGGATCTCTGTCTGATCTGCTCTAGGCCAAGGCGGTGCTATTGCATGTCCAACTCTCACGTAAGGCTCGGGATGTGGTGATTCTCGGTGGAACCACTCTGGGGGTGGAGCGTGATGTATGGTAGTAGCTGAGGCGGTGGCTCTGCGTTTACGGGACGGTCGTGGAGGCATCTGCAAGAAGAAATTAAACAATGTAAGTTACGGCAGAAACTCCCTGTGAAATCGCAGAGCAACGACCGTTGCACCAGGTGCAACGATCGTGTTGGGAATGTCCTGAAATCTATTGTACTTGCTCTAAGTGATAGTTGTATTGTCGAGATGAGACAATCATATAATACTGGGTAGTCATAACGCTTTTCTAGAAGCCACTTATGATCAATGAGTTTAGAACTCATTGCTAGTGTTATATGATCCTACAGGGTCACACACCTAAGCAAACTGGACGTTAAAGACGAGGTTGATCATTAATGTAATGATCTAGTGAATGCATATTTGATATGCATTCGATATCAATATTCTGGGGCAGTGTCGATCGATGCAGATAGTGCATCGATCGATGCAACTCGCGGATTAATCAGATTAATTCGGTTTAATCTTTGGTTAATTCCGGGATGGTTTAAGTCGACATATATAAGATATATGGTCGACCTAAACTGATTTTAAAAAACCTAATTCACAGCCACCAGAACTTGAATAGAAACCTCTGAAGAGATTGGATCTCTATAGGCACTAGCATCCCTGCTGTTCAGTTTGTGTGCGTGTGGATACCAGTAGAGGCGCAGCATTTGAGGCGCTCTAGATCTCGATTATCTGCAAATCTTCCGCTGCTAATCACCAGGTAATTCTGAGATCCCAATGATTCAATTACATGAACCCTAGATCCTAGGCTCGGAATTCAGACCAGGATTGCCTAATTGGATTAGGATCTGCTAGAAATTCCTTCAGTGGTATCAGAGCTTTAGGGTTCCATTGAATCTGTAGCATGTTGATTAGATTGGTTGAATCTGGATCTCTGTATGATTGATACAAGCATGCTAAAACTCGTTTTGATCAAAGTAACCTAGTTTAGGGTTTTTTGTTCGAAAAACGTTTTAGGGTTTTTCGCATGGTGTCGATCGATGCCAATCCGGCATCGATCGACACAGGGTGAAAACCCGAATAAAATTTAGGGTTTTTCGCATGGTGTCGATCGATGCCAATCCGGCATCGATCGATACAGGGCGAAAACCCGAATAAAACTTATGTTTCGCCTAGTGTCGATCGACACAAGAGTTGTGTCGGTCGACACAAACCTCGCGAGATTGATGAATTGGTTCAATTGGATTGGACCGGTTATCGAGCTTGGTTAATGATGGTTAAACACTAAGAATGGTTTATTGCGATTGGGTTGGTATCGACTGATGCTAATGTAGCATCGATCGACACCGACCGGTACTCAAAACCGGATCAATTGGATTGATCGGTTATCGCAGATTGGTTTTGGTTAATCTGCATCGATCGACACTAAAGTAGTGTCGGTCGACACCAGATTTGATGGTTTAGGTTATGGAACCTGAAGCCACATAACCAAACCAAGACAAATCATTTAATTAGAAGAATTAAAACATAATAAAACTGAACGTTTTAAATAGTTCTGTTTCTCAATCAAATATCAAGTGATACTTGATGTCTTTCCAATCTTGTCAACTGTCAAGACCCATTTAATTGTGCGATAGACTTGCAGTGCAAGATGTCCACAATTTCATGAGTAAGACAGAGGTAATCGTGTTGATGGATTTGCAGTGCAAGACATCGACAATTACATGACTGAAGAGATTGGTTTACTTGACTGGGCCATCAAAATCGTTTTGGGCTCAAATACATCAGGTGGATTGGACATGAGATGTCAATCTACAACCAAGAGTTATATTGGATATAACTAGCAAAGTTGTTGCTTACCTAGATAGCTAAAATTTGGGTGATAGCCAGTGGCTCACTCAAGTTTAGTGAAGTATGGGTCTTGGATCATTATATTCATCTGAGGAAACATTGTTTGAATATAATGCGAGTTTTCTTAATTGTTAAGACTTCTCATTTCTTGAACATCATAACTAAACCTCCCTTGTTTTCCAGCTATGTTTAGCACAAACCATCTTAACAATTTCTCCCTGCGATCCGTCCTTGAGAAGGACAAGTTAAATGGATCCAACTTTCTTGAATGGTATCGGAACTTGAGAATTGTTCTCAAACAGGAGAAAAAGGACTATGTCCTTGAGAAAGTTCTCCCCAAGAAGTACCGAGCCAATGCCTGGCAGTCAGGTAAGGATGCTTGGGATAAGCATTCTAATGATGCGGTGGATGTGAGTTGTCTCATATTGGCTACCATGAACTCGGAATTGCAGAAGCAATATGAGTATGTGGAGTCGCCAAAAGAGATGATCACTGGCCTGAAAAGTATGTTTCAGGAGCAGGCACGAACTCAGAGATACCAGACGGTAAGGTCTCTAATTGAGTGCAAGCTACCAAAGGGCGAACCAGTTAGTCCTCATGTCATTAAGATGATGGGTTATATTGATAACCTGGGGAAACTGGACTGTCCCATTAGCCAAGAGTTGGCTACTGACATCATTCTGCAGTCACTGCCGTCAAGCTATGATCAATTTGTTATGAACTATAACATGAACAACTTGACGAAGACGTTGACTGAATTGCATGGGATGCTTAAGACTGCTGAACCTAACATCAAGAAGGACACCCCAAATGTCCTTATGGTACAAAAGGGTAATAAGTTTAAGAAACTTGGTAAGAACAACGGTGATGGCAAGACGAGCTCGATTGTGAATCCAAGCGAGTCTGGCCATGTTCCTAAGGTTAAAACCAGTCCTTCTGAAGATGTTAAGTGCCGTTATTGTAATGGTTATGGGCATTTGAAAAGAAACTGCAATAAATTCTTGGAAGATTATGAGAAGCTGAAGAAGACGTACGAGACTTCTTCTTCAGGTATTATGTTATAGAAGTAAATGTTACTTCTTATAATCCTACTTGTTGGGTATTGGATACCAGCTGTGGTACTCATATTTTGTGAAAATGTGCAGGGCCTGAGCAAAAGTAGGACTATGGAGAAAGGACAAGTGGACCTATGAGTGAGAATGGAGCAAGAGTTGCTGCATTAACCTTAGGAGTATTTCATTTGTTTTTCTTTTATGGCATGTTTTGAACTTAAAACTGCTACTATGTAACTGCTATGAGCAGACAGATTATTTCTAATCCTTGTTTGGATATGGAAGGATATCAGTTCTCAAATCAAGAATAAGTGTTATTCATTTGATTACAGTGATATATTTTATAGTAGCAATCCATTAGAGAATGGACTTTATGTTCTAAACCAGAATGTGCCTAACGATAACATTAGTACCAAGAGATTCAAGTCAAAAGATACGAATCAAACTCTTTCTCTGGCATTGTCGTTTTGAGCCACATAAATGAGAAACAGATTCAGAAGCTCCATAGTGATGGGCTTTTGGGCTCATCTGATTATGAATCATAATGAGTAAAGTGAATCTTGTTTATTGGAAAACGACAGAGGCCCCTTTCAACAAAGGTAGTATCGATCGATGCATGTATGCAACGATCGATACATGTTGCGAACGAACGGAAAAAATGAAAGGGCCAGAGGCTTATTGGGCTTTATACATACAGATGTATATGGGCCGATGAGCACTAGTGCTAGAAGAAAATTTCAGTACTTCATTACCTTTACTGATATTTTCAGAAGGTACGGTTATGCCTTATTTATAAGGCATAAGTCAGAATCTTTGAAAAGTTCAAAGAGTTCCAAAATGAATTACATAATCAATTTGGCAAAGGTATTAAATCTCTACGATAAGATCATGGAGGTGAATACCTAAGTCAAGAATTTAGTGATCATCTGAGAGATTGTGAAAGTGTTTCACAATTCACTCCTCCTGAATCGGACCTTATTAGATATGGTTCGATCAATGATGAGTCACTTAGATCTTCCATTATCCTTCTAAGAATACGCTCTAGAAATGTCTGAGTTTACATTAAATAGAGTTCCATCAAAATCAGTTACAGAGATACCACATGAGATGTGGAATGGAAATGTTTCTGATTTATTCATTATAAAGATTTGGAGTTGCGAGACTTATATAAAATGTTTAATCTCTGATAAGCTCACACCCAAATCCGATAAGTGCTACTTCATTGGTTGTTCTAACGAAACCAAGGCATGTTACTTTTACAACCAGTCCGAGAACAAATTGGTTGTTGCTCGGAACTATGTTTTCTTGAGAAAGAATTTCTTTCCAAGAAGAACAGTGGGAGTAAAGTACAACTCGAAGAAATTCGAAAATCACAGGAGGCTGTTCAATCTGATAAGGAAGAGCAGCAGTTGGATCTACAAAAGTTGTAGAATCTGCACCTGTGGTGCCTAAAGTTTGCAAAGGATCTGGTAAATGTATATTCGATGTACATTTAGAATGGCGAGTTTCTGAAGAAGTGTCGATCGACACAAAAGTTGCATCGATCGACACAGATCGTGAACCAAAATATTGATTTTGGTTTATGACTTAATTAACTACGTTTTAAATCTTGGTTAATTAGGTCATGGTAAAAGTCAACATATGAGATATGCGCGCGACTTTTACACAAAACTGAAGCTCGCAGATCCGAAGGGATCCGTCACGAACCCGAGAAATGTGGATTTCTTGTAACCAATTGCCATGATCTGTTGATCATTGAAAGTGACGGGCCTGCAAATTTTGAAGAAGCAATGATGGGCCTTGACTCCGAAAGTGGCTGAAAGCCGCTGAATCCGAAAATGGTTATATTCAGATATACAAAGCTAGGTTGGTGGCAAAAGGTTTCAAGTAAATTCATGGTATTGACTATGAAGAAACCTATTCCCAGACACGACTTGGGGCTTCTGTGTAAATATCTGGAACTTCTGGGCTTTTCTGCAATATTGGCATTCTTCATTAAACCGCCGAGTCTGGCCCATTCGCGTAGTGCATCGACCGATGCAGGTGTGCGTCAATCGATGCAGATCCCAAAAATGGACAGTGAGTACAAGCTGTTGGAATTATGTCCAGTAATCTCTGTACTGTCTCTAGAAAGTAAGAGTATGTCAATGATCAGACATAAGTCATATAATACTGGGGATCATGATGGCTTGCTAGAGTCCGCTCATGATCTATAAGTCTTGGACTTATTGTCTTTATTATATGATCCCATATGGGTCACACGCCTAAGCTAACGGGAAAATACGAAGGAACGGTTTAGCAGAAGTACGGTAAAAGTGCTAGGCATTTACTGTGTTTAGAGAGACTAAAGGGCCTGATTAAATCCAAGGGATTTAATCAGAACTGAGAATTGGGCCCAAAAGCCCATGAGAACTAGAAGGGATTTTAATGAATAAAATCAGACCTAGCTCTCTAATTTTCTCAGCCCCTGCGCCCCCAACTCTCTCTCTCTGCGCCTCCTTCTTGCTCGGTCTAGCAGCCACTTTCCTGTTCGTGCGTGTGTGAGCCTTTGGAGGATCCATCGCTTGGTGGTTCTGCTGATCTCTGACCCGTACCTTCCATTCCGCTGCATAAACAAGGTAACAGGTGAGATCTATTATGTTTCTAATCAAGAGAACCTAGATCTGCATGTTTAGTAGGATGAATCAATCTGAGAATTGAATCAGGAGACACTAAACGATACAACAGTGGTATCAGAGCCATTGGTTCTGTTAGTTTTTCTTGTTTAGAATCATGTTTAGGATTGTTTAAGAAGTGTTTTGAATCAATCTACTGATAAGGAAAAACACTTAAGAAACAAAGAATTAAAACCTAAACAAACAAGAAATCGCATGATCCAATCTATATGAATTGGTATGCGTTGGAATGATGATCGCCAAAGGATCACCATGTCCGGATCGAGCGACGCGAGGTGAACCGATCGCATGGATCGATCGATCGCATGGATCGAACCGCTCGCGTCCCGTCTCGATCACAACCCGAGCTCGTCCAGCATCTCTCGGCCACAATCGCTTGATCATGGGCCGACCGATCGCATGGATCGCGTCTCGTCCCGACGCACGGCCCGGCTGTCCCGATCGCTCGGCGATCGCGTGAAGCACCGTCCTGCGTCCCGAGCCATCCCGAACGATCGTCCCGTCCAGCAGCCGTCCCGATCGTGGATCGAACACGTGCTGGCTTGCGGCTATCGTGATCGCGTGAAGCTCACGGCTAGGTCGTGATCGGTTCACGTGATCAATCGTTTCGGTTCGGTTTAAGGCTCGGTTTAATTTTAATAAAATTAATCGTCACGGTTTAATAAACAGACTTAATAAATTTATTAAGTTCTGGTTAAACCGGGATAAGAAATCCAAAGTCGAAAAATTGGATTTTGTGCCTAAACCAGTGATTTTCTAATTTGATTTGGTTGGACCAAATAAATTGAGAAAATCCGGTTTAGTAAATAACCGGTTGACAATTGTGGTCATCGTAGTAATTAATTTTGGTTAAGACCAATTTTAATGAACCAGACCGGTTATGTCATTTAATTGGGCAATTGGGTTATGTCTTGGACATAGACAAATTCTTGGGCCTCGGGCCAAGAAGTTAAAACAATTGGGCCAATTATTTGAGTCTTTTCTTAAGAATTAATTTAAAATTTATTTTTATAAAATTATAAAAATCGATTTTTAAATTAATAAGTTTCCAAAATTTTGAAATAGAAGTTTCTAGATTTGCATGTTTTGGATTTTAGGAAATTTCTATAATTAAAAGTTTCTAATTTTAGAAAGTTTCCAAAAAATAGTAGGTTTCCCAAAATGGAAAGTTTCCCAAAATAGTAATCTTCTATTTTGGGATGAAATTTTAATAAACCTACAAACCTCAAACAATATCAAGCGTTGGATGTCTTGTCCAGTCTATGTCAGCTGTCGAAGTCCATTCAATTGTATTCATGGCCTTACAGTGTGAGGGTGTCTATTTTTGCGTGGGTAAGACGGTTTGTGATTCATAAATGTCATTGGGAGTCCCAGACATTAGTGATTGCATGACTGTATAGTCTGGTTTTCTTGACTAGGCCATCGGGAGTCCCGGGCCTTGAGACATCAGAGTGGATTGGGCCTCGGGCCCAGATTCACAACCAAGAGTTATATCACGGATATAATTAGCCGAGATAGGGCTTACCGATATAAGCTAAGGTTGGGTGACGGCCAGTGGCCCACTTTAATCTTAGTTATATGTGGATCTTGGAATCATTATATTCTATTGAGGGTAACTTATGTTATTGAATATAATGCGTGATTAATCATATTAAATTTAATACGAGATTAATCATATTGAACATATTAACTAAAATCCTTTTTATCTTATATATTTCAGCTATGACTACTACAAGCACACAAAACACATTCTCAATCCGGTCTGTTCTCGAGAAGGAGAAGCTGACTGGAACGAACTTCCTGACGTGGTCAAGGAACTTGAGGCTGGTCCTCAAGCAGGAGAAGAAGGATTATGTCCTTCGTGATCCCCTCCCCGAGAGGCCTCCTGCCAATGCCGCCAGGACTCTGCATAATGCTTGGGAAAAGCATTCGTCAGATGAAAATGATGTCTAT
The DNA here is from genome assembly GCA_030180135.1 of Orychophragmus violaceus. Lineage (NCBI taxonomy): Eukaryota > Viridiplantae > Streptophyta > Magnoliopsida > Brassicales > Brassicaceae > Orychophragmus > Orychophragmus violaceus. Next base: position 22,252,651 of record CM058235.1, read on the forward strand.
TGCCTGATGTTGGCGACAATGACTGCTGAGCTGCAAATGCAGTTCGAGAGTGTGTTGTCACCCATCGAGATAATGGCAAGCCTGAAATCACTTTTTCAGGAGCAGGCAAGGACTGAGAGGTTCCAGACCGTTAAGAACCTCTTAGACTGTAAATTGGCTGCAAATGCGGCAGTGAGTCCTCATGTCTTGAAGATGATGGGTTATCTCGATCATCTTCAGAAACTCGACTGCCCTATCAGCCAGGAACTTGCCTGCGACATCGTTCTGCAGTCTTTACCTGCAAGCTATGATCAGTTCATTCTGAACTTTAATATGCATGGCTTGAGTAAGACATTGCCTGAGCTTCACGGAATGCTCAAGACTGCAGAGCCCAACTTGAGGAAAACAGCCAAGGACCCCAATGTGCTAATGGTGCAAAAGGGCAAGGGCTTTAAGAAATCCTCTGCCAAGGACAAAGGAAAGGCTAAGGCTGTCCACGTCTCGGACAAGGACACGCCAAAGCCCAAGCCCAAATCCAAGGCTGGGCCTACTGACATCTGCAGGTTCTGTAAAGAACCAGGGCATTGGAGGAGAGAATGTAAGAAATTCCAAGAAGGTCTAAAGGAATTGAAGAAGAAGACTCTCGAGACTTCTTCATCAGGTATTTTTGTTATAGAAGTTAATACAACTACTTCTGATAATACCTCATGGGTTATGGATACTGGTTGTGGGGCTCATATTTGTACTAATATGCAGGCACTCAGCAACAGTAGAAGGCTGAAGCAAGGACAAGTGGAGCTACGAGTTGGGAATGGAGCGAAAGTTCCTGCACTAGCTGTAGGCACATACTTGTTGTCTTTACCTTCGGGATTGGTTTTAGAACTCAATAATTGTTATTTTGTACCTGCGATAAGCAGAAATATTATTTCAATTTCTTTGTTGGATTTGGAAGGTTATGATTTTTCAGTTAAGAATAAATTATGTTCCTTCAATCGCAACAATTTGTTCTATGGTTGTGCCCCTCTTACGAATGGGCTTTACATACTTGATCAATCCGCGCCAATTTATAACATTGATACCAAACGGTTCAAACCTAATGAGGAGAACCGAACGTTTCTATGGCATTGTCGTTTAGGGCACATCAGCGAGAAACGCATCAAGAGGCTCCATACGAATGGACTTCTTGGCTCATTTGACTTTGAGTCATGTGAGAAATGCGAATCCTGCATGATGGGCAAAATGACACGGGCCCCCTTTAATAAACCTAACGAGAGGGCCAGTGACTTATTGGGCTTGATACACACTGATGTGTGTGGCCCAATGTCCACAAATGCAAGAGGAAACTATCAGTACTTCATTACCTTCACTGATGATTTCAGTAGGTATGGATATGTTTATTTAATGAAACATAAGTCTGAATCTTTTGAGAAGTTCAGAGAATTCCAAAATGAAGTACAGAACCAACTTGGCAAAAGCATTAAGGCTCTTCGGTCCGACCGAGGAGGAGAATACTTAAGCCAAGAATTCAGTGATCATCTAAGAGAGTGTGGGATCGTGTCCCAACTCACTCCTCCTGGAACACCTCAATGGAATGGTGTGTCTGAGAGGAGAAATCGGACCTTATTGGATATGGTTCGATCTATGATGAGTCACACAGACCTTCCAATATCCCTTTGGGGATATGCTCTGCTAACAGCAGCGTTCACTCTAAATAGAGCGCCATCGAAAGCAGTAGCAAAGACACCATATGAATTATGGACTGGAGTGGCTCCAGTGCTGTCTTATCTAAGAATTTGGGGTTGTGAAGCCTATGTCAAGAGATTAATCTCAGACAAGCTTACACCAAAGTCTGATAAATGCTACTTCATTGGTTATCCGAAGGAAACCAAGGCTTATTACTTCTATCTACGTTCCGAGAACAAGATCTTTGTTGCCCGGGATTGTAACTTTCTTGAGAGGGAGTTTCTCTCTAAGAAAGACAGTGGGAGTAAGGTACTGCTTGAAGAAATTCAAGATGAACAGGATACTGCTCAACCTAATGAGGAAGAGCAGCAGGAGGACCTACAAGAAATTGTAGAGCCTGAACCTGTGGTACCTGAAGTTCGAAGATCCGGGAGGATCCGTCACGAACCCGAGAGATATCAAGGATTCCTCGTGACTAACTGTCATGATCTTCTGATCACTGATGGTGATGAACCATCGAACTTCAATCAAGCCATGATGGGCCCAGATTCCTCTAAGTGGCGTAAAGCCACTGATTCCGAAATGGACTCCATGTCGGTCAACCAAGTGTTTTCGTTGGTTGACTTACCCGCTGGTGTAAAAGCCATGGAGTGCAAATGGATCTTCAAGAAGAAGATTGACGTGGATGGAAATGTCCAGATTTATAAAGCCAGGTTGGTGGCAAAAGGTTTCAGACAAGTTCACGGTGTGGATTACGATGAAACCTATTCTCCAGTGGCAATGATGAAATCTATTCGGATTCTACTAGCAACTGCAGCTTTTCATGATTATGAAATTTGGCAGATGGACGTGAAAACCGCCTTCCTGAATGGAATTCTGGAAGAGGATGTGTATATGACACAACCTGACGGTTACATAGATCCAAAGAATGCTGGGAAGGTATGCAAGATTCATAAATCCATTTATGGATTGAAGCAAGCATCGAGGAGCTGGAATCTTCGTTTTGATGAAGCGATCAAGCAATTTGACTTCATCAGAAACGAAGAAGAACAATGCGTGTATAAGAAAACTAGTGGGAGCAAGATAGTATTTCTTATTCTGTATGTCGATGACATACTGCTTCTCGGAAACGACGTTCCAATGCTGAAGTCAGTAAAGGACTGGCTTGGAAGTTGTTTTTCCATGAAAGACATGGGTGAAGCCGCATACGTTCTTGGAATCAGGATCTACCGGGATAGATCTAGAAGGCTGATAGGCTTGTGTCAAGATTCATACATTGACAAAGTCCTACAAAGATTCAGCATGAAAGATTCCAAGAAGGGCTTCACGCCAATGGTACATGGCACAACGCTAAGCAAGAAGCAGAGCCCTACGACGGCTGCTGAGCTTGAGCGCATGAAGAATATTCCTTATGCATCTGCAATAGGATCTATCATGTATGCCATGATCTGTACTCGTCCTGATGTTGCTTATGCATTGAGCATGACGAGTAGATACCAGTCAAATCCAGGTGAAAACCATTGGATTGCCGTCAAGAACATCCTGAAGTATCTAAGACATACTAAGGACAAGTTCTTGGTATACGGTGGAAGTAATGTGCTTGAAGTCAGTGGATTCACGGACGCAAGTTTCCAGACAGACCAAGATGATTTCCGGTCACAGTCCGGTTATATCTTTTGTCTGAATGGCGGTGCAATCAGTTGGAGAAGCTCCAAGCAAGACACCGTTGCTGATTCCACTACAGAAGCTGAATATATCGCCGCTTCAGAAGCAGCGAAGGAAGCTGTTTGGATACGAAAGTTCATTATTGAACTAGGTGTGATACCAAATGCGGCTGAGCCTCTGGCACTGTTTTGTGATAACAATGGTGCTATAGCTCAGGCAAAGGAACCAAGATCACACCAGAAATCCAAGCATGTCCTAAGAAGATTTCACTTGATACGTGACATCATTAATAGAAAGGAAGTCAAGATCAGCCGAGTTCAAACTGATGATAACGTCGCTGATCCGTTGACAAAGCCACTCCCAAGACCTAAGCTCGAGTTCCTAACTGAAGCTGTAGGCATTAGAGACATTGAAATGTAATCTAAATTTGAGTGGGAGTGTGAGGGCTTTATTTAGTTATTTGATATGTTCTTGTAAAACATTTTATGTTTAATGAAATTATTATTTCAAGATTATTTTAACTGTGATGAAATAATCGTTCCAAAGTGATATGAACCATTTTATAGGTCATCAAAATAAGTGACTTGATCTTGAGTTATCAAAGTCATTTAGCTTGATCATGAGACCCTATATTTGATAGATGGCTTATATCATAATGTCCCTAGTCGAAGGTTGTTGAAATTGGAACACCAACAACCGTGTGAGACTAGATTGGTATGTGACTTATGACAAAGTCTCAATGTGTCATAGATGCGCGGCATCAAAGTCAGTACATAGGTGTATGTAGGGTACATACGACCGGACAAGACCCGATTATAAGAACTCTTCAGGATATTTATATATGTGTCATAAGAGATTCTTACTACGACTATAGAGTATAGTCCTTAGACCTGAGTTCGCATGCATGTGACTGCACATGAACTAATGCGCTTTGATCATTGTCTAATGCTGTCGTTAAGTGATAGTTATAAGGACCTTGTTTGGGTGTATTATGAAATAAGTAGTTTACAGTGATGGAACAAGACGGGATTTGTCCCTCCAATATAAATGGAGTGAATATCTCTAGGCCAATCGGAGATTTGAATACTGGAAAATGCATGGCCATGCTCAAACGGACTTTCCCGAGTCGTTTGGATTGTCAGTATCAAATCAGAGTCCGATGAACATGATTAGCCTTAATAAGGATGACACTCATCTTGCCTTATGACTAATCGAGATATTGAGACAAAAGGATTATGAATACAGAGATTCCAGTTCAAGTGGGAGATTGTTGGAATTATGTCCAGTAATCTCTGTACTGTCTCTAGAAAGTAAGAGTATGTCAATGATCAGACATAAGTCATATAATACTGGGGATCATGATGGCTTGCTAGAGTCCGCTCATGATCTATAAGTCTTGGACTTATTGCCTTTATTATATGATCCCATATGGGTCACACGCCTAAGCTAACGGGAAAATACGAAGGAACGGTTTAGCAGAAGTACGGTAAAAGTGCTAGGCATTTACTGTGTTTAGAGAGACTAAAGGGCCTGATTAAATCCAAGGGATTTAATCAGAACTGAGAATTGGGCCCAAAAGCCCATGAGAACTAGAAGGGATTTTAATGAATAAAATCAGACCTAGCTCTCTAATTTTCTCAGCCCCTGCGCCGCCAACTCTCTCTCTCTGCGCCTCCTTCTTGCTCGGTCTAGCAGCCACTTTCCTGTGCGTGCGTGTGTGAGCCTTTGGAGGATCCATCGCTTGGTGGTTCTGCTGATCTCTGACCCGTACCTTCCATTCCGCTGCATAAACAAGGTAACAGGTGAGATCTATTATGTTTCTAATCAAGAGAACCTAGATCTGCATGTTTAGTAGGATGAGTCAATCTGAGAATTGAATCAGGAGACACTAAACGATACAACACAAGCTCTCGGGTCAAATCTCCAAAATGCTCCAATAAGCTCCATAATCACCACTTTAGCTCCAAACGTGCGTGTACCTAATAAAACCTGTAAAAGACTCTAAAGAAACACAAATAGACTCTAAAACAGACTTATATCATGGCATAAAACCGGTAAAAACCATGATATATCATAAAGCGGGAATAGATCCAGGGCGGGAGTGAAGCTTGGGTGGGATAGAGTGTTTGTCTGCATTCACAGCAATGAAATTAGGAGGATTGAGTTTAGAGGATGCATACCTTCACTTTGGTGGATGTCTGATGTTTGGAGCTTTCTGCTTATGAGAAGTTGCACGTTCTAGAGATGTTAGAGTAGATTCCTGAGGAACCACCATCTTCTCTTCTCCAATATCAGACATTGTAGCCTCACAAATCTGAGCTTCTTGTTATAGCTGAACACTGAAGGCTTGACAATCAATTGTGGATTTTCGCAGCTTATCCATCTTGAAATGTAGAGGCTTATCTCCCGGGTGGAGATCAATAAGACCATGACTCACATCAATCACTGCTTCAGCCGTAGCTAAGAAGGGTCTGCCAAGTAGCAAAGGATCATCCGGTTCCATATCATATTTCAGCACCATGAAGTCTGTTGGAATCAAGTAGTTTCCAACTCTGATATGGATGTCCTCAAGAACTCTGGGATACTCTTCGATCGATCATCAAGGATTAGAGAGATCCTAGTTTGTTTAAAGTACAGCAACCCCAACCTCACAGCCACAGAGTATGGCATAAGATTCACACCAGATCCCAAATCACACAGAGAGTGTTTGAAGTTGTCCTCGAAGAATGAGCAGTCTAGCGCAAAGACTCCTGGATCTGGAAGCTTCTCTTGAATCTGATTCAGTAGCACAAAACTGACTCGCTTAGATACAATCATCATCCCTTCTTTCAAATCTCCGTCAGTAGATATAATCTTCTTTGCATATCTCTGCACACAAGGATGAACTCGCGAAGCATCAGCTGGTGCAGTTTCATTTAGCTTCTTATCCATCACCACCATGCATTTGACCACATTCTGCTCATGTTTAGACCTCATAGGAACTCTGGGGAACGGTATAGGAGGTTTGTAGACCTTTTCCTTAGCAAAAACATCATATTTAGACAAAATTGGGTCTGCCCGATCATAGCGTCGACCGACGCAGAAGTGGTGTCGGTCGACACTAAGTGATGTCGACCCTTCAGTGTCGAGCATGGTCGATTTCCGTTTGTCATGAGAAATCGAAATTGCCGTCAGAACTGCGTGACGACCAACACTAAGAGGGTGTCGATCGACACTGAGGGATTTTACCAAAAGATCAATGTCGATCTCTGTCGATTTTGGTCCGTCGAAACTCTTGAACTCTGGGCTTTCAAGGGGTGTCGACCGACACTGAGGTGGAGTGTCGGGCGACGCTGAGTCTGCAACTACGGATTTTCAACTGTTATCCACGATTTTCACAGTCTTAACCTCAAATTCTTCTTCCTGAATTAACCTATCTTCAACTTGAACTAAGATAGCATTGACGTGGGCATTTTTGAGTATACTTCCCCTTGATTGAGCTTGAAATCTGACCCACTTGTGTATCCAGTTGCCTCATTTGAGTGTTCAAGGACTCAAACTTCCCATTCAAATAAGTGTACACGGCATCAAGCTTTGAGTTGAAGGACACAGTGGTCTGTTGTTGTCCCTCAAGAAGCTGCTCCATCCTGGCTTCCAATCTGCTCTCATGTGTAGGTGCAGGAGGTTCTTGGTAAGAAGAAACATCATAGTTCCTTGATAAGGAATTGCTCTGCTGCGGGAAAGGCTTCTGAGTGCCATATTTTTGAAATCTAGTTCCTCCAATGTAATTCACAGCTTCTTGTGCACACTATCCAGTCTCAGATGCCTCATGTGGCTGTTTCTTCCCAATCAGAATGCTGTGGACAGAGTCAATCATGTTTCTCATCTCAGCTATCTGTGAGCTATCAACTTTTCCACCAGATTTTTGCCTCTCCAGATCAGCATTCTTGACACTATTACTAGTTACCAAGTTATCAATAAGCTCCTTGGCTTCTTCTGGAGACTTAGTGTAGTAGTTTTTATTACTTTTTGCGTCCATAGCCATATGATACCACAAATCCATACCTCTGAAAAAGATGATCAACAGCTAAACCTCAGAGAAACCATGGTGTGGACAATCTATTTGGTACCTCTTGAATCTCACTCAAGCTGCTTTAAAAGGCTCTGTAGATCCCTGCTTGTAGGTCAAGAGATCCTGTCTAAACTGATCAGATCTAGCATCATCATAAAAGTGTCTAAGGAATCATCTTTTGACTGCATCCCAAGTGGTCAAAGATCTTGGTGGTAGTTGTTTCAACCCGTGAGCTGCTTCTCCATTGAGAGAAAATGGGAAGAGCTTGCAGAAAAGATAATCAAATGAGACTCCCTCAGCCTTAATACTACTAGCCAATTCGTCGAAGGTCTCTATGTGATCCATAGGATGCTCGCTAGAGAGACCATGAAACTGATGCTGCCCAACCAATGCGTAGTACTCTGGCTTCAACTCAAATTCAGCTCCGGTAAATGGAGGTGGTCGAATCGCAGATCGATTAGCGTAGAACTGATATGGTCTGTTATAGTCAGCAAGTGTCTTCTTGTGACTAGCTTCCTATTGTGCATGTTCCGCGCCCATGGCAACATCTGGCATGATGGGGTTTCCTTCCCCATCCAGTTTTTGACCCTTTGCGTTGAATATATGACCCTCCTGGTCTCGTAAAATGTCGTTTTCACTGCGAATCAGAATCACAGGTTCCATAGAAAATATCCTGCTAAGAGTTCAAGCGCTTGGTATCTCTGGTCGCGCCTGGTGTCGATCGATTCTTAGAGCGTGTCGATCGACACTGAGCGGTTCCTACAACACCAAAGAAACAAGAACGTGACTAAAACAAGAAAATTAAAAATACTTAGTCTAAATTCTAATACTGAATCTATCGGCGAACTCAAATGATAGGTCAAGAAATATCCCTATTCTACAGCAAGTGCACAGTTATGCAATCGTAGTATAAAGGGTATCGAATCCACAGAGTCTCTAGTTCACGCGATAGATTGTATGCAATCGAATTAAGCTAAGCAAGGCAGATGGAAAGAAGTAAATAAAGCAAGTAAGCAAACAATGTGTTATCAATGAACGAAGGCGCTAGACTTAGGGAAGTTCTCAGGAAATCAGGATATCAGGCAACAAATAATCAGGATTCAATCTATTAGCGTTCTTGAACTAGAGTCACAGAAGTAAAACTAACCAGCTCTCGCTGCGATAATTATCTATGTCTAACAACCTAGCAAGCCAACTCTCGTTGCGAATCCTAGAGTTCTAAACATGCATTAGTTCCAAGTTCGTTCGTTCACAATTCCTCTAGACCAAATCTCTTTGCGAATAGATAAATTGCTCACCTAAATCCTTTCTAGCTAATTAACCAACTTTCGTTGTGAAAATCAACATAATATCAGTAATCTAAATGGCCAGTTCAGATTAAGCGTTAAGAACGATTAAGATGAAGAACTAAATGATGAATCCAAATTAATCAATTACTCTAACATTCCTAGAAATCCTTAACGAGAATCCCTAACCTAACAAGAGATCTACGCAGACATATCAATCTTCACAAAAGACATAGTCGAAATAGATATCATATATAAAACCAAAAGAGTAAGAACAGGGGTTCAAAATCTCCTCTCTCTCGAGAACAAGACCAGCCCCAAATCTCCTAATCTAATAGAATAATCTGTAGAATAAAACTTAGCCTCACAAGTGGCTGTAAAACCTAATTAATAGCTAAAACACGATTTGAGTCTTCTTGTAAATATGGGAAACTTCTAGGTAAATCTTGTAAATCTCCAAAAGCTGTATTTTTGATGGGCAGGAATTTCGTCCTTTAGTAGTGTCGACCGACACCAAAGTGGTGTCGACCGACACCAAGTGCAGACGTACCCAGTGATCTCTGTGAAATCCATGTATGCTGTCAAATCACTCCAAAAGCTCACAGAATCTCCAGATAAGCTCCAAATGTACCTAAACCTGCAAAGGACTCTAAAGACTCCAAATACAAGGTTAAAGACTCAATATATATATCATGGTTGAAAACCTAGAAAAACCATGATATATCACTATCCAAGAGCCAATTGTTGACTTAGTGTTGAGGTGGAAAAGCAATATGAGCTTGAGATTTCCACAGTTGTTGTGAAAAACTAGGAGGTGGAGTAGGAACTGAGAATTGTTGCATGTTTTGCTGCGGTTGACTGTGTAATCCATCAGTGTGATTGTGTAACATGAGAGTTTCCTTGTTTGATGAGGTGACACCATTAGCAGTGATTGAAAGCTGAGGTTGCTTAGAGTAGAGGTTGTTGATGGATATACTGATGGCTGTTTAGGAAGCCGTTGTTGGTGCAAGATTTGTTGATTTGGATTAACACATGAGTTTGCCTCTTGGACGAGATAACGCCATCGGAAATGAATGAAAATTCCATTAAAAACGGCGTTGTTTAATGAAGAGGAAAAAAAGGAAAGAAAAAAAAAATAGGTCTTTTGGAACTATGGCTCTAATACCATATAAGTTTAAATACTTTTTTGATCAATATTATTCACAAACATCACAAATATATATACAAGTATGAGAATGTTATATAATAAAATAATTATAGAAAGTAAATTTTATCCATTGTGTTGTGATTGAGTATATCCTTAACATAGCGGACCTGGGACCATCTCAAACATGCAAACCAAGAAACACCAAACTACAAAAGATGAAGAAAGATTGGATCTATATCAGAGCAAAACTACAATAGAAAACTAGTAGAAACACTACAATTCTCTCTAACGGGAGATGGCACACTACCGACGGAAAACAAAACCCAAAAATATAGAAAAAAATTTAAAGAAAAGAAGGAGAAAAGGATGAAAGAGAAAATCATTCTTGAACTAGAGTCACAGAAGTAAAACTAACCAGCTCTCGCTGCGATAATTATCTATGTCTAACAACCTAGCAAGCCAACTCTCGTTGCGAATCCTAGAGTTCTAAACATGCATTAGTTCCAAGTTCGTTCGTTCACAATTCCTCTAGACCAAATCTCTTTGCGAATAGATAAATTGCTCACCTAAATCCTTTCTAGCTAATTAACCAACTTTCGTTGTGAAAATCAACATAATATCAGTAATCTAAATGGCCAGTTCAGATTAAGCGTTAAGAACGATTAAGATGAAGAACTAAATGATGAATCCAAATTAATCAATTACTCTAACATTCCTAGAAATCCTTAACGAGAATCCCTAACCTAACAAGAGATCTACGCAGACATATCAATCTTTACAAAAGACATAGTCGAAATAGATATCATATATAAAACCAAAAGAGTAAGAACAGGGGTTCAAAATCTCCTCTCTCTCGAGAACAAGACCAGCCCCAAATCTCCTAATCTAATAGAATAATCTGTAGAATAAAACTTAGCCTCACAAGTGGCTGTAAAACCTAATTAATAGCTAAAACACGATTTGAGTCTTCTTGTAAATATGAGAAACTTCTAGGTAAATCTTGTAAATCTCCAAAAGCTGTATTTTTGATGGGCAGGAATTTCGTCCTTTAGTAGTGTCGACCGACACCAAAGTGGTGTCGACCGACACCAAGTGCAGACGTACCCAGTGATCTCTGTGAAATCCATGTATGCTGTCAAATCACTCCAAAAGCTCACAGAATCTCCAGATAAGCTCCAAATGTACCTAAACCTGCAAAGGACTCTAAAGACTCCAAATACAAGGTTAAAGACTCAATATATATATCATGGTTGAAAACCTAGAAAAACCATGATATATCACTATCCAAGAGCCAATTGTTGACTTAGTGTTGAGGTGGAAAAGCAATATGAGCTTGAGATTTCCACAGTTGTTGTGAAAAACTAGGAGGTGGAGTAGGAACTGAGAATTGTTGCATGTTTTGCTGCGGTTGACTGTGTAATCCATCAGTGTGATTGTGTAACATGAGAGTTTCCTTGTTTGATGAGGTGACACCATTAGCAGTGATTGAAAGCTGAGGTTGCTTAGAGTAGAGGTTGTTGATGGATATACTGATGGCTGTTGAGGAAGCCGTTGTTGGTGCAAGATTTGTTGATTTGGATTAACACATGAGTTTGCCTCTTGGACGAGATAACGCCATCGGAAATGACTGAAAATTCCATTAAAAACGGCGTTGTTTAATGAAGAGGAAAAAAAGGAAAGAAAAAAAAAAGGTCTTTTGGAACTATGGCTCTAATACCATATAAGTTTAAATACTTTTTTGATCAATATTATTCACAAACATCACAAATATATATACAAGTATGAGAATGTTATATAATAAAATAATTATAGAAAGTAAATTTTATCCATTGTGTTGTGATTGAGTATATCCTTAACATAGCGGACCTGGGACCATCTCAAACATGCAAACCAAGAAACACCAAACTACAAAAGATGAAGAAAGATTGGATCTATATCAGAGCAAAACTACAATAGAAAACTAGTAGAAACACTACAATTCTCTCTAACGGGAGATGGCACACTACCGACGGAAAACAAAACCCAAAAATATAGAAAAAAATTTAAAGAAAAGAAGAAGAAAAGGATGAAAGAGAAAATCATAATATAAATATAATAATATATGTATAAAATATTTACAAATTAAAATAAAATAGATCCTCCTTAGTTTCTTTTTTTTTCCCTTACGGCAAACATAAATTTATTAAAAGCCCATAGTGCAATAGATGATGTATTGCACTGGATATATCTTTTTTTTTTCATTGCACTTTTGTATCTTTCAAAAACTTCTCGCAATCTTGTATCTTTTTGTGGATCCCACCAATAGAAAGACAGATTTACCCCTCGCGCATAGGCAAGAAGATCAAATAACTTTATTGGCGGATAGGAGTCACACGATTTCACACGCTATCCTAACTATCCATCCCTTTTTATTATTATTATTTTCTCTTTTCTTTTTCCCCTCACTCTTTTTTTTAACACTGTTTTATTATATCTGGTGTGATACAAATTACAACATTGAAGAAGTTTGATGTATGAAATACTATCACAAACTATTGGTCTTTCTTCACTACAATGATGTGAAGATAACAATATCCAAGACACAATAGTGATAGCATACAACATGATTCCCGAAACCAAGTAAAGTAAAAGTAAGGTGTTCCCGATCCTACACTAGCAGACGGACTTCCAATATCTTTTACGACAAACGATAATTCTCATAACTGAGATGAGTCTTCTCATCTTCCTTCGGATATGACTTTTCTGAAGTTTCCGTTAAGCAAGCTTGAAACAATTACATACCAGATAGGTAGGAAATATCGACAGTACCTCCCACAAAACATCAAACACACACCAAGCACAAACCAAAAAACGAAAAAAAGAAACCCTTACAACATGGCTAGAACATTCCTTCAAGATGACAAAGCACTTGAAACACCGATTTAAATTGAAAATTGGATTAACAAATCAACGAAATTTCGGACAAGCCGTACCGAAGATCAAGTAGATCCGGACATTCCGTGGTTAATTCCAAATTCAAGATCGGTAAGAAATCCATAAACACACAAAATCATCACCATCAACTTCATAACCAAAAGAAAACAAGAACCAACAATAATTGAGACTCCATACCGTAGGTTTAGGCTGTTAAAATCCAAACCGTGACCAAAACCTGTTGAGCATGGAACCTGCCAAAAGGAAGAAGGAGAGAGCGCAACAAGAGATCCGTACACCGACTGACACAGAGAACACCGACCGTAATCTTACGAGGAAGATCTAAGATACCCGTATAACACTGAACCCGCAACGGCTCCTCCACACCTAACGCATCACCACCATAACACCACAAGGCTTGGACGGCATATCCACAGAGAGAAAAGGAGAGAGTAGATCAGAGCCACCGGAGAGCCAACCAAGCTTGAAAATCAACGAAAAAGAGAACCGGGGGAGATGGGGCGGCAACCTATCACGCTCAAGCGCTGGAAAGAGGTTCCGGACACCGGAAATAGGCTGACGCAGAAGGTAGATCTTGTTTTATGGCAGAGAGGAGTTTTCCAGATCTCGAGAGAGAAACGTGAAAAAGTGTTTTGCAACTTGAACTTTACATTTATTTTACCCCCTCACCATTTTTTGACAGTTGGTAGGATGCCGGAGGTGAGATTTCCGGCCATATAGATCGACAAAATGGAGATAAAATTGGTCGATGTACCGGAATTCAAAAAAAAAAATCAGACTGGTTACATAAGTTTTGAATGGATAGTTTAGACTAGGAGTCCACAATATCGGCTATTCGTGGATACTACCACGACCATATCAAATGCTAGACACTTCTCATGGATAAGAGGTGGCCACTTCCTATCCATGGTAAGTGTATTGCATGTGATATGAACGTTGTAGTATCCACGAATATGCGATATTGTGGACACATAGTCTAAATTGTCCACTGATTCACTTACATGTGAACTGTGGATACATATTACAACGAGCCCCTCTATCCACTTAGAAAGCAACATTTCACGTGGCACTTGTTATCCATTGAGAGCGTTTAGCGTGTGATATGAACGTGACATTATCCATGAATAGCCGATACTGTAGAGACATAGTCTAGACTGTCCACTCGAAACTTCCGTATTAAGCCCGAATTTCATTTTTTGGAATTCCGGTACATCGACCGGTTATATCTATTCTGATGGTCTATATGGCCGGAAACCTCAACTCCGCTATCCTATCCACCGTTAAAAAATGAGGGGTTAATAAAAAAGGTAAAGTAAGAAAGAAAGTGAAAGGGAAAAGAAAAGAAAAGAAAAAAAAAGGATGGATAGTAAGGGATAACGTGTGACCACTATCCACAGGCTATTCTCATCTGTAGGGTAAAGTAGTCTTTTTAAAGGTGAGACCCACAAAAAAATACAAGATTACAACAAGTTTTTGAAAGATACAAGATTGCTATTAAAAAGATAAAAAGATACATTGAATACAATATATTCATGCAATAGATGGTAATACATACATACATACATACAGTCCAAATGAAAGAAATCCAAAATCAATTAACACGGGACAAACAAACACGTAACCAAACACATGTTAAGAGATTAAGTGAGTAAACACCATGTGGCTCTATTTTTTCAGAAGCAAACGCCTCTGTGAGCATCGCCGGCGCTCCACCTCCGTTATGAAAGACCCCAAACAACACCACAACTTCTCCACATCCACGCCATGAAACTCTACCGCTATCAAGAGCATGTACCACTGCGACCTTCTCCTTCCCTCACAATAAATGTCGCATAATAAAATCCATGCCTTTACCCTCCGCTCTGTGATTGCCAAAACCATGTGCTTCGATGGTGGTTAATCCGCAGCAAGATTAAAACCACAAGGATGAAGAACTTTTGGACTCGTTCAACTCGATCGGGTAGAGAACTACCGACTCTAAACACTCGACAACGAGGATGAAAAGAGAATGAGATCTACAAGTTCGAGATGGAAAGCACCGAGGAAAAGATTGAAAAGATTCCGAAAAACAGTCGGAAGAAAACATTCGAGACTACTCGGAAGATGAGCCGGACATATAGTATGAATTTATTGAAACCTAATTCTGATAGACCGCATATACATACAAATGAACCCTCCTCAAAAGGGATAAACGAAAAGGAATTGCAAAACTAAAAGAAAAAAACAAAAATGATCGGACCGCCGGCGCAGTGGAAAACCATAACCGATGGCCGAAGTTGAAAAAACTAGAGGAAAGTTCTGGTTAGAAGATGATCGTCCTTAGTTTCTAATAAGCAAAAAACCAAAATTTACGAAGTACCAAAAAGGTAAATTTACATATGGTTTTTAACGGAGTGAAAAAGCTTTCTAACGGCAAAAAAAAAGGTTTTTAAACGGCTTCTCTCGCGTCACCTCCTTCTGTCGATTCAGCCATAGCCTATACGGCTGCTTCACCCAGATTTCCTCATCCTTAATAGGTTTGAACCAAAACCCTAATTCTATCTCCCTTAAAGAAAACTCTTCTATCAATCGAGTTTCTCTTCTTCTCCCGCTAGTTTCCGCTTCCATTTCATAACCTCCTGTGGATTTTATGATTTCTCATCTCGAACCCTAATTTTCAATCCATCGGATTGTACTGTTCTATCTTTTGGGCAATTAGTGGTTAGTCTAGGATTTTCGATTAAAGATTTCATTTATTTTTTGTTTGCTTCATCTTTTTTAGGTATCTTTCCCTTTGTTTATCCATCGAAAGTCAGGAGAAGCTTGTTGGTTATCTCGATCTTTGTTTAATTTGCTATTGTTTGCTTGAGAAAAAGTAAGATGGCTGGAGGTGGAAACAGGAGAGACGAAGGATCGATTACGATTCAGAGCACCAATTTGTTTGCAGCTTTGGACACTCGCAAGAAGAAGAAGAAGACAGACAAAGCAGGTAAGAGCAAAGGGTCCTCTAAGTCTTCGTCAAGGCAAGATCTACCGGAGCCTGAGCCACAGGTTTTCTGGGCACCTGCGCCGTTGAAAGTTAAGTCTTGGGCTGATATTGATGATGATGAAGACGATGACTATTACGCTACCACTGCTCCTATCCAGTCTGGTTGGAGCACTTCTGAGCCTTCCCATACTAATGCAAAAGACACTCATGTTGAGGTCAGAAATCAGACCAATATATGTTTTTGTTGTGCCCTACTCAATCTAATGACGTCTATTTTCTTTCTCTTTTGCCTGAAATTGTGTCTCTGGTTCCTAAATTGGTCTCTATCCATTGCTTAACGATTCTCTTTGTGACTTGGGAACTATGAGATTTTTTATGGTCTGATCAATTATTTTAGAAGTATGTTTTGTTGTTATATTGCCTGTGGGTGAAAAGAAATTTGTTATCGTTGCTCATGCTGCTAATTGCTGAGCTAGTTGCTGTCACTTAGCCGTGGTAGCATTTACTTCCGTAGGCATGTTTAGTATATATGATTAGGTTTCTCCTTTTCCTATTTAAAAAGTTTTGTCCAGATTGCATGTGAGTTTCATGGTATCAGATGGGATTCTCTTGCTTTGATTGTCAGGAAAGCGAAAGTGAGGAAGACATTCTTGATGAAGGTGATGATGATGTGGAGGAAGAGCTTGAACAGGAAACAGAGGTCCAAGTTCATCCGGAACCAGAGCCTGAGGTGAAGAAAGCTCCTGCAGTTCCTGCACCTCCTAAAGAGGCAGAGAGGCAACTTTCCAAGAAAGAGAGGAAGAAGAAGGAACTTGCTGAGCTTGAGGCTTTGTTAGCAGATTTTGGAGTTGCCCCCAAGGAGAACAATGGCCAAGAGGACCCTCAAGGTACTTTTGTTTTCAAGTCGACATCTTCAGCAGTACTAATTACATGTGTTATTGACACAGCCAATGCAACTAATTGTTCCACACAAATGTGCTCTACCATAATACCTTAATGGCATTTCTAGTGTTCACTGCTTTAAAAAACAGGCTGTTTTGATCTGTCTAGCTTTTTGTTAATATAGATAGCTTGTGTGAGTTGTTTCACAGATGGAGAGGGAGAGAAGAAAGAGAATGCAGCAGGTGGGGAGTCAAAGGCATCAAAGAAGAAGAAAAAGAAGGATAAACAGAAGGAGGTAAAAGAATCTCAAGAACAACAAGCTAACCCGGATGCTGCAGATGAAGCTACTGGGTCTGAACCGACTGAGGAAGAATCTGCAATTGATGTCAAAGAAAGGATAAAAAAGATTGCATCCATGAAGAAGAAGAAATCAAGCAAAGAGGTGGATGCCGCAGCGAAAACTGCCGCACAGGAGGCAGCTGCAAGACGTGCAAAACTGGCGGCTGCAAAGAAGAAGAAGGAGAAGAACCACTATAACCAACAGCCTGTGCGGTAAAATCCTGAATCAACACCATTTTGATCTTTGATGGAAATACGAATATGAGCATGTATCTCGACGTATTTTGTTCATATGAGTCTCGCTCGGCCTTAATAAATGTTTTGAAGGTGTCTGGTTTTAGAGGTAAAAGACGTTATTGAATCCCTTTTTTCTAGTGATGAACAGGTTAAATTTAAAAACTTCTCTGGAAATTTTGATCACTTTTGTTTATTAAATCACAGACCGTTCTCTTCGATCATCTTCTGACGTATGGTTTGATAGTTGCTTTATGGTTTTGTCTCATGTTTTCTTTGGATTTTCGTGTGAGCCATCTTTTATCTCTTTGTTTCTTTGGTTAAATGGGAACAAGTTATATAGTATCTTTAATCTGTATATGAGATTGGGTTCTTACATTGAGACGCACTTATCATTAATACGAGAAGAACATACTAATTCACCATTACTTGCACTTAGTATTTAATAAAGACGGTTGGATATGGGTTTAACACCCATCCAAAGCCTATTGAAAATCTTAATAATCAATCACATCTCATATCGGCCCGCAAAGACAAGTCCGTTAAGGAGTCAACGGCCCAAAGAGAAGTCAGCGCACAAGCACTATAAATATGACCCTTCACTCTTTATTTTAGACATATTGTAACTTGCGAGAGTGCCGATCTACTTCTATAAAGCTCCGACCTCAAGCAATCTTTAGGGAGCACGTCATTAGACGGACTCCCAACTCGTACCATCCTGTTCACAGCTCGGCTTCGGCCTTAAGATCAATAAAGAACAGTTTCGACCTCACTTTTAATTTATATCTCATCTCGTAGTTCGGACATTTCAGATTGTAGCCCGTAATATTGACTAGGTCGAATTTCCGTAACAACAATTGACGCCGACTGTGGGGAAACGTAGAAATTTCTTTACGCTCTAAGACGAAGCCGAGATGACAGGACCTTTCTCGAACCAATACGAGCAAGCCCTGACCCCTCCTTCTCGAAATCTGCTCATCCAAAATACGAGCTCACTAAACTCGTTAGACGAAGTACATCTATCAGCCCTACCCAACGATTCTCATGGCAGTGGCATCGCGGCAGCCTACATCCCTCATAATTACGACCTAGGAAACGGAACTCTCAACGTCCAGGGCCGAGGTCCCTCTCCTCTCACCGAGACCCTAGAAGATCCGGTCGACAAACTGACCAGAAATAAGAACAGCCGCCCCGACCAACCCCACGAAGAAGAGCAAAGCACGTCGTTCACAGTAATAATAACAGGCACACCGGTCGGGCACCTCGAGGGAATCAAGCTGCCAATCTACGAAGGAACTTCAAATCCGCGCAGGTACCTGACGGCTTTCAACACCGCGCTAGCGCGAACGCGACTCCCCCCAGAAGAACGCGATGCCGGTTACTGCCGACTCTTCGTCGAAAAGCTAGGTGGCGCAGCACTCGACTGGTTCTTATCTCTGTAAACACATTCCATCGACAGTTATCACCAACTAACGACCGTCTTTCTCGAACATCACTCTGCGGTTGACCAAGAAGAAACTCCTAACAACGATCTCTGGACCATAAGCCAAGGACCGAAGGAATCTCTTAGATCGTATATAATAGATTCGAAGCCACCGCTTCCAGAGTCCCAACGACAAGTGAAGAGAGGCTCTAAGCACTGCGATATGGGCTCTAACACGAGTCGCCTCTCCGCTACGAGCTAATGACAAACAAAGCACGAACCCTCGAAGATGCCCTCTACCGAGCGTCAGCCTTCGCCGCAACCGAAGAAAAAAGGAACTTGCTGATGAAAAAGTTCTCCTCGACGGAGAGCATAAAAGAGCTCGCACAAGGGCGCCTCAGTGAAAAAAGGAAGAGGTCAGGGACCTACCGCAGCGTCATCCAACAACACCGGGCACAAAGCAAGCCCACACGAACCGACAACCAGGACCGGCTTTTCTGCACCTTCCACCAGCGATCCGGACACGACACCACCGAATGTCGGCACCTACAATGTCTCCTACTCAGCAAATATCAGAGCGAAGCGACGGCTCCAGCCGATCAAAGCACGCCAACGACCTCTCCCGAAACACAAGAAATGAAATAACAACCCATATGTGAAGAAGGGCAGTCGGAGCGGCCTGATCAGCGGTGGGAGAAAAAAGAAACGACTGTCGAAATACAGCCTAAACGAGTTCGCCGCAAAGACCGTGACAAAACCGACACAACAGGCGAACAAACTCACGCAACCAATAGATAATCGTCGACTCCAAATAGCTCGGAACAATCAACACAAGAACGCGCCCAGGACGTCAGCACACGAAGACGAGCAGACAGGACTTTCACGGCTAAATTGGGAAACAGCGAGGAAATTGTTCCCGCCACAGAAAACCGAGCAAATTTCGGAATAAGCCATAATGACTCACTTACCATCGAGTTCGGCTCCGGCGGGTAGAGGACCGTCAAAATCACGCTAGAACCAAACATCTCAGTCAACCTCGCCTTCCAAAGGACCCGCGAGCATCGAGACCGCGAAAGCTCTCCGCCAACCGCAACGGCGACACAACCGAGGTATTCAAGCTGCCTGGACATATCGAACAGGCAATCGCAACGAACAAAGCCAGGACAAATCTCACGACGAACAGAGAAAACGTGTCGATCAGCTCAAAGCACTCCAGCACCCTCTGAAAAGTGGCATCGCCAAACCACAACCACCCAAGGTAAAAGCAGGTTTTTCTTTCATGATTATTGTAAAGCCCAAAACGAACTACGCTCAACTTGATTTCTCTTCGGAGGGTACGTAGGCAACACGTATGGGGCGCAATCACCTTCATATTTTTAAAGCCAAAAATCTTTATACACTTTCGTACTACTTAGCCCCCTAACAACTAACTATCGACATTCTGGCCAAATGATCGATCAAATAAACACGTGTCCCATGCACAGTGACATATTGCGTCACATTTTTGTAAGCCGGGCCCAGAACCCGCACGAGCCTCTAGGAAAAGTTTCGTAAGCCGAACCTCCTTCGCACAATTATGTCCAGGGACTTCGCAGGATAATCCGAGCATGTACTCGCGCCTAAGTAACTTGACAGATGACAAGATAAGCCGAGCCTAAGCTCGCACTCACAAACATTTGTGTATAAATGGGCGAGCATTGTTTCTATTCGATAAAATCAAAGACAGGATAAGCCGGGCACGTACTCGCACCTAAAATTTGATCTCGCCCAAAGCCGAGAAACGACTCGCAAACAACACAAAAGAAATACGAGGAAGACAACAACGAATCTCCTTTTTCTTCAATACTATCAAAATTACAAGGAAACAAACGAAAGGAAAACGCAAAAACAAAAGAGTTTAATTTCTTGGAAGACGGTCTCGTCCGAACAAGGATTCAGGTCCCCCACTACAAGGGAAACCACAAATAAAACAGTGACGACGAACAAACGAAAAATCGCACAACAAGCGTTGCATCAAACGTTTGTTCCCTGCAAGGCCACCCTCAGAAAAGCAGAGGATCCGAGCGAAGGCAACAGACCAAAGTAGTCCAAGATGGGGTAAACGCCGGCCCCACTACACCAACCAGGCCCCAAGAATAGATCCCATGGATCACCTAGACAGTCTGACAGCGACCACGCCTCCCTCACCAAAAAAGAAGGAGAGCCAGCCCGACCCCGGCTCATTACTAAAATCAGAAACACATCGAAATCACCTTCAAACCTACAAGGAAAATGAATAAGAAAGACTCCTGGAATACTCCCAAGCATCGAGACTATTCGGCAGGGACGACGACTGACAGCCTCACGGCTAAGGTCCACCCGAACACGGTAGTTTACAAGCCAAAACATGGATCCAGTCTACAACACAAAAGAACAGGGAGAGCATTTATAATAAAAAGGAACGGTTTTCAAAGCAGCACAACGATTACCAACACAACCTTCAATGCAAAGACAAGTTTCGAAGAGCAATAAAGGCGAACGACGAAACCTCGGAAACCAATAAAAAATCCCCGAAGTATTCTTCGAGCAGTAAAACAAGATCACAAGGCAAAAACAAATCACATGAACAACATGATAAATGTTTACACATGGTAAGCAACCACCAAAGTCCACTACAAAAAAGGGGGGCAAGAAGGCCAAAAGCTGGGCACCTCCCATAACAAAACACAACCGCTTTAACTAAACACGTAATCAATCTAAAGAGCCCGGCTCCTCAGGGATAGTTGCAGCCTCAACAGACGGAGCGCCCACCTTGTCAATCCCCGCCACTCCGTCAATAATAGCACTGTCGGCGGAAAAAGGAAAAGAAAGCGAGTCACAAGAGTCAAGAGCAACATGATTCAACGCACTAACTTCTTGACGAAGCAAAGGCTCATCCTGCTCCAACTGAGCGATCAACGCAGGAGGAACAGGGATCCCCTCTTGAACGAGCAATCGATATGCACCAAGAACGGCAACCACTTGATTAAGGAAAAGAAGCTTCCCGACATAACGCTTTTCTCGCTCCCTCTCCGACCTCAACTTCACAAGATGGTCGGCGAGTATTTAATAACGAGCTCTCTGCTCAACCAAAAGGCGCTCGTCAAAGGAAGCTCGCAGCTCGTCGCGTTGAGAAGCCATACAGATAGCTTCCGATCTCAGGCGTTCGACCTCGCGACGCTCGTTACCATTCGCACCTTCGAGGTCTACAACTCTCTTCTCGAGATCTGCAACACCCCGCTTCGTAAGCACCAGGGCAGCCGCAGACATCTCAACTTCCTTAAGCCATCCGCGAGCAGCCTCCAACTCACGAACTGAACCACACAACTCGTCGACCTGTTCTCTGAGAATGCCATCCGTCAGCCCGGAATGTTTCATGTCAAGCTCATAGCAATCCCTAAGCCAGTTAAAAGCAGCAGCCGACTACAAAACAGAAACACACAAAAAAGGAGAAGAGAAAGAACGAGGAACAGTCAGCCAAACACGTGGCCCAACAAAACGACAAGAAGAACCAACAAACTTACATTAACAACGCGATGACTGAAATCATCCTGGAGATCGGGCCTGAGCATCTCATCAATGGGAATCAACTTCTGAGGAAGCTTCACCGCGATTAGCTGAAGAAGGTGGCACATGACCAAAAAGGGAGTCGCCCCCGTATGATGATATGACCAAGAAAAATCCATCGGATCAGGCTCCCGACCACCCAAGTCTTTCCCCGCGTGATCCTCCTCAGCAACTCCAAAGTGCAAAGCGTCGGAAGCCTCAACACTAACTCGTTCCCCCTCAGGAAGCGAGGACCCCGTTCCAAGAGCACTAAAATCAGGAATGGACACTTGATCAGGCTTGACCTCCCGATCCCGCCCGAGGTCAAGATCAACCCCCTCACTCCGGCCTCCAACACCTACAGACGACCGTGTGACAACCCGCTCCGCAACAGCAGGACTCGTCTCTAGATAAATGATAGGCGGACCCCCTACAAACGAAGCAAACTCCCTAGAGGAACAACTCGCGACAGGGAAATCACGGTCCTCGCTCGAAACCTTACGATGTTTCCTATGAAGACGAGGAGACAGGGATACACTGGCCGGACGTCCAGAAGGCAACGACCCAAAAATTCTGACAAAACAATCAAAAGATCAGAAGATGGACGCCATGCCGAAAAAAAAGAAGAAGAAGGGGGGGGGGGGCGAAAGGATCCATACCTGAATCAATTTTCTGAAAACAAGCCCGAACCTTCAAATCAAAACGAGCTTTACCCTCTTTATCCTTCCTCGAAGGCCAGGGTATCGGAAGATGAGCCTTCATCTTCGTCAAATTCTCAGAAACATCCGCTCCAGAAACCAGAGAGGGAGCAATCTGCAGAACAAATAAGCAGATACGAAGACAAGCCACGTAAACAATAGCAAACACTCAAATAAAAAAAAAGAACGAAAGGGAAAGATAACTACCAGGATCGGTATTCCAAGCTGAAAAGAAGACCCTATTCACATCGAACGTCAACACATTGTTAATTCGCGCAAAGAAATAACCATCTTGCCAACGGTCCGTTTTATCCGGAGGATCGGACACAATCTTCAGACAATTCCTGGGCAAAAGCTTCGTATAAAAAGTCCCAGCGGTCCCCCCGATTAACCGCTATCGACGTCAACCTACAAAAGAAACCGGTGGACATATCAAAGCTATCATCAGCCGCCATGATCAAAGCGCCCACTATATTACGAATGGCACCCATACAAAGTTAAGAAATAGCTATCTTCCTCCCCTCGCAGTATTCAACCAAGAGCCTCGGAAGTGGGAAATAACAGATGACACTCAGAGAATAAACTCTCATTCAAACAAACCCACCCGGAAGGAGCATTCCAGGGCCTCTCTTCCGGGGACGGCAGACGATAATCAAGACCAGGAATACGGATACAATCTCGCAAAAGGGTATCCAGGGAATCTTGCTTGTAGATGGACGAAGGAATTGGCCGAGTAACCACCTTCCTTCGAGAATCTCCCTCGCCAGTTATAACCTCTTTCTTTTTCGGCTTATTCTTCTTTCATGCCTTCGGAACTGACGATTGAGAAAAACTGGCAGAAGCAGAAGTACTAGCCCCCGAAGTAGCACCTCCGGGCTCAACCCAATCATCGCCATCACGCTCGCGACTCGACGTATCTGCACCAATACCCGAATCGCGTTCACTCCCTTCGCCTCGCTCAACATCGACGGGCGAACCCAAGTTTTCTCCCTCTGAAAGCGGAGGAAGAGAAAAATCAGAAAACGGCTGACACGCAATGGGTTTCATTATCATCGGATTGCCCCAGAACGGACGAAGTATCTAGCTACCCCGAGAAATAAAAAACTCCTCGTCGTCACGAGAAAGCCTAAATCGCACAAAATCCACACCCTTCGAATTGGAAGAATCCAAATCACTGCTGCTGGAAGATAAATAAAAAGTCGCCCCTGCTCGCATACTAACTGAAGAGATCTAAAGAAGGACCGATAAACATTAGTAACAGAGAGAGGAAGCGTGAGATTGCAGAAGGGAAAGCGCGGAAGCCGAGGAGATGAAAATAAAAATAATAAATAACAAATCTCGCGAAGGAGTCAATGGCCCAATCACATCTCAAAAGGGTATCCAGGGAATCTTGCTTGTAGATGGACGAAGGAATTGGCCGAGCAACCACCTTCCTTCGAGAATCTCCCTCGCCAGTTATAACCTCTTTCTTTTTCGGCTTCTTCTTTTTTCCTGCCTTCGGAACCGACGATTGAGAATGACTGGCAGAAGCAGAAGCACTAGCCCCCGAAGTAGCGCCTTCGGGCTCAACCCAATCATCGCCATCACGCTCTCGACTCGACGTATCTGCACCAATACCCGAATCGCGTTCACTCCCTTCGTCTCGCTCAACATCGACGAGCGAACCCAAGTTTTCTCCCTCTGAAAGCGGAGGAAGAGAAAAATCAGAAAACGGCTGACACACAATGGGTTTCATTATCATCGGATTGCCCCAAAACGGACGAAGTATCTAGCCACCCCGAGAAATAAAAAACTCCTCGTCGTCACGAGAAAGCCTAAATCGCACAAAATCCACACCCTTAGAATTGGAAGAATCCGAATCACTGCTGCTGGAAGATAAATAAAAAGTTGCCCCTGCTCGCATACTAACTGAAGAGATCTAAAGAAGGACCGATAAACATTAGTAACAGAGAGAGGAAGCGTGAGATTGCAGAAGGGAAAGCGCGAAAGCCGAGGAGATGAAAAATAAAAATAATAAATAACAAATCTCGCGACGATTCAAGAGTCACATATCCGTGAAGACACGTTGCTCCGCTAAAAGCGCGATCCAAACTAAAGCAAAGGCGACCTAGCAAGATTTCCGCCTGACTTAAATACTTGAAGAAATTCGCTGAACTCAGCATCATGGCTCGGCGAACTGGGGGAGGGACTAATTGTTGGATATGAGTTTAGCACCCATCCAAAGCCCATTGAAAATCTTACTGATCAATCACATCTCATATCCGCCCGCAAAGACAAGCCCGCTAAGGAGTCAACGGCCCAAAGCGAAGTCAGCGCACAAGCACTATAAATAGGACCCTTCATTCTTTATTTTAGACACATTGTAACTTGTGAGAGTGCCGAACTACTTCTATAAAGCTCCGACCTCAAACAATTTTTAGGGAGCAAAGTTATTAGACGGACTCCCACCTCGTACCATCTTATTCACAGCTCGGCTTCGGCCTTAAGATCAATAAAGAACAGTTTCGACCTCACTATATCTCACCTCATAGTTCGAACATTTCAGATCATATCCTTGTAATATTGAGTAGATCGAATTTCTGTAACAACATAGACCGTTGTAGACGAAATTGGGAATGCAGTTAACCAATTAACGCCTCGGTTATTTATTGAGAACTCGAGTGAAACTTGAAAATTGTGGAGAAAAGAGGGACCTTGACAATTTTTGCAAATTAATGTCAGAACACGTTGTTTTGGTCATTCTAGAACTCAATTCTCCTATAGAATCTAACGACGTCATTCTTAAAATTACTAATTTTATAATATATTTTTTGAAGGATCGAAATCAACATACAGTGACGGAATTGACTCGAATCATTTTAGAGCATGTCCATCAAAGAATTCCTCATGGAGTTCTTAAAAAAAAAAAAAAAAAAAAAATTTGGGAAAAGTGTAAAAAAAAAAAAAAAAAAAAAAAAAATAGACGAATGACAGGCTGCCACGTGTCATGAACAGTGTAAGAACTGGTTCTTAAATAAGGATTTTTAGAACCCGGGTTCTTAACTATTCACGTGGGTCCCACGTGAATAGTTAAGAACCCCACCCTTAAGATACCTCAATGGTTATGCTCTTAGAGCATGTTTATCAATGGTTCTTAAGGAGTTATTAAGGGTGGGGTTCTTAACTATTCACGTGGCATGACACGTGGCAGTCTGTCATTCGTCTATTTTTTTTCGATTTTTTTTTTTTTTTTGACACTTTTCCCAAAAAAAAAAAAAAAAAAATTTTTTAAGAACCCCACGAAAAGTTCACCACTAATCATGCTCTTAGAACCCCCAAAAAAGAAAACAATGGCGCATTAAAAAAAGATGTCGGCATTTTTTGTGATTGGTAGCCGGCCAATAAATTTTAAAAATAATTGATTTTAGGTGGGGTAGGATGGATTTGGACCATACATAGTACATATCAGTAAATGTTTGTTTGGACATATGTGCTTTCTACATTAATATTTAGTTATAAATGGTTTGAAGCTTGATATTACATTTCAAAGAAAATATAACACTTAACAAAAGCATGGACATCATCTCAGGACAAGCTCTCTTCCTCTTATTTTGCTTTATCTTACCCTTCTTACTTATTTTCTCCACAACAAGGCCTAAACAAGGATCTCTTCGAGCCGCCACAACGCCTCCTGGACCTCCACGACTACCAATCATCGGAAATATTCACCAAGTCGGTAAAAACCCACACCGCTCATTCGCGGATCTCTCCAAAACTTATGGACCAGTCATGAGTCTTAAGTTTGGAAGTTTAAAGACAGTCGTCATAACTTCACCAGAAGCTGCCAAAGAAGTTTTAAGAACACATGACCAGGTCTTGTCTGCCCGGTACTTCAATGAAGCGATACGGTCAATCAATCACCAAAAGGTTTCTCTTGCATGGCTTCCTTCATCGTCGGCTCGTTGGAGGTATAACCACTACCGATTTTCTATTTTTTTCTCTGATTTAATCTTCTTCCAAGAGTTCCAGTTGTTATATCAATCATTTGATTCTATAAATGTCAATATCACATTCCACGGCTATGTAAATTAATGACGGAAATCAAAAATTATTATTTTCCCTATGTATCAAATGTACAATGCTTTAGCGAATGTATGTTGTTTTAAAATGTAAAATGCTTTTATATTTTAATATTTTATTGTTTCTTTTATAATTGGTTGAATAGTTTTTAATGATATTTTAAAAAAATTAAAAATACATTTCTTAATCTTTTGTGCTTTTATGCAAAGCACCAATGGCGGAGCTAGAAATTATTTTTACCGGGGTCATGATATATAATTTTATAATTTAATTACCATGTATAACAACAAAATATGTAGAATAAAGGGGTCATTAAGAGACTTGAACCTAAATTTACAGGGGTCATAACCTAAACAAATACCATTTGAGATGAAGATTCTTATTGTTTCCCTTACAATTTTTTTTTTAATAATTCCACTGGGGTCAACTGACCCCCTGCTTCAAAGGTGGCTCCGGCAAAGCACCATAGTGAGTTTATATATATATATATATATATATATATATATATATATATAAATTGTGTTTTTTGACAACTCACTATATATTATTTTTCTCAAAAAATTATATTATATTGCCTTTTTTTTGTCAACTATTATATTGCCTTCTTGGTGAACTAGTTGCACAGTTTCTAAGGTTTATATGATTGACATTTTCATTCACATTTTAAACGATTCCGTTGTAGTAGCCAAGATTTGTTGACTAAGGATCTAAAACAATAGGGACCTAAAACAATAATCAATGGTTGTGTTATGCTTTGTTTCAGGCTGTTGAGAAAGATATCGGCAACTCAGTTGTTCTCTCCGCAGCGTATCGAAGCCACTAAAGCTCTGCGAATGAAGAAGGTGCAAGAGCTTGTGAGCTTCATGAATGAAAGTAGCGAAAGAGAAGAAGCTGTTGATATTTCTCGTGCATCATTCGTCACAACTCTCAATATCATATCAAACATGCTGTTTTCGGTTGATCTCGGTAGCTACGATTCGAAAAAGTCCAATGTGTTTCAAGATGCGGTAAATGGTATCATGGAAACTATAGGAAAGCCAGACCTTGCTAACTTCTTCCCATTTATGAGGTTTCTTGACCTGCAAGGTAATAGAAAGAAAATGAAGGACAACTCAGAGAGGTTGTTTAGGGTTTTCCGTGGGTTCATTGATGCTAAAATAGCTGAAAAATCATCGCGGAATAGCCCTAAAAATGTTTCGGAGAGTGATTTCGTGGATGCGCTTATTGATCTCAACCAAGGAGATGAAGCAGAACTCAACAGTAACGATATTGAACACCTTCTCTACGTAATTAATTCTAACAATATTGTTTTTCTTTAACGTTCGTATAACGATATTGTTGATATTAGAATCACATGAAAGATAACGGCATAACCAAGATTTAACGATGATGGATCATATGTACTTATGTATCAGGACTTGTTTGTTGCCGGCACCGACACAAACGCAAGTACGGTGGAGTGGGCAATGACAGAGTTACTTCGAAACCCTAAGGAAATGGTGAAAGCTCAAGCCGAGATCGATCTTGTGATTGGTCAAAAAGGTGATATTGATGAGTCTGATATCTCGGAAATGCCGTATTTACAAGCGGTTGTGAAGGAAACTTTCAGGTTACATCCGGCTGGTCCGCTTCTCGTCCCTCGAAAAGCGGAATACGATGCGGAGGTTCTTGGATTCATGGTGACTAAAGGCACTCAGATTCTTGTGAACGTGTGGGCCATAGGACGAGATCCGAGTGTGTGGGAGAATCCGACCCGGTTCGAGCCAGAGAGATTTTTGAGAAAAGAAATAGACGTGGGAGGTAGATATTATGAGCTGACACCATTTGGGGCTGGACGGAGAATTTGCCCGGGCTTGCCTTTGGCTGTGAAGATTGTGCCTCTTATGCTTGCTTCTCTTCTCTCTTCCTTTGATTGGAAACTTCCAAATGGCATCGGTTCTGAGGATTTGGACATGGACGAGACTTTCGGTCTTTCATTGCATAAGACCACCCCATTACAGGCTGTTCCCGTCAAGAAACGCGGCATTAGTTTACAATTGTAATGCTGTCTTCTGTTTGTTTAAAAGTTCGATCAAACCATATATAAAAATAAAGGAGATCATCACAAAGGTGTTGTTTCCCCTGTTGAAGTTTTATGATTTCTACTTTCAATTTGCTCAATAAAAAAAAAGAATATAGTGAAAATGCAGATGAGGCAAGAAATAAATTGTAGAAAGTAAAGACACACAAAGCTTTTTAACGAGGTTTGATTTTTTTTTTTTTTCGGGATCTCGTCCAGATTTCGAATTCACTAGAACATAAAGCAATTACACCAATCGCAAATGCATAGATAAAAACCTATTGAAATACCATTCTGTTTAGTACTATGAACTCTTTAAGATAGTCACTAACCCTAAGCTTAACTCCTTTTGAGCCTAGATTTTAACTTCTTCAGGATCTCTGGACCACGTCACACCCAATGCACCAAAACACTCACACATGTACGTTAACACCAACGCATCAACATGACTAAGGAAATAGTATAAAACATGCATGCTTAAACACCACCGGCGCACCAGCAGAAATGTATTCTTTAATAATATAGATTCCTTGATAAACACGCTTGAACAACACAAACAAAAACCGTGAAACACTGTCACATTCGATCACCCAGATAAAGGTCTGACACCTTCTCATTAAGTCACGCCCCTCCTTATATATTTGATTAATCTTGTTCTCCAAAACTCTCCAATCACACAAATAGAAGATTTCCTCTTTTTTGTTAGGATATTTCCAAATCTTTTATGAAATATTCTCTTTTTCCTTTATCTTCTCCTAAGAATATGGAAATACTCAAAAGCTGCTATATTCTCTCCAATATATTCAAACAGTTCAGCAAACAACTCATAAACCAGATCATATCATAAAAATTCATTCATATCTCTTCAATCACATAACTCCATGTCATGCGTCACATCCTGTATCACGTCTTGGACTACTCCGTCTACTACTCCGTAAATTACTCTATGACTGGTAAATCGAGTGCATCTTCATATTGTTCCTTTGCACAAGACTGAAAATAATTTTGTATTGATAAACAAACTTACAAGTTTCACTTATACAACCTAGCCTCTCTTGTTCTAGGATCTAGACACGATTCAAAAATATCTCAAGATAACCTTTTAGCACTTTGTGTTTACTATTTTTATAAGAACTCAAAACCCTTTTGCTAAATTATATTCTCTAAAAAACTGTGAGTTTCTTCAAAAGGCCTAACCAACTTATTTATACAAGATATACAATATAAGATCTTTTAAGGCCAACCCCTAGCTAACGTAGCTAAATTTACATTTTGAAAGATTCAAATATTTTAGGAAAGTATCATCTATCCTAAATATCTAAGAATAAAAAAAATATATTCTCCAAGATTTGTGTCCATCTCAGGTAACCTACATTAATCTCATCCTATTCAGATACAAGCTTCGTAAGTCCTCGCATCCTTAGCTCCACATCAGCTTCTATTTAATCTCACTTGTTAACACACATCATGATTTACTCCTTGATTGAGTCAAGTACTGTCTTAGCTCATGATTTAGCTCGTTGCATCTTCAGTCTCCCCTTTTTAGGCTTATGTATCTCAAGCATCTGTCATCAAAAGTCAACTCCGAAGCATAACATTCTAATTATGAGCTAAATACATTAACTAAAACACAATGTGATTCCACTGATTGTATTAATCAAACCAAAAGCCAAAAACAGAGGTAAGAAAACATATTGAGTTCAGCAACATCTTTTAAGCTAGTTCCTACTACCCTAGAATTCTAAATGTGTTACTTTAAGTACCAAAAACTAAACAAAAATCCTCACTTCGGTCACTCCCCCATAACTTAAAGCTTAAGGACTTATTCATCTCTCTCATCATCAGCTTATTCCTCGGGATCCTTGCTTGCTCAGACTCATCCTCCTCATCAGAATCAACAAACTGTTGTCTTACCCTTATCTCCCCTGCTTGAGAGCACACAAGTTAAAAACACATGTCGTTAGTCTAAAACATCAAGAGGAGTTTAGGGACTTAACTTGTAACATTTTGCAGAGCTGAAACACCATATCAATCAGGTTTTGCAATCCTTCAACAATTCCCGTAGTCCTTATGTGGCGGCTGGACTTACATCACTGGTAAGTGGCATTCACACTGAGCCTAGCTGCATAACTTCAATAATGTGATGCATAAGCCGGTGGCTTAAGAGAGGTAGCACGAGCGAATGATCCAGAGGCTAAGGTAGACATATGTTCCCCTATTCGAGCTTGGGTTTCTTCTTTTCAAATTAATTTTTGACAAAAACCTCAACACTTCGAGGATCCTTCTTATACATCAATGTTCTGATCAACTCTTCACCAGCAAAGATCCGTGGTGAGTGATGCTTCTCCAATACCAATGAAATGATTATGGAGAATACAAACCATCATGTGTCGTTCTTTTGTACAACAACCAAATTCAGAACCTGTCCATAAACCAGATTTCCAAAGTTGACTCGGATTCCATAAGAGAACTTGTAAATCAGACATATCGATCACTGGAGTTGTGGTTCTTTTTGGGTAGACGGGAACCAGTTATAGGCAGTCAACACCACTAGAGCAACATACCGAGGTGGAAGTTCAATGGTGCTTAGGCCTGCCCATGTCTTCTAACCCTTATTCAAGAAGCTCGTTAAATTGTATGTTCCCACAATATCAACCGCTGCTTCATCTCTTGCTTCAGCCATTGACAGAGGTTGTAGGTCGATACTGTAATACACGTATCCTGCGAACCGACCCTAGAAGGATCTGGGGATTGAGGCGAGGAACCAGAACGTGGACAATCAGTCTAAGAGACCAAGGAGAAGTGTTATAAGGTATGGAATTAGCTAAACTCATTGAGGAAGGAGATTAGACAAGCTATACATGAAGTATTCAACTGAAATGAGCGGAATGGCCGAGCTAGATCAGCTGAGTCAACTGACGGCCAGCTCAACTCAGCTGGGAGGAGTGTTGGCTAGTTGGGTTAGCTAGTGAGCTAGGTCAGCTAGTGACACTAGCTGGGTGGTTGGGCGGTTACCAGCCAAGGGCACAAGTGGTTGACACCTATTCACCAACCATTTTCACCTTTCGCCTAATAGGCAGTGTTTGGAGATTGTCCTTTAAAATCCTTGGCATGGATGATTTTTGAGGGATCTAACACACCAACCATGCCTTGAAACACACAACAAAACACATGAAAAATACAAGAAATATCCAAGAGGATTTGGAAGGATTGAAGGCAAGAACGAAAACGTTTTATGGGCCGGTTCAACAAGGGTTTTGTTGTTGGATTGGAGGAGGAAGCACGGGCGGTTTCCAGAGTTCTACACATGCCTGGGAACACACAAGAATACTCAAAAAATATCCAGGAGGAACCGCAATCAATTTAAAGGATAAGGGAAGGGACCGTGAGGCTTGAAGGCTGGGAAATGTAGTAGGGTTTTGGTCAGTATCAAGAGGAGATTGGCCGGCCAGTTTAGAAGGGAGATTAGCTGCGACTTCTTCAGGGTGAATCATGGGTACACGCAGAATAGAGTCCCTGGAACATCAAAATAAACCGTGGGCCTTGGAGAGGAAGAAGGAAATAGATCTGGACGGATCTTCAAGGGAAGATGCCGATATGCTTAAAGGAACGTTAGGGCGTTTTATATGAAAATACAGGATCAAAACACATATTCACGCTTGGAAATACATCACTACATGCACATGAAACTCATGAAGTTTTGAGGGAAAACTAGGGAAAACCAGGGAGACTTCATAGCAAGGGTTGCATGGCCGGAAATCGACAAGGGATTCTTGGCGGTTTTGACAGGAGATTGGGATGGCTTCTACAAGGAAGAACGTGAGGAGACACACACACACACACACACACACACACACACACACACACACACACACACACAAACTAGATAAACAATATCTAGTAACCTTAAAGGGTAAAACATGATAAAATAAGGGTAGAAACATGGTTTGGTCGGAGTTCTTAAGAAAAAAAAAAAGGATGACCACTGGGTTTTGTTAAGGGAGTTTTGGACTCGGTTGAGTCAAGGGGGCATGAAGGGCGTGAGAGAGTCAACATGGATCCCTTTGTGGCTACTAGAACAGACTACTAAAATACCCAGTCGCATATTGGATGCTTGAACAAACCCCGACCACGACAAGGTCGTGTGGTCGGTGATGGTTGAGTTTCTGATTGGAATCTATCTCTCTCTCACTCTACTGGATTTATTTTTAGGATTTACCTGTATAAGTTCCTTGAACTAATGGTTATAAGTTGCCTTGGTATGAGTATAGGATCAGACCAGGGTCGGCTTGCGGGTCAAGGGTCGAGGGCCGATCGTGAGTGGAAGGTTCGCATGGATCGATAGGCAAGAAAACTGGCCGATATGCCAAGAAGAGCTGGGTCGGTGGCTTGATCTGAATCAACCGTGGATGGATCCATCGTAGGATCAGTCTCGGTCCGACTCTCACATAAGTTGGTACGGTTCACGATAAATGCCCTCTGGCTGAGATAAAATTACTTACCAACCGGTCGAGGACTTAGGCGTGTGATTAAGAAATAGTGAATGGTTTAGGAACATGGAATGTGAATAGATCGAATGCTTAGTTTTCTGGACTATTTATCTAATCATTTCCAAAGATTGTTAAGTATTTTGGATGCACGTATCAGACTTGGAAATGGAGCAACGGTTGGAGTAATCAAGATGCAGATATACTAGTTGGACGGTGAGCCAACCAAGAAAGAAACTGAAGATCTCTCTTGTATTTGTTCATGTGGGAATGATTGGTTGAATGATTATGTATAAGGGGGATATGTATGTTGGTTAATGAGCAAAAACGGTGAAACTAAGCACGAGGAAAAGAAAGCTGGACACGGGACATGCTTCATACCGACTTCATCAACAAGTTTAAGGTACATGTTTAGATAGCCAAATAGTATTCTAAGTAAAGGCTTAGAATGGAATAGGCGAATGGAACAATATAAGTAAGACTAAGGTAGATAGAATGGATATATAGGATTGGAACCTCAGAAGAGTTTTAAGGAAACCAAATAAGATTGTACGAGGCTCACATTTGGATATTTCCTTAGAAGAATGGAATCAATGTTAGATAAGGATTTCCGCTGCGTACTGTTAAGTATGAAGGATATAGGACTAGAAGTCAATAGGAAGATCCGAGGAATACTTATCCTAGAGGAAAATTTTTAAATAAGACGGAATCTAGGGAGGTTCGTGCAATAAAGCGGCCTGACCACTGGAACGCATCAACGCGGCCTAGCAAGGCCGGGTCAAATGTTTCAGAGACTCTGATTAATAAATTTTATGGAGAATTCATACAGCCTCTGGTAAAAAAAAAAAAAAAAACTTAAACCCCATTAACAATATAGGGTCAACTGAAACTCCTCCTTCATTTCCCATTGTGACTGTCCTTAACATCTTCTCCTTGAACTTAAAAGCAACAAGTTATCAAGACACAACAGAATTGACAATGGTACTTTGGATGAAAAGCAACACAAGCTAAACACTTAAACGGCTAATGATACTAATAAAAAAATGATCAAATAGCACTCTAGGTGAGTTTTTATAGGCTCCTTGTTTCTGCCGGAGAAGACGCATCCCTTTTCATGAAAAAAAGAAATTTTATTTGCGATCATCTCTACTTAGCTGAAATTCAGAAGAAACCCAAAATGAAGCGTTTCTCATAGATCAAAGTAATATAAAAGGCTAATAAAAATGATGAGATCTAAAAAGTCATTGATGACTGGAATCAATTGCTTATTTGCCTTTACCTGAGGAGCCAATAATCTCATGTGCCCTCCTATGATCTACATGCCCCTCATAGAGTGGAATCCCATTTTTACCTTTAATGAATCTGATTAAAATATTATTATTTAAAAAACTAGGTTAAAAGAAATGAAAAGAAACAAAATAAAAGAAACAATTTTTTGGAGTGGACCCCACCTTCGATATTTCTGGCATTTCTAACGCATTTCCGACACTTTTTCCGGCGCATCTCCGATGTCTCCGGCGCATCTCCGGCGCCTCGTGAATTCCACAGATACATGACAACTGGTACAATTTGTTGGGAATGTCCTGAAATCTACCGTACTATCTCTAGAAAGTATGATAAGTGTCGAGATCAGACATAAGTCATAAATACTGGGTGATCATGATGACTTGCTAGAGCCCGCTCATGATCTATAAGTTTAGGGCTTATTACCAGTATTGTATGATCCCAAAGGGTCACACACCATAGCTAACGGGAAAGTTAAAAAGGAATTAATACAGTAAGATGCAAGGCATTTACTGTATTTGTACAGAGATTTGGGCCAGACAAAATACAGTCTTTTGTCTGATTTGGGCCTTGGGCCCAAAAGCCTAATGAGCCATTAGTTTAATTACTTGGGCCCATATAAGGAAGAGGAAAAGCGCAGGAAGCCCTAATGCTTCTTGCTTCTGCGATTTTTCATCTGAGCCGTCCTCTCTCTCTCTGTTGATTCCGAGCTTGGTCTAGCAGCCTGATCCGTAGCTTGTAAGCGTGTGGATACCTAGGAGGAGCCGGTGATAATCAGCTCTCAGTGATCTCTTCATTCCTTGATCAATCCGCTGCAACAAAAGGTAATGAATCTGATCTGTTTATGATTCATCTGCAAAATCACCTAGATCCTAGTTGATTATGTGCTAGGATGTAACCTGATAATTACACCAATGAACACACATAATCCTTCAGTGGTATCAGAGCCTAGGTCGTTAGGTTTTTGCTTTTTAGATCATACTAGGTTGTTTATTAGTTTGATGAATCGATTTTAATGAGTAAAATTGATTGAAACTTGGAAAACCTAGAAATAAGATAACGATGAGATTGCTTGATGATGAAAGTCGATATCGTTTCATTGTTGCAATTATAAGCGATCGTTTATGTGTATGAAAAGAAACGATTTGGATTGTTTGAATTGTTAATCATAAGAATCGTTTTTGTCTAAGTGATTTAGAATAAAGTCAGGTTAATCAATCGCACATGTTAACCTTGTTGTCTAATTAAATCGCTTGTTGACTTTGTGCAATCATAAGTGAATGTCATAATCGCTTTTGACTTTGTTTTGTCTTTAAGTGAATGATGTTAAGAATCGATTGTTGAAGTGAACGTGTTAAACGTGTTAGGTTTGTTTAAGTGATGTCTTTAAGAATCGATTTGTTTAAACGTGTAAGGTTTGTTTAAGTGAACGATTTTGTTTTGGAAAAGTCAAAAATCACTTATTGAAGATATTGTTAAGATTCGATTGTTGAATTGGAATAAGGACAAAATCGTTTTGTCTTCAAGTGATCACATGATCGTAAAGTGATTGCTTTGTATGAATCGATTAATTATTTAATTATTGTATGGTTCAAGCGGTTAACCCAAATCGCGGTTTGCTGGAAATATATAATACAATTGGTATTATTTAATTTCTGGTTAAACCGGATTTAAATTCAAAAATTGAATTTTAACCTAAACCGAAGGCTAATCTAAGTTTGATTTGGTTGGACCAAATAATTTAGAGCTGGTCTGGTTTAGTAAATAACCAGTTGGATTAAGTAGTTAATTTGGTCTTGGACCAGAATTAATGAACCGACTCGGTTATGTCAAATTATTGGGCCAATTGGAATTCTGTGGTCTTGGGCCAAGAATTGGGCCTATAATTTGTGACCCAACCGAAAACTTTAATAAAACATTAAATTAGAAGTTTCTAATTTTGGCATGTTAGGAAGTTTCTAAAAATAGTAGGTTTCCCTAAATAGAAAGTTTCCATATTTAGTAAGTTATCTGAAATGGAAAGTTTCCCAAAATAGTAATCTTCTATTTTTGGGAGGAAATCTATTGAAACCTAAAATCCTCAAAACCAATATCAAGCTTGGATGTCTTGCCCAATCTTGTCAGCTACTTAACGCTTATTCAATTACAGATATGGCTTACAGTGTGAGGTGTCTGTTTTTGCGTAAGTAAAGTAGTATATAGTCACTAATTTCATTGGGAGTCCCAGACTTTAGTGATTATTTGGCTGTAAGAGATTGGTTTTCTTGACTGGGCCATCGGGAGTCCCGGGCCTTGAGACATCTGGTGTATTGGGCCTTGGGCCCAATCCACAACCGAGAGTTATATGGATATAACTAGCTGTGTGCATGCTTACCAAGTAAAGCTAATTCCGGGTGACGGCCAGTGGCCCACTTTGGTTTTAGTTGAACATGGGTCTCGGAATCATTGCATTCTTATGAGGTTAAACAAAGAAATTTTGAATGCAATGCGAGTTTTCTTATAAGTTATTAAGATAACTCTTTTATGAACTGAATAACTAAAACTCTATTTATCTCTAAATTTCAGTTATGACTAGCACAAACAATCAAAACACTTTCTCGATCCGGTCTATCCTTGAGATGGACAAACTGAACGGATCAAATTTCTTGACTTGGTCGCGGAACCTGAGGCTAGTCCTCAGGCAGGAGAGAAAGGACTATGTCCTTGAGAGAGCTCTCCCCGAGAGGATCGGGTCCAATGCCTCTCATACAGTATATGATGCTTGGAATAAGCATTATAATGATGCGGTAGATGTGCGTGGTCTGATATTGGCTACCATGGACTCAGATTTGCTGAAGCAATATGAGAACATGGAGTCGCCAATAGAGATGATCAGCAGCCTGAAATTGAAATTTCAGGAGCAGGTAAGAGTGGAGAGATACCAGTTGGTTAAGTCTCTCACTAGCTGCAAGCTACCAAATGATCATCCAGTGAGTCCTCATGTCAGTAAAATGATGGGTTACATTGATAACCTGAGGAAACTGGATTATCCAGTTAGCCAAGAATTGGCAACTGAGATCATTCTGCAGTCACTGCCGTCAAGCTATGATAAGTTCAAAAGGAACTATATCAAGAAAGGCTTAACGAAGACGCTGACTGAACTGCATGATATGCTCAAGACAGTTGAGCTAAACGTGAAGAGTACCCTGTATAATCTCATAATGGAGAAGGGTAGGTTTACTAAACCTAGTGCTGACAAGGGCGAAGACAAAGTTGTCCAGATTTTGAATCATGGCAAGCCTGTGTCTTCTGAGCCCGAGTCAGATACATCTTACGTTGGTAAGTGCTGCTACTGTAAAGAGACTGGGCATTGGAAGAGAGATTGCATTAAATTCATGGAAGATTATGAGGAGTTGAAGTTGATGTATGAGACTACTTCCTCAGGTATTCATGTTATTACTTCAAGTTCTACCTTATAGGTATTGGATACTGGTTGTGGCACTGATATTTGTTATAATATGCAGAGCCTAAGCAACAGTAGAACGTTGAAGGAAGGACAAGTGGAACTGCATGTCTGGAAGGAG
This sequence comes from Orychophragmus violaceus, assembly GCA_030180135.1. Classification (NCBI taxonomy): domain Eukaryota; kingdom Viridiplantae; phylum Streptophyta; class Magnoliopsida; order Brassicales; family Brassicaceae; genus Orychophragmus; species Orychophragmus violaceus. Next base: position 22,290,956 of record CM058235.1, read on the forward strand.
CTATGGATGCTGCCTCAGCCGTAGGATTTTCACTTGTAGATGCCTTTGAGGCTTGGTTTTGTATTAAGTAATTGCTACAAAGTACCTGCTTTAAGCAGAGTTGTCTTTCATTTTCTTGTAAGAATTTGAATGTTTTTCATTTTGATAAAAGACAAGTTTTGTTCTTTTGATCTCAATGAAATATTAATTGTAGCACCCTATTCAAGGAATGGGTTTTATATCTTAAACCAAAGAGTGCCTAAAAGTAACATAAATACCGAATTGGTTTAAATCTGATGAATTAAACCTGATTTTTCTTGGCGTAAATGTTTTGGTCACATAGAGTGAGTCGGATTCAGAAATCCCATAGTTATGGACTTTTGGGCTCATTTGATCGGATATCTTATGAGACTTGAATTCTGCTTACTGGACCAAAAGACAAAGGGCCCATCTTAGCCGAGCTAGAGAAAGGCCCAAAGGCTTATTGGACCTTGAACATACTCAAGTATGTGGCCCGATGAGCAGTAATGCCAGAGAAAATTTCCTGTACTTCATTATATTTACTGATTACTTCAGTGAGTATGACTGTGTTCATTTGATGAGACACGAGTCGGAATGGTCGAAAGAGTTCCAGAATGAGGTATAGAATCTGAGTGACAGAAGTATTGAGACTCTGGATTAGATCACGAGTGAGAATACTTAAGTCATTGATGGTGTGATCATCTGAATGAGTGTGAAGTCATTTCACAGCTCATTTCTCCTGAAAACCTTGAGGTGTTTCTGTGAGAAAGAATCAGATATTATTAGAAATGATTAAAGATGAGTCACACGAATCTTCCATGATATTATTTAAGAATAACGCTCTAGAAATATCTAAGTTTACGCTGAAATAGTTCCACCAATATCAGTTGAAAGACACCACATAAATATGGACTGAAAATGATCCAAATTCGTCTTTACTGAGTATTTGTAGTTGAGCTACTTCGCTGGTTGTCCTAGGGAAACCAAGGCTTGTTACTTTTACGTCCATTCCGAAAACACTTAGGTTGTTCGGAATTCTGTTTTCTAAAAGGGAAGTTGCTTTCCAAGAAGAACAGTGGGAGTAAAAGTATAACTCGAAGAAATTCGAGAAATACAGGAGGCTGCTCAACCTGTTGAGGGAGAGCAGCGGATGGATTTACAGATTTCTGTAGAATCTACACCTGTAGAGCCTGAAGTTCGCAGATCTGAATGAATCCGTCACTAATCCGAGAGTGATTTCTCGTGATTAATTGCCATGATCTGATGATCATTGAAAGTGACGAACCTGCGAAATTCACAGAAGCGAAAGTGAGCCCGGACTCCGAAAAATTATACTGTATGTAAGTTAGCTTCATCGATCCATTCATGGATAGAAGCAAACATATCGGAGTTGGAATCTTCGTTCTGTTGAAGTAGTCAAGGTTTTGACTTGAACAGGAACGAGATGGAACTGTGCGTTTACTAATAGATAAGTGGGAGCGAGGTTGCATTTCTCATAGTGTATGTCGATGACATACTGATTCTCGGAAATAACGTTCCAATGCCGCAGTCGGTAAAGGACTGGCTTGGGAGTTGTTTTATGATTGACATGGGTAAAGCCACGTATGTTCTTGGATTTTGGATCTAAAGATAGAGATCCAAAAGAGCTGATAGGACAAAGTCAGGATTCTTATATTGACAAAGTCCTACACGTTTTCAGCATTCCAAGAAGGGTTTTATGCCAATGTCACATGGCATTACGTTAAGCAAGAAACAGTGTCCTACGATAACTGCTGAGCTTGAATGCATGGATGAGATTCCATATGCGTCGGCAATTGGATCTATCATGTATGCCATGACACGTACTTGTTTTGATGTTGCTTTAATGTTAAGCAAGACAAGTAAAGACCAGTCAAATCCAGCAAAGAATCACTGGATAGACGTAATGAATATCCTCAAGTGTTTGAAAATTACTTAGGATAAGTTCTTGATTTACGGAGAAAGTGAGGTGCTACAAGTCGGTAGAGTCTGAAAGGCAAGTTTCCAACAGACAAAGATGATTTCCGGTCACAGTCCGGTTATATCTTGTGTCTGTCTGGCGGTGCAAGGCACTGTTGCTGACTCCATGACTTAAGCTGAACATTTCGCAGCTTGGGTAGCGGCGAAAGAGGTTGTTTGGAAAGAAGAGTTCATCACTGAACTTGATGTGATTCCCAGCATAGATGAGACTAGCAGCACATCAGAGGTCCAAACACCTTGAGGGTAGGTATAACCTATTCCGTGAGATAAATGACAGAGGTGTTAAGTAGATCAGCAAGTTTCAACGAATGAGAACGTTGCTAATCTATTAACGAAGCCACTCCTTAGGCCTAAGCACGAGTCGCGGACTGTAGCTGTAGGATAAGTGAAATTAAGATGTAGTCTTAATTTCAGTGGGAGTTTGTAAAGGGCTTTATTTAGTTGTTTTGAAAGGTTCATGTAAACATAATATTTTATGTTTATGAAATTTATGATTTCTGGATTATTTTAACTGTGATATAAATAATCGTTCCAAAATGATTCATGTCATTATATATGGGCCATCGAAGTACATGAGTAGACTTGATCCTGAAACCCCATATTTAACGAAATGACATAAATCATAGTGTCCATAGTCGAAGGTTGTTGAAATTGGAACACCAACAACCACTTGAGACTAGATTGTGTTGAGACTTATGACCAAGTTTCGAGGGGTCATAGATGCGCGGCATCAAAGTCGACACATAGGTATATGTAGGGGAGCATATGACCGGACATGGCCCGCTGATGAGAACTCTACAAGATATTAATATCTGTGTCATGAGAGGTTCTCATATACGACTATAGAGTATAGTCCTTAGACCTGAGTTCGCATGCATGTGGCTGCACGTGGATTGATGCACTTTGATCATTGTCTAACGCTGTTTCGTAACTGGGAGCTATAAGGACCTTGGTTGGGTGTATTATAAAGTGTGTAGTTCATAGTGATGGAACAAGATGAGATTTGTCCCTGCCGTTTAACGGAGGTAATATCTCTAGGCCAATCGGAGACTTGATAGCTGGTAAGAGAGTGGCCACTCCCAAACGGACTTGCCCAAGTCGTTTGCATTGTCAGTATCAAATCTGGTCCGATAAACATGGTCTGGCTATATAAGGATGACACGCATCTTGCCTTATGCCAGATCGAGATATTGAGACAAAAGGATTAGGGAATGTAGGATTCCAGTACAAGTGGGAGATTGTTGGGAATGTCCTGAAATCTACCGTACTATCTCTAGAAAGTATGATAAGTGTCGAGATCAGACATAACTCATAAATACTGGGTGATCATGATGACTTGCTAGAGCCCGCTCATGATCTATAAGTTTAGGGCTTATTACCAGTATTGTATGATCCCAAAGGGTCACACACCATAGCTAACGGGAAAGTTAAAAAGGAATTAATACAGTAAGATGCAAGGCATTTACTGTATTTGTACAGAGATTTGGGCCAGACAAAATACAGTCTTTTGTCTGATTTGGGCCTTGGGCCCAAAAGCCTAATGAGCCATTAGTTTAATTACTTGGGCCCATATAAGGAAGAGGAAAAGCGCAGGAAGCCCTAATGCTTCTTGCTTCTGCGATTTTTCACCTGAGCCGTCCTCTCTCTCTCTGTTGATTCCGATCTTGGTCTAGCAGCCTGATCCGTAGCTTGTAAGCGTGTGGATACCTAGGAGGAGCCGGTGATAATCAACTCTCAGTGATCTCTTCATTCCTTGATCAATCCGCTGCAACAAAAGGTAATGAATCTGATCTGTTTATGATTCATCTGCAAAATCACCTAGATCCTAGTTGATTATGTGCTAGGATGTAACCTGATAATTACACCAATGAACACACATAATCCTTCACAATTGGTATAACTGAGAGATATACAGCAACTGGTACAAGGCAACTGGTACAACGGGTACAAATGTATATCCAATGAAATAAAAAATTGTTAAACCTACCGCTAAATTACACAAAAATGGAATGAAATCATACATTTATCTTCTCATATATTCTTTTTTTTTACATCTGAAGTTATATAATAATATAAAATATGTTAGAAGTCAATACAAAAGAATCCTAAAATATCAAACCATGCTAAAAACAATTAAACAGTCCTAAAAGAGAATAAACAAACCAAAAGTATCAAATAATCCTAAATAACCATATGAGAACATCAAATGGCAAACAAAGATTTATATATCCTCTTGTAATTCATGATCATTTGGTCAATTTGAGTTTCTTAAAATTCAAATACTATTAATTCCTAATTACAATAAAAATAATAATATTTAGAAATGTATATAAAATTATAGTTTCACCTTAATAACTCTAAACACATCTTAAAATCACTAAAATAATTGTAAAATTAGAAAACATGAGTTTTAAAAAATTTATATAAAAGATTATTCATCCACATAAAACATACCTTATGAAATATGTAACACTTAAGTTCTGTTTAACATTTTGTGATGGAAAACAAGTAAAATATATTATTTCACACTATTTTTCCTATGGAAACCTTCTAAATGATATTTAATACTCCAAAATTATGGGGACAACTAGAATATCAAAATTTATATCAAGGTTCAACTTCAATTACACGAAAATCGCAAATGTACAACTATGAAGCTAAACGGACAATTGTACATTTGAAGACAACTATGTTTAATATGCCTAAAATTTTAAGCGGGAAAATTCAGGTTTTCCCTCCATTGTTTTTAAAAAAATCAGATTTTCCCTCTAATTAATGGAGAAGAGATAAAAATACATGATTTTACACTATTTTCCTATGGAAACCTTCTAAATGATATTTACTACTCCAAAATTATGGGGACAACTAGAATATCAAAATTTATATCAAGGTTCAACTTCAATTACACGAAAATCACAAATGTACAACTATGAAGCTAAACGGACAACTGTACAATTGAAGACAATTATGTTTAATATGCCTAAAATTTTAAGCGGGAAGATTTTAGATTTTCCCTCCATTGTTTTTTAAAAATCAGATTTTCCCTCTAATTAATGAAAAGAGGTAAAATGATTTTACACTATTTTCTATGAAAAAATTCAAAATGATATTTAATATTCAAAAATTATGGGGACAACTAAAATATTAAATTTATATCAAGGTACAATTTCAATTATACGAAAATCGCAAATGTACAACTATGAAGCTAAATGGACAACTGTGTTTAAGCCCAAAATTTTTATTAATATATCGTCGCTATTTTAAAAAATTTAAATAAAAATGGGATGTCTTTTAGTGTTTTTGATTTTTTCCGAAAAATAGATTTTGTTTTGAATTCAAATAGATCTCTTCTCCCCAATTCACTTTATATGTAATATACCTTGAGTAGATTAACAATAAAACACAATAGAGCAGTGGATGTGGTGTTTTTATTTCATGTAGCCACCCGAGTTCGAATCCCATCAGTTGCACTTTAGTGTGATTTTTTCCCTTTGTATTCAGTAAGGTTAAAATCGTAATTTCTACTATTTAGAGCTGGGCGGGTTATCCGATTGAATTGGGCGGATCACTTAATTGGGTGGATAATAGTGGTTGATTTCGTAATAAAATCAATGTCTTCAGGGTTAACTTGTAATTTTCCACTTTTTAACATTAAAAATAATTCATAAATAAATTAATTGGGAGAATCCCATGGAAAACCCTCAAAGTGGCACCCGCTTCTACTTTAAACCTCGAGACTATTACGTGATCCAATTAAACCTTCAATGTGGTTTTCTTCTTCATTGTTGCAAAACTCTAACGGAACTGTTCACGGTGAACAGTAATTCCGTTAGAAAAACAATTTTTTTTTAAAATATATATTTTTAAAATTCTATAATTATTCAAAAAATCCAAATAAATTGAAATAAAATCCAAAAAAATTTGAAAATTCTAAAAAACTCTTTAAATATTTCGGATAATTCAAAAAATCTTAAAATTTTACAAACAATTCAAAAAATCTTAAAATTTTACAAACAATTCAAAAATTCAAAAATATTCTTTATTTTTTTTAAAAAATCCGAAATATATAAAATAAAATAATGATTTATATATATTTCTCCATATATTATTAAAATTCAAAAAATCAAAAAAATCCATAGATTATATAAAATTAATTTTTTTTTTAAAATTCAAAATTTTATTTTTTGATGATTTTAAGATAAATTATAAGCAAAAAGTGGTTATGACAAGATACATATATAGGTTTTTTCAATTTATCTTATATATGTTTCTCGTCATAACCAATTTTTCTTGAAATTTATATTAAAATCATAAAAAATAAAATTTTGCATTTTAAATTTTTAGTTTAAATTTTCTATAATCTATTAATCTTTTTATTTTTGAATTTTAAAAACATATTTGGAGAAATAATGCTAAATCATTATTTTATTTTATATTTTTTGGATTTTAAAAAAAAATTAAAGAATATTTTTGAATTGTTTGTAAAATTTTAAGATTTTTGAATTATTTGAAATATTTAAAGATTTTTTAGAATTTTCAAATTTGTTTGAATTTTTTTGTATTTTATTTCAATTTATTTGGATTTTTTTAGATTTTTTGGATTTTTTTGAATAATTATAGAATTTTTAAAATATTTTTAAAATATTTTTTTAACGGAATTACTGTTCACCGTGAACAGTTCCGTTAGGGTTTTGCAACAATGAAGAAAAAAACCACATTGAAGGTTTAATCTGTCAGTTTTGTCACATTGAAGGTTTAATTGGATCACGTAATAGTCTTGAGGTCTAAAATAGAAATGGATGCCACTCTGAAGGTTTTCTATGGGATTAATTTTTATAACGAGGATATATGAGATCACTTTTTTCCAGTTAAGGGCATATGAGATGTTGCCTCTGATAACTGACCTGGCGATGGAGGTAATCCAAGGAGTGAGAGCTGATCCTAGGTGGCTAAATCCTCACTGTAGAAGTCTGAAATTCTACCTCTAACGTCGGATATGTTATCGGCAAACGCAGATTTACCAACCGACGAGCCTCTCTCAACTCAAGGCTCTTCGATTCAGCACCCTCGCTTCGAGACTTCTCGATCCAGCATCCTCTCTTCGCGGGATCCATCGAGTTGTCACACACACAAAAATGACAGACTGTTATGAAGAAAGAGATTGAATTGAAGGATGAAGAGATCGTAAGGTGAAGATGAAGAGTTCGTAAGGTGGAGATGTAGGGTACGATACATAGAGAGGAGAATGTGTGTTCTAAGCCGTTGATTAATTTTAATCAATGGTGCTTGTTTTGATCAGCATGAAATTTTTTTGCCAATATAATTATTTGTTGTCTTTAAAATTATATAATAAAATCTGACATTATGTTCAATGGTTATTTTGAGAAGTATATTTTTTTGTTATTTTTGCCAAAGTCTCTAAATTTTATTTGATTTTGATTAATAAAATGATTAAATTTGATTTTCATTTTTGGTTTACATAATTTTTTTAAAACACTAATTTTAGTTATGAATATATATAAGAATTAAATTATTGTTTAAGACTTTTAAATTTATTATTAGTATGAAAATATTAGTAAATTTCAAAAAAATCAAAGTAAATATTTCTATTAATTATATTTAAATTATATATGTAAATGGTTTAAATATTAATTTTATGTATATATGATTAATATATTTTAATTTTATAGTTTATCATTAAGTGTTTAGGTTTACAATTTATACTTGTCATGTAGTTTGAGATATATGGTTTAAGAATTTATGTTTTAGTTTTAGATTAAGGTTTGAGAATATTAGATTAAGAAAACAAGATTTGTATTTTGTGTGTAAATGTTGAATCTTAGTTTTAGATATGTTATAGTTGAAGTTTTAGTAATTAGATTTTAGTTTATAATAAGGGTTTAGGGTTATATATCGATTTTATATTTTATGGTTAATAGTTAAAGATTTAGAAATTATAATTTAGGGTTTGGAGTTTGAGATAGAGTTTTAGGGGTTTAGGTTTAAGGCTTGAGGTTAAGATGTAAAAATATATATTTTAAAAATAAGAAATCTTTTTAGTTTACATGAATTTTTTTAATTGAAAAGTATCAAATTTTAGTTAAAAGTATATTAGTAGTTCTAAAGTATATATATAAATTGTTTAAATATTTGTTTTATGTATATAAATTAATGGTTATATTTTGATTTTATAGTTTATGATTACGAGTTTAAGGTTTAGAGTATGATTATGTTTTATGGTATTGGATTGAAGAGTTATTTTTAAAATTTTATGTTAATATTTAAAATAATATATTTAAAAAATAATAATTTTTTTTATAAATGTTGAATTTTAGTTTTGGATATATTATAATAATTTGAGTTTTAGTTATTATATTTTTTGTTTATACTTTAAGATTTATTTGGGATTTAGGATTTTAGATAGCCATAAATAGTTTCGTAGCTATCTCATAAAGACACAAATAGCTACGAATAAAGTTATTGTTGTACTATATGTATTTTCATATTTACAAATATTTTTTATATTTAGCCACAAATAACTACAAACCATTTTTTGTGTGGCTATATAAACATGAATAACTACAAAATAATTATAAAATTTGTTTTTTTTTAAGTCGTGGCTAGTAATCGGTAACTGATAAATGATAGCCAATATTTGTAGCCGTGGCTATTACGCACATTTTTTGTAATGTTGTTCTTTTTTTATATCTTATTGCTGAAATTAAGCAATTAGCAAAGAAAATGAAGAAAATACGCATCACAAACCATAAAATCATATCATGACTATTCCTCAACGCATTCACAAACATCTCTTGATTAAACTAATCTTATTCAAATATAAGCCTTCTTTTGACTTAGAGAATCATAAACATCATTTAAAGAAACCAACATGGCACTCAATTCCAGGAAAAGTATTATATGACTTCGTAACTCTATGAATATTTTCAACCATCGAAAATTATAGTACTAACGGTATTAAGTTAGTAATACTTTTTACTGTTGAAATCAAATGAGCATGAGTCAAAATGATACACTTGTATTTAAATATATACACTTGGCATGAGAGTTGTGAGCATACGATGAATACAACATATAAGTTGTGAGAATATCTTCAACAACTCCTAGAATCATTTTCGTGTGATCAACTAAAATCGAAAATATCGTAGTCCCTTTAAAATCCATATTCCCAATCTTGGAGCCACATTGTATGGCATCAAATCACACTAGATCTCTCACACATAAAATGCTTAAAACTGTATGGGAAAATGGATCTAGCACAAAAATTCTGGGTTTGGAAGCTTCTTTGGGATCTTATTCTGCAACAAATTACTGATTTGCTTAGAGATCATGATAATACCATCCTTAAGATTTACATCCATGGAAACCATCATCTTCACATATATCCTTACATAAGGAGTAGTCCTCACAACATCTATCAAAGACATCTTAATAATCTGCTTCTCCATCATTGCCTTGCATCTATCATCAACAAGCTTCTATTTCAACTTCATAGGAGGTCTAGGCTCATAGGTAATAATTAGACTTATACACTTGTTCTGCAGTCAATTCGGCCTTCTTAGCTCATCATGGGTTGGTGTCGACCAGCTTTCAACACTGGCTTTAAAGAAGACGATTATGGCTTTGCTCGGGAAGGGTGTCGACCAACACTAGAAGAGTGTCGATTTAAACTAGGATCAAGGGTCGACACCAATTCCACGGTGTCGAGATCTATAAATTTCACTCTGTCATAGCCTAAAATCTTAAGGCGGAAGGGAGGGTGTCGACCGACAAAGGGGTGGTGTCGATCGACACTTGGGGCTAGCATTCCTTTTTCTGTGTTGATCTCGATCGATTTTGGTCTGTTAAAGATCGAAATCTCGAAATTTTGCTCTGGTATCTACTGACACCTAAGGTGGGTGTCGATCGACACATGTTATGCAGTCCGAGAATCACCCAAATGTTCAAACTCAACAAATTTATGAACCTTTGTAGCAACTTCCTGTTCATGTTCCAGCTCATCTTCACTCTCTGGAAGTATTGCTTTGACATATTCCTTATGAGAATGGACCAATTTTCCCTTAACAGCTGCTTCTGTCTGGGTCAACCTAACAGCAATACTGTTAACTCGACGTGTGAGAATTCAATTTCTCTCTGAGATCCTAATACACGAAGTTTATTTTTCCATTCAAGTCCACTGTAATCTTCTGTTGTGGGGTTTCAGATTTTGTGAGCTATTCCTACCTTTTTCTCTCAAAGAAAACTTTAATCTTTCACTCGAGATCACGTTATACCAGATTTGTAACGAACATTTTGGTCTCTGAGGCGAAAAGGGTTTAGGGATTTCAACTTCCACACGAAACCTTGTCGGCGGCTTCTGATGCCTCCGCCAGAGGTCATGGTCGTCGGAGGCGACTCCTCCACCTCTCTACTGAAGATGCAACAAGCTGGAGGATGATCTCTTCATTCACTGTCGATTTGCAGAGAAGATATGGCAGAACTTATCCGAGCGACTGTTTTCTCAGCAATTTAGCACTGTCTAGACTTTCCTAATAGATACTCAATGACATGTCGCAAAACAAGCTCCACCACTATCTGTGCCATTATGTATTTCAAGACACATCTTATGCTATATGGCGAAAACGAAACAATCGGAGGCACGACGAGCAACCTCTTCCTCCAACAACGCTCATTCAAAACAATGACAAGCTTGTGATAAATAGACTCCCATCCACCAATCAAGGGGAATCAAAATCAAAATATGTTGGAGCTTTGTCAAAGTGGTTTAGAATTAGATGAATTGCAACATTATGATCTAGTCAAAAAAAATCTGTTTTTGTTTCAGCAGAAGACAATATCTGTAAAAGTGATATTTCATGAATGAATTTAACATATATTCAAAAAAAAAAATCTTCTGCTGTCATTCCAGAATTTTCTCTAGCATAGATTTCACCTCATTTTATGGTCTTGGTGGAGGTGGTGACTGATAAGATGATTTACCACAGTCCCTTCTGAATCCACTGTTCTGAAAAGGCTTATAGTAAGCTGGATTTGTGAATGCAGAGAAGTTTTGATTGTGTGTGATGTAATTCACATTCTCCTAAAAGTCTCAACCTTTGGAGAAAATTGGACTGACTTCTTTACCATCAGAAAGCTGTCCGTAGAATCCAACTTAGCATTAACAGCATCAATCTCCCCTTAGTGCTTCCATCTTGCTTCTTCCTTTCAAAATCAGCATTATTGTTACTATTGCTAAAGCCAAATTATCAATTAGGACATAAGCATCTTTTGGGTATCTGGTGCTGAAGTTTCCATTATTTTCAGCATCTAGAGCCATATGATATCTCCAATCAATAACTATAAAGAAGGCTCTCAGCAGTTGAACTTCACTGAACACACAAATGGTGTGGACAATATCTCTGATAAGCCTTAAATCAGCTTTGAAAGCTTATGTTGGACTTTGCTTGAATGTGGAGATCTTTGTCCTCATCTCCTTAGACCTAGAATCATCATTGAGCTTGTTGAGGAATGCACTCTTGGTCTCTTCCGAGGTTGTCATAGATTCTGGTTCCAACTGCTTCAGCCAGTAAGTTGCTTCCCTAGTAAGAGAGTAAGAGAAAAGCTTACAAAACATGTAGTCACTGGAGACTCCATCATACTTTATGCTTGTGACAAGATCCTCTAACTTATCAATGTGGTTCATGGGGTGTTCATGAGAGAGCTCATAAAACTGATGTTGTCCAACGAAGTGAAGTAAGGCTTCAGCTCACTCAGTCAGAATTTTACTATGTTCTAGAACTCGAACACAATGATAAAGGGAACATGCCGTCTCTGGGAAACCTACCTATGTCTAACAAATTAGAAAACCAAATTTAGTTGTGAATCATAAATTCTAAACATTTAACTATTCCAGGTTTCATATTTTCACAAATTCTCTAAACTAAATTTATTTGTTCACAAACAATTTGCTCATCTTGGTTTTTTCTAGCTAATTAACCAACTTTCATTACGATAATCAACTTATGATCACAAATCTAAGGAGCCATTCAAACAAGCATCAATCACACCCTAAGGTGAAGAACTAGTTCTTGAATCCTTAATTAATCAATCAACTTAGTAAACCATGAAATCCTTACTGTGAAACCTTAATCCGAACTAGTAAATCTACTCAGACATGATGATTGAGACAATAAACATTGATGTAATATATTGCTTAAATGAAATTAAAGAGAGAAACAAGAGAGTTTGAATTTTTCTCTATGTTGTCTCAGAATTTTCTCCATGAAGGCTCTCTCTCAAAATCCAAAAGTAGAATAAAGCATATAATCATAAAACACATATGAACTTCTTTTGTAATTGGGAAAACTTTTGGACAAAAAGTGCAAATCTTCCAAGTGGTTAAAAAGATGTGTATTTTGGGAACAATGCTCTGATAACATGTATAAGGGAATACTTAATTATGATTAGTTGAGGTTATTACAAATATATATAGGAGATACACAAGAGCTGCTAGGCTATTAAGAATGACTAATATATCCTTTATACAATATATCTACATAATGTATGTTCATGTTTTATCAGTACATATTCGTCATAACGAATGTGTTGAGCTGAAACGACGAAGCTACAAATATAAGTATGTTTCGGATTCGACATTTGTTGAGTCAGGAACACGTAGGAGGATAGATCCAACGCAAGTACTGCTGCAAGACATTCTCAATGTAAGAAGTTTCCTTGAAGCTAAGATAATTTGTTACATAGTGTCCTTAACAAGGGAAAAGTTTTAAGTATCTGAACAACCACCACCCGAGTTGGATCTCCATCTTGGGATTAATTTTATTACAGGAACTCATTTTGTCATAAGATCTCATGGAAAATCAATAAGCTCAGAATCCGTATATAATTTTCTTTTAAACATGTACTAACCATAAACTAGCATGCTTCCCTTTGACATTATTAGAAGACTGGAGCTTCCCATGTTCCTGGCCCACAAATGAATTCCTTCAGTAGTTTAATTGTACTGACCAACCTATTGATTTTAGCTTTAGGGTTTTTAGAGAAGCGTCTGCAAGAAGCTACCCTTATTTTGTTACTATGTTTCTTATGACTTGGGTATTACGCTATAAGTCTCATTGAATTATTGTGGAATCGGGCATATTAAACAATAAATCTTATAAGTAAAACAATCAGAGTAAAAAATTTCATGATCCCACAAATAATACATTTCCAGTTCAGAGAAGGAGAGTAACAGAAATAGAACGAAGAACGTCAGATCTTTTAGAACTCAATGTTGTGAAGAAGCTGAAGTTTGAACACAGAAGGAGGCAGAGAGTCAGCTACCATATATCGTACGGATCGACTGCATAACAACTCAGTAGTTTCTTGAGTAGTCTTCCCATCTTAATCTGCTCAAAAATCCAATCAATTTTTTTTCTTTCTTTTTTATATAAAATAGTTTCCGTTTATCAACAAAGAATTAAGGGATTATTATAAAAATATCTATGTAGTTTATCCCAAGCACTTACCACACAGGGATTGACTGTTCTCGATCAGGAAATTGTATACCACAACCTTTTAGTTGAAGCTGAGGATCTTCTTTAACGAGACGAAACTGTATATCCATATGACCATCCTTAAGCTGAGCAGCTAGAGCAGCAATTTCTTCGACCATAAGAGGGAAGTAACAGTCGAATATAACCAGATAACTACCCGAGTTGGTTGTTTCGAAGTCTCGCACCAATTCAACAGATTCTACGTGGTTCCCGAGTCTGTCTACGAACCGAAAACAATTCTCGATCTCAAATGAAAGAGGGCCTGTACCATCAACCACGGCACAACACCTAAAACTGACGACTGGTTGCGAGGGAGAGATGTGAGGCAGAGGGATATTGGTGAGAGTGGTTCCAGTGGTACGGTGAGTGAAATATGAAGGCACTTCTTCACCCAATAATATCAATTCCATCAAAGCTGACTGTTGTTTAATCAGAGCTTCTGGATCGAAGTTCAGACAGTTGATGAAACTAAGGTTCAACATTGAGAAATAACCCTCTGGAGGACAAGAGGGCTCATCTTCAAGGAACTTTGGCTGAATATCGTCTGTCGACGTCGCCACCTCACTTGAAATATCCTTCCAGCTACTTTCAGTCAATGCTCCACAATCTGAAAACTCAGCTTTATGAAGATCCTTTAGTTTAGCCATGTTAAGGGACACACGTAGTAAATTGTTGCATCCATACATATATAACCCGCCGAGGCGAGAGAAGTTCTCGATCCACCAAGGAACCTCTTCAATCCCTGTTTGGTTTAGAGTGAGCTCTGATATGTTTGTTGAGATATCTGGAAAACTCTTCAACAGAATGCATCCTTCGAGGTTGACGCTGTGAAGAGATTTGAGGTTGATTCCAGTTGGAAGAGTCTCTAGACTTCTGCAGAATGACATGTCCAATTCACTCAGTTTATTGAGATGCTGAATAGAGGAAGGAAGCTCCACCAAACTTGAACAATGGCTGAGATTAAGGGTCTCGAGCCTAGTGGCCTTGGAAAGATCTGGAATTTCTTTCAAACTTTTTGATCCCCGCAAATCCATATTCTTGAGCGCTGTAAGTGACTGAAGTACAAGTAGTTAAGTTACACATTTGAAGTAAGATATGCATATTATATCAATACTAATAGTAATTTTAGTGGTAAGAAAACTCGAATTTCTATGGACCTCGTATGATTAATCTGTAGGTTTACAAAAAGAAAGAAAAAAATAATTTTCTTAAGAAACTTACATGAGCTCCATCCCACAGCTTCTCGAGTTTGCTCTCCTGCATTTGGATCTTAACGAGATTTTTAGGATGAAAGTTAGTAGGCAAAAATCTCCTTGGATAATTATCCCAACACAATAGTCTCAGTTTAGGGGGAAAATAGTCGAAGCGTTCCGGTAAGTGCCATTCTCTCTTCATATACCATTCCTTAGTGGACATTTTTAGAAAAAGGAGATTCCGCATTTCTTTGAAGGCATTCTCATGTATATCCAGTTCGTCAGTCTCATCTATATTCAATGCTATGCAGAAGACCTTTCTAGTACCCTGAAATTATAAGACCAATAAGAAAAAGAGACAAAACTAATTAATTGACAAGCTTTTCATCTCATAAAGTGAGAGCTTTATGGAAAATGTACTTACAGTGTTATATTCAAGTACTTCGCAAATATCCTTGGAATCCACAAGGAACTCCCTTTCACCAGGCTCATCCGATTGTGCACGGACAATATCTTTACCAAGTTCTTGCAGCAAAGAGTGCATCTCCACAGTATGGTATCTTTCATGGATAAGGGATTTATCAACTAGGTTTTTATACCCAATATTAACATCCAAGTTACTATCTGCCAATAGCAGTTTGATGTCATCGACTTTCTCACCATTGAAAAGACATGCAATGTGACGAAATATTGCTTCATCCTTCTTGTTATTTAATCCGTCGTAACTGACTCTTAGTGTTTTCTCAATTTTTCCATCCAAACCATTTCGAAGCCTAGGCAGCATATCTTCCCAGTCTTCTATGTCCCTACCCCGTAAAGAAGAGCCCAAAACGTTAAGACCCAAAGGAAGGTTACCGGCACGAAATACAACTTCGGAAGCTAGCTCCCTAAAACCATGAGGTGGAGAATTCTTCCTGAAAGCAGATCGACAAAACATCTCAAGAGCAAGGTCGTTAGATGGGAGAGAGACCTCGTAAATGTTATCAATCCCATTGGCCCTTAAGAGATGCTTATTTTTAGTAACCACAATGATTCTACTCCCATTTCCAAACCATTGACTCCTACCCGCTATAGCATCTAGCACGTCTTGATCATCCAAATCATCGATAACGATAAGAGATTTTCGGTGGTTGAGCATCTTTTCTATTCCACATATACTATCTATCTTTATATCCTTTTTTCCTAAAAGCTCAGCTAGCAAACTTCGTTGCAAGTGCAACTTCGTGTTATAGTCGACTAGATCAGCTCTTTCTTTACTTCTAGATATGAAAACGCTGTCTATGAAAACTTTACTTGGGAACTGACGAGAGAGTCTACTAAAGAGAGCTCTTGCAATGATAGTCTTGCCAATTCCAGAGGGACCCCATATCCCAACCATCCTCACTTCTTCATCAGATTCCAAGTTCAACAACGAACTCATGGTTTTGATATGATCTTCAATTCCGACAAACTCCTCAAAATCACCATCTGATGGAGATAAATGCAGTTTATCCAAAACATCATTGGCGATTGCTTCGATCGTGCTTGCTTCGTAAGCCCTATTAAAGAAATAACCACAACAACATAAGACCCCAAAAATAATGTTTTTTTTTTTTTTAACGAAAGAAGGAATAATGAATGATTCATATTTTCGTACTCGGTGACTATATGATATCCAGCGATATTAGCTACATCGGTCAAAGCTCTGCTCCATCGAGTTTTCTCGTCCTCTGAAAATTTTTCGCATGTCTTGTCAAAGATCTCCCCAAAGTCTCCGGTTTGATTCCTCACGTGTGAAGGATCCAAACGGTAGAAAATTGGTATCACAAGTTGACCCAAATCTTTCTTGCATTTCACGATCTCCAGGAGTTCGTTAAGGCACCAAGATGAAGAGGCATAGTTATGTGAGAACACGACCACTGCGATTCTGGAATCCCTAATTGCCTGTATAAGCTCGGGACCAATCGATCGGCTTCTCTCAATCTCATTGTCTTTGAAAGCAATGATCAGTTTCCCATCCAGCTCCTTTAGAAAGTGGCTGAGGAATGTCTTGCGTACATCTTCCCCACTGAAGCTTGGAAATACGTCATATGACCAATTGCAAGAAGAGGAGGAGGAAGAAGAAGCCATTAAAAGACTGTAGTGTGAGCTGCATACATAATATAGAAGTAGCAGAGTGGTACCTAGAAATTCCACCACTGTTTCTCGGATTTTACTGATGTAACTTGACGCGGAATCTTGACTTAATCACCATCACACAACACCAAGTCAAGACCGTGTTAAAAAAAAAAGTCAAGACCGTGTTATTCTTAAATTATTTATTTGTTTTTTACTCAAGTCAAGATTTTGACCCAACTCTAGATCACATGCCAAAACCAAAAATAGTTTTTTCTTAGCTTTCAAAATTAGTTGTTCAAAATGATTTTTTTTTTTTACAATCTAATTTTCTAAAGTATGATAGTCAAAACATAAACAACGACACGGGTTTGGCCGGAGTTTTCTCTCTCTTTTTAGAGAGAGAAATTTTCTCTGAAATCATCTTCCCTTCTTATTCCTTCTTCACCGATTAAAATCTTTCAGAAGGAGTCAAGGGATTTTTGATTTCGCAGCTTTGTATATTTCGTCTGTTTGCGTTTGTGTGCTTCTAATAAATTCTGATTTGGTCTAGATCGTTCTGGTCTCCATCTCAGATTTTTTGCTTCTGTTATTTGATCAAATAAAATCAGATCCTGGATTTTCCTTTTTCAGATTTCATTTCTATTTCGGTGGTTAATCGAATGTCTCTTCCCTTTCTCGTCTACCTTGATTCTCTCAAGGGTGGGAGTAATCTCTTCGCCGTATCTGCCGTGTTATTCCGGCGAGCCCTTCGGATGGGTTAAAGGCGAAGCTTCTCGTTCTGGGATCGGAGTCAAGTTTTGGAATTTCTGTTTCGTCTGAATCGAAATTCCCTCTATTGATTTCAACGACGGCATCGGCTAGTTTCATTCGGGTTTCCACTGTAGATGCTGGAGAAGGAGTCCGTGATAAGGATGGTTCCGGCGGTGGTGTCATCGGAGTTCAGTGTGAAGGAATGTTTAGATGAATCCTGATTCAATTCTCTGATTCAGATTATCCTAAACATGCTGATCTAGGTTCTTCTCGAATAGAAACAATGATAGATCTCACCTTATACCTGTTTTGCAGCGGAAAGGGATGGTATGTCAGAGATCAAAGAGCCACCGAGAGATAACTCCTCCAGAGGTTCACACACGCACACCGAGCAGGAAGAGGCTGCTAGACCAGGAGGGAATCGGCGCAGAGAGAGAGAGGAGGCTCGCGGCTAGAGCTTATTTTCGACCTGAACTCGTCTTAAGTTTATATAACTCGTTCAGTTCGTTTTGGGCCATTTGGCCCAAAGGCCAATTAACTCCGAGGCGTTCGCGCACTGTGTCGATCGACACTCCTTGTGTATCGATCGACACACAGTGGCCAAACCCAATTATTCTCTCTAAGTACAGTAAATGCCTAGCACTTTTACCGTACTTCTGCTACACCGTTTCTACACATTTTCCTGTTAGCTTAGGCGTGTGACCCATATGGGATCATATAAATAAGGCAATAAGTCCAAGACTTATAGATCATGAGCGGACTCTAGCAAGCCATCATGACCCCCAGTATTATATGACTTATGTCTGATCATTGACATACTCTTACTTTCTAGAGACAGTACCGAGATTACTGGACACAATTCCAACAATCTCCCACTTGTACTGGAATCTCTGTATTCATAATCCTTTTGTCACAATATCTCGATTAGTCATAAGGCAAGATTGGTGTCATCCTTATAAAGCCTAATCTTGTTCATCGGACTCTGATTCGATACTGACAATCCAAACGACTCGGGACAGTCCGTTTGAGCATGGCCATGCATTTTCCAGTATTCAAATCTCCGATTGGCCTAGAGATATTCACTCCATTTATATTGGAGGGACAAATCCCGTCTTGTTCCATCACTGTAAACTACTCATTTCATAATGTACCCAAACAAGGTCCTTATAACTATCGCAGAACGACAGCGTTAGACAATGATCAAAGTGCATCAGTCCATGTGCAGTCACATGCATGCGAACTCAGGTCTAAGGACTATACTCTATAGTCGTAGTAAGAATCTCTTATGACACAGATATAAATATCCTGAAGAGTTCTTATAAGCGGGTCTTGTCCGGCCGTATGTTCCCCAACATACACCTATGTACTGACTTTGATGATGCGCATCTATGACACACTGAGACTTTGTCATAAGTAACGTACCAATCTAGTCTCACACGGTTGTTGGTGTTCCAATTTCAACAACCTTCGACTAGGGAGAGGATGATATAAGCCATCTATCAAATATAGGGTCTCATGATCAAGCTAAATGACTTCGATGACTCAAGATCAAGTCATTTACTTCGATGACCTATAAAATGGTTCATATCATTTTGTAACGATTATTTCATCACAGTTAAAATAATCTTGAAATAATAATTTCATTATTAAACATTTCAAATGTTTTACAAGAACATATCAATAACTAAATAAAGCCCTTTAATAACTCCCACTGAAATTAAGACTACATCTTAATTTCACTTATCCTACAACAACAGTCCGAGACTCGTGCTTAGGCCTATGGAGTGGCTTCGTTAATGGATTAGCAACGTTCTCATTCGTTGAAACTTGCTGATCTACTTAACATCTCTGTCATTTATCTCACGGAATAGGTTATACCTATCCTCAAGGTGTTTGGACCTCTGATGTGCAGCTAGTTTCATCTATGCTGGAATCACATCAAGTTCAGTGATGAACTCTTCTTTCCAAACAACCTCTTTCGCCGCTTCCCAAGCTGCGAAAGATTCTTAAGTCATGGAGTCAGCAACAGTGCCGTGCACCGCCAGACAAACACAAAATATAACCGGACTGTGACCGGAAATCATCTTTGTCTGTTGGAAACTTGCCTTTCAGACTCTATCGACTTATAGCACCTCACTTTCTCCGTAAATCAAGAACTTATGCTTAGTATTCCTCAAATACTTTAGGACATACTTTAGGAAACTTGATTCTTTGCTGGATTTGACTGGTCTTTATTTGTCTTGCTTAACATTAAAGCAACATCAAACAAGTATGTTTCATGGCATACATGATAGATCCAATTGCCGACGCATATGGAATCTCATCCATGCATTTAAGCTCAGCAGTTATCGTAGGATATTGTATCTTGCTTAACTTAATGCCATGTGACATTGGCATAAAACCCTTCTTGGATTGCTCAAAACGTGTAGGACTTTGTCAATTTAAGAATCCTGACTTTGTCCTACCAGCTCTTTTGGATTTCTATCTTTAGATCCAAAATCCAAGAACTACGTGGCTTTACCCATGTCAATCATTAAACCAACTCCCAAGCTAGTCCTTTACTGACTACAGCGTTGGGACGTTATATCCGAGAATCAGTATGTCATCGACATACACTTTGAGAAATGCAATATTGCTCCCACTTATCTATTAGTAAACGCACAGTTCCATTTCGTTCCTGTTCAAGTCAAAACCTTGACTACTCCAACAGAACGAAGATTCCAACTCCGATATGTTTGCTTCCATCCATGAATGGATCAATGAAGCTAACTTACATAAAATGTAATTTTTCGGAGTCCGGGCTCACTTTCGCTTCTTTGAATTTCGCAGATTCGTCGCTTTCAGTGATCATCAGATCATGCGAACTTTCAATGATTATCAGGTTCAACTAATGACGAGAAATCACTCCCGGATTAGTAACTGATTCATTCATATCTGCGAACTTCAGGCTCCAGAGGTGCAGATTTCAATGATTATCAGGTTCAACTAATGACGAGAAATCACTCTCGGATTAGTAACTGATTCATTCATATCTGCGAACTTCAGGCTCCAGAGGTCCAGATTTCATTGATTATCAGGTTCAACTAATGACGAGAAATCACTCTCGGATTAGTAACTGATTCATTCATATCTGCGAACTCCATAATCCACAGGTGTAGATTCTACAGTAATCTGTAAATCCTTCCGCTGCTCTCCCTCAACAGGTTAAGCAGCCTCCTGTATTTCTCGAATTTCTTCGATTTATACTTTTACTCCCACTGTTCTTCTTGGAAAATAACTTCCCTTCTTAGAAAACAGATTGGACGTAAAAGTAACAAGCCTTAGTTTCTCTAGGACAACCAGCGAAGTAGCACAACTACAAATACTCAGTAAAGACAAATTTGGATCGATTCCAATCCACATTTACGTGGTGTCTTTCAACTGATATTGGTGGAACTTTTAGCGTAAACTTAGATATTTCTAGAGCGTTATTTTTAAAATATCATGGAAGATTCGTGTGATTCATCTTTAATCATTTCTAATAAGATCTGATTCTTTCTCACTGAAACACCTTCAGGTTTTCAGGAGAAATGAGCTGTGAAACGATTTCACACTCATTCAGATGATCACATAATCAATGACTTAAGTATTCTCACTCGTGATTTTAATCCAGAGTCTTAATAATTTTGTCATTCAGATCCTATACTTCATTCTGGGACTCTTTCGACCATGTCAAAGAATTCCGACTTGTGTCTCATCTAATGAACACAGTCACACTCACTGAAGTAATCAGTAGAGACAATGAAGTACAGGAGATTTTTTTTTCCTGGCATTACTGCTCATTGGGCCACATACATGAGTATGTTCTAGGTCCAATAAGCCTTTGGGCTTTTCTCTAGCTCGGCTAAGATAGGCCCTTTACCTTTTGGTCTAGTAAACAGAATTCAAGTCTCATAAGATATTTTATCAAATGAGCCCAACAGTCCATGACTATGGGATTTCTGAATCCGACTTACTCTATGTGACCAAGACTTTATGCCAAGAAAAATCAGGTTTAATTCATCAGATTTAAACCAATTCGGTACTTATGTTATATTTAGGCACTCTTTCGTTAAGATATAAAACCCATTCCATGAATAGGGTGCTACAATTAATATTTCATTAAGATCAAAAGAACAAAACTTGTCTTTTATCAAAATGAAAAACATTCAAATTCTTACAAGAAAATGAAAGACAATTCTGCTTAAAGCAGGTACATTGTAGCAATTACTTAATACAAAACCAAGCCCAAAAGGGATCTATAAGTGAAAACCCTACGGCTGAGGCAGCATCCCAAGCTCCTTCCAGACATGTAGTTTCACTTGCCCTTCCTTCAAAGTTCTACTGTTGCCCAGGCTCTGCATATTATAACAAATATCAGTGCCACAACTAGTATCCAATACCTATAAGGTAGAACTTGAAGTAATAACATGAATACCTGAGGAAGTAGTTGCATATATCAACTTCAACTCCTCATCATCTTCCATGAATTTAATGCAATCTCTCTTCCAATGCCCTGTCTCCTTACAGTAGCAGCACTTACCAACGTAAGAGGTATCTGACTCGGGCTCAGAAGACACACGCTTGCCATGATTCAAAATCTGGACAACTTTGTCTTCACCCTTGTCAGCATTAGGTTTAGTAAACCTACCCTTCTCATTCATGAGATTGTACAGGGTACTCTTCATGTTTGGCTCAACTGTCTTGAGCATATCATGCAGTTCAGTCAGCGTCTTCGTTAAGCCTTTCTTGATATAGTTCCTTCTGAACTTATCATAGCTTGACGGCAGTGACTGCAGAATGATCTCAGTTGCCAATTCTTGGCTAACTTGATAATCCAGTTTCCTCAGGTTATCAATGTAACCCATCATTTTACTGACATGAGGACTCACTGGATGATCATTTGGTAGCTTGCAGCTAGTGAGAGACTTAACCAACTGGTATCTCTCCACTCTTATCTGCTCCTGAAATTTCAATTTCAGGCTGCTGATCATCTCTATTGGCGACTCCATGTTCTCATATTGCTTCCGCAAGTCTGAGTCCATGGTAGCCAATATCAGACCACGCACATCTACCGCATCATTATAATGCTTATTCCAAGCATTATATACTGCATGAGAAGCATTGGACCCGATCCTCACGGGGAGAGCTCTCTCAAGGACATAGTCCTTTCTCTCCTGTCTGAGGACTAGCCTCAGGTTCCGCGACCAAGTCAAGAAATTTGATCCGTTCAGCCTGTCCATCTCAAGGACAGACCGGATCGAGAAAGTGTTTTGATTGTTTGTGCTAGTCATAACTGAAAATTAAGATAAAAGGATTTTAGTTAATATGTTCAATATGATTAATCTCGTATTATATTTAATATGATTAATCACGCATTATATTCAATAACATCAGTTACCCTCAATAGAATATAATGATTCCAAGATCCACATATAACTAAGATTAAAGTGGGCCACTGGCCGTCACCAAACCTTAGCTTATATCGGTAAGCCCTATATCGGCTAATTATATCCGTGATATAACTCTTGGTTGTGAATCTGGGCCCGAGGCCCAATCCACTCTGATGTCTCAAGGCCCGGGACTCCCGATGGCCCAGTCAAGAAAACCAGACTATACAGTCATGTAATCATTAATGTCTGGGACTCCCAATGACATTTATGAATCACAAACCGTCTTATCCACGCAAAAGCAGACACCCTCACACTGTAAGGCCATGAATACAATTGAATGGGCTTCGACAGCTGACATAGAATGGACAAGACACCCAACGCTTGATATTATTTGAGGTTCGTAGGTTTATTTAAAAATTCATTCCCAAAATAGAAGATTACTATTTCGGGAAACTTTCATTTTTGGAAACCTACTATTTTGGAAACTTTCTAAAATTGGAAACTTTCTAAAAACGGAAACTTTCTAACTTTAGAAATTTCTTAAAATCCGAATCATGCAAATCTAGAAACTTCTATAAATTAAGAAACTTTCTAATTTCAAAATATCGGAAACTTTAATTTAAAATCGATTTATATTCTTATAAAATAAATTTTAAATTAATCTGAAGAAAGACTCAAATAATTGGCCCAATTGTTTTAACTTCTTGGCCCGAGGCCCAAGAATTGGTCCATGTCCAAGACATGACCCAATTGTCCAATTAAATGACATAACCGGTCTGGTT
Organism: Orychophragmus violaceus; assembly: GCA_030180135.1. Lineage (NCBI taxonomy): Eukaryota > Viridiplantae > Streptophyta > Magnoliopsida > Brassicales > Brassicaceae > Orychophragmus > Orychophragmus violaceus. The sequence continues at coordinate 22,314,736 of CM058235.1, forward strand.
CATTAAAATTGGTCTAACCAAATTTTAATTACTACGATGACCACAATTGTCAACCGGTTATTTACTAAACCGGATTTTTCTCAATTTATTTGGTCCAACCAAATCAAATTAGAAAATCCTGGTTTAGGCACTAAATCCAATAATTCTTTCGACATTGGATTTCTTGTCCCGGTTTAACCAGACTTAATAAAATTATTAAATCTGTTTATTAAACCAGGACGAATTAATTTTACTCAAAATTAAACCGAGCCTTTAAACCAACCATGTCGATCGATGAACCAACCGTGTCGATCGATCCATCAACCACATCGGTCGATGCTCTCAGCATCGATCCTGCATCGATCGTGCATCGATCCTGTATCGATCGATGCTCTCACGCATGCACTGAACCGAGCCAAAACCCTAACCGTGTCGATCGATGCACCAACCGCATCGGTCGATACACCAACATCGAACCTGCATCGATCCTGCATCGATCGATGCTTTCACGCGTTAACAGGGTTTTGCCGAGAGTCTGTATCGACCGATCCATGCGATCGTATCGATCGATCCATGCGATCTCCGATTGTATCGACCGATCCATGCGATCGTATCGATCGATCCATGCGATTCTGGCCGATTCTCATTCTCTCGGATCAGATCGCACACCAAATCATATAGCTTGATCATGCGATTTTTCATATGTTTAGGGTTCAATTCTTGTTACTTAAGTGATTTCTCTTATCAGTAGTTGATTCAAAACACTTTTAAACAAGAAAAACAATCCTAAACTTGAATCTAAACAAGAAAAACCAGAACCATTGGCTCTGATACCACTGAAGGAATGTTTTGATGAATCCTGATTCAATTCTCTGATTCAGATTATCCTAAACATGCTGATCTAGGTTCTTCTCGAATAGAAACAATGATAGATCTCACCTTATACCTGTTTTGCAGCGGAAAGGGATGGTATGTCAGAGATCAAAGAGCCACCGAGAGATAACTCCTCCAGAGGTTCACACACGCACACCGAGCAGGAAGAGGCTGCTAGACCAGGAGGGAATCGGCGTAGAGAGAGAGAGGAGGCTCGCGGCTAGAGCTTATTTTCGACCTGAACTCGTCTTAAGTTTATATAACTCGTTCAGTTCGTTTTGGGCCATTTGGCCCAAAGGCCAATTAACTCCGAGGCGTTCGCGCACTGTGTCGATCGACACTCCTTGTGTATCGATCGACACACAGTGGCCAAACCCAATTATTCTCTCTAAGTACAGTAAATGCCTAGCACTTTTACCGTACTTCTGCTACACCGTTTCTACACATTTTCCTGTTAGCTTAGGCGTGTGACCCATATGGGATCATATAATAAAGGCAATAAGTCCAAGACTTATAGATCATGAGCGGACTCTAGCAAGCCATCATGACCCCCAGTATTATATGACTTATGTCTGATCATTGACATACTCTTACTTTCTAGAGACAATACCGAGATTACTGGACACAATTCCAACACAGTGATCTTCAACGTGGCGCTCCGTTTCTCTCGTTTTCTCGCAAGACTACACGTGTTGATACGTGTCTCTCATGCGGCGTCATCTTTGCTTAATCGTAACAATTGATTAGGGTAGATTAAGGTGTTTTTATTTTAATTATGGCTGTAAACGAAAACGGGTTGGGCCGTCTGTATTCATCACAACTTTGTCCATTGGGCTTTTAATATAAACGAGTTAAAAAAAAAAAGTATGATAGTAATCGCAATTATATTATTAAATATATAAGCTCATGAGACCATCTCCGATAGTTGATATTATTTTTCTACTCTTTTTTCGATGGAAAGTTTACTTTTCATTACCGAACTCGAATACAAAAGTCAAATACAAACATAAAGTCTAAAGCCGGCTATCACAAAAAATACCGGAATCATAAGTCGGCGGATAACCACATATCCCCGGAGACAAGATAAAAATATCAAAAACTAGCAATCAAAAACCATAAAGATCAACATAATCGAATTGAACCAAATTAGCAAGACACCTTAGGACGAGGAGCCACCCAAATCCGAGAGAAGAGATAACTGAAGCAAGCAAAACCGAACTTTATTAGGAAATATCCACCGGAACTCATTATATTACCATATGCAGACAGACCGAGGAAGTCGAGGACCACACTTTTTACCACACGATGACCGACGACTAGATGCGAAAAGAAACGAAGCTCCAAATCCTGACGATTAAGCCGGAGAACTCAAACCGAAAAGCAGAAAAGCTGCTGGAACTTACCGTCACAAACAAAGGAAGGATGAGCACTCTCAACACCGGGCTTTTCCACCAATTGAAGCAAACAAATAGACGCATAGCAACCCAAAGAACCAGGAGAAACCATCAGCAGCTGACAAACCCGACCAACCCTCCAGCCGCAGCAGACAGACCCGCTAGAACCTAGGCCCCAACACCATGAGAAACCAACCGGTTCAAAAATTGATTAATGTTGATAAAATAGCTTTGATCTGCTAGATATAACCCAACTGCAACATAAAACCTTACACAAGATATACACAAAACGAGCCAACAAACAAAAAAACAAGGGCACAAGTGGTTGACACCTATTCACCAACCATTTTCACCTTTTGCCTAATAGGCAGTGTTTGGAGATTGTCCTTTAAAATCCTTGGCATGGATGATTTTTGGGGGATCTAACACACCAACCATGCCTTGAAACACATAACAAAACACATGAAAAATACAAGAAATATCCAAGAGGATTTGGAAGGATTGAAGGCAAGAACGAAAACGTTTTATGGACCGGTTCAACAAGGGTTTTGTTGGTGGATTGGAGGAGGAAGCACGGGCGGTTTCCAGAGTTCTACACATGCCTGGGAACACACAAGAATACTCAAAAAATATCCAGGAGGAACCGCAATCAATTGAAAGGATAAGGGAAGGGACCGTGAGGCTTGAAGGCTAGGAAATGTAGTAGGGTTTTGGTCAGTATCAAGAGGAGATTGGCCGGCCAGTTTAGAAGGGAGATTAGCTGCGACTTCTTCAGGGTGAATCATGGGTACACGCAGAATAGAGTCCCTGGAACATCAAAATAAACTGTGGGCCTTGGAGAGGAAGAAGGAAATAGATCTGGACGGATCTTCAAGGGAAGATGCCGATATGCTTAAAGGAACGTTAGGGCGTTTTATATGAAAATACAGAATCAAAACACATATTCACGCCTGGAAATACATCACTACATGCACATGAAACTCATGAAGTTTTGAGGGAAAACTAGGGAAAACCAGGGAGACTTCATAGCAAGGGTTGCATGGCCGGAAATCGACAAGGGATTCTTGGCGGTTTTGACAAGAGATTGGGATGGCTTCTACAAGGAAGAACGTGAGGAGACACATACACACACACACACACACACAAACTAGATAAACAATATCTAGTAACCTTAAAGGGTAGAACATGATAAAATAAGGGTAGAAACATGGTTTGGTCGGAGTTCTTAAGAAAAAAAAAGAAGGATGACCACTGGGTTTTGTTAAGGGAGTTTGGGACTCGGTTGAGTCAAGGGGGCAGGAAGGGCGTGAGAGAGTCAACATGGATCCCTTTGTGGCTACTAGAACAGACTACTAAAATACCCAGACGCATATTGGATGCTTGAACAAACCCCGACCACGACAAGGTCGTGTGGTCGGTGGTGGTTGAGTTTCTGATCGAAATCTATCTCTCTCTCACTCTACTGGATTTATTGTTAGGATTTACCTGTCTAAGTTCCTTGAAATAATGGTTATAAGTTGCCTTGGTATGAGTATAGGATCAGACCAGGGTCGGCTTGCGGGTCAAGGGTCGAGGGCCGATCGTGAGTGGAAGGTTCGCATGGATCGATAGGCAAGAAAACCGGCCGATATGCCAAGAAGAGCTGGGTCGGTGGCTTGATCTGAATCAACCGTGGATGGATCCATCGTAGGATCAGTCTCGGTCCGACTCTCACATAAGTTGGTACGGTTCACGATAAATGCCCTCTGGCTGAGATCAAATTACTTACCAACCGGTCGAGGACTTAGGCGTGTGATTAAGAAATAGTGAATGGTTTAGGAACATGGAATGTGAATAGATCGAATGCTTAGTTTGCTGGACTATTTATCTAATCATTTCCAAAGATTGTTAAGTATTTTGGATGCACGTATCAGACTTGGAAATGGAGCAACGGTTGGAGTAATCGAGATGCAGATATACTAGTTGGACGGTGAGCCAACCAAGAAAGAAACTGAAGATCTCTCTTGTATTTGTTCATGTGGGGATGATTGGTTGAATGATTATGTATAAGGGGGATATGTATGTTGGTTAATGAGCAAAAACGGTGAAACTAAGCACGAGGAAAAGAAAGCTGGACACGGGACATGCTTCATACCGGCTTCATCAACAAGTTTAAGGTACATGTTTAGATAGCCAAATAGTATTCTAAGTAAAGGCTTAGAATGGAATAGGCGAATGGAACAATATAAGTAAGACTAAGGTAGATAGAATGGATATATAGGATTGGAACCTCAGAAGAGTTTTAAGGAAACCAAATAAGATTGTACGAGGCTCACATTTGGATATTTCCTTAGAAGAATGGAATCAGTGTTAGATAAGGATTTCCGCTGCGTACTGTTAAGTATGAAGGATATAGGACTAGAAGTCAATAGGAAGATCCGAGGAATACTTATCCTAGAGGAAATTTTTTAAATAAGACGGAATCTAGGGAGGTTCGGGCAATAAAGCGGCCTGACCACTGGAACGCATCAACGCGGCCTAGCAAGGCCGGGTCAAATGTTTCAGAGACTCTGATTAATAAATTTTATGAAGAATTCATACAGCCTCTTGTAAAAAAAAAAAAAATACTTAAACCCCATTAACAATATAGGGTCAACTGAAACTGCTCCTTCATTTCCCATTGTGACTGTCCTTAACATCTTCTCCTTGAACTTAAAAGCAACAAGTTATCAAGACACAACAGAATTGACAATGGTACTTTGGATGAAAAGCAACACAAGCTAAGCACTTAAACGGCTAATGATACTAATAACAAAATGATCAAATAGCACTCTAGGTGAGTTTTTATAGGCCTTTGGGTTTTATGGAACGCAAACAAACTAACAACTAACATAACCACTGCCGCTTGCAAAACACCGTCATCATAATAAATCGTTGAAGTTATCCAGGCCCAGAACACCGTCTCCTTGTTTCTGCCGGAGAAGACGCATCCCTTTTCATGGAAAAAAAAAGAAATTTTATTTGCGATCAGCTCTACTTAGCTGAAATTCAGAAGAAACCCAAAATGAAGCGTTTCTCATAGATCAAAGTAATATAAAAGGCTAATAAAAATGATGAGATCTAAAAAGTCGTTGATGACTGGAATCAATTGCTTATTTGCCTTTACCTGAGGAGCCAATAATCCCATGTGCCCTCCTATAATCTACATGCCCCTCATAGAGTGGAATCCCATTTTTACCTTTAATGAATAAAAAACTATGTTAAAAGAAATGAAAAGAAACAAAATAAAAGAAACAATTTTTTGGAGTGGACTCCACCTTCGATATTTCTGGCATTTCTAACGCATTTCCGACACTTTTCCGGCGCATCTCTGATGTCTCCGGCGCATCTCCGATGTCTCCGGCGCATCTCCGGCGCCTCGTAAATTCCACAGATACATGACAACTGGTACAATTGGTATAACTGAGAGATATACAGCAACTGGTACAACGGGTACAAATGTATATCCAATGAAATAAAAAATTGTTAAACCTACCGCTAAATTACACAAAAATGGAATGAAATCATACATTTATCTGCTCATATATTCTTTTTTTTTATATCTGAAGTTATATAATAATATAAAATATGTTAGAAGTTAATACAAAATAATCCTAAAATATCAAACCATGCTAAAAACAATTAAACAGTCCTAAAAGAGAATAAACAAACCAAAAAGTATAAAATAATCCTAAATAACCATATGAGAACATCAAATGGCAAACAAAGATTTATATATCCTCTTGTAATTCATGATCATTTGGTCAATTTAAGTTCCTTAAAATTTAAATACTATTAATTCCTAATTACAATAAAAAATAATAATATTTAGAAATGTATATAAAATTATAGTTTCACCTTAATAACTCTAAACACATCTTAAAATCACTAAAATAATTGTAAAATTAGAAAACATGAGTTTTAAAAATTTTATATAAAAGATTATTCATTCACATAAAACACAACTTATGAAATATGTAACACTTAAGTTCTGTTTAACCTTTTGTGATGGAAAAATAGTAAAATATATTATTTCACACTATTTTTCCTATGGAAACCTTCTAAATGATATTTAATACTCCAAAATTATGGGGACAACTAGAATATCAAAATTTATATCAAGGTTCAACTTCAATTACACGAAAATCGCAAATGTACAACTATGAAGCTAAACGGACAATTGTACATTTGAAGACAACTATGTTTAATATGCCTAAAATTTTAAGCGGGAAAATTCAGGTTTTCCCTCCATTGTTTTTAAAAAATTAGATTTTCCCTCTAATTAATGGAGAAGAGATAAAATACATGATTTTACACTATTTTCCTATGGAAACCTTCTAAATGATATTTACTACTCCAAAATTATGAGGACAACTAGAATATCAAAATTTATATCAAGGTTCAACTTCAATTACACGACAATCGCAAATGTACAACTATGAAGCTAAACGGACAACTGTACAATTGGAGACAATTATGTTTAATATGCCTAAAATTTCAAGCGGGAAGATTTCAGATTTTCCCTCCATTTTTTTTTTAAAAATCAGATTTTCCCTCTAATTAATGAAAAGAGGTAAAATACATGATTTTACACTGTTTTCTATGAAAAAATTCAAAATGATATTTAATATTCAAAAATTATGGGGACAACTAAAATATTAAATTTATATCAAGGTACAATTTCAATTATACGAAAATCGCAAATGTACAACTATGAAGCTAAATGGACAACTGTGTTTAAGCCCAAATTTTTTATTAATATATCGTCGCTATTTTAAAAATTTTAAATAAAAATGGGATGTCTTTTAGTGTTTTTGATTTTTTTCCGAAAAATAGATTTTGTTTTGAATTCAAATAGATCTCTTCTCCCCAATTCACTTTATATGTAATATACCTTGAGTAGATTAACAATAAAACACAATAGAGCAGTGGATGCGGTGTTTTTATTTCATGTAGCCACCCGAGTTCGAATCCGATCAGTTGCACTTTAGTGTGATTTTTTCCCTTTGTATTCAGTAAGGTTAAAATCGTAATTTCTACTATTTAGAGCTGGGCGGGTTATCCGATTGAATTGGGCGGATCACTTAATTGGGTGGATATTAGTGGTTGATTTCGTAATAAAATCAATGTCTTCAGGGTTAACTTGTAATTTTTCACTTTTTAACATTAAAAATAATTCATAAATAAATTAATTGGGAGAATCCCATGGAAAACCCTCAAAGTGGCATCCGCTTCTACTTTAAACCTCGAGACTATTACGTGATCTAATTAAACCTTCAATGTGATAAAACTGACAGATTAAACCTTCAATGTGGTTTTGTTCTTCATTGTTGCAAAACTCTAACGGAACTGTTCACGGTGAACAATAATTCCGTTAGGAAAACAATTTTTTTTAAAAATATATATTTTAAAAATTCTATAATTATTCAAAAAATCCAAATAAATTGAAATAAAATCCAATTTTTTTTGAAAATTCTAAAAAACTCTTTAAATATTTCAGATAATTCAAAAAATCTTAAAATTTTACAAACAATTCAAAAATTCAAAAATATTTTTTATTTTAAAAAAAAAAAATCCGAAATACATAAAATAAAATTATGATTTATATATATTTCTCCATATATTATTAAAATTCAAAAAATCAAAAAATCCATAGATTATATAAAATTAATTTTTTTTTAAATTCAAAATTTTTTTTTTTGATGATTTTAAGATAAATTATAAGCAAAAAGTGGTTATGACAAGATACATATATAGGTTTTTTCAATTTATCTTATATATGTATCTCGTCATAACCAATTTTTCTTGAAATTTATCTTAAAATCAAAAAAAAAAAAAAAATTTTGCATTTTAAATTTTTAGTTTAAATTTTCTATAATCTATTAATCTTTTTATTTTTGAATTTTAAAAACATATTTGGAGAAATAATGCTAAATCATTATTTTATTTTATATTTTTTGGATTTTTAAAAAATTAAAGAATATTTTTGAATTGTTTGTAAAATTTTAAGATTTTTGAATTATTTGAAATATTTAAAGATTTTTTAGAATTTTCAAATTTGTTTGTTTTTTTTTTGTATTTTATTTCAATTTTTTTGGATTTTTTTGAATAATTATAGAATTTTTAAAATATATTTTAAATGTTTTTCTAACGAAATTACTGTTCACCGTGAACAGTTCCGTTAGGGTTTTGCAACAATGAAGAAGAAAAACCACATTGAAGGTTTAATCTGTCAGTTTTGTCACATTGAAGGTTTAATTGGATCACGTAATAGTCTTGAGGTCTAAAATAGAAGTGGATGCCACTCTGAAGGTTTTTTATGGGATTAATTTTTATAACGAGGACATATGAGATCACTTTTTTCCAGTTAAGGGCATATGAGATGTTGCCTCTGATGACTGACCTGGCGATGGAGGTAATCCAAGGAGTGAGAGCTGATCCTAGGTGGCTAAATCCTCACTGTAGAAGTCTGAAATTCTACCTCTGACGCCGGATATGTTATCGGCAAATGCAGATTTACCAACAGACGAGCCTCTGTCAACTCAAGGCTCCTCGATTCAGCACCCTCGCGTCGAGACTTCTCGATCCAACATCCTCTCTTCGCGGGATCCATCGAGTTGTCACACACACAAAAATGACAGACTGTTATGAAGAAAGAGATTGAATTGAAGGATGAAGAGATCGTAAGGTGAAGATGAAGAGTTCGTAAGGTGGAGATGTAGGGTACGATACATAGAGAGGAGAATGTGTGTTCTAAGCCGTTGATTAATTTTAATCAATGGTGCTTGTTTTGATCAGCATGAGATTTTTTTGCCAATATAATTATTTGTTGTCTTTAAAATTATATAATAAAATCTGACATTATGTTCAATGGTTATTTTGAGAAGTATATTTTTTGTTATTTTTGCCAAAGTCTCTAAATTTTATTTGATTTTGATTAATAAAAATGATTAAATTTGATTTTCATTTTTGGTTTACATGATTTTTTTAAAACACTAATTTTAGTTATGAATATATAAGAATTAAATTATTGTTTAAGACTTTTAAATTTATTATTAGTATGAAAATATTAGTTAATTTCAAAAAAATCAAAGCAAATATTTCTATTAATTATATTTAAATTATATATGTAAATGGTTTAAATATTAATTTTATGTATATATGATTATTATATTTTAATTTTTTAGTTTATCATTAAGTGTTTAGGTTTAGAGTTTATACTTGTCATGTAGTTTGAGATATATGGTTTAAGAATTTATGTTTTAGTTTTAGATTAAGGTTTGAGAATATTAGATTAAGAAAACAAGATTTGTATTTTGTGTGTAAATGTTGAATCTTAGTTTTAGATATCTTATAGTTGAAGTTTTAGTAATTAGATTTTAGTTTATAATAAGGGTTTAGGGTTATATATCGATTTTATATGGCTAATAGTTAAAGATTTAGAAATTATAATTTAGGGTTTGGAGTTTGAGATAGAGTTTTAGGGGTTTAGGTTTAAGGCTTGAGGTTAAGATGTGAAAATATATATTTTAAAAATAAGAAATCTTTTTAGTTTACATGAATTTTTTTAATTGAAAAGTATCAAATTTTAGTTATAAGTATATTAGTAGTTGTAAAGTATATATATATATATATATATATATATATAAATTGTTTAGATATTTGTTTTATGTATATAAATTAATGGTTATATTTTGATTTTATAGTTTATGATTACGAGTTTAAGGTTTAGAGTATGATTATGTTTTATGGTATTGGATTGAAGAGTTATTTTTAAAATTTTAAGTTAATATTTAAAATAATATATTTAAAAAAATAATATTTTTTTATAAATGTTGAATTTTAGTTTTGGATATATTATAATAATTTGAGTTTTAGTTATTATATTTTTTGTTTATACTTTAAAATTTATTTAGGATTTAGGATTTTAGATAGCCATAAATAGTTTCGTAGCTATCTCATAAAGACACAAATAGCTACGAATAAAGTTATTGTTATACTATATGTATTTTCATATTTACAAATATTTTTCATATTTAGCCACAAATAACTACAAACCATTTTTTGTGTGGCTATATAAACATAAATAACTACAAAATAACTATAAAATTTGTTTTTTTTAAGTCGTGGCTAGTTCGTAATCGGTAACTGATAAATGATAGCCAATATTTGTAGCCGTGGCTATTACGCACATTTTTTGTAATGTTGTTCTTTTTTATATCTTATTGCTGAAATTAAGCAATTAGCAAAGAAAATGAAGAAATTACGCATCACAAACCATAAAATCATATCATGACTATTCCTCAACGCATTCACAAACATCTCTTGATTAAACTAATCTTATTCAAATATAAGCCTTCTTTTGACTTAGAGAATCATAAACATCATTTAAAGAAACCAACATGGCACTCAATTCCAGGAAAAGTATTATATGACTTCGTAACTCTATGAATATTTTCAACCATCGAAAATTATAGTACTAACGGTATTAAGTTAGTAATACTTTTTACTGTTGAAATCAAATGAGCATGAGTCAAAATGATACACTTGTATTTAAATATATACACTTGGCATGAGAGTTGTGAGCATACGATGAATACAACATATAAGTTGTGAGAATATCTTCAACAACTCCTTCTAGAATCATTTTCGTGTGATCAACTAAAATCGAGAATATCGTAGTCCCAATAAAATCCATATTCCCAATCTTGGAGCCACATTGTATGGCATCAAATCACACTAGATCTCTCACACATAAAATGCTTAAAACTGTATGGGAAAATGGATCTAGCACAAATAATTCTGGGTTTGGAAGCTTCTTTGCAACAAATTACTGATTTGCTTAGAGATCATGATAATACCATCCTTAAGATTTTCATCCATGGAAACCATCATCTTCACATATATCCTTACATAAGGAGTAGTCCTCACAACATCTATCAAAGACATCTTAATAATCTGCTTCTCCATCATTGCCTTGCATCTATCATCAACAAGCTTCTATTTGAACTTCATAGGAGGTCTAGGTTCATAGGTAATAATTAGACTTATACACTTGTTCTGCAGTCAATTCGGCCTTCTTAGCTCATCATGGGTTGGTGTCGACCAGCTTGGGGTGTTTTGGTCAACACTGGCTTTAAAGAAGACGATTATGGCTTTGCTCGGGAAGGGTGTCGACCAACACTAGAAGAGTGTCGATTTAAACTAGGATCAAGGGTCGACACCAATTCCACGGTGTCGAGATCTATAAATTTCACTCTGTCATAGCCTAAAATCTTAAGGCGGAAGGGAGGGTGTCGACCGACAATGGGGTGGTGTCGATCGACACTTGGGGCTAGCATTCCTTTTTCTGTGTTGATCTCGATCGATTTTGGTCTGTTAAAGATCGAAATCTCGAAATTTTGCTCTGGTATCTACTGACACCTAAGGTGGATGTCGATCGACACATGTTATGCAGTCCGAGAATCACCCAAATGTTCAAACTCAACAAATTTATGAACCTTTGTAGCAACTTCCTGTTCATGTTCCAGCTCATCTTCACTCTCTGAAAGTATTGCTTTGACATATTCCTTATGAGAGTGGACCAACTTTCCCTTAACAGCTGCTTCTGTCTGGGTCAACCTAACATCAATATTGTTAACTCGACGTGTGAGAATTCAATTTCTCTCTGAGATCCTAATACACGAAGTTTATTTTTCCATTCAAGTCCACTGTAATCTTCTGTTGTGGGGTTTCAGATTTTGTGAGCTATTCCTACCTTTTTCTCTCAAAGAAAACTTTAATCTTTCACTCGAGATCACGTTACCAGATTTGTAACGAACATTTTGGTCTCTGAGGCGAAAAGGGTTTAGGGATTTCAACTTCCACACGAAAACTCGTCGGCGGCTTCTGATGCCTCCGCCAGAGGTCATGGTCGTCGGAGGCGACTCCTCCACCTCTCTACTGAAGATGCAACAAGCTGGAGGATGATCTCTTCTTTCACCGTCGATTTGCAGAGAAGATATGGCAGAACTTATCCGAGCGACTGTTTTCTCAGCAATTTAGCACGGTCTAGACTTTCTTAATAAATACTATCAATGACATGTCGCAAAACAAGCTCCACCACTATCTATGCCGTTATGTATTTCAAGACACATCTTATGCTATATGGCGAGAACGAAACAATCGGAGGCACGACGAGCAACCTCTTCCTCCAACAACGCTCATTCAAAACATTGACAAGCTTGTGAGAAATAGACTCCCATCCACCAATCAAGGGGAATCAAAATCAAAATATGTTGGAGCTTTGTCAAAGTGGTTTAGAATTAGATGAATTGCAACATTATGATCTAGTCAAAAAAAATCTGTTTTTGTTTCAGCAGAAGACAATATCTGTAAAAGTGATATTTCATGAATGAATTTAACATATATTCAAAAAAAAAATCTTCTGCTGTCATTCCAGAATTTTCTCTAGCATAGATTTCACCTCATTTTATGGTCTTGGTGGAGGTGGTGACTGATAAGATGATTTACCACAGTCCCTTCTGAATCCACTGTTCTGAAAAGGCTTATAGTAAGCTGGATTTGTGAATGCAGAGAAGTTTTGATTGTGTGTGATGTAATTCACATTCTCCTAAAAGTCTCAACCTTTGGAAAAAACTGGACTGACTTCTTTACCATCAGAAAGCTGTCCGTAGAATCCAACTTAGCATTAACAGCATCAATCTCCCCTTAGTGCTTCCATCTTGCTTCTTCCTTTCAAAATCAGCATTATTGTTACTATTGCTAAAGCCAAATTATCAATTAGGACATAAGCATCTTTTGGGTATCTGGTGCTGAAGTTTCCATTATTTTCAGCATCTAGAGCCATATGATATCTCCAATCAATAACTATAAAGAAGGTTCTCAGCAGTTGAACTTCACTGAACACACAAATGGTGTGGACAATATCTCTGATAAGTCTTAAATCAGCTTTGAAAGCTTATGTTGGACTTTTCTTGAATGTGGAGATCTTTGTCCTCATCTCCTTAGACCTAGAATCATCATTGAGCTTGTTGAGGAATGCACTCTTGGTCTCTTCCGAGGTTGTCATAGATTCTGGTTCCAACTGCTTCAGCCAGTAAGTTGCTTCCCTAGTAAGAGAGTAAGAGAAAAGCTTACAAAACATGTAGTCACTGGAGACTCCATCATAATTTATGCTTGTGACAAGATCCTCTAACTTCTCAATGTGGTTCATGGGGTGTTCATGAGAGAGCTCATAAAACTGATGTTGTCCAACGAAGTGAAGTAATAAGGCTTCAGCTCACCCAGTCAGAATTTTACTATGTTCTAGAACTCGGACACAATGATAAAGGGAACATGCCGTCTCTGGGAAACCTACCTATGTCTAACAAATTAGAAAACCAAATTTAGTTGTGAATCATAAATTCTAAACATTTAACTATTCCAGGTTTCATATTTTCACAAATTCTCTAAACTAAATTTATTTGTTCACAAACAATTTGCTCATCTTGGTTTTTTCTAGCTAATTAACCAACTTTCGTTACGATAATCAAATTATGATCACAAATCTAAGGGGCTATTCAAACAAGCATCAATCACACCCTAAGGTGAAGAACTAGTTCTTGAATCCTTAATTAATCAATCAACTTAGTAAACTATGAAATCCTTATTGTGAAACCTTAATCCGAACTAGTAAATCTACTCAAACATGATGATTGAGACAATAAACATGGATGTAATATATTGCTTAAATGAAATTTAAGAGAGAAACAAGAGAGTTTGAATTTTTCTCTATGTTGTCTCAGAATTTTCTCCATGAAGGCTCTCTCTCAAAATCCAAAAGTAGAATAAAGCATATAATCATAAAACACGTATGAACTTCTTTTGTAATTGGGAAAACTTTTGGACAAAAAGTGCAAATCTTCGAAGTGGTTAAAAAGATGTGTGAGAAATTCTGTCTACAATTCGTGTTGACCGACACCAAAGATGGACGCAACAAGTGAACTATGTGAAATCCTCCATGTTCTCTTGATTGACTCCAAATGTTTCCAAAATCTTTAATTAAGCTTCAAACGTATCTACACCTGCAAAGATTCTAAAAACCAAAAATAATCTATATACAAGATACATATCATGATTAAAACCTATAAAAACTATGATATATCAAGAAAAAGGAGAACAGAAGAACGTGAGAGACAATTAGAAAAATAGCGGCCTAAAAAGATGTGTATTTTGGGAACAATGCTCTGATAACATGTATAAGGGAATACTTAATTATGATTAGTTGAGGTTATTACAAATATATATAGGAGATACACAAGAGCTGCTAGGCTATTAAGAATGACTAATATATCCTTTATACAATATATCTACATAATGTATGTTCATGTTTTATCAGTACATATTCGTCATAACGAATGTGTTGAGTTGAAACGACGAAGCTACAAATATAAGTATGTTTCGGATTCGACATTTGTTGAGTCAGGAACACGTAGGAGGATAGATCCAACGCAAGTACTGCTGCAAGACATTTCCTCAATGTAAGAAGTTTCCTTGAAGCTAGCTAAGATAATTTGTTACATAGTGTCCTTAACAAGGGAAAAGTTTTAAGTATCTGAAAAACCACCACCCGAGTTGGATCTCCATCTTGGAGATTAATTTTATTACAGGAACTCATTTTGTCATAAGATCTCATGGAAAATCAATAAGCACAGAATCCGTATATAATTTTCTTTTAAACATGTACTAACCATAAACTAACATGCTTCCCTTTGACATTATTAGAAGACTGGAGCTTCCCATGTTCCTGGCCCACAAATGAATTCCTTCAGTAGTTTAATTGTACTGACCAACCTATTGATTTTAGCTTTAGGGTTTTTAGAGAAGCGTCTGCAAGAAGCTACCCTTATTTTGTTACTATGTTTCTTATGACTTGGGTATTACGCTATAAGTCTCATTGAATTATTGTGGAATCGGGCATATTAAACAATAAATCTTATAAGTAAAACAATCAGAGTAAAAAAATTCATGATCCCACAAATAATACATTTCCAGTTCAGAGAAGGAGAGTAACAGGAATAGAACGAAGAACGTCAGATCTTTTAGAACTCAATGTTGTGAAGAAGCTGAAGTTTGAACACAGAAGGAGGCAGAGAGTCAGCTACCATATATCGTACGGATCGGCTGCATAACAACTCAGTAGTTTTCCCATCTTCATCTGCTCAAAAATCCAATCAATTTTTTTCTTTCTTTTTTATATAAAATAGTTTCCGTTTATCAACAAAGAATTAAGGGATTATTATAAAAATATCTATGTAGTTTATCCCAAGCACTTACCACACAGGGATTGACTGTTCTCGATCGGGAAATTGTATACCGCAACCTTTTAGTTGAAGCTGAGGATCTTCTTTAACGAGACGAAACTGTATATCCATATGGCCGTCCTTAAGCTGAGCAGCTAGAGCAGCAATTTCTTCGACCATAAGAGGGAAGTAACAGTCGAATATAACCAGATAACTACCCGAATTGGTTGTTGAGAAGTCTCGTACCAAATCAACAGATTCTACGTGGTTCCCAAGTCTATCTATGAACCGAAAACAATTCTCGATCTCAAATGAAAGAGGGCCTGTACCATCAACCACGGCACAACACCTAAAACTGAAGACCGGTTGCGAGGGAGAGATGTGAGGCAGAGGGATATTGGTGAGAGTGGTTCCAGTAGTACGGTGAGTGAAATATGAAGGCACTTCTTCACCTAATAATATCAGTTCCGTCAAAGCTGACTGTTGTTTAATCAGAGCTTCTGGATCGAAGTTCAGACAGTTGATGAAACTAAGGTTCAACATTGAGAAATAACCCTCTGGAGGACAAGAGGGCTCATCTTCAAGGAACTTTGGCTGAATATCGTCTGTCGACGTCGCCACCTCACTTGAAATATCCTTCCAGCTACTTTCAGTCAATGCTCCACAATCTGAAAACTCAGCTTTATGAAGATGCTTTAGTTTAGCCATGTTAAGGGACACACGTAGTAAATTGTTGCATCCATACATATATAACCCGCCGAGGCGAGAGAAGTTCTCGATCCACCAAGGAACCTCTTCAATCCCTGTTTGGTTTAGAGTGAGCTCTGATATGTTTGTTGAGATATCTGGAAAACTCTTCAACAGAATGCATCCTTCGAGGTTGACGTTGTGAAGAGATTTGAGGTTGATTCCAGTTGGAAGAGTCTCTAGACTTCTGCAGAATGACATGTCCAATTCACTCAGTTTATTGAGATGCTGAATAGAGGAAGGAAGCTCCACCAAACTTGAACAATGGCTGAGATTAAGGGTCTCGAGCCTAGTGGCCTTGGAAAGATCGGGAATTTCTTTCAAACTTTTTGATCCCCGCAAATCCATATTCTTGAGCGCTGTAAGTGACTGAAGTACAAGTAGTTAAGTTACACATTTGAAGTAAGATATGCATATTATATCAATACTAATAGTAATTTTAGTGGTAAGAAAACTCGAATTTCTATGGACCTCGTATGATTAATCTGTAGGTTTACAAAAAGAAAGAAAAAAATAATTTTCTTAAGAAACTTACATGAGCTCCATCCCACAGCTTCTCGAGTTTGCTCTCCTGCATTTGGATCTTAACGAGATTTTTAGGATGAAAGTTAGTAGGCAAAAATCTCCTTGGATAATTATCCCAACACAATAGTCTCAGTTTAGGGGGAAAATAGTCGAAGCGTTCCGGTAAGTGCCATTCTCTCTTCATATACCATTCCTTAGTGGACATTTTTAGAAAAAGGAGATTCCGCATTTCTTTGAAGGCATTCTCATGTATATCCAGTTCGTCAGTCTCATCTATATTCAATGCTATGCAGAAGACCTTTCTAGTACCCTGAAATTATAAGACCAATAAGAAAAAGAGACAAAACTAATTAATTGACAAGCTTTTCATCTCATAAAGTGAGAGCTTTATGGAAAATGTACTTACAGTGTTATATTCAAGTACTTCGCAAATATCCTTGGAATCCACAAGGAACTCCCTTTCACCAGGCTCATCCGATTGTGCACGGACAATATCTTTACCAAGTTCTTGCAGCAAAGAGTGCATCTCCACAGTATGGTATCTTTCATGGATAAGGGATTTATCAACTAGGTTTTTATACCCAATATTAACATCCAAGTTACTATCTGCCAATAGCAGTTTGATGTCATCGACTTTCTCACCATTGAAAAGACATGCAATGTGACGAAATATTGCTTCATCCTTCTTGTTATTTAATCCGTCGTAACTGACTCTTAGTGTTTTCTCAATTTTTCCATCCAAACCATTTCGAAGCCTAGGCAGCATATCTTCCCAGTCTTCTATGTCCCTACCCCGTAAAGAAGAGCCCAAAACGTTAAGACCCAAAGGAAGGTTACCGGCACGAAATACAACTTCGGAAGCCAGCTCCCTAAAACCATGAGGTGGAGAATTCTTCCTGAAAGCAGATCGACAAAACATCTCAAGAGCAAGGTCGTTAGATGGGAGAGAGACCTCGTAAATGTTATCAATCCCATGGGCCCTTAAGAGATGCTTATTTTTAGTAACCACAATGATTCTACTCCCATTTCCAAACCATTGACTCCTACCCGCTATAGCATCTAGCACGTCTTGATCATCCAAATCATCGATAACGATAAGAGATTTTCGGTGCTTGAGCATCTTTTCTATTCCACCTATACTATCTATCTTTATATCCCTTTTCCCTAAAAGCTCAGCTAGCAAACTTCGTTGCAAGTGCAACTTCGTGTTATAGTCAACTAGATCAGCTCTTTCTTTACTTCTAGATATGAAAACGCTGTCTATGAAAACTTTACTTGGGAACTGACGAGAGAGTCTACTAAAGAGAGCTCTTGCAATGATAGTTTTGCCAATTCCAGAGGCACCCCATATCCCAACCATCCTCACTTCTTCAGATTCCAAGTTCAACAACGAACTCATGGTTTTGATATGATCTTCAATTCCGACAAACTCCTCAAAATCACCATCTGATGGAGATAAATGCAGTTTATCCAAAACATCATTGGCGATTGCTTCGATCGTGCTTGCTTCGTAAGCCCTAATACAGAAATAACCACAACAACATAAGACCCCAAAAATAATGTTTTTTTTTAACGAATGAAGGAATAATGAATGATTCATATTTTCGTACTCGGTGACTATATGATATCCAGCGATATTAGCTACATCGGTCAAAGCTCTGCTCCATCGAGTTTTCTCGTCCTCTGAAAAATTTTCGCATGTCTTGTCAAAGATCTCCCCAAAGTCTCCGGTTTGATTCCTCACGTGTGAAGGATCCAAACGGTAGAAAATTGGTATCACAAGTTGACCCAAATCTTTCTTGCATTTCACGATCTCCAGGAGTTCGTTAAGGCACCAAGATGAAGAGGCATAGTTATGTGAGAACACAACCACTGCGATTCTGGAATCCCTAATTGCCTGTATAAGCTCGGGACCAATCGATCGGCTTCTCTCAATCTCATTGTCTTTGAAAGCAATGATCAGTTTCCCATCCAGCTCCTTTAGAAAGTGGCTGAGGAATGTCTTGCGTACATCTTCCCCACTGAAGCTTGGAAATACGTCATATGACCAATTGCAAGAAGAGGAGGAGGAAGAGGAAGCCATTAAAAGACTGTACAGAATTTAGAGGAGAAGTGTGAGCTGCATACATAATATAGAAGTAGCAGAGTGGTACCTAGAAATTCCACCACTGTTTCTCGGATTTTACTGATGTAACTTGACGCGGAATCTTGACTTAATCACCATCACACAACACCAAGTCAAGACCGTGTTAAAAAAAAAAAAGTCAAGACCGTGTTATTCTTAAATTATTTATTTGTTTTTTACTCAAGTCAAGATTTTGACCCAACTCTAGATCACATGCCAAAACCAAAAATAGTTTTTTCTTAGCTTTCAAAATTAGTTGTTCAAAATGATTTTTTTTTTACAATCTAATTTTCTAAAGTATGATAGTCAAAACATAAACAACGACACGGGTTTGGCCGGAGTTTTCTCTCTCTTTTTAGAGAGATAAATTTTCTCTGAAATCATCTTCCCTTCTTATTCCTTCTTCACCGATTAAAATCTTTCAGAAGGAGTCAAGGGATTTTTGATTTCGCAGCTTTGTATATTTCGTCTGTTTGCGTTTGTGTGCTTCTAATAAATTCTGATTTGGTCTAGATTGTTCTGGTCTCCATCTCAGATTTTTTGCTTATGTTATTTGATCAAATAAAATCAGATCCTGGATTTTCCTTTTTCAGATTTCATTTCTATTTCGGTGGTTAATCGAATGTATCTTCCCTTTCTCGTCTACCTTGATTCTCTCAAGGGTGGGAGTAATCTCTTCGCCGTATCTGCCGTGTTATTCCGGCGAGCCCTTCGGATGGGTTAAAGGCAAAGCTTCTCGTTCTGGGATCGGAGTCAAGTTTTGGAGTTTCTGTTTCGTCTGAATCGAAATTCCCTCTATTGATTTCAACGACGGCATCGGCTAGTTTCATTCGGGTTTCCACTGTAGATGCTGGAGAAGGAGTCCGTGATGAGGATGGTTCCGGCGGTGGTGTCATCGGAGTTCAGTGATCTTCAACGTGGCGCTCCGTTTCTCTCGTTTTCTCGCAAGACTACACGTGTTGATACGTGTCTCTCATGCGGCGTCATCTTTGCTTAATCGTAACAATTGATTAGGGTAGATTAAGGTGTTTTTATTTTAATTATGGCTGTAAACGAAAACGGGTTGGGCCGTCTGTATTCATCACAACTTTGCCCATTGGGCTTTTAATATAAACGAGAGTTAAAAAAAAAGTATGATAGTAATCGCAATTATATTATTAAATATATAAGCTCAAGAGACCATCTCCGATAGTTGATATTATTTTTCTACTCTTTTTTCGATGGAAAGTTTACTTTTCATTACCGAACTCGAATACAAAAGTCAAATACAAACATAAAGTCTAAAGCCGGCTATCACAAAAAATACCGGAACCATAAGTCGGCGGATAACCACATATCCCCAGAGACAAGATAAAAATATCAAAAACTAGCAATCAAAAACCATAAAGATCAACATAATCGAATTGAACCAAATTAGCAAGACACCTTAGGACGAGGAGCCACCCAAATCTGAGAGAAGAGATAACTGAAGCAAGCAAAACCGAACTTTATTAGGAAATATCCACCGGAACTCATTATATTACCATATGCAGACAGACCGAGGAAGTCGAGGACCACACTTTTTACCACACGATGACCGACGACTAGATGAGAAAAGAAACGAAGCTCCAAATCCTGACGATTAAGCCGGAGAACTCAAACCGAAAAGCAGAGAAGCTGCTGGAACTTACCGTCACAAACAAAGGAAGGATGAGCACTCTCAACACCGGGCTTTTCCACCAATTGAAGCAAACAAATAGACGCATAGCAACCCAAAGAACCAGGAGAAACCATCAGCAGCTGACAAACCCGACCAACCCTCCAGCCGCAGCAGACAGACCCGCTAGAACCTAGGCCCCAACACCATGAGAAACCAACCGGTTCAAAAATTGATTAATGTTGATAAAATAGCTTTGATCTGCTAGATATAACCCAACTGCAACATAAAACCTTACACAAGATATACACAAAACAAGCCAACAAACAAAAAAACAAGGGCACAAGTGGTTGACACCTATTCACCAACCATTTTCACCTTTTGCCTAATAGGCAGTGTTTGGAGATTGTCCTTTAAAATCCTTGGCATGGATGATTTTTGGGGGATCTAACACACCAACCATGCCTTGAAACACACAACAAAACACATGAAAAATACAAGAAATATCCAAGAGGATTTGGAAGGATTGAAGGCAAGAACGAAAACGTTTTATGGACCGGTTCAACAAGGGTTTTGTTGGTGGATTGGAGGAGGAAGCACGGGCGGTTTCCAGAGTTCTACACATGCCTGGGAACACACAAGAATACTCAAAAAATATCCAGGAGGAACCGCAATCAATTGAAAGGATAAGGGAAGGGACCGTGAGGCTTGAAGGCTAGGAAATGTAGTAGGGTTTTGGTCAGTATCAAGAGGAGATTGGCCGGCCAGTTTAGAAGGGAGATTAGCTGCGACTTCTTCAGGGTGAATCATGGGTACACGCAGAATAGAGTCCCTGGAACATCAAAATAAACCGTGGGCCTTGGAGAGGAAGAAGGAAATAGATCTGGACGGATCTTCAAGGGAAGATGCCGATATGCTTAAAGGAACGTTAGGGCGTTTTATATGAAAATACAGAATCAAAACACATATTCACGCCTGGAAATACATCACTACATGCACATGAAACTCATGAAGTTTTGAGGGAAAACTAGGGAAAACCAGGGAGACTTCATAGCAAGGGTTGCATGGCCGGAAATCGACAAGGGATTCTTGGCGGTTTTGACAGGAGATTGGGATGGCTTCTACAAGGAAGAACGTGAGGAGACACACACACACACACACACACACACAAACTAGATAAACAATATCTAGTAACCTTAAAAGGTAGAACATGATAAAATAAGGGTAGAAACATGGTTTGGTCGGAGTTCTTAAGAAAAAAAAAGAAGGATGACCACTGGGTTTTGTTAAGGGAGTTTTGGACTCGGTTGAGTCAAGGGGGCAGGAAGGGCGTGAGAGAGTCAACATGGATCCCTTTGTGGCTACTAGAACAGACTACTAAAATACCCAGACGCATATTGGATGCTTGAACAAACCCCGACCACGACAAGGTCGTGTGGTCGGTGGTGGTTGAGTTTCTGATCGGAATCTATCTCTCTCTCACTCTACTGGATTTATTGTTAGGATTTACCTGTCTAAGTTCCTTGAACTAATGGTTATAAGTTGCCTTGGTATGAGTATAGGATCAGACCAGGGTCGGCTTGCGGGTCAAGGGTCGAGGGCCGATCGTGAGTGGAAGGTTCGCATGGATCGATAGGCAAGAAAACCGGCTGATATGCCAAGAAGAGCTGGGTCGGTGGCTTGATCTGAATCAACCGTGGATGGATCCATCGTAGGATCAGTCTCGGTCCGACTCTCACATAAGTTGGTACGGTTCACGATAAATGCCCTCTGGCTGAGATCAAATTACTTACCAACCGGTCGAGGACTTAGGCGTGTGATTAAGAAATAGTGAATGGTTTAGGAACATGGAATGTTAATAGATCGAATGCTTAGTTTGCTGGACTATTTATCTAATCATTTCCAAAGATTGTTAAGTATTTTGGATGCACGTATCAGACTTGGAAATGGAGCAACGGTTGGAGTAATCGAGATGCAGATATACTAGTTGGACGGTGAGCCAACCAAGAAAGAAACTGAAGATCTCTCTTGTATTTGTTCATGTGGGGATGATTGGTTGAATGATTATGTATAAGGGGGATATGTATGTTGGTTAATGAGCAAAAAAGGTGAAACTAAGCACGAGGAAAAGAAAGCTGGACACGGGACATGCTTCATACCGGCTTCATCAACAAGTTTAAGGTACATGTTTAGATAGCCAAATAGTATTCTAAGTAAAGGCTTAGAATGTAATAGGCGAATGGAACAATATAAGTAAGACTAAGGTAGATAGAATGGATATATAGTATTGGAACCTCATAAGAGTTTTAAGGAAACCAAATAAGATTGTACGAGGCTCACATTTGGATATTTCCTTAGAAGAATGGAATCAATGTTAGATAAGGATTTCCGCTGCGTACTGTTAAGTATGAAGGATATAGGACTAGAAGTCAATAGGAAGATCCGAGGAATACTTATCCTAGAGGAAATTTTTTAAATAAGACGGAATCTCGGGAGGTTCGGGCAATAAAGCGGCCTGACCACTGGAACGCATCAACGCGGCCTAGCAAGGCCGGGTCAAATGTTTCAGAGACTCTGATTAATAAATTTTATGAAGAATTCATACAGCCTCTTGTAAAAAAAAAAAAAATACTTAAACCCCATTAACAATATAGGGTCAACTGAAACTCCTCCTTCATTTCCCATTGTGACTGTCCTTAACATCTTCTCCTTGAACTTAAAAGCAACAAGTTATCAAGACACAACAGAATTGACAATGGTACTTTGGATGAAAAGCAACACAAGCTAAGCACTTAAACGGCTAATGATACTAATAACAAAATGATCAAATAGCACTCTAGGTGAGTTTTTATAGGCCTTTGGGTTTTATGGAACGCAAACAAACTAACAACTAACATAACCACTGCCGCTTGCAAAACGCCATCATCATAATAAATCGTTGAAGTTATCCAGGCCCAGAACACCGTCTCCTTGTTTCTGCCGGAGAAGACGCATCCCTTTTCATGGAAAAAAAGAAATTTTATTTGCGATCAGCTCTACTTAGCTGAAATTCAGAAGAAACCCAAAATGAAGTGTTTCTCATAGATCAAAGTAATATAAAAGGCTAATAAAAATGATGAGATCTAAAAAGTCGTTGATGACTGGAATCAATTGCTTATTTGCCTTTACCTGAGGAGCCAATAATCCCATGTGCCCTCCTATAATCTACATGCCCCTCATAGAGTGGAATCCCATTTTTACCCTTAATGAATCTGATTAAAATATTATTATTTAAAAAAAACTATGTTAAGAGAAATGAAAAGAAACAAAATAAAAGAAACAATTTTTTGGAGTGGACTCCACCTTCGATATTTCTGGCATTTCTAACGCATTTCCGACACTTTTCCGGCGCATCTCTGATGTCTCCGGCGCATCTCCGATGTCTCCGGCGCATCTCCGGCGCCTCGTAAATTCCACAGATACATGACAACTGGTACAATTGGTATAACTGAGAGATATACAGCAACTGGTACAACGGGTACAAATGTATATCCAATGAAATAAAAAATTGTTAAACCTACCGCTAAATTACACAAAAATGGAATGAAATCATACATTTATCTTCTCATATATTCTTTTTTTTTACATCTGAAGTTATATAATAATATAAAATATGTTAGAAGTTAATACAAAAGAATCCTAAAATATCAAACCATGCTAAAAACAATTAAACAGTCCTAAAAGAGAATAAACAAACCAAAAAGTATAAAATAATCCTAAATAACCATATGAGAACATCAAATGGCAAACAAAGATTTATATATCCTCTTGTAATTCATGATCATTTGGTCAATTTGAGTTCCTTAAAATTCAAATACTATTAATTCCTAATTACAATAAAAAAAAATAATATTTAGAAATGTATATAAAATTATAGTTTCACCTTAATAACTCTAAACACATCTTAAAATCACTAAAATAATTGTAAAATTAGAAAACATGAGTTTTAAAAATTTTATATAAAAGATTATTCATTCACATAAAACACAACTTATGAAATATGTAACATTTAAGTTCTGTTTAACCTTTTGTGATGGAAAAATAGTAAAATATATTATTTCACACTATTTTTCCTATGGAAACCTTCTAAATGATATTTAATACTCCAAAATTATGGGGACAACTAGAATATCAAAATTTATATCAAGGTTCAACTTCAATTACACGAAAATCGCAAATGTACAACTATGAAGCTAAACGGACAATTGTACATTTGAAGACAACTATGTTTAATATGCCTAAAATTTTAAGCGGGAAAATTCAGGTTTTCCCTCCATTGTTTTTAAAAAATTAGATTTTCCCTCTAATTAATGGAGAAGAGATAAAATACATGATTTTACACTATTTTCCTATGGAAACCTTCTAAATGATATCTACTACTCCAAAATTATGAGGACAACTAGAATATCAAAATTTATATCAAGGTTCAACTTCAATTACACGACAATCGCAAATGTACAACTATGAAGCTAAACAGACAACTGTACAATTGGAGACAATTATGTTTAATATGCCTAAAATTTCAAGCGGGAAGATTTCAGATTTTCCCTCCATTGTTTTTTAAAAATCAGATTTTCCCTCTAATTAATGAAAAGAGGTAAAACACATGATTTTACACTATTTTCTATGAAAAAATTCAAAATGATATTTAATATTCAAAAATTATGGGGACAACTAAAATATTAAATTTATATCAAGGTACAATTTCAATTATACGAAAATCGAAAATGTACAACTATGAAGCTCAATGGACAACTGTGTTTAAGCCCAAATTTTTTATTAATATATCGTCGCTATTTTAAAAATTTTAAATAAAAATGGGATGTCTTTTAATGTTTTTGATTTTTTCCGAAAAATAGATTTTGTTTTGAATTCAAATAGATCTCTTCTCCCCAATTCACTTTATATGTAATATACCTTGAGTAGATTAACAATAAAATACAATAGAGCAGTGGATGTGGTGTTATTATTTCATGTAGCCACCCGAGTTCGAATCCCATCAGTTGCACTTTAGTGTGATTTTTTCCCTTTGTATTCAGTAAGGTTAAAATCGTAATTTCTACTATTTAGAGCTGGGCGGGTTATCCGATTGAATTGGGCGGATCACTTAATTGGGTGGATATTAGTGGTTGATTTCGTAATAAAATCAATGTCTTCAGGGTTAACTTGTAATTTTTCACTTTTCAACATTAAAAATAATTCATAAATAAATTAATTGGGAGAATCCCATGGAAAACCCTCAAAGTGGCATCCGCTTCTACTTTAAACCTCGAGACTATTACGTGATCTAATTAAACCTTCAATGTGATAAAACTGACAGATTAAACCTTCAATGTGGTTTTCTTCTTCATTGTTGCAAAACTCTAACGGAACTGTTCACGGTGAACAATAATTCCGTTAGAAAAACAATTTTTTTTTAAAATATATATTTTAAAAATTCTATAATTATTCAAAAAATCCAAATAAATTGAAATAAAATCCAAATTTTTTTGAAAATTCTAAAAAACTCTTTAAATATTTCAGATAATTCAAAAAATCTTAAAATTTTACAAACAATTCAAAAATTCAAAAATATTCTTTATTTTTTTAAAAAAAATCCGAAATACATAAAATAAAATAATGAATTATATATATTTCTCCATATATTATTAAAATTCAAAAAATCAAAAAATCCATAGATTATATAAAATTAATTTTTTTTTAAATTCAAAATTTTTTTTTTGATGATTTTAAGATAAATTATAAGCAAAAAGTGGTTATGACAAGATACATATATAGGTTTTTCAATTTATCTTATATATGTATCTCGTCATAACCAATTTTTCTTGAAATTAATCTTAAAATAAAAAAAAAATAAAATTTTGCATTTTAAATTTTTAGTTTAAATTTTCTATAATCTATTAATCTTTTTATTTTTGAATTTTAAAAACATATTTGGAGAAATAATGCTAAATCATTATTTTATTTTATATTTTTGGATTTTTAAAAAAATTAAAGAATATTTTTGAATTGTTTGTAAAATTTTAAGATTTTTGAATTATTTGAAATATTTAAAGATTTTTTAGAATTTTCAAATTTGTTTGAATTTTTTTTTGTATTTTATTTCAATTTATTTGAATTTTTTGGATTTTTTTGAATAATTATAGAATTTTTAAAATATATTTTAAATGTTTTTCTAACGAAATTACTGTTCACCGTGAACAGTTCCGTTAGGGTTTTGCAACAATGAAGAAGAAAAACAACATTGAAGGTTTAATCTGTCAGTTTTGTCACATTGAAGGTTTAATTGGATCACGTAATAGTCTTGAGGTCTAAAATAGAAGTGGATGCCACTCTGAAGGTTTTCTATGGGATAAATTTTTATAACGAGGACATATGAGATCACTTTTTTCCAGTTAAGGGCATATGAGATGTTGCCTCTGATGACTGACCTGGCGATGGAGGTAATCCAAGGAGTGAGAGCTGATCCTAGGTGGCTAAATCCTCACTGTAGAAGTCTGAAATTCTACCTCTGACGCCGGATATGTTATCGGCAAATGCAGATTTACCAACAGACGAGCCTCTGTCAACTCAAGGCTCCTCGATTCAGCACCCTCGCGTCGAGACTTCTCGATCCAGCATCCTCTCTTCGCGGGATCCATCGAGTTGTCACACACACAAAAATGACAGACTGTTATGAAGAAAGAGATTGAATTGAAGGATGAAGAGATCGTAAGGTGAAGATGAAGAGTTCGTAAGGTGGAGATGTAGGGTACGATACATAGAGAGGAGAATGTGTGTTCTAAGCCGTTGATTAATTTTAATCAATGGTGCTTGTTTTGATCAGCATGAGATTTTTTTGCCAATATAATTATTTGTTGTCTTTAAAATTATATAATAAAATCTGACATTATGTTCAATGGTTATTTTGAGAAGTATATTTTTTGTTATTTTTGCCAAAGTCTCTAAATTTTATTTGATTTTGATTAATAAAAATGATTAAATTTGATTTTCATTTTTGGTTTACATGATTTTTTTAAAACACTAATTTTAGTTATGAATATATATAAGAATTAAATTATTGTTTAAGACTTTTAAATTTATTATTAGTATGAAAATATTAGTTAATTTCAAAAAAATCAAAGTAAATATTTCTATTAATTATATTTAAATTATATATGTAAATGGTTTAAATATTAATTTTATGTATATATGATTATTATATTTTAATTTTTTAGTTTATCATTAAGTGTTTAGGTTTAGAGTTTATACTTGTCATGTAGTTTGAGATATATGGTTTAAGAATTTATGTTTTAGTTTTAGATTAAGGTTTGAGAATATTAGATTAAGAAAACAAGATTTGTATTTTGTGTGTAAATGTTGAATCTTAGTTTTAGATATCTTATAGTTGAAGTTTTAGTAATTAGATTTTAGTTTATAATAAGGGTTTAGGGTTATATATCGATTTTATATGGCTAATAGTTAAAGATTTAGAAATTATAATTTAGGGTTTGGAGTTTGAGATAGAGTTTTAGGGGTTTAGGTTTAAGGCTTGAGGTTAAGATGTGAAAATATATATTTTAAAAATAAGAAATCTTTTTAGTTTACATGAATTTTTTTAATTGAAAAGTATCAAATTTTAGTTATAAGTATATTAGTAGTTGTAAAGTATATATATATATATATATATATATAAATTGTTTAGATATTTGTTTTATGTATATAAATTAATGGTTATATTTTGATTTTATAGTTTATGATTACGAGCTTAAGGTTTAGAGTATGATTATGTTTTATGGTATTGGATTGAAGAGTTATTTTTAAAATTTTAAGTTAATATTTAAAATAATATATTTAAAAAATAATATTTTTTTATAAATGTTGAATTTTAGTTTTGGATATATTATAATAATTTGAGTTTTAGTTATTATATTTTTTGTTTATATTTTAAGATTTATTTAGGATTTAGGATTTTAGATAGCCATAAATAGTTTCGTAGCTATCTCATAAAGACACAAATAGCTACGAATAAAGTTATTGTTATACTATATGTATTTTCATATTTACAAATATTTTTCATATTTAGCCACAAATAACTACAAACCATTTTTTGTGTGGCTATATAAACATAAATAACTACAAAATAATTATAAAATTTGTTTTTTTTAAGTCATGGCTAGTTCGTAATCGGTAACTGATAAATGATAGCCAATATTTGTAGCCGTGGCTATTACGCACATTTTTTGTAATGTTGTTCTTTTTTATATCTTATTGCTGAAATTAAGCAATTAGCAAAGAAAATGAAGAAAATACGCATCACAAACCATAAAATCATATCATGACTATTCCTCAACGCATTCACAAACATCTCTTGATTAAACTAATCTTATTCAAATATAAGCCTTCTTTTGACTTAGAGAATCATAAACATCATTTAAAGAAACCAACATGGCACTCAATTCCAGGAAAAGTATTATATGACGTCGTAACTCTATGAATATTTTCAACACTACAAGAAATATGGGTATTGATAGCACCACGAAAACGCTATCATATGTCTATTGTAGCGTTTCTATAAACGCTATGTTTGCCGCTGCCATCTTAGGTCAGCCATCTACGATAGCACTAATTTGACATGCTATCATATATCTGTCTACGATAGCGCTAATTTTGATGTGATTATATAGTTTTCAGTAGCATTGGTTTATCGCCATTTTATAAATTAATGTAGCATATTATTCGTGCAATAATATATATTATGGTGGCAATATTTTAGGGTTGTATTATACTGTATCCTAGCATTTTGTTGTTGTTATATTATTATTTATAATAACCAATCTTTATGGCTGTTGTATATTTTATGATCACTTTTATATTTTGCCATATATGATATTAATTGGAGCTATATAAATTTTATTATATAATATTTTAATCCTGGTTTTGAATTATTATTTGAAAATCAGAAATATATTTAGAATTTATAAACTTATAATTAGAAACAAAAGATCAAACTTAATTTTTCCAACTTAAACATTAACATCCACAAAGAATAACATCCACAAAGAAGCAATACATACTCAAACTATGCCAACAAACATAAGTTTAACTTAAAACATGATCTCACAGCCGTGACGCCCCATGAATTGAGGCTACTACTCTTCCACCATTTATAAACGTGTGTTCCCAGAATTGCGGATGCAGAATTCCTATAAATGTACCTTTTCAGCTTCTTCTATGTATTCGTGAGCTCGATCTAACTGAGAGAGCCCGAGGTAGCAAAGACACAAAACCCTGAAGCCGTTTGCCCTGAAAACTCTATTTTCTATATCATGTGGAATATAGAGCATCAATTTCTCAAACATCTCTGCGCTTGTCTCAAAATCTTTAGCACGGAAATGAGCTGAAGCACTGTAAACAGCAGAAGATACACAAATTAGATCCCCAAGACACACTCAGGAAAACAACAATTCAACAAAGGAAACTATCAACTGCTGTGGCGAAATTGAATCACTTAGTAAACTAGGATGCAATACATACAAACAGAAACGCTGTAGTGTAATCACAGATGTAACCAAAATGAGATGAAGGCTACATGAATGGAAAAACATACCTGTTCCACAGAACAGAATGTATTGCCTTCCTCTCTTTAGTCACTGCTTCACCAGCAAAGAGAGCAACAACCCTCTCGTCTGATACAAGCTGAGCCACAACATTCGCTCTAATCCTTGAACCACTATCTCCTCCCCTACTCTCTCCAAGGACCCGATGGGCCACTCTAAGTGCTGCCTTTGCGCTGACATGACACCTTCCGAGCAGACCTAAGAACACAGTTTCTGCTCCAGCAGTCCCCACCACCTCAAAATATGCCTCCACAGCAGATACCCACACTGCCTCTGAAAAAAAGAAGTCTGTGAGAGGACTTGATTAAGCTAGAGAGGACAAGCAACCATCGAAAATTATAGTACTAACGGTATTAAGTTAGTAATACTTTTTACCAATGTTTTTAAAACCGGACCGGCGACTGAACCGGTAAAACTTTTGGGTCATGGGTTAATATGATCCGATCGGGTTCGACCGGGTTTGATTAGATTTGTGATAATTTAAAATTAATATATATATATATATATATATATATATATGTTCTTAATTTCAAACTATAAAATAAGACACTTCAATAATCATATTTTTTGAAAACCTGTGTAATAATTATTAAAAAATACTTCAAAAGTTTAAATGTTAAATAATAACGTTTGGACATATTTAAAATACATTCGGAAACAGTTTGGATGGATAATTTATCGTCAAGTCATATTGTTCACCAACATATACATCATGCTTTTTAGATACATAGTTTTTACTTTCTATGTTATTCATCTATTACAAGAAGAGATAAGATATAAAAACACATTTAATCTTACTTTTTAATAAGTATTTAAAATTAATATAGTTATATTTGATTGTTTAGGAAAGAAAAAGCAGTTAACTAAATATAAAACAATATTTTTTTATAAAATCCGGTTTGATACGGTTCAATGGGTCACCGGTTTTCGGTTTTTTGGCGGTCCAATCCAGTTTTTTAACCGGTTCAACTACTATTGGGTTTTATAATCAACCCAACCCGGGTATGCTTCCGGTTCGCGGTTCAACCCGATCCGACCGCCGGGTCGGTCCGGTTTTAAAAACACTGCTTTTTACTGTTGAAATCAAATGAGCATGAGTCAAAATGATACACTTGTATTTAAATATACACTTGGCATGAGAGTTGTGAGCATACGATGAATACAACATATAAGTTGTGAGAATATCTTCAACAACTCCTAGAATCATTTTCGTGTGATCAACTAAAATCGAAAATATCGTAGTCCCTTTAAAATTCATATTCCCAATCTTGGAGCCACATTGTATGGCATCAAATCACACTAGATCTCTCACACATAAAATGCTTAAAACTGTATGGGAAAATGGATCTAGCACAAATAATTCTGGGTTTGAAAGCTTCTTTGGGATCTTATTCTGCAACAAATTACTGATTTGCTTAGAGATCATGATAATACCATCCTTAAGATTTACATCCATGAAAACCATCATCTTCACATATATCCTTACATAAGGAGTAGTCCTCACAACATCTATCAAAGACATCTTAATAATCTGCTTCTCCATCATTGCCTTGCATCTATCATCAACAAGCTTCTATTTGAACTTCATAGGAGGTCTAGGTTCATAGGTAATAATTAGACTTATACACTTGTTCTGCAGTCAATTCGGCCTTCTTAGCTCATCATGGGTTGGTGTCGACCAGCTTGGGGTGTTTTGGTCAACACTGGCTTTAAAGAAGACGATTATGGCTTTGCTCGGGAAGGGTGTCGACCAACACTAGAAGAGTGTCGATTTAAACTAGGATCAAGGGTCGACACCAATTCCACGGTGTCGAGATCTATAAATTTCACTCTGTCATAGCCTAAAATCTTAAGGCAGAAGGGAGGGTGTCGACCGACAATGGGGTGGTGTCGATCGACACTTGGGGCTAGCATTCCTTTTTCTGTGTTGATCTCGATCGATTTTGGTCTGTTAAAGATCGAAATCTCGAAATTTTGCTCTGGTATCTACTGACACCTAAGGTGGGTGTCGATCGACACATGTTATGCAGTCCGAGAATCACCCAAATGTTCAAACTCAACAAATTTATGAACCTTTGTAGCAACTTCCTGTTCATGTTCCAGCTCATCTTCACTCTCTGAAAGTATTGCTTTGACATATTCCTTATGAGAGTGGACCAACTTTCCCTTAACAGCTGCTTCTGTCTGGGTCAACCTAACATCAATATTGTTAACTCGACGTGTGAGAATTCAATTTCTCTCTGAGATCCTAATACACGAAGTTTATTTTTCCATTCAAGTCCACTGTAATCTTCTGTTGTGGGGTTTCAGATTTTGTGAGCTATTCCTACCTTTTTCTCTCAAAGAAAACTTTAATCTTTCACTCGAGATCACGTTACCAGATTTGTAACGAACATTTTGGTCTCTGAGGCGAAAAGGGTTTAGGGATTTCAACTTCCACACGAAAACTCGTCGGCGGCTTCTGATGCCTCCGCCAGAGGTCATGGTCGTCGGAGGCGACTCCTCCACCTCTCTACTGAAGATGCAACAAGCTGGAGGATGATCTCTTCCTTCACCGTCGATTTGCAGAGAAGATATGGCAGAACTTATCCGAGCGACTGTTTTCTCAGCAATTTAGCACGGTCTAGACTTTCTTAATAAATACTCTCAATGACATGTCGCAAAACAAGCTCCACCACTATCTATGCCGTTATGTATTTCAAGACACATCTTATGCTATATGGCGAGAACGAAACAATCGGAGGCACGACGAGCAACCTCTTCCTCCAACAACGCTCATTCAAAACATTGACAAGCTTGTGAGAAATAGACTCCCATCCACCAATCAAGGGGAATCAAAATCAAAATATGTTGGAGCTTTGTCAAAGTGGTTTAGAATTAGATGAATTGCAACATTATGATCTAGTAAAAAAAAATCTGTTTTTGTTTCAGCAGAAGACAATATCTGTAAAAGTGATATTTCATGAATGAATTTAACATATATTCAAAAAAAAAATCTTCTGCTGTCATTCCAGAATTTTCTCTAGCATAGATTTCACCTCATTTTATGGTCTTGGTGGAGGTGGTGACTGATAAGATGATTTACCACAGTCCCTTCTGAATCCACTGTTCTGAAAAGGCTTATAGTAAGCTGGATTTGTGAATGCAGAGAAGTTTTGATTGTGTGTGATGTAATTCACATTCTCCTAAAAGTCTCAACCTTTGGAAAAAACTGGACTGACTTCTTTACCATCAGAAAGCTGTCCGTAGAATCCAACTTAGCATTAACAGCATCAATCTCCCCTTAGTGCTTCCATCTTGCTTCTTCCTTTCAAAATCAGCATTATTGTTACTATTGCTAAAGCCAAATTATCAATTAGGACATAAGCATCTTTTGGGTATCTGGTGCTGAAGTTTCCATTATTTTCAGCATCTAGAGCCATATGATATCTCCAATCAATAACTATAAAGAAGGTTCTCAGCAGTTGAATTTCACTGAACACACAAATGGTGTGGACAATATCTCTGATAAGTCTTAAATCAGCTTTGAAAGCTTATGTTGGACTTTTCTTGAATGTGGAGATCTTTGTCCTCATCTCCTTAGACCTAGAATCATCATTGAGCTTGTTGAGGAATGCACTCTTGGTCTCTTCCAAGGTTGTCATAGATTCTGGTTCCAACTGCTTCAGCCAGTAAGTTGCTTCCCTAGTAAGAGAGTAAGAGAAAAGCTTACAAAACATGTAGTCACTGGAGACTCCATCATAATTTATGCTTGTGACAAGATCCTCTAACTTCTCAATGTGGTTCATGGGGTGTTCATGAGAGAGCTCATAAAACTGATGTTGTCCAACGAAGTGAAGTAATAAGGCTTCAGCTCACCCAGTCAGAATTTTACTATGTTCTAGAACTCGAACACAATGATAAAGGGAACATGCCGTCTCTGGGAAACCTACCTATGTCTAACAAATTAGAAAACCAAATTTAGTTGT
Source organism: Orychophragmus violaceus (assembly GCA_030180135.1). Lineage (NCBI taxonomy): Eukaryota > Viridiplantae > Streptophyta > Magnoliopsida > Brassicales > Brassicaceae > Orychophragmus > Orychophragmus violaceus. The sequence goes on from CM058235.1 coordinate 22,348,922, forward strand.
TAATCATAAATTCTAAACATTTAACTATTCCAGGTTTCATATTTTCACAAATTCTCTAAACTAAATTTATTTGTTCACAAACAATTTGCTCATCTTGGTTTTTTCTAGCTAATTAACCAACTTTCATTACGATAATCAAATTATGATCACAAATCTAAGGGGCTATTCAAACAAGCATCAATCACACCCTAAGGTGAAGAACTAGTTCTTGAATCCTTAATTAATCAATCAACTTAGTAAACCATGAAATCCTTATTGTGAAACCTTAATCCGAACTAGTAAATCTACTCAGACATGATGATTGAGACAATAAACATGGATGTAATATATTGCTTAAATGAAATTTAAGAGAGAAACAAGAGAGTTTGAATTTTTCTCTATGTTGTCTCAGAATTTTCTCCATGAAGGCTCTCTCTCAAAATCCAAAAGTAGAATAAAGCATATAATCATAAAACACGTATGAACTTCTTTTGTAATTGGGAAAACTTTTGGACAAAAAGTGCAAATCTTCGAAGTGGTTAAAAAGATGTGTGAGAAATTCTGTCTACAATTCGTGTTGACCGACACCAAAGATGGGCGCAACAAGTGAACTATGTGAAATCCTCCATGTTCTCTTGATTGACTCCAAATGTTTCCAAAATCTTTAATTAAGCTTCAAACGTATCTACACCTGCAAAGATTCTAAAAACCAAAAATAATCTATATACAAGATACATATCATGATTAAAACCTATAAAAACTATGATATATCAAGAAAAAGGAGAACAGAAGAACGTGAGAGACAATTAGAAAAATAGCGGCCGAAAAATTACGTATTTTGGGAACAATGCTCTGATAACATGTATAAGGGAATACTTAATTATGATTAGTTGAGGTTATTACAAATATATATAGGAGATACACAAGAGATGCTAGGCTATTAAGAATGACTAATATATCCTTTATACAATATATCTACATAATGTATGTTCATGTTTTATCAGTACATATTCGTCATAACGAATGTGTTGAGTTGAAACGACGAAGCTACAAATATAAGTATGTTTCGGATTCGACATTTGTTGAGTCAGGAACACGTAGGAGGATAGATCCAACGCAAGTACTGCTGCAAGACATTTCCTCAATGTAAGCACGTCTTGATCATCCAAATCATCGATAACGATAAGAGATTTTCGGTGCTTGAGCATCTTTTCTATTCCACCTATATTATCTATCTTTATATCCTTTTTTCCTAAAAGCTCAGCTAGCAAACTTCGTTGCAAGTGCAACTTCGTGTTATAGTCAACTAGATCAGCTCTTTCTTTACTTCTAGATATGAAAACGCTGTCTATGAAAACTTTACTTGGGAACTGACGAGAGAGTCTACTAAAGAGATCTCTTGCAATGATAGTCTTGCCAATTCCAGAGGGACCCCATATCCCAACCATCCTCACTTTTTCAGATTCCAAGTTCAACAACGAACTCATGGTTTTGATATGATCTTCAATTCCGACAAACTCCTCAAAATCACCATCTGATGGAGATAAATGCAGTTTATCCAAAACATCATTGGCGATTGCTTCGATCGTGCTTGCTTCGTAAGCCCTATTAAAGAAATAACCACAACAACATAAGACCCCAAAAATAATGTTGTTTTTTTAACGAAAGAAGGAATAATGAATGATTCATATTTTCGTACTCGGTGACTATATGATATCCAGCGATATTAGCTACATCGGTCAAAGCTCTGCTCCATCGAGTTTTCTCGTCCTCTGTATCATTCTGGCATGTCTTGTCAAAGATCTCCCCAAAGTCTCCAGTTTGTTTCCTCACGTGAGAAGGATCCAAACGGTAGAAAATTGGTATCACAAGTTGACCCAAATCTTTCTTGCATTTCACGATCTCCAGGAGTTCGTTAAGGCACCAAGATGAAGAGGCATAGTTATGTGAGAACACGACCACCGCGATTCTGGAATCCCTAATTGCCTGTATAAGCTTAGGACCAATCGATTGGCTTCTCTCAATATCATTGTCTTTGAAAGCAATGATCAGTTTCCCGTCCAGCTCCTTAAGAAAGTGGCTGAGGAATGTCTTGCGGACATCTTCTCCACTGAAGCTTGGAAATACGTCATATGACCAGTTGCAAGAAGAGGATGAAGAAGAAGAAGCCATTAAAAGATTATACAGAATTTAGGGGAGAAATGTGAGTTGCATATATACATAATATCAGAGTGGTATTCCACTACTGTTTCTCGGATTTTACTGATGCAACTTGACGCTGAATCTCGACTCGACTTAATCACCATCACACAACACCAAGTCAAGACCGTGGTATTCTTAAATTATTTATTTCTGTTTTTTATTCAAGTCAAGATTTTGACCCAACTCTAGATCACATGGCAACATTTAAATCAGAAACAGTTTTTTTTTTTTTTTTTTAACTTTCAAAATTAGTTATTTCATTTTTATTACCGGATTTTCTAAAGTATGATACTAATCGTAATGATATTATTAAATATGTAAGCTCATGAGACCATCTCCGATAACTGATTTTTTTTTTTTTTTTTTTTTAAAGGATTTTCATATTGAAATTAAGAGTTTAATACAACAGAGAGTAAAGACAGGAAATTAAAAGAAAGAGGAGGAGGTACTCTGTTTTTGAGCAAGAAAACAGGGTAAAAACACAGAGAAAAAAACAAGCTGGGACTTGTCTAAATATTGGACCGGATTGAGACCAAATCCATACCACACGACGAGCCAACGTTCTTAAGAGCAGTTGCCTTGTTTTTTGCAGAGTTCAAAACCTTCCTAAGAGTAACATTTGGAGGAGAGGACAGTCCATCATGAAATCTACTGTTTTTTTCTTTCCAAATTTCATAAATTGAAGCTTGCCAAAGTTGGACCAGGACATAGTAGATGGGACGATCCACAGGGACTGATAGTAACCACTGAACCGTGAGTTCCCAATGAGCCGGAGCAGTTGAGATATTGATCCTCGCCACAGCTTGTACCCAAACTGAGTTAGAATAATCACACTAAAAAAACAGGTGGTTTCTAGATTCAGGGTGATTACCACAAAGAAGACATACTGAATCAACATCCAACCCCCAAGCCACGAGTCTGTCAAGAGTTGGATTTCGATTCAGCATAAATAGCCAGGCTGTTGTAGAGTGTTTAGGAACTGAAACCTTGCTCCAAACCACCTTAGACCAAGGAGTTTCTGGTCTAGCTAGTCTAATTGCCTCCCAAACCTTCTTTGACTTGAAATAAGAGGAAGATTTGCCTTTAATAGACCAAATTGTCAAATCACTTCCATTTGACAAAGAGATGCTGCAGATTTCCCTTAGTAAACGCAACTATAGGTCAGATCTAGCTGAAGGTAGATTCCACTCCAAACCAGAAGCACAATCACTGACCAATGCATTTATCGGAATGCCCAGAGACATAAGACCTAATGGCCCTAGAAAATCAATTAGTCGACCAAGAGACGTCCAAGGATCCCACGAGAAAAAGGATTCTTCACCTTTGCCCACCTTAACTCTCAGAAAATCCAGAGCTAATGGACTTAGTTTCAATAATCTTTTGAACATCCAAGAGATTGAAGAGCTATTCAAATTCAGAGACCAAAAGGAACCCCGAGATAAGAACGTCTCACCCAAGCTACCCATAACGAACCTGAGCGGAAGAACAACATCCATATTAACTTCAGTCCATAAACTTGGTTCCAAGATGAGAAAGGTCTCAAGCCTAAGCCACCTTCAGACTTAGGAGAACATAAATGGAACCAGGAAACTTTAGCTCCGGTAGGCTTGTGATACATCCATGCCAAAGGAAAGATGAAGTCATGCTTGTAATTAGCGATATCACTTTCTTTGGGATGAAGAAAGCAGAGGACCAAAACCCTATGGTTCCAGGGATAACCGAGCTAATTAATCTGAGTCTACCAGCAAGGCTTAAGTGACGGTGAATCCATCCGTTGAGTTTCCTCCTCACTTGTGCTAAAAGCGGATCACAATCCTTCACCCTCAGCTTTGAAGAGCACAATGGCAAACCTAGATAGCGAATTGGCAGAGACGTCGGAGAGAGCAGAAACTTGTTTTTGATGCGCTCTAAGCAGCCAACGTCCATTCCCGAAGTAAACATCTGGTTTTTTTTAATGTTTACCATTAGACCAGAGATCTTCTCAAACTGAGAGAGAACCGAAAAAACTCCCGCCAGCGATTTTTCCGTGCCATCAAGAAATATCAACAGATCATCTGCAAAAGCGAGATGAATCAAATTTGCTTTAGCACAGCCCGGATGGAAGTCGAAAATCCCCGCAGGTTATTCGGCATAGTCGACAGGACATTCATTGCGAGAACAAAGAGAGGAGGTGATAATGGATCACCCTGTCTCAGACCCGTTTTTCCTTTAAAATAGCCTGAAGTCACTCCATTCATACTCAGAGAGAATGATGGAGAGCAGATGCAAGCCTTGACACAAGCAATAAACTCGGGTGGGAGGGAGCAAGCTTCCAACATCACAAGGATGAAATCCCAACGAACTGAGTCGAAAGCCTTAGAGATGTCTACTTTCAATGTCATACGAGGAGTCAAAGTAGAGTTATGATAGCCCTTAATAACTTCAGATGCCAATAAAACATTCTCAAGAAGAAGCCTGTCTTTAACAAATCCGGTCTGGTTTGGGAGGATGATAGACGGCAGGATCAGCTTCAGCCTATCCGCTAGAATACGGGTGATCAGCTTATACAAAGTATTCAAGCATGAAATAGGTCGGAAGTCTCTAATGTCATCGGCTCCCGGTCTCTTAGCGATCAACACTAGAGATGTACTATTTAAGGCTGATGGCATAAAAGGAGTTTGGAAGAAACCTTTAATAACATCTGTAATTTCAACACCTAACAGGTTCCAAGTTGCTCGGTAGAACTCCGCTGAGAAACCATCAGGACCAGGGGTTCTACTGAGAGAGAGGCTGAAAAGGGTCTTTTTGATAGTCTCTGAACTGACTTCAGCCGAGAGGGCTCTCTGCTGAGACTCTGAACATTTTAGAACAAGAATACGGTTGAGATAACCCGGCAAAACAGAGCATAAATCTCCCCTGATAGTCCCGTATAGCTTAGCAAAGAAATCCACCGCAATCGCATGAGTCTCCTCTAAAGACACAGAACGGGAGCCATCATTTCGAAGTAAGTACATGAACGCGTTGGATGCATTTATCGCTGGCATAACTCTGAAAAAGAACTTAGTGTTCAAGTCTCCGGCTTCCAACCATTTGATACACGATCGGTGCTTGAAGAAAACCTCTTCAGCAAGACGCAGAAAATTCCAAGATTCTCAAAGCCTTTTTTCTTGCTCCAATGCAGCAGGAGAAGGGTCTTGGAGACAAGATGATTGACAAGAAAGAAGCGCAGCGTGAGCAATAGTGACCCTTCACTTAATATCACTAAATGCTCTCTTGCACATGGACTTAATAGGTCTTTTCTTCTGCTTGAGCTTGAAACACAGACCCGTCAAATTCCTAGCCTTCTCACCTAATTGCTCCCAAGCACTCTGTATTTCCGGCAAGAAGGAATGTAATTTCTCCACATAGCTAAAATATTTAAAAGGTCTCGTACCAAAGGATGGTGCAGGAGAACTTAGCTTTATGTGGCAAGGAGTATGGTCAGAGAATTCCGGGAGCTCAAAAATGCATCTGCTGGACGAGAATTTGATAATCCATTGATCATTTATCAAACATCTGTCCAAACGCTTTGCAACCGGATCCGATTTTCTATGATTAGACCAAGTGAAGCGAGGACCCTGAGATGACATGTCCCATAACCCCATTGTTGCTAAACAGGCAGAAAACTCACGCATAGGAAGAGTTGTAGAAATAATTTCCTGGTTTGAAGTTTCTGAAGGGAGAGTGATTTCGTTGAAGTCACCACAGACAAGCCAGGGAAGAGAGTTGAGATTGAAAGATACAAAAGTATCCTTTAGGGACGTCCATAGCTGTCTTCTTTCCTCAAGCTCATTAGAGGCATACACTGTTGGAGCTCATAGGATCTAGGGTTTGATATATTGAATTAAACCAACCTCGTTCTTACCTTTGGACTGGCAGCGGAATGAGATTGGTGAACGAGATCAGTGGAGCAACGCAGGTGCCTTGCCTCTACCAGATACACGCGCACACAAGCTGGAAACGGGATGCTAGTGTCGGATCAATGGGAATCAACTGTTTTGGTGTTTCTGCCTTTTCTTACCAAGAAAACTCGACGGACCTACTGTTTAGGTCGAAACTCTAGAGTTTTATTCGACCTAAACATACTTAACGGGCCAGACTTGATTAAGTCTTAATTCGAAAAGTCTTTTCCGAAAACCCGAACTGTGTCGACCGACACACAAGCTGTGTCGATCGACACAACACCATATTCACGATAATAATGTGTATCCAATACACATTAATATGATCATTATCATAATGATCATTCCCATGTCGTAGCTTCCAGTTTGCTTAGGTGTGTGACCCTATAGGATCATATAATACTGGCAGTAAGTATACAACTTACAGATTGCAAGAGGCTTCTAGCAAAACATTGCAACCGCCCAGTATTATACGAATGTCTGATCTCGACACACAACTATCATCAGGAGTGAGTACAAGTGTGATTTCAGGACACTATCCCAACAATCTCCCACTTGTACTGGAATCATCAATTCCTATAATCCTTTTGTCTTTATATCTCGATTTGGCATAAGGCAAGATTGGTGTCATCCTTATTTAGCCAACATCATGTTTATCGAACTCCTGATCTCATACTGAACATTACAAACAACTGAACTACAGTTCGTTTGAGTGCGGCCACACATTTTTCTCAGTATTAAATCTTCGATAGGCCCTGAGATATTTATCTCCCGTTATTCAGGAGGAACAAATTCCATCTTGTTCCATCCCTATTTCAACGCACACTTCATGATATACTTGAACAGTGCCGTTATAGTCGCCAGTTACGGGTCGACATTTGAAAAGGTCAAAGTGTACTAATTCATATGCAAGAAAGCATGATGAACTCAGGTCTAAGGACTATACTCTATAGTCGTAATGAGAACCTCTTATGACACAGATATAACTATCTTGTAGACTTCTCATTAGCGGGTCATGTCCGATCATATGTTCACTAACATATATCTATGTGACTGACTGCGATAATCATATCATTGGCTCCATGAAACTTAGCCAACAGTCACCTCACAATATAGTCTCTCACGGTTGTCAGTGTCCCACTTTGACAACCTCGACCAGGGACAAAACATAATTTATGTCATATTTAACTTACATGGTTTCATGATCAAGTCCTCAACTTGATGACCTATAATATGTCATAAACTTATTTTGGGACCATTATTTAGATCACAATAAATAATGCTGAAATCAAATTTCATTAAACATTTCCAAAAGAATGTTTACAAGAGCGTCTTATTCTAACTAAAACAAAACTAAAACTCCCACTAGAATCAAGATTACATCTTAAGATCTATAATGCCTACAGCAGTCATATGACTCTCATGCTTAGGCCTTGGGAGTGACTTAGTCAGAGGATCAGCGACATTCTCGTCTGTCGGAACTCGGCTGATCTTCACATCACCTCTATTGACGATATCACGAATCAGGTGATATCTCCTCTCTACGTGTTTGGACTTCTGGTGTGATCTAGGTTCTTTCGCCTGAGCAATGGCTCCATTGTTGTCACAAAACAAAGCCACTGGCTCCAAGATACTAGGAACCACACCAAGTTCAGTCATGAACTTCTTGATCCAAACAGCTTCCTTTGCCGCTTCTGAAGCAGCAACATATTCAGCTTCCGTCGTGGAATCAGCTACGGTATTCTGCTTAGAGCCCTTCCTGCTCACTGCACTGCCATTTAGACAGAAGACATATCCAGACTGTGATCAGAAATCGTCTATGTCCGTCTGAAAACTCGCATCGGTGAATCCATTCACCACAAGTTCTTCACTTCCTCCATACACCAGGAATTTATCCTTAGTATGTCTCAAATACTTGAGAATATTCTTGACAGCTGTCCAGTGAACTTCACCTGGATCAGATTGGTATCTACTCGTCATGCTTAACGCGTAAGCTACATCTAGACGAGTGCAGAGCATGGCATACATAATAGATCCTATTGCAGAAGCATAAGGAATCCTATTCATGTGTTCTCGCTCAGCAGGTGTCGCCGGACACTGCTTCTTGCTGAGACTAGTGCCATGAGACATCGGTATGAAGCCCTTCTTGGAATCATGCATCCTGAATCTGTGCAGCACCTTATCAATATAAGTGTCCTGGCACAATCCAATCAGCCTGTTCACTCTATCTCTGAAGATTCTGATTCCAAGAATATACGCGACTTCTCCCATGTCTTTCATGGAAAAACAACTTCCGAGCCAAGTCTTAACAGACTGAAGCAACGGAACGTCATTACCGAGGAGGAGTATGTCATCGACATACAGTACAAGAAATGCAATTTTGCTCCCACTAGTCTTCTTGTAAACACATGGTTCCTCTTCGTTCTTGATGAAACCAAATTTTTTTACTGCTTCATCAAAACGAAGATTCCAACTCCGTGATGCTTGCTTCAATCCATAAATGGATTTATGAAGCTTGCATACCTTCCCAGCATTCTCAGGATCGACAAAACCTTCAGGCTGTGTCATATACACATCCTCTTCCAGAATACCATTCAGGAACGCGGTTTTGACATCCATTTGCCAAATCTCATAGTCATAATGAGCGGCAATTGCTAGAAGAATCCGAATGGATTTAAGCATAGCGACTGGGGAATAGGTTTCCTCATAGTCAATACCATGAATTTGCTTGAAACCTTTAGCCACCAACCTCGCTTTGTAAATCTGTACATTGCCATCCACGTCAATCTTCTTATTGAAGATCCATTTACACTCAATGGCTTTTGCACCATTAGGTAAATCGACCAAGGATCATACTTGGTTTTCTGACATGGATCCTATTTCGGATTCAGAGGCTCCAAGCCACTTTTTGGAGTCCGGGCCCATAATTGCTTCCGCGAAGGTCGCTGGTTCGTCACTATCAATGATCATCAGATCATTTGAATTGGTCACGAGAAATCCATAGTATCTCTCGGGTTCGTGACGGATCCTTCCGGATCTGCGAACTTCAGGCTCGACAGGCGCCGGTTCCACAAAACTCTGTGGATCCAACTGCTGCTCTTCCTTAGCTGGTTGAGCAGTCTCCTGTGCATCTCAAATTTCTTCAAGATGTACTTTACTCCCACTGTTTTTCTTAGAGAGAAACTCCCTCTCAAGAAAAGAACAGTCCCGAGCAACAAATACTTTGTTCTCAGATTGGTTGTAAAATTGGTATGCCTTGGTTTCCCTAGGATAACCAACGAAGTAGCATTTATCTGATTTGGGTGCAAGCTTGTCAGAGATCAAGCGTTTGACATAAGCTTCACAACCCCAAATCCTCAGGAAAGACAGACTAGGAACATTCCCAGTCCACAGTTCATGTGGTGTCTTTTCCACTGATTTAGATGGTACCCTATTTAGTGTAAACGCAGACGTTTCTAGAGCGTATCCCAAAAGGATAATGGAAGATTTGAATGACTCATCATAGACCGAACCATATCCAATAAGGTTCGATTCCTCCTCTCTGACACTCTATTCCATTGGGGTGTACCAGGAGGAGTGAGTTGTGAAATAATTCCACACTCGCTCAGATAGTCGCTGAACTCTTGACTCAAGTATTCTCCTCCGCGATCCGATCGCAGAACTTTGATACTTTTGCCAAGTTGGTTCTGTACTTCATTCTTGAATTCCTTGAATCTATCAAAGGATTCTGACTTGTGTCTCATTATATAGACATAGCCATACCTACTGAAATCATCAGTGAAGGTAATGAAGTACTTGTAATTTCCTCTGGCAACAGTACTCATCGGCCCACATACATCAGTATGAACAAGGCCCAATAAGTCACTGGCCCTTTCATTTGGTTTGTTGAAAGGGGCTCTAGCCATCTTTCCCATCAAACAAGATTCGCATTTCTCACATGATTCAAAATCAAATGAGCCCAAAAGCCCATTTCGATGGAGCCATTGGATGCGTTTCTCATTGATATGGCCCAAACGACAATGCCATAAGAAGGTCGGGTTTTCGTCATTAGACTTAAACCGCTTTGTATTTATGTTAAAGACATGCATTTCTTGGTTTAAAACATATAACCCATTATCTAATGGGGCGCTACCATAATACGTACCATCACGATTAAAAGAACAAACTTTATTCTTAACAGCAAAATCAAAACCTTCCAAATCCAAAACGGAAACTGAAATTATGTTTCTGCTTATCGCATGTACAAAGTAGCAATTATTTAAAATTAAAACCATGCCCGAAGGTAAGGACAACTCGTAGGTGCCTACGGCCAGTGCAGCAACCTTAGCTCCATTCCCGACCCGTAGCTCCACTTGTCCTTTCTTCAGTGTCCTACTATTTCTTAGTGCCTGCACATCAGTACAAATATGAGTACCGCAGCCGGTATCCAATACCCACGAAGTAGAACTAGAAGACATAACATTAAGTTCGATAACATAAATACCTGAGTCAGACGCATCATACGTCTTCTTCAGCTTCTTGTAATCTTCCATGAACTTCTTGCAGTCTTTCTTCCAATGCCCCAACTGCTTGCAGTAGTTGCACTTATCCTCAGGAGAAGGCCCGGATTTGGGCTTCGGCTTGGGCTTGTCCTGACTTTTAGTCTGGACAACCTGGGCCTTTCCCTTACCCTTCTTAGGTTTCTTAAACCTTTTACTCCCTTGTACCATCAGTACACTGGGAGTTGCCTTCTTGAGATTCGGCTCTGCTGTCTTCAGCATGCCGTGCAACTCAGTCAATGTCTTAGTCATGTTTTGCATGTTGTAGTTCATGATGAACTGATTAAAACACGACGACAAAGACTGCAGAATCATGTCAGTGGCTAGCTCCTGGCTAATGGCCCAGTCCAGTTTCCCCAGGTTATCAATGTAACCCATCATTTTAAGGACATGAGGACTTACTGGACTGTCCTTAGCCAGCTTGCAATCCATGAGAGACTTAACCGTCTGGTATCTCTCTGTGCGAGCTTGCTCCTGAAACAAAGCTTTCAGGCTGTTAATCATCTCAATGGGTGACATCACGTTCTCATATTGCTTCTGCAGCTCAGAGTTCATAGTCACCAGCATTAGACAATTAACATCTTTGACATCTGCTGAATGCTTATCCCAAGCATTCTTTTCTGTCTGCGGGGCATTGGAACGTGGCCTCTCGGGGAGAACTCTTTCAAGGACATATTCCTTATTCTCCTGCCTGAGAACTATTCTCAGGTTCCGATACCATTCCAAGAAATTAGATCAATTTAACTTGTCCTTCTCAAGGACGGATCTTAGTGAGAAAGTGTTGATGTGATTTGAGACAGACATTGCTGTAATTAAAAAGAGGTAGAGTTTTAGTTATAATGCTCAAGAAATGAGAATTCTTATCTAATAAGAAAAACTCGCATTGTATTCAAAACTATGTTTCCTCAGATGAATACAATGAGCCAAGATCCTCAGATTACTAAAATTCGAGTGGGCAACTCGCCGTTACTCAAACTTTAGTTATCTAGGTAAGCAAATCATTGCTAATTGTACCCAGTACAACTCTTGGTCGTGGATAAGACAAACTATGCCTAATCCACTCTGATGTCTCTGGGCCCAGAACTTTTGTTAGCCCAGTCAAGTAAAACCAATCTTTTTCTGTCTTGTGATCACTGACAGCTGCACTGCAAGTCTGTCAATGACCACCTGCCTTACTCATGTTGCAGTGGATACCAAGGACTCCAAGACTATCCAACAAACGGCACGAGTCTTGACAGTAGACAAGGTCGGGCAAGACATCAAGATCACTTGATATTTAGTTGAGGAAAAGAATCGTTTTATCTTGATGCATATCCAATATACATCCAAGAATTTATTAATTTATTTAAAACATTCAGTTTTATTAAGTTTAGATTCATCTAGAACTTTTAGGATTAAATTGTTCTGGTATATGCAAATTTGTGGTCCAACCAGCATATTTGCGAATGTCGTGTCGATCGACGCCAACCATTGGCATCGGTCGATGCAACCCAACTTAAAACCGGTCTTCGATAACCGGTCAAACCGGATCGAATTTACTTAACCGATTCAATCCAATTGAACCGGTTCGGTTTAATGGTCCATGTCGATCGTCACACAACTCTGTGTCGATCGACATTACCAAACCAGAACCAATTGGTTAATTAAAATTAACCGAGCGAGATAACCGGTTCAATCCAATTGAACCGATCTATCTAATCGCTTTGCCTGTGTCGACCGACACACCTAGTGTATCGATCGACACAGCAGGAATGCGGGTACTCGATCTCAGATCGAAACCCTAAAATTATTTGCGAGTTTTCGCTCTGTATCTACCGACACACGCTTTGTGTCGATCGACACTCTGCGACAAACCCTAAATATTTTACGCGAGTTTCGCTCTGTGTCGACCGAAACACGCTTTGTGTCGATCGACACTCTGCGACAAACCCTAAATATTTTACGCGTTATTTCGCGGCGTGTCGACCGACACACGCTTTGTGTCGATCGACACAATGCGATTTCAACAGTTCATCGATTTTCAATATGCATACAATCCGAGATTAACATAAGAAAAACGATTTTAACAGGCAATTTTTCAATTCAACGACAACAAGTTTCGAATTAATTGCATCAGATTCAATAGTCTAAACCCTAACATGCTCTGATACCACTGTCGGAGCTCCTAGGATCTAGGGTTTGATATATTGAATTAAACCAACCTCGTTCTTACCTTTGGACTGGCAGCGGAATGAGAATGGTGAACGAGATCAGTGGAGCAACGCAGGTGCCTTGCCTCTACCAGATACACACACACACAAGCTGGAAACGGGATGTTAGTGCCGGATCAATGGGAATCAACTGTTTTGGTGTTTCTGCCTTTTCTTACCAAGAAAACTCGACGGACCTACTGTTTAGGTCGAAACTCTAGAGTTTTATTCGATCTAAACATACTTAACGGGCCAGACTTGATTAAGTCTTAATTCGAAAAGCCTTTTCCGAAAACCCGAACTGTGTCGACCGACACACAAGCTGTGTCGATCGACACAACACCATATTCACGATAATAATGTGTATCCAATACACATTAATATGATCATTATCATAATGATCATTCCCATGTCGTAGCTTCCAGTTTGCTTAGGTGTGTGACCCTATAGGATCATATAATACTGGCAGTAAGTATACAACTTACAGATTGCAAGAGGCTTCTAGCAAAACATTGCAACCGCCCAGTATTATACGAATGTCTGATCTCGACACACAACTATCATCAGGAGTGAGTACAAGTGTGATTTCAGGACACTATCCCAACATACACCGCCGTAAAGAAAAAAACAGTACCATCCTCCAAAAGAACCTGAATTGTTATTGATTGGGCATCTATGTACAGAGGGAAAATTGAGACCTGAGATATATATATATATAATCCAGATCTTACCCAAATCCGAATGCTGGTAGTTTACAAGAACATTTCAGTCTGAACCAAAAGCTGCCATAATATTATTTTTATTTAGTTCCCGTAGGTGCGTTTCCAAAAGAGCACCAAAGCTAATATTCCTAGACCGTACCCAAGATACTAGAGGGCGATGCTTTGTTAAGTCATTGATGCCACACACGTTCCAAAAAAATGCGTCTACCATAAGATAATTAGGAAGAGTGGCAATCCCCTAGATACAGGGGAGGGCCGCCGTCTTGGACAGGGGATCGTTGAGACACTTTCCTCTTCTTCTTTGATTGATTCAGCGAGGGAGAGATCGAGTGGTTTGTGCCAATACCACAAGGAGAAGATGAGAAGACCATAATTGCTAGCTGATCTTTCGAAACTTGTGTAGTAGCCATTTCTGCACAATCCTCTTCTACCTCCTCTTGCAGGACCCCAAAGGAGTTTGAGAGTACTGCCTTTGAGTAGGAAAGCTCCTTAGAGGCAAGACGCTTCGGAGAAATTGCTTTAGATACTGGTAGAAAAGGAAACTCCTCTACCGAGTTAATTATAGCATCCTTAGGAGATTTTTGAGATGCTTCTGAGGTCTGAGACATATTCGTTATAGGTGCATGATTCTCAGAATCAGGGGACAAGCCTTTTTCCTTTGCTGAGAACAAGGGAACCTTAACCAACTTCGAATTCAAAGACACAGATGAGCTCTCAGCAAGGGCTGGTTCCACTGGTGAAGGGGTTGGTGGACTCACAGCCATTTTATCAAGAGCGACAGAGGAGTTTGCTACCTGTTTTCCTTTATCTAGATTCTTATCCAAATCAGATATCACCTTTGAGAGACCAGGGGCAAGAGGGACAGAGGATGCAGCTTTCTTAGCCACCTTTTCTTTCGGCTTATAGATAACCGACGAGCCCCCTGACTTGCTCTTAGGGAATTCTTTCTTCCTATTTTCTTGATCCGAGGAAGGAGCTTGCGGACAGAATGAGGCTTTGTGTCCAATCTCCTTGCATAATGGGCAGAGGGGAGGGAGCCACGGGTAAGAAACCGAGATTTTTTCCACAATTCCATTTTCTTTTTCGACTTCCACAAAGCTAGGAAGTGGCGCTGTTAAATCAGCCACCACCTTGATTTCTACAGAGCTAATACTCGAGAACGGCTTTGCATCCACTATTTCTCCTAGTGGTTTAGAGATAATCGCGAGGCCTTCATCTGTAAGAAGATCAAAAGGAACTTGATTGCACTTAACCCAGACTGGCGCAAAACGCAGAGAAGGAGGATCCAAACTAAATGAGGCTTTCCATTCAGTCACAAAAAAGGGAGAGTCTCCAACCCTCCAAATTTCATGCTGCAGAATTTTCCTTCGCAGAACAACCGAAGGGATATGGAAGAGAAAGGCATTTTTTGTCAAGTTATGTATTGTCACCCGCCTATCCTTACCCCATAAATAGTTAAGTACTCCCTAAATCTTACCATAAGATGGAGGATTACTGTAGAAGATCCCAACAATGTAATCTGAATGGAGCTTGGCACCCCTTTCAAAAACAGCGTTTGGTACTTTAACTCGAGGATTTCCATCTGCCGAGATCGAGACTGACACTGGAGGTCGAGGAAATTTCGTGGAAGCTTTATCTTTGGAAGCCCAACTGAAAATAGAGCTTTATTTTTATTGTTCTACTAAAAATAGAGCTTTATTTTAATTTATTTATTTGAAGTTGACAAAAAAATTTATTTAACAGTAATATTTAAGGTAACAATCATTGTAAATCTTTAAAAAATTAGAAAGGTATTGGCTGCTGATTAGGCCAAGACTCGATTTTTTGAAAGTAACCGACAGGCACTACACCATCAATGCCTTCAGTTAAAATCACCTTGTTGTCTGAAATGTAGAACGCAATGCCATCTGAAAGAAGGGAAAATGAAATATAGAATCTTTGGAGCGCACAACGACAATGCTAAGAAGACAAGTGAATTTGAATTCTTCTACCAAGTAAAATACCTTCACGAGCTTTCTTGATGTCGAGGTAAATTAAGACATTAACGTTCCTTCTCACGCCTTAGCTCAATCATGTCAACATTTGGAATCAGATTAATATGTAATATGCAATAATGCAGGAACAACCAAAATCTTACCACTTATCACTTCACCATCTGTTGGCAAGCCACAAGAAAAGTGAACATGTTTTCTATTCATACGCTTTAAGCCAGATGCTAAGATCGATTCCAGATGCTTCCTATAAGTTCCATGTACACACACTGCCATTACAGAAAACCAAATGAATATTAAAAACTATAGGATACAGAACATAAGTCAGTATGTGTCCTAGTCCTGCTTTTACCTGAAGCTTCTTCCGGTGACAATATTGGTTTAAGTAATTTTTCGGATTCAACAATCTGCACAAAACGACATAAGCAGAATCGATAACTAGAAAGCATATATTGATCAAAACTGGAACTGAAGTCTTTTTTTACCATGATTGAGTGACCTTGGTTTGCTCGAATCAAGAGCTCTCCATTTTCTTCTATGAGGCTAAAACGTTTTTTACTATCCCTTCTCACTGCCTGCAACTTAACAACAGCTGAGTAAATCATACATAGACCCACCACAAATCACTGGAAATCGATTGAATGTAGTGAAACTGACCTCTCTGACTTCATCAAAAGTATGGGATTTCAATTCAGTATTTGCGGATGTTTTTAAATTCAGTTTAAGTAAATCATCAACTTTGACAAAACCATCACCTCGTATGTTCAATCTCAGCTCAGTAGCCATGTGTCGCAAGATTCGTGTCCTGATCATAAGATATTTCAATTTAACCTAGAAATCTCTAGCATGGTTTACAACAACGTAATGATCTCACTTACAAGAGTCTTCCAAGCGCATCTATTTTATCTTTACCTCCTCCTCCGCCGCCATGGCCCTTAGATCTACGCCGATCATTATTTTTGTCATTTCCTCTTCTTTTACTGCCGCTGCATCCAATCAAAAACCTCACTAATCATTAGAGCTTTGTTACCTTTTTGAGTAATAATATGAAAACGCTGACTCACCTTCCGCTGGACTGAGCGAGGGAGGAGAACGTAGGTTTGGTGGAAGCATCCATGAAAGCAGAAACAGGAGAAAACTTATGGTTGGAAGATTGAAAATTGGCTTTAGCTTCTCGGGAAGGAGATGAATCGGTTATGGTACTGCACTAAACATGATTACCAAGACTGAAGTTAGTATTACATTGTACCCCAAAAAGTTAGTACTACATATACGAAAAATGTACCGACTGTAAACAAAAGAAGAATTCTATTAGCATAAGAAAGTGGTTCTATATGAAGTCTATTTATCTAATCTATAAATTTAGAGTCATTACACATTGTTGCCAAAAAAAAAAAGAGTCATTTCACATTGGCATCTGCGTGTCTTATTTACGATATATATCATCATTTTTAGAAAGAATTTCCATAATATCTTTTTATTTTATATATAAATATATGTCTCATTTTTCTTTATAAAAGGAAGATTTTTAAAGTTAGAATATTAAAAAATTTGATCAATTTTAACTTGAGAAAAAATAAAATATTTAATATTTATATTATTTAAATATATGATTGTCGAATTACGATTAATGTTTTTACAGTTGTAGGTTTTTGGATATAAAGAATGTTTAGACTAATATAAAATGTGTTAAAATAGATTAAACTATTTCGATTATAAAACATTAAAAAGCTTTAACTAATACAAGATAGGTTAAAAAGGTAGATTTATTGGTAATGAACTTAAACCAATGCAAGAAAGGTTAAATAGATAAATTATATGATTTAAATTAACTTTGATAAATATATAATTATATTTATATAAAAATTTAATATAGTTATAAAAATATTATAAACACAAATAAATTTCATATATTAATATATGTTGTTTCATAATTATATGAAATAGTTTAGATTACTGCAGTACAAATGAAATTTATATCATATCACTTTTACAAGGACTTAATGAAAAAATTATTTGTAAAATTATTTTCGAATTTATGGTTATGTTATATACAGATTATAACCTAGTATTCAACCGTGAAGAAGAATTCAATTGCTTAGATGCAATTCTCACTTTGTTCGATATTACACTAAGATTTGCAAAACAGTAGATTCAATCACAATAGTAACTTGCAAAACCTACTCAAATAAACCACAAAATCGTCTCATACTACACCTAAGATTAGCAAAATAAGGCATCGGGTCACTGCAGGATAATGATCAATTTACGATCTATGAAGCACACAAAATAGAAAGAAAATATATTCTTACCAGATAAGAGTCAAGGCGTTCGTAAGGATTATCTCTTTGGTCTTCGCTTCAACGGTTCCGATGGTCGACCAATTCTACAGCTTTAAATACTAATATTGCTAGGAGACCCTAAATATTAATATTGCTAGTGGGATAAAATAACACCTTAACCGAATTGAAGAAGAAGACTAAATATTAATATTGCTAGTGAATGATAAAATAACACCTCAACCGAATTAAAGAAGAAGACTTTAAATATTAATATAGCTAGGGATGGGTAAGATAACCACACCTCAACCGAGTTGAAAAAGACTTTAAATACTAATATTGTTAATGATGGTATAAAATAACCACAACTCTACCGAGTTGAAGAATACTTCAAATATCAATATTAATAGGAGACTTTAAATATTAATATTGATTTGTGACGGATATAATAATCACAACTCAACCGAGTTGAAGAAATTAAATATTAATATTTTACGATTATTATTTTGGTCGATGACTCACTTAGACTCATCTATTATAAATATTTACAAAATAAATAAATTATAGTAATTTATTAATATTTTGATTTAATTTGTATTATAAATATTTTGTAGTTTATACGTATGAATAAATAAATAAAATTGTAATGACCCTAAGCCAACAAGTTTTAAACTTTCTTCTCAAATCTTTTTAAACTCAATTACAGTTCATTTCTTTATTTTTTTTCTTTGTTCCAAATTTAGGGTTTATCATTTCTCTTATAAAAATGAAAGCCTCTTGTATTCAAAGTACATAAAGAAAAAATTTCGGCGAAGGTTTCTTGGAATCCCATCATGCAATCCGTCGTAAACTTGTGAAGCGATTTTACAAAGAACCATGTAGAGCCATGAGGGGAATAACATATTAATTAGCAAGCTTTGATTCTCTTCTTTCCACAAAAATCAAGTTCATCCTAATTGGAGGTACACTACAAAAAACAATGTTTTTGTTACTGTACTATTGGTTGCAAAATAGTCGCAAACGAGGTTTTACGGCTAAATAACAACTAAATTTGATAGTTGTAATTTTTTAGTCGCTAAATTGTATAATCGGAAAAATAGTCGGAAAGTTACGACTGATTGAGGTTGTCATAACCGAGACGTAGCGTAGTCGTAGTATATAAGGACTAATTTGCGACTATATTGACAACAATTGTGCGACTAAAGGAAATGTCAGTTGCAGTCGGTGAAATATAATCATCAAATAGTCGTTAAACTAGGTGACCAAAGACCAATTAATATGTGACTGTATAATATAGTCACAAAGTGGTTGTAAGAACCGGCGACTAAGTAGCGACTAGGTAATGACTACTTTAACGACTATCTATCTACTAATCGTAACATTCATATACGATTATGGTAATGGTATACCTACTACGTGGCGACTATTATGTGACTAATTGGTTACAACTTAGGATCTTATTGATAACAGTTGTAGCTTTAGATTTTTGACTGTAGAATTTCAGCCGTAAATTTTTGACTATAGAATTTTGTGTTGGATCGTTTAGTGTTTCCTGATTCAATTCTCCATTGATTCATCCTACTAAACATGCAGATCTAGGTTCTCTTGATTAGAAACATAATAGATCTCACCTGTTACCTTGTTTATGCAGCGGAATGGAGGTACGGGTCAGAGATCAGCAGAACCACCAAGGGATAGCTCCTCCAAAGGCTCACACACGCACACAAAGGAAATTTGGCTGCTAGACCAAGAGGAGGGAGGCCGCAGAGAGGAGAGAGAGAGGCGCAAACTTGGAGAGAAAAATTAGAGAGCTAGGTCTGATTTTATTCATTAAAATCCCTTCTAGTTCTCATGGGCTTTTGGGCCTAATTCTCAGTCTGATTAAATCCCTTGGATTTAATCAGACCCTTTAGTCTCTCTTAGTACAGTAAATGCCTAGCACTTTTACCGTACTTCTGCTAAACCGTTCCTACACATTTTCCTGTTAGCTTAGGCGTGTGACCCATATGGGATCATATAATAAAGGCAATAAGTCCAAGACTTATAGATCATGAGCGGACTCTAGCAAGCCATCATGACCCCCAGTATTATATGACTTATGTCTGATCATTGACATACTCTTACTTTCTAGAGACAGTACAGAGATTACTGGACATAATTCCAACAATCTCCCACTTGAACTGGAATCTCTGTATTCATAATCCTTTTGTCTCAATATCTCGATTAGTCATAAGGCAAGATTAGTGTCATCCTTATAAAGCATAATCTTGTTCATCGGACTCTGATTTGATACTGACAATCCAAACGACTCGGGACAGTCCGTTTGAGCATGGCCATGCATTTTCCAGTATTCAAATCTCCGATTGGCCTAGAGATATTCACTCCATTTATATTGGAGGGACAAATCCCGTCTTGTTCCATCACTGTGAACTACTCATTTCATAATACACCCAAACAAGGTCCTTATAACTATCGCTTAACGACAGAATTAGACAATGATCAAAGTGCATTAGTTCATGTGCAGTCACATGCATGCGAACTCAGGTCTAAGGACTATACTCTATAGTCGTAGTAAGAATCTCTTATGACACAGATATAAATATCCTGAAGAGTTCTTATAATCGGGTCTTGTCCGGTCGTATGTACCCAACATACACCTATGTACTGACTTTGATGCCGCGCATCTATGACACATTGAGACTTTGTCATAAGTCACATACCAATCTAGTCTCACATGGTTGTTGGTGTTCCAATTTCAACAACCTTCGACTAGGGACATGATGATATAAGCCATCTATCAAATATAGGGTCTCATGATCAAGCTAAATGACTTTGATGACCTATAAAATGGTTCATATCATTTTGGAACGATTATTTCATCACAGTTAAAATAATCTTGAAATAATAATTTCATTAAACATAAAATGTTTTACAAGAACATATCAATAACTAAATAAAGCCCTTTACAAACTCCCACTGAAATTAAGACTACATCTTAATTTTACTTATCCTACAGCTACAGTCCGCGACTCGTGCTTAGGCCTAAGGAGTGGCTTCGTTAATAGATTAGCAACGTTCTCATTCGTTGAAACTTGCTGATCTACTTAACTCCTCTGTCATTTATCTCACGGAATAGGTTATACCTACCCTCAAGATGTTTGGACCTCTGATGTGCAGCTAGTCTCATCTATGCTGGGAATCACATCAAGTTCAGTGATGAACTCTTCTTTCCATACAACCTCTTTCGCCGCTTTCAAAGCTGCGAAATGTTCAGCTTAAGTCATGGAGTCAGCAACAGTGCCTTGCACCGCCAGACAGACACAAGATATAACCGGACTGTGACCGGAAATCATCTTTGTCTGTTGGAAACTTGCCTTTCAGACTCTACCGACTTGTAGCACCTCACTTTCTCCGTAAATCAAGAACCTTTCTTAAGTATTTTTTTTCAAATACTTGAGGATATTCATTACGTCTATCCAGTGATTATTTGCTGGATCTGACTGGTCTTTACTTGTCTTGCTTAACATTAAAGCAACATCAAAACAAGTACGTGTCATGGCATACATGATAGATCCAATTGCCGACGCATATGGAATCTCATCCATGCATTCAAGCTCAGCAGTTATCGTAGGACACTGTTTCTTGCTTAACGGAATGCCATGTGACATTGGCATAAAACCCTTCTTGGATTGCTGAAAACATGTAGGACTTTGTCAATTTAAGAATCCTGACATTGTCCTACCAGCTCTTTTGGATCTCTATCTTAAGATCCAAAATCCAAGAACATACGTGGCTTTACCCATGTCAATCATAAAACCAACTCCCAAGCCAGTCTTTTACCGACTGCAGCATTGGGACGTTATATCCGAGAATCAGTATGTCATCGACATACACTATGAGAAATGCAATATTGCTCCCACTTATCTTTTAGTAAACGCACAGTTCCATTTCGTTCCTGTTTAAGTCAAAACCTTGACTACTTCAACAGAACGAAGGTTCCAACTCCGATATGTTTGCTTCCATCCAAGAATGGATCGATGAAGCTAACTTACACAAAATGTAATTTTTTCCGGAGTCCGGGCTCACTTTCGCTTCTTTGAGTTTCGCAGATTCGTCGCTTTCAATGATCATCAGATCATGCGAACTTTCAATGATCATCAGGTTCAACTAATGACGAGAATTCACTCTCGGATTAGTGATTGATTCTTTCATATCTGCGAACTTCAGGCTCCACAGGTGTAGATTCTACAGAAATCTGTAAATCCATCCGCTGCTCTCCCTCAACAGGTTGAGCAGCCACCTGTGTTTGTCGAATTTCTTCGAGTCATACTTTTACTCCCACTGTTCTTCTTGGAAAGTCACTTCCCTTCTTGAAAACAGAATGGACGTAAAAGATAACAAGCCTTGGTTTCCCTAGGACAACCAGCGAAGCAGCTCAACTACAAATACTCAGCAAAGACGAATTTGGATCGACTCCAATCCACATTTACGTGGTGTCTTTCAACTGATATTGGTGGAACTATTTCAGCGTTAACTTAGATATTTCTAGAGCGTTATTCTTCAAGAATATCATGGAAGATTCATGTGACTCATCTTTAATCATTTCTTATAAGATCTGATTCTTTCTCACAGAAATACCTCAAGGTTTTCAGGAGAATTGAGCTGTGAAACGACTTCACACTCATTTAGATGATCACACCATTAATGACTCAAGTATTCTCACTCGTGATTTAATTCAGAGTCTCAATACTTCTGTCACTCAGATTCTATACCTCATTCTGGAACTCTTTCGACCATGTCAAAGAATTCCGACTTGTGTTTCATCAAATGAACACAGTCTTACTCACTGAATTATTCAGTAGAGACAATGAAGTACAGGAAATTTTCTCTGGCATTACTGCTCATCGGACCACATACATGAGTATGTTCAATCTCCAATAAGCCTTTGGGCCTTTCTCTAGCTTGGCTAAGATGGGCCCTTTGCCTTTTGGTCCAGTAAGCAGAATTCAAGTCTCATAAGATATCGTATCAAATGAGCCCAACAGTCCATAACTATGGGATTTCTGAATCCGACTTACTCTATGTGACCAAGACTTTTATGCCAAGAAAAATCAGGTTTAATTCATCAGATTTAAACCAATTCGGTATTTATGTTATATTTAGGCACTCTTTGGTTTAAGATATAAAACCCATTCCTTGAATAGGGTGCTACAATTAATATTTCATTAAGATCAAAAGAACTAAACTTCTATTTTATCGAAATGAAAAACATTCAAATTCTTACAAGAAAATGAAAGACAACTCTGCTAAAGCAGGTACATTGTAGCAATTACTTAATAAAACCAAGCCTCAAAGGCATCTACAAGTGAAAACCCTACGGCTGAGGCAGCATCCATAGCTCCTTCCAGACATGCAGTTCCACTTGCCCTTCCTTCAAAGTTCTACAGTTGCTTAGGCTCTGCATATTACAACAAATATCAGTGCCACAACCAGTATCCAATACCTATAAGGTAGAACTTGAAGTAATAACATGAATACCTGAGGAAGTAGTCTCATACATCAACTTCAACTCCTCATCATCTTCCATGAATTTAATGCAATCTCTCTTCCAATGCCCTGTCTCTTTACAGTAGCAGCACTTACCAACGTAAGAGGTATCTGACTTGGGCTCAGAAGACACACGCTTGCCATGATTCAAAATCTGGACAACTTTGTCTTCGCCCTTGTCAGTACTAGGTTTAATAAACCCACCCTTCTCTTTTATGAGATTATACTGGGTACTCTTCACGTTTGGCTCAACTGTCTTGAGCATATCATGCAGTTCAGTCAGCGTCTTCGTTAAGCCTTTCTTGATATAGTTCCTTCTGAACTTATCATAGCTTGACGGCAGTGACTGCAGAATGATCTCAGTTGCCATTTCTTGGCTAACTGGATAATCCAGTTTCCTCAGGTTATCAATGTAACCCATCATTTTACTGACATGAGGACTCACTGGATGATCATCTGGTAGCTTGCAGCTAGTGAGAGACTTAACCAACTGGTATCTCTCCACTCTTATCTGCTCCTGAAATTTCAATTTCAGGCTGCTGATCATCTCTATTGGCGACTCCATGTTCTCATATTGCTTCAGCAAATCTGAGTCCATGGTAGCCAATATCAGACCACGCACATCTACCGTATCATTATAATGCTTATTCCAAGCATTATATACTGCATGAGAAGCATTGGACCCGATCCTCACGGGGAGAGCTCTCTCAAGGACATAGTCCTTTCTCTCCTGCCTGAGGGCTAGCCTCAGGTTCCGCGACCAAGTCAAGAAATTTGATCCGTTCAGCTTGTCCATCTCAAGGACAGACCAGATCGAGAAAGTGTTTTGATTGTTTGTGCTAGTCATAACTGAAATTTAAGATAAAAGAATTTTAGTTAATATGTTCAATATGATTAATCTCGCATTATACTTAATATGATTAATCTCGCATTATATTCAATAACATCAGTGACCCTCAATAGAATATAATGATTCCAAGATCCACATATAACTAAGATCAAAGTGGGCCACTGGCCGTCACCCAACCTTAGCTTATATCGGTAAGCCCTATCTCGGCTAATTATATCCGTGATATAACTCTTGGTTGTGAATCTGGGCCCGAGGCCCAATCCACTCTGATGTCTCAAGGCCCGGGACTCCCGATGGCCTAGTCAAGAAAACCAGACTATACAGTCATGTAATCATTAATGTCTGGGACTCCCAATGACATTTATGAATCACAAACCGTCTTACCCACGCAAAAGTAGACACCCTCACACTGTAAGGCCATGAGTACAATTGAATGGGCTTCGACAGCTGACATAGGCTGGACAAGACATCCAACGCTTGATATTATTTGAGGTTTGTAGGTTTATTAAAATTTCATCCCAAAATAGAAGATTACTATTTTGGGAAACTTTCCTTTTTGGGAAACCTACTAATTTTGGAAACTTTCTAAAATTAGAAACTTTTAATTATAGAAATTTCCTAAAATCCAAAACATGCAAATCTAGAAACTTCTATTTTAAGAAACTTTCTAATTTCAAAATTTTGGAAACTTATTAATTTAAAATCGATTTTATAATTTTATAAAAATAAATTTTAAATTAATTCTGAAGAAAAGACTCAAATAATTGGCCCAATTGTTTTAACTTCTTGGCCCGAGGCCCAAGAATTTGTTAATGTCTAAGACATAACCCAATTGCCCAATTAAATGACATAACCGGTCTGGTTCATTAAAATTGGTATTAACCAAGATTAATTACTACGATGACCACAATTGTCAACCGGTTATTTACTAAACCGGATTTTCTCAATTTATTTGGTCCAACCAAATCAAATTAGAAAATCACTGGTTTAGGCACAAAATCCAATTTTTCGACTTTGGATTTCTTATCCCGGTTTAACCAGAACTTAATAAATTTATTAAGTCTGTTTATTAAACCGTGACGAATTAGTTTTAATAAAATTAAACCGAACCGTTAACCAAAACGAAACATCACACGCCAAAACCCTAACCGGTCAGGACAGTCGCAGCCGTAAGCATCACGCGATCGTACGGACGGCGTGGGACGGGACGATGTTCGGGTTGATGCTCGGCCTCGGTCACGCGGGACAGTGCTGGACGATGCACGGCTCTCGGTTACAACGGGACGGGCAGGACGCGACGCAAGCATCGATCCATACCATCGATCCGCGATCGATGTATGCGATCAGCTCGGTCACGCAACCTGCGATCGTCTCAGCCGAGCATCTCGCGGTCCATTGCAGCTGATCGGTCCGACGCATACCGATCCATGATCGGATGACGCAACGCGACTCGATCCGGACGTGTGATCCTTTGGCGATCATCACTCCGACGCATACCAATTCATATAGATTGGATCATGCGATTTCTTGTTTGTTTAGGTTTTAATTCTTTGTTTCTTTAGTGTTTTTTTTTCTTATCAGTAGATTGATTCAAAAACACCTCTTTAAACAATCCTAAACATGATTCTAAACAAGAAAAACCACAGAACCAATAGCTCTGATACCACTGTTGGATTGTTTAGTGTTTCCTGATTCAATTCTCCATTGATTCATCCTACTAAACATGCAGATCTAGGTTCTCTTGATTAGAAACATAATAGATCTCACCTGTTACCTTGTTTATGCAGCGGAATGGAGGTACGGGTCAGAGATCAGCAGAACCACCAAGGGATAGCTCCTCCAAAGGCTCACACACGCACACAAAGGAAATTTGGCTGCTAGACCAAGAGGAGGGAGGCCGCAGAGAGGAGAGAGAGAGGCGCAAACTTGGAGAGAAAAATTAGAGAGCTAGGTCTGATTTTATTCATTAAAATCCCTTCTAGTTCTCATGGGCTTTTGGGCCCAATTCTCAGTCTGATTAAATCCCTTGGATTTAATCAGGCCCTTTAGTCTCTCTTAGTACAGTAAATGCCTAGCACTTTTACCGTACTTCTGCTAAACCGTTCCTATACATTTTCCTGTTAGCTTAGGCGTGTGACCCATATGGGATCATATAATAAAGGCAATAAGTCCAAGACTTATAGATCATGAGCGGACTCTAGCAAGCCATCATGACCCCAGTATTATATGACTTATGTCTGATCATTGACATACTCTTACTTTCTAGAGACAGTACATAGATTACTGGACATAATTCCAACATTTTGGAAGTGATTTTTATAAAGAAAAGTTTAATTGGTTCAATTGTTAATGTATATTTTATTTTTCTAAATTGTAATTTTATTTTATATTATGTAAATAGTTTGGAAAATCTATAATATATATATATAATATAAGTACATAATGACATATAGCAGAAATAATCATATTTATTTACTGTTTATATACAAAATGTTTTATATATTTGTGATATTATAAATACAAATATCATGTGCATATGGAAAAAAAACTGTTAACTCTATATATTACGTTTAAAATATATATAAAAATGGAAAATGTTATATATTTTGTTATTATATATCATAATATACATAATTTAAATACATAAATAATTTTATTCAAAATTCAATAGATCATTCTAAAACTTAAGTGAAAAAATAAATATAATTTATACATTAATTTGGAAATTTCAATAAAAATATTAAGTATATACATGAGTGTGTATATTACCATGTATATATGATATACAATATAAGATAATTTTTGGAAAAAGAAATATTATTTTATATGATATTTATAGATGTTCATTTGATCATATTAAGCGTTATTCAATTTGTATGCTAGTAATGATTATATAATCATATATATATATATATTGAATTTTGAAAGAAAGATAAGGAGGATTACTGATTGTATGCAATAGAAAAACATAACGAACATCGTTGGTTTTGTATGTTAACTAGTAGAAAAACATAACGAACATCGTTGGTTTTGTATGTTAATATATACATTATAATTTTTCTTAAAAAAAAAAAATACATTATAATTAATCTTATATATATATATATTGTAATGAATTATAAAAAGAATTTAAATTTAAAAAGAAAAAGGTAACAAAGAAGAACTTGAATAAAGAAGGGAATCAAAGCACTAATTTAGGAGATGTGAAGTTTTGGATTTCTAAAACTAAAATGTAGATAACTTTGTTTTTTAGGCTGTAGCTTTTAAAAATTCTCTAAAGCTTGATTGGTTGATTTTAAAGCAGTAGAAATATTGAAGTGTTGTACACGGCTTCTACCAATCAGCCTCTTACTCATTATATATATAGTAATTGTTGGGTGACTGTTTAGCGACTAATTTAAAGACTACATCGATTAACCAGAATATTCAGAAATGATTATGGTCAACATTTAACCACTACGTGAGGACTGTTTAATCACTAAATTAATGACTATGCAGTGACCAAGAGGAACATCCAGATACGATTACGGCATCGAATGTGCGACTTCTTGGCGACTACAATCTAACTGTCCTATAGCCACAACGTAGTCGTAGTATATTTGACGACTGTTTAATGACTATACTAACGACTATGCATCGACTATCCTGGACATCCAAATACGATTATGGCATCGAATGTGCCACTACTTTGTGACCGTTGTGCGATAAATGACGACTGTTTACTGACTGTTTTATTCGTAAAAATAAGAATTTTGTACCATTCCATACGATTTGGCAATTGGTGATACTATAAATTGAATGATACAAGAAATGTAAAAGGCATTTTCTTCAAAATAGTACTTATATGTAGCATATATACACAAACGATTATATACATATGCATATCCCAACATTAAGGAGTTTCTAAATCATACAAAAAAGTTTAGTTTGGTAGAGAGTGTGATAAGTAACCTACAAAGCAGATGGAGTTAATAAAGTTATACATGTTAGGGGATGAGGCTCTGTGTTCGCTGCAGCTTTTTGAGTCTCCAAGAAGTCCATAAACTGCAGATCACTTTCTCGCATATACTTTCCACCAAGGAAAAGTGTTCGATCTTTGCCTTCTGCTCAGACGCAACGAGGGCGTGATATTCTTCACGGACAATCTGCTTTTCGATTTTACGCTGAGCTTCGTTCAATTGCTCTTGCAGGGCCACAAACGCTGAAGAGTCTCTTGGCTGCTTACGCTTGCCCTTTAAAATTTTCTCTTTGAGGGTTTCTATTCCATAAGGATTTCCTCGTCCATCCTTCTCAATGGTCTTTTATAATTAAAGACAGTAAGAGAAAAACAAATAAATAAAGAACATGATATGGCTTTATAAACGTGGATTGTAAAAAATTTCCATTACTTTACCTCGAGAAAAATGTAGTTATATCCGTCTGCTGAGAGGTCATGAGGTGGCGAAGCAGCATGATATATCATGGTTTTTACCGGTTTTAGACCATGATATAAGTATGTTTTAGAGTCTTTTGGTGTTTCTTTAGAGTCATTTACAGGTGTTATTAGGTACATGCACATTTGAAGCGGAATTGGAGATTATTGAGCATTTTGGAGCATTTTAGAGTTTTGACCTGAGAGATAGAGTTCACTGTCCAGAACAGAGGATTGCATCGATCGACACATATTGTGCATCGATCGACACACGAGCGAGATGGGCTTATCTTCGGCGGTTTAATGAAGAATGCTGAAATTGCAGATTTGCCCAGATGTTCCAATATTTACAAAGAAGCCCCAAGACGTGATTAGGCTAATATAATTAGGTTCTTACATTAGTTTTGATATACGCTTTCATACTTTGAGCTGAGAGTTTTTAGAGCTTTTTGGGGCTGATCTGAACATGTATTACTTCCTGCTTTTGGAGAAGATTTCGAGCCCCTTTATTTATAAACTCTCTTTTATGCAATCTATTTATTCATTGATTATATTTTCATTATCTATGTCTGAGTAGATTCATAGTGAATTTTAGGCATTCTCATTAGGGATTTCATAACTTGCTAGATTTATTTATTTCAGTTAAGGATTCATATCATAATTGTTCTTCAATCTAAATTATGCTTAACACTAGTTTCTAACCTGATCACTTAGAATCTAGACTCTAGGTTGTTAAATTGACACGAAAGTGTGATTTAGAATCTGAACTATTTAGGTTGAGCAATTGAATTACTCGCAAAGAAATTTGGTTTAATTGAATTGTGAACATATCGAACCTGAACTTAAGGCTAGTTTAATCTGTTAGGAATTGCAAAGAAATTTGGATTTCTGCTATTAGACTTAGAGAATTCTCACAACGAAAGTTGGTTAGTTCTACATCCGTGTTTGAGTTCTAGAACCGTACTTAATTTGATCCTGACTGATTATCTGATCTGCTTGTCTGATTTCCTGAGAACTCCCTAGACTTAGCGCTTTTAGTTAATTGCTTTCAAACCAATCTTGCTACCTGATTTACTTTTCTGCTTGCTTTTAGTTTCTCATTACTTTCTCCTAGTTTAACCTGACTGTTTTAAAATCTATCGTGACCGAGAGCCTCTGTGGGATTCGATACCTCTTATACTATAATTGCATTAATTGTGCACTTGCAGTAGAATAGGATTGAAACTTTTACAGACCTATCAAGTTCTTGGCGCCGTTTCCGGGGACTCTTTTGAGTCTTCGATAGATTTGAACCTAGGGTTTAGACTAGGATTTTTATTTTTTGTTTTTAGTTACTAATTATTTTCTCTGTTTTTCTCTGTCGCAGGTCTGACATTCGCTTAGCATCTGCACTCTTTTGAATCGATCGTTGCAAGGCGACTAGAGTTGAATCGATCGTTGCCTCTAAGCATCGATCGTTGCACTGTGATTACAGACGGTTTATGCAGACGCGTGATACCAGAAGTAATCCGAACTCGAATCTCGTTAATCTCAGACTTGAGGAGCTTGCTAGACTAGAGAGAACTAACAGGAAAAGTCAACGAGCAAGGATGGTGCAAGAACGCTTGATTCTGATACCTGATGCTTAGGGTACCCTAAGGGACCGACAAAACAATCTGTATAATGCTGCTGGGAAAAGGATTGATGCTGAAGGGAATGTGATCCCTGAACCTGAGCCTGAACCGCCACAAAACCAAGGCCAAAGACAAGGCCAAGGACAAGCCCAAGGGCAAGGTCAGAGTCAGATGGTTATTCATGCTGAGAGGACTCTTGCTGACTACAACCGTCCGGATGAGTTTCATGCTAACCGGTCAGCACTTGTACCTCCTGGTTTTGAGAGGAATGACTTCGAGATCAAGACCATCTACTACTCTATTGTGAGGCAGAATGCCTTCCATGGGTTTCCGAATGAGCAGCCAATGGACCATATTGATGAGTTTGAGGACATAGTCACTGGGATGAAGTACGATGGAGTGAACTATGACTATCTGTTTCTCAAACTCTTCCGCTACTCTCTCGCTGGAGATGCTGCAGCTTGGCTGAAACAACTTCCACCTGGGAAGTTTACTACATGGGATGCTGTGGAGAGTGAGTTTCTGAGGCACTTTTATGATGATGCTCGCTCTGATAAGTCGAGATAGGACATTCTCACTTTCTCCCAAAGTCCTACAGAGCCTCTTAAATCTGCTTGGATGAGGTTTAAGAAGTACCAACGAGACTGTCCTCATCATGGATTCACTGAAGTGATATTGCTGGGCATATTCTTTAGAGGTATAGATCTCCCTTACCAGACTGTGTTGGATAATTCCAGCAATGGAAATTTCAACACAAGGACTCCTGAGCAAGCTAAGCAATTGATAGATAACTTAGTGAGCAGTAATAGCTGCAAGACTGCTGATAGGAGAAGGAAGGAATCTGGTGGGAAGATAGATAATCTGGAGATAGCTGATATCAGGAGTAAGTTGGATACTGTTTGTAATCTGTTGGCTGGGAAGAAAGCTGTCCATTTTGCTCAGGATGTTGAGGTATTTGGAGATGAAAAAGACAATCAGGAAGAGGATGTGAACTACATCGGTGGCTCTGGATTCCAAGGAAATAGGTTTGGTAATCAGCAAGATAATAGGTTCTTCAATGGTGGACAAAAGAGTACTTTCACAAGAAATCAAAACTCTTCTGGATTTGGACAGAATGCGGGTTTTCAGAAACCTTTTCATCAAGGTAATCAGAGGACTTATGGATCTTCCTCATATCAGAAACCTCCTGCTGCTAATGCTCATGAGAGCAAGATGGAAGCCATGATGGAGCAGTTGCTGAAAGGTCAGACTAAGAATGCTGCAGACTTCGACAATAAGTTAGGTGATGTGTATGAAGATCTGAATGGGAAGTTTGAATCCTTGAGCACACATATGAAGGAGTTTGATGCTAAGGTTGCAAGGACTGTTGGATATGTTCAGAGGCCAGATGGATCTCTTCCGGGACGGACTGATGCTAATCCTAAGTATCAGTGCAATGCAGTGACATTGAGAAGTGGTAAGGAGCTGTTTCCTGCCCAGAAAAAGCAGTTGAGTGTCGAAGAAATCGTGGAGACTAAAGAAATGGAAGATGAGATCCGTGGAATTCGCAATGCATCGATCGACGCACCCCAACAACGGTCGAGGCAAAGCGAAAACAAGGATGATGAGCCCAAGCTCGACGCAGAGGTCGTAACACAGTTGCCCAGCAACGATCGATGCAACACTAGCAACGATCGACGCAAGGCGTCTGCAGAGAGCTCAGACGCAGAAAAGCTGAAGAAGTCGAATGAAAGGGTCTACAAGCCTAAGATACCTTTTCCTAAGAACCTTAGGAAGGGTAAGAACGATAAGCAGTATGCCAAATGCAAGGAGATCATTAAAAAGGTGAAGATTTAAGTACCTTTGATTGACTCTATGGAGACTACCCCTGTGATGAAGAGATGTCTTAAGGACTTACTTGCTGGTAAATGGTCTGATGAGGAGAGTGTAATGATGATCACAGAGGTATGTAGTGCAGTGATTCAGGGCAGAATTCCTGAGAAGTTGAAAGATCCAGGAAGCTTTGTGTTGGATTGTGCTATCTACAGGGAAAGATTTGAAAGGTCTCTATGTGATCTTGGTTCTAATGTGAATCTTATGCCCTTCTCTGTTGCTAAGAGACTTGGGATGACTGACTTCATGCCCACTAGGATCTCACTAGTTTTAGCAGACAGAACAATCATGATTCCTGAAGGAGTATGGGAATATGTGCCTATAATGATTGGCCAATGTGTGATTCCTACTGATTTTGTGGTTCTGCAGTATGAAGAGGAACCAAAGGATCGACTGATTTTGGGTAGGCCTTTCTTGGCTACTGCGGGTGCGATGATTGACTGCCAGAGAGGTAAGATAATTCTGAACGTGGGTGATCTAAAATGAGCTTTGATATGGACAAACTGGTTAAGAGACCAACCATCGACGGACATACCTTCTATGTGGACACACTCAGTGATTTGGATGCAAATTACTTTCATAAGACACATGCTGAGGATCCACTAGAGAGAGCTTTACTGAGCTCTATAATGGAGCTGAAACTTCTCCAAGACGAGCCCGCAATCTGCTATGCGAAGCTAATGGATTCTGCTGAGCAAGTGATGCAGTTAGATGTGTCTGACGGGACTTTGCATCGATCGACACAGCTTAAGCATCGATCGTTGCAAGTCGACAGAGATTGGGCAGAGGAAAAAGCTTCGAAAATTGAGCTGAAACAACTTCCATCCGGGCTAAGGTACGCATTTCTTGGACCTAATTCAACATATCCAATGATTGTTAATGCTAGTTTGAACAACGTAGAGCTCACTTTACTGCTAAACAAGCTGCGCAAGCATCGCAAAGCTCTTGGCTATTCTCTTGATGACATTTTAGGTATCTCTCCGGAGCTGTTCATGCATCGGATACATCTTGAGGACGAGTCTAAGACATCTGTTGAGAATCAGAGAAGGCTTAATCCTAATCTACAGGAAGTGGTAAAGAAGGAGATCATGAAGCTCCTAGATGCTGGGATCATCTATCCAATTTCAGACAGCGATTGGGTTAGTCCAGTCCAAGTAGTGCCTAAGAAAGGTGGAGTTACAGTAGTGAAGAATGAGAAGAACGAGCTGATTCCTACAAGGACTGTGACTGGACACCGGATGTGCATAGATTATAGGAAGCTCAATGCTGCGACAAGGAAGGATCATTTCCCTTTACCTTTCATTGATCAGATGCTGGAGAGGTTAGCAAATCACCCTTACTATTGCTTCCTCGATGGATATTCAGGTTTCTTCCAGATTCCCATCCATCCAGAGGATCAGGGAAAGACTATTTTACTTGTCCATATGGCACATTTTCATACCGCAGGATGCCTTTTGGACTTTGTAATGCACCAGCCACCTTCCAGAGATGCATGATGTCCATATTCACTGATATGATTGAGGACTTTATGGAGGTGTTTATGGATGACTTTTCAGTCTACGAGTCGTCTTATAATGAGTGCTTGGATAATCTGTGCAAGGTACTAGCTAGATGCGAGGAGAAGCACTTGGTTCTTAATTGGGAGAAGTGTCATTTCATGGTCAGAGATGGCACTGTACTTGGACTTAAAGTGTCTGAAGCTGAGATCAAAGTAGGCCGTGCTAAGATTGAGGTAATGACCAGCCTTCAAGCGCCTGATTCTGTGAAGTCTGTGAGGAGTTTTCTTGGACATGCTGGTTTCTATAGACGGTTCATCAAGGATTTCAGTAAGATTGCTAGACCACTAACTGCTTTGCTGTGTAAGGATACCAAGTTTGAGTTCACTGCAGATTGCCAGACTGCATTTGAACAGATCAAGCAAGCATTAGTGAGTACTCCTATAGTTCAGCGACCAGATTGGGATCTACCTTTTGAGGTTATGTGTGATGCGACCGACTACGCTGTGGGAGCCGTTATGGGGCAGAAGAATGACAAGAAGCTTCATGCTATCTATTATGCCAGCAAGACACTAGATGATGCGCAGAGAAATTATGCCACTACAGAGAAGGAGTTGTTGGCTGTTGTCTTTGCATTTGAGAAGTTTCGCCCCTATCTTGTTGGATCCAAGGTGATTGTACACACTGATCATTCAGCCCTGAAGTATCTGATGCAAAAGAAAGATGCTAAGCCAAGATTGTTGAGATGGAATATGTTGCTTCAGGAGTTCGATATTGAAGTGAGGGACAAGAAGGGAGTTGAGAATGGAGTTGCTGACCATCTGTCAAGGATGCTGGTTGAGGAAGACGTGCCTATTAATGATTTCTTACCTAAGGAGAATGTCAATATGATCGGGACAATGTTTCAGACGGATTTGGACAGAAATTTGCAAGACTGTCGGAATGATCGCATTGCGTCGATCGATGCCACATCTGTGACGATCGATGCATGTGTCGAGAACGCAACGATCAATGCTACCTTATGCGAAGATTGTTGCAGTGCGTATACGAGCCCAGAACCTTTAAACATCCAAATTGGAGACTATGACTTCGAAGTTGTTGCTGTCGCAACCACCGATCGACCCTGGTACGCAGATATAGCTAATTACCTGGCTGCAGAGACTGAACCATATGATTTGAAGGGGTATGCAAAGAAGAAGTTCTTCAGGGAGCTCAGACGTTACTACTGGGATGAGCCTTATCTCTACAAGCACTGTTCGGACGGTCTTTACAGGAGATGCGTTGCTGAATCAGAGGTTCCAGATATCCTATTCCACTGTCATGGATCAGATTATGCTGGACATTTTGCTACTTTCAAGACTGTGTCTAAGGTTCTGCAAGCAGGTTTCTGGTGGCCCACGATGTTTGCGGATGCTCATTCCTTTGTTTCTCAGTCTGATGCCTGTCAGAGGAGAGGGAAAATTAGTAAGAAGCATGAGATGCCTCAGAATTTCATTCTTGAGGTTGAGGTTTTCGATTGCTGGGGCATAGATTTCATGGGTCCTTTTCCCTCATTCTATGGGAACAAGTTTATCTTGTTTGCTGTGGACTATGTATCTAAGTGGGTAGAAGCAATAACTAGTCCAACCAATGATTCTTCGGTGGTTATTAAGTTATTTAAGACCATCATATTCCCTAGATTTGGAGTACCTCGGATTGTGATTAGTGATGGAGGATCTCATTTCATTAATAAGGTCTTCGAGAAGCTGCTGAAGAAGCATGGAGTTCATCACCGAGTTGCTACTCCTTATCACCCTCAGACTAGTGGACAAGTCGAGGTCTCTAACAGATAGATCAAGGAGATCTTAGAGAAGACAGTTGGGAAGACAAGGAAGGATTGGTCAGCAAAGCTGGATGATGCACTATGGGCTTACCGGACTGCATTTAAGACACCACTTGGGACTACTCCATTTCATCTGTTGTATGGAAAAGCATGTCATCTGCCAGTAGAGCTTGAGCACAAAGCAGCATGGGCTGTGAAGCAGATGAACTTCGATCTTAAATCTGCTGCAGAGAGGAGATTGGTGCAGCTTAATGAGTTGGATGAGATTAGACATTTTGCTTATGAGAACTCAAAGCTGTACAAGGAGAGGACTAAGGCTTATCATGACAAGAAGATTGTCTCTAGACAATTTGAGCCTAATGATCAGGTACTTCTGTATAACTCTCGTTTGCAATTGTTTCCAGGTAAGCTGAGATCAAGGTGGTCTGGTCCTTTCACGATAAAGGAGGTACGCCCTTATGGAGCTGTCGTTCTAATCAGCCAGGAAGGTAAGGAATTTACTGTAAATGGACAGAGAGTAAAGCATTATTGGGCTAAGGCCGAGATTCCAGGAGGTCAAATTTTGCCTCTGGATGTTGCACCCTCTGTCTGATTGAGCTAAAACGTCAAGCTATTGACGCTAAAAGAGCGCTGAGTGGGAGGAAACCCACTGTTTCGTTTTCGCATATTCATTTTTGGTGTTTTTGTTAGGATTTTATGTGTGTTTTTGGTTTTGGTGAGTTTTTTCTGCAGGTCTCGACGAAATCGCAATGCAACGATCGACACGGTCCTGTGTGTCGATTGATTCAACACGAAAATTACATTGCAGCGATCGTTGCGGTCATGAGCAACGATCGACTCATATCACAATCGCCTTGCAACGATCGTCGCATTTATGCGTAACGATCGATGCATGTGCGAGACAGAGTCAGTCCTATTTTTCAAAATTTTGTTTTATTGAGTCAAAACGGTTTAAGTAAGAAACAGTGAGTTTTTGAGAAGTTAACAGCACATGCAGGAACTTAAGTGACCATTGGGATGAAGTTGCAGGATTAATCTATGACTATTAGAAAACCCCAACACAAAATAGCCTACTGAGGACACCCACATCACTTCAGGTATCAAAGGATCCTTTACTGACTTCACCATTAATTTTGACTTAATTTTCTCACCTAAGGGCTTGGTATACCTTGAGTCGGAATCCTCTGTTAGTTCTGACACAGCCTGTAAACCTGTCCGAGTAAGGTTCCCTTCTCTTAAAGTAAAAAAAAAAAGAGAATAATAAAATGAGTATGAGCTAGTAGCTCCGAAGTGGTCACGGGAGTGGTAGCTACCACTATTACCTCTTGTGCATTCATGGAATGTGTCCAAAGTACACCCCATAACGGGAAGAGCACTGATAAAAAAAATGATATCCAATGGGGAAAAATCAGTTGCTAAGGAAGGGAAAAGAGGAGAAAGGAACCAGAAAAAGATAGTATGGTGGTCTAGAGCTAGCAGAGTAAGAATCCATGTGCCCTTTGATCGATAATCCTTAGGTGAGACCGCACTTAATAGCTTATGGAAGTCAGTAGGGTAAATTTGAATGCTTGAATGTGATTGTGGAGTTTATTCAGGACAGTTGCT
Source organism: Orychophragmus violaceus (assembly GCA_030180135.1). Classification (NCBI taxonomy): domain Eukaryota; kingdom Viridiplantae; phylum Streptophyta; class Magnoliopsida; order Brassicales; family Brassicaceae; genus Orychophragmus; species Orychophragmus violaceus. The sequence goes on from CM058235.1 coordinate 22,385,958, forward strand.
AAGTGTGGGGGAAGTATATGTTGGTCTTGATGTCTTGCAGGTGATTCTTTCAGTGGCTTACTAAAGGGAATCTGAGTGTTGTTGCTTCTAGGATGAAAAGAGTTTATGAAAGTTTTCAAACCTCTTCACCATGTTTTAGTTCTCTGTTTTGCTTGAGGGCAAGCAAAGGCTAAGTGTGGGGGAGTTGATATATCATGGTTTTTACCGGTTTTAGACCATGATATAAGTATGTTTTAGAGTCTTTTGGTGTTTCTTTAGAGTCATTTACATGTGTTATTAGGTACATGCACGTTTGGAGCGGAATTGGAGATTATAGAGCATTTTGGAGCATTTTGGAGTTTTGACCAGAGAGATAGAGTTCACTGTCCAGAACAGAGGATTGCATCGATTGACACATATTGTGCATCGATCGACACACGAGCGAGATGTGCTTATCTTCGGCGGTTTAATGAAGAATGCTGAAATTGCAGATTTGCCCAGATGTTCCAGTATTTACAAAGAAGCCCCAAAACGTGATTAGGCTAATATAATTAGGTTTTTACATTAGTTTTGATATACGCTTTTATACCTTGAGCTGAGAGTTTTTAGAGCTTTTTGGGGCTGATCTGAACCTGTATTGCTTCCTGCTTTTGGAGAAGATTTCGAACCCCTTTATTTCTATACTCTCTTTTATGCAATCTATTTATTCATTGATTATGTTTTCATTATCTATGTCTGAGTAGATTCATAGTTAAGTTTAGGGATTCTCATTAGGGATTTCATGACTTGCTAGATTTATTTATTTCAGTTAAGGATTCATATCATAATTGTTCTTCAATCTAAATTATGCTTAACACTAGTTTCTAACCTGATCACTTAGAATCTAGACTCTAGATTGTTAAATTGACACGAAAGTGTGATTTAGAATCTGAACTATTTAGGTTGAGCAATTGAATTACTCGCAAAGAAATTTGGTTTAATTGAATTGTGAACATATCGAACCTGAACTTAAGGCTAGTTTAATCTGTTAGGAATTGCAAAGAAATTTGGATTTCTGCTATTAGACTTAGAGAATTCTCACAACGAAAGTTGGTTAGTTCTACATCCGTGTTTGAGTTCTAGAACCGTACTTAATTTGATTCTGACTGATTATCTGATCTGCTTGTATGATTTCCTGAGAACTCCCTAGACTTAGCGCTTTTAGTTAATTGCTTTCAAACCAATCTTGCTACCTGATTTACTTTTCTGCTTGCTTTTAGTTTCTCATTACTTTCTCCTAGTTTAACCTGACTGTTTTAAAATCTATCGTGACCGAGAGTCTCTGTGGGATTGGAAACCTCTTATACTATAATTGCATTAACTGTGCACTTGCAGTAGAATATGATTAAAACTTTTACAGACCTACCACAGCACCGGCTGAAACTTCTGATGTCCCTGCAACGAGCTCTACCAACCTCTCTTGCACGTTCTTCGCAAAAGTTTTAGCGATTTTCTCCATCTTTCGATCAACATACGTATCATCTGGTTTATATGTATCTTAATGAATACCTCACCAATATTCACCGGTCTTTCCAATTCCTCTTCATGCAGTGATATAATATAATCAAGGATTATACAAAATTTCAAGAAGCAATACTCTAACAAACATAAATAACAAATATATAATAACATATTAATTTCCTTTTGCTATATGTACCAAGAATAGTCAATGAAGTGGCATATGCTTTAGCTAAAAAATAGTCTTTTTGAGCTTGATGTCTCTTTTATATGAATAAAGAGTGGTTTTCTGGACCCAAAAAAGTTATAACCTTTTCATATTTTATTAAAAGTTATAATATTCATGATAATTTTGTATAGAGTTATACAAAAAAAAACTTTTTATTTATTATATGTTTATAACCCTGATTTCTTCGATATGAAAAAACTGAAAAATTATTTTATCTAAAAATAAAAACATAATTAAAAATACAAGAACAATATTAATATTGGATGAGAAAAGAACGGGCTATGTAGAAGCGATACACTCTTTTTATTTATTTTATTATCTGTAGTATAACCGCAATTACAAACAATAAAATAGCAATAAAACTAAAGTGGAATCCACTATTATGAAAAAGTTAAAATAGAAACGTTTTTGGCATAAATGAGAAGATATTTTAATATTAATTTAATTATTAAATAAATTTAAATTAATTATTAATTTGATTTGAATTTGGTCCAAACAATTAATATGGTATTAGACTAAGAGCACCCACATTGGGGTTTTTTAGCTTGGGTTTCTTAAGAAAAAATTAATAAAATAATGTGGGTCCCACGTGAATAGTTAAGAAACGGATTCTAAAAATCCTTAATTAAGAATCTGTTTCTTAACTGTAGCGCTGACGTGGCGCTACCCGATTGGTCCATTTTTTTTTTGCTTTTTGATTTTTTTTTTCCGTCTTTTTCAAAAAAAAAAAAATTATTAAAAAATTGTTTTTAAGAGACCCAAGTGGGTTTTACCAATGTGGGTGCTCTAATAACACATTTATCAAATCTCAAACCTAATTCAATTCTAAATCCGAGGGATTCTAAATTTGAGTTAGTTTAACTCGATTCGACGCACACATATATTAGTCAGACATATCTTCTCAATATCTATACTATTAAAACATGAAGGTTTTTTGAAACTAACATTTGCTTCACGTGTTATTTACAGGTCATACTATTGGAATTTTGGCGTAAATATATCTATTCACTAAAGGTATTTCTATATTTTTTTCAGATCAAAAGAAGCAGATGATCCGGGTCCTTAAACGGATAAACGCGCGGGTAAATATTTTAAAATCCTCACCGTTGATTTTAGATGTTATAATCTCGATCGTTTATTTGTAAAAGGACAAACCTTGGATACTATCCGACATGGCAATGGGTATATTGGGCTTTTAAACTTTTGATTTTGGTTTAACCAATCCAAATAAATTTGGTTGTCCTGTTAAAATCAAATTTTGGTTTAACAGCACCAATACTCAATAAATATGTCATTGCGATATATGACTATTTAAAATATATATATATATAGCGTATTGTATAACCATGCCATATATGCAAATTTGTAAAATATAAACAAATAATTTTTTTGGAGAGCTAACAATTGACAAGAATTTGAAACAAAAGAATACCTTCATGTGAACCAATCTAAAACCACCTTTGAATTCGAAAACCAAATGTTTTACACATTTAATATCACTACTATTCCAATTTTTTAATTCCAAAAACCAAATATTTTACACATTTATTATAATGGAATATTCTTAACTTTTTTTTCCTTTCAAAACTTATTCGAATTTATAGTTATCACCTTTGAATTCGAATTTCGGATCTATAATATTCTAACTATTCTTAAAATCATTTCAAAATATTCATTTTCTAAATACATAATAGATATCTTTTAGCCTAAACAAGATCTTAACCACTATAACAGCTTGGAAAACTCTTAATAAATCTTAATAGGATATATTTTTTAAATATCTTCAAGATATCTTGACCTAATTCTGGGTACATAATTTGGTACAATATAAAGGGCTTAGCTCGCCGTCTTTATCTAAACATACAATCTCTATTCAGAAAGAAACTCATCCTCTATTATGGCTAGGAATACTAACCTTAGCGACATCAAGCCATTTAAAACCGTTTGGAAGATTGAAGTTAGAATCCTACACTCTTGGAAGCAGTACACCTCACAGTTTGGAGAAACATTGGAGCTAATCTTAGCTGATCAAAATGTCTGTTAAGTTTGGTGTTGTAATATTCCATTCATATATCGAGTTCTATAATATATAATACTCTTATTGTTTTGTTTCGATGTGCAGGGTACTAAAATCCATGCAAGTTGCAAAAAAAAACTTACTTAACAAGTTTGAGAGGATATTATCTGTTGGTGAATGGAAGGTTATCCATAATTTTTCATTGAGTTAAACCTTTGAGTAATATAGATCGACGGATCATGTGTACAAAATGACTTTTGTACACAACACTGTCGTGACATGATCTACATTAAGAACCGAAAACATGTATCTATCTTTTGTTGATTATGAGATCATTCTTAGTGGTACACTGAACACAACCTTTTTGGTTGGTAAGTTACTCTTCAAGTATGTGTTCATGAATCTTAAACTCCAATCTTATTTATATAATATTGATAATAATTTAATTGCAGATGTTATTGGTCAGGTTTTGAATATGAGTGAGCTTCAGAGCATTCAGTGTGGTGGAAAAGAAAGAAAAAAGATAGAATTTACTCTGAGAAACATCAAGTAAGATAAGTATTACATATTTAGATTCATATGGATTCATATTTAACTCTGCTTTTTAATATAGTGATGAACGATTATCATGCTGTTTATGGGGAAGATTTGGTGAGACAGTATATTCAGCATGAACTGATTCTAATGGTGAGGTAGTCATATGTTTGATAAGATTTTCCAAAATAGAGACCTATCGAGGTATGTGAATATTTTTTGTTCATATTTTATACTGCATAGGTATATAACTGATAGTGAGAGAATATTTTTGTATATAAATATATATCTATATACTATTCAAATACCCATATTTTATATATATATATATAGCATTGGTATAATATTAATACTTGCAAGTTTACATGTTGGTTAGGTGGGCTGCAAATATCAAATGCTTTTGATGCATCGCTGTTCCTAATTAATTCTTAAATAGAAGAAGCAGAACAACTAAAACAAATGTATGCACCATTTGACTTTTCGTTGTAAAACTACAACATATAGAGATTTACGAAATTTACCTATATAGTTTTTTACTAATTATTGTGCAATATAAAGGTTCAGGGATGATTCTCATGCGATAACCATATTTGAAAACTTAGAAGAAAACGGTGAACAGAATGCTAGACGTGATCAATGGATTCAGTACCCGGACAAGACAGTCTCAGAAATGTTGTCCTCGACTCAGGTAATACTTTGATCAAGTCCTTATTATCTACACCTTATCATATATGGATATAAACATGATTTTTACATTTTTTTAGGTTTATAAGTGCAAGGTTGTACGCAGTATCTATGGTATAGATACTGACTTGGGATGGTATTATTTTGGGTGTGATAGATGTAACAAAAAGGTTACTAAAATCGATCACAAACCGTTATGGTGGTGTGAAGTTTGCGATACAATTGTGACCTATGTTACACACCGGTAAAATAATTCGAATTAATAAATGATTAAATAAATTTTTTAGCATTGTTTATGATGATAACTATCAGTTTACTTATTCTTGAAACATTTATATTTTGTTTAAAGGTACAAGTTGCATGTCAAAATTAGGGACACATCATGAACATCTAAATTCATGCTTCTAGACACACTTGCGAAGGATGTTGTTACGGAAACTGCTGCGAAACTACTGAATGGTTCGTTTGATGAGGTACATCTAAAGGAACTTTGATGCTCTCCATATATATATATATATATATATATATATATATATATATATATATATTTTATAATGTTTATTAATAGTATAGTTTTTTTTTTCAAATGAAAACACATAGAACATCCTGAGTTGTTGCCTATTGAGATCAAGAATGTGAATGGTAAAACTTTGAAGTTTGGTGTGTTTATCGAGAAGGAAAATATTCAGTATGGAGTAGATACCTATAAGGCTGGAAAAGTTTGGACTGGTAGTGAATTAGATACAGCTGACTCAACTGCATTAACAATTTCTGGATCAAACAAGGGATCAACTCTGATTACTGGTGGTTAGGTAATATCCTCATACAGAAATTGATGCCATTTAGAATTGGCAATAGTCTCTGAATCTATATATTATTTGTTTATGCTAATTTTCTTTCTGAAAGATTCTCTGCTTCTTACGGACAGTCAGAGTAATTCAGATGTTGTAACAACCTCATCATCTAAACAATCACAAGAAGCACTGCACCAAAAAACTAAACTAGAAAAGATTACAGAAAAAGAGATGAAAAAATGAGTCTAGCTGAAGATGATGAAACTAGATTTGATTTTAATAAGTTTTGGTTTTAGTTTGATTGTTCTCAAGATCGTTAATGGTGTTTGCTTTGGTTTTTTTAGTACTTAATACATTGCTAAAAAGTTTCAATAATGATGATCCGTTTCCTTTAAAAATAGAGTTAGAATTTAAAATGGTGCATGGAACAAAATATGCTTGGGAACAAAATATGCTTGGGTGTTGGAAGATGTTACCAACATGCCACCTTTTCAAAGATGCCGTTATGAAACTCCTGATGTTCCTTTTTATATATATGAAACATACGAAGACTTTGATCTGACCAGATAAAAGAAACTATTAGAACATAATCTGATAACATTAATAACAAATTCTATTATACGTATCTTATATGCAACAGAAGATATACTCAACCAATTCATTTATTTACACGAGCGATTTATATGCGATAATATTGGTCAATTTGAGCTAACAATAATATATTGGATAAATGATACATATGGGAACATAATCTTAGAAAGATTTTAAAATATAACAGATTCTTTTACAAGGTTTATAAATTGATTTATAAAAATTACAATGATACTGTTCCGGATATTTACGATTTAAATTGTGAGCACACATTTGTTAACCATCCTAAAATAGATAAAAAAATCTAAACCTAGAGTAACCAAGCCGACATCACTCCTTAGATCTAAACCATACTAAAGTGATAACCAGTGAAGAGCAAGAGAGACATGGAAGAAAGAACGCCTGGAGTAACTAAAGGAACACAGGAGAGGAAGAGAATTACTAGAGCTATTGAATCTGAAAATAGTGCTGATGCTTCAAACTCACAAGTATATAATTCTGTTAATCTATCAGGTGTTTTTGGTAGGGTGTTGGAAGATGTTACCAAAATGTCCCCTTCTCGAAGATGTCGTTATGAAACTCCTGATGGAGTACTTTCAAAAAACCCCATCTACATCATACAAACATACATGCAGAGGTGTGTGATTTATTAAAATGTCATTGTCGTGCTATTTATTTTTACAGAATGTACAAAAACTTTGTTTATAGTATCACTAATCATCTTCGGTGTACTAATTTTAACATGAAATAACAAAAGCTACAGTCCAACCAGCATCTAAAAGGACCCTTCGGAATAATGGACAAGAAAGTGAGTTTTATAATACCGTTTGGTTTTACAGAAGAATACAAAAGTGATGATTAATACTATTTATTTTGTTTGTGAAGTTTAACAATATACTAATTGTGTTTATTTTTTGACACATGAGATGCTGCATCAAGTTCAAGTTGCATGACTTCTGCTAATATTAAGAACAATTATAAGTTGCAAAACAGTTCAACTTCAACGAACTTTGATAGTTTGCACAATAGACGAAATCAAATGCTGGCCGACAACGACACACTCAGACGGAACCTATTGACCAGTTATGATGATGGTGATGACTGTATTGACACAATAGAAGAGGAGTATGAGGAAAACTATCTAGAAAATGAGTGTAATATTTTTTTGACTACCACGCTTTGTTTACACTTGATTAAGTTATTTTAAAACTTCTAACTTATCTCTTTCAAGTTGTTTTGTAATATTCCAGGTGTATCAGCAGATGATAGTGATCAAGCTTATGATTGTAGTAGTAGTGAAGAGTGATTCGTTCTCGGATGATGAAGTTATTATAGTACATCCAGAAACACGTGAGAAACGAGATCAAATACTCACAATGGCGGAAATTTTCAAAAATTTGTTCAAACGCCTCCATCTTCCAGAAATGTATCTTCAAAGAAGAATTATGGTATGTTACTCCTTTTCTTCTTTTTATCTTATCGTTTTGTTTAGATTATATTTTTGGTAACAAAGTTTGTCATGTCAATCTTTCGGATTATGTTGATGAAGGTGACCCAACATTTAGATTTGAATATTGTAGTGCAATGATGTGGTTTGCTGAGCAAGTTAACAAGCAAACCAAAGGAAAACCTAACTTTGGTTTATGATGTGGCCAATGACAAGTTCAGTTGCCATTTTTAAAAGAATCTCCAGATTTTTTGAAAAGGCTTCTTACCGAGGATAATGAACTTAGCAGATATTATCGTGAAAACAGCAAACCATTGAATATGTTTTTTTCAATGACTTCACTTGGTGGTAAAGTGGATCACTTAGTTCCGAAATGAAGAGGTCTCCAGATGTTCCAACTTTAGGGCGAGAATTACCATCAAATGGGTAGTTTGAAACCAAAAGAAGGCGAGCCGCCAAAATTTTCACAGCTTTATATTATTGACACTCAGAATGAGATAGAAAACAGAGTTTCTGCTGTCGGGTATATTATGATTGTAGTAGTAGTGAAGAGAGTGATTCGTTCTCGGATGATCAAGTTATTACAGTACAGCCAGAAACACATGAGAAACGAGATCAAATACTCACAATGGCGGGAATTTTCAAAAATTAGTTTCAAACGCCTCCATCTGCCAGAAATGTATCTTCAAAGAAGAATTATGGTATGTTACTCCTTTTTTTATTTTTATCTTATCGTTTTTTTTAGATTATATTTTTAGTAACAAAGTTTGTCATGTCAATCTTTCAGATTATTTTGATGAAGGTGACCCAACATTTAGATGTGAATATTGTGGTGCAATGATGTGGTTTGCTGAGCGAGCTAACAAGCAAACCAAAGGAAAACCTAAATTTGATTTATGATGTGGCCAAGGACAAGTTCAGTTGCCATTTTTAAAAGAATCTACAGATTTTTTGAAAAGGCTTCTTACCGAGGATAATGAACTTAGCAGATATTATCGTGAAAACAACAGACCATTGAATATGTTTTTTCCAATGACTTCACTTGGTGGTAAAGTGGATCACTTAGTTCCGAAATGAAGAGGTCTCCAGATGTTCCAACTTCAAGGCGAGAATTATCATCGAATGGGTAGTTTGAAACCAAAAGAAGACGAGCCGCCAAAATTTTCATAGCTTTATATTATTGACACTCCGAATGAGATAGAAAACAGAGTTTCTGCTGTCGGGTATATTTCGAAACTTTATAACTTCCTACACTTGATCCAGTAATCTTATGTGTTTATGTTTTTCAAGGAAGAACAAGAAATCTAGATCAAGTGTTAGGAAACATAATTTGAGAAAGCAACTCATATATGCTTTTATTAAAATGTTAGATGAGGTAAATACTTATGTGGAAAGGTTTCGAATGGCAATAGAAAGATTTGAGATTAATCCAGATGAAGCTTTTCATATCAGAATTATAAGCAGTCGTGAGAAGGATGGTTGGACATATGATACGCCTACTGCTTCCGAAGTTGCTGCTATGATCCCTGGGGATTTCATTTTAGAAATAAGAGATAGAGATATTATCTTGCATAATAGGATTACTGGACGTCTTGAAAGAATAAGTGAAATCCACCCTTCATATCTTGGTCTTCAGTATCCGCTTATATTCACATACGGGGAAGATGGTTTTAGACATGGTATAAAGAAAAGAGTAACAGCTGCTACGAAGAAGATGAAGAGGGAATGTATTAGCATGAGACAATGGTTTGATTTCCGTCTTCAGGAGAGGGAAAATGAGAGTCATACTCTTTTATATTCTAAAAGACTGTTTGAACAATTTTTGGTTGATTCTTTCACCACTATTGAGTGTAATAGGTTACGTTACCTAAGGGTGAATCAGACCAGATTGAGGTCGGACACATACGACTCCATAAAGAAATCATAGAATGCTGGAAATGATGATATGCACGAACAAGGAAATCGGTGGTATCTGCCAACTTCTTTTGTAGGTGGACCAAGATACATGAAGAACAATTACCTAGATGCAATGACAATTTGCAAACATTTTGGATTTCTGGATCTTTTCATTACATTTATATGTAATCCTAAGTGGCCAGAAATCACCAGGTTTCTAAGTAAATGCAATCTGAAGCAGGATGATAGGCCATACTTCATTTGCAGGGTGTTCAAGATGAAACTGGAAACTCTCATGCGTGACTTAACCAAAAAAAAGCTATTGGGAAAGACAGTGGCGTGTAAGTAATCCCTATTTGAGTTAATTTTTCTACCCATTTAAATGTTTCTCTCTTTAACATGCATGTTTGTTTGTTATTGCTTTTATGCAGCAATGTATACCATCGAGTTTCAAAAATGTGGTCTACCTCATGCTCATATTTTGTTGTTTATGCACTCAAAATCCAAATTTTCTACTACTGATGACATCGACAAGATCATCTCAACAGAGATTCCTGACAAAAAAAGGATCCTGACATTTACGAAGTTGTGAAAGATTTGATGATTCATGGACCTTGTGGATCTATCAACATGAATTCACCATGTATGGAGAATGGTACATGTTCGAAGTTATATCCAAAGCACCATGCTGCAACTACTACAGTCAACAAAGAAGAATTTCCAATTTATAGGAGACGTGAGCTATCCGATCGTTATGTTGAGAAAAACGGCATTAAGCTTGACAACAAATATGGCATTCCCTGTAATAAATATATATCTTTACGTTATAGGGATCATATGAATGTGGAGTGGTGCAATCTAACTGGATCAATCAAATACTTATTCAAGTATATAAACAAAAGACAAGATCGAATTACTGTTGTAGTTGAGCCACCTAGCACAGGGGTACACGATCAAACACCTGGTAACAAGCCAAGTCAGAAGGAACAACAGAAAGACAAAATAAAAGATTTTTTTGATGGAAGGTTAGTTTTTATGGAGACTGTTTTTTTAATTTATATCAAACCATGTTATTTATGATAAATAATTGATCTTGTACCTTTTTTGGGAAACATAATGATTACTGCAGATATGTTTCTTCATGTGAAGCTGCATGAAGGATTTTTAAATTCTCAATACACTATCGATCTATACCAGTGGAAAGAATGCAATTCCATCTACATGGGAAACATGTTGTTTTGTTTAAGGACGATGATACTTATGAAAAAATCACCAGTCGTGTCCTTATTGAAAAAACCATGCTTCTGGGGTGGTTTGAGTTGAATAAATCAGAAGAATTCTTTGAAGGGACAGACGTAAAAATAAGTTATGTTTCTCGGAAGCTCACGTATGCGCAAATTCCAACAAATTTTACTTGGAATAATAAGGAGAAGAAGTTCTATCCTAGAAAGAGAGGATTCAGCATTGAAAGGATAAACTATGCTCCACGCAAAATCGAGGAAGCCTACTATATGCGGGTCTTTCTCAACATTGTTAGATTTTATGTTCTCTACCCTATCATGTTTTAGATTCAACGAACTTATTTTCTATCGGTTTGTAATATTTTACAGGATTTTCATTGATAAGATTAACAGTTATTTATTTAGGTCCTTTTTTCATAATCTGAACTTATGTTTATGTTAATTGTCGTTGAGATCTGAATTTATCTTAGCGTGAAATGAATGATTAGTTATAATCTCTGATTATCTTTTAAATGTGGTAGTTATAATTGTTCACATTTACTATAGCCGTTAGCTTATTAGATTTTTTTTGTGCAATATCATTGTTATATATATATTTGTATATTATGTTCAAATTTTTTGATTTTCATACGTTGCATGATCGATTCATATTTATTTGCACGATGTAGTATTTTTAGAAGGTCATAAATATAAATTACTTAATTTCTAAGTATTTTCAAATATTATTCTATAATATACTATATCAATCAAATTTATATTATTTTATAATACTTTACGAAAACAAACAATTGATTTTTAGTTTTTTTAATCAATTGATTTCAATATTTCAATTAAAAAAATAAACCAAAATTATTTTTGTTTGAGCGGAGTTGTAAATGCATTAGATTGTGATTTGATGTTTCCCGTTTTGCAAGCAACATTTAAGAAGATTACTTAAAACACTACTAATTTTGTCTCGGAAATATAATTTTAATTTATTATTTTCTAATTAATGTTCAGATGATTATATTTTCTGAATTAAGTTATAAGAACGATTGATATATAAAACAAAGCAAACACCCGAATACTTTAAATAAACAACTTATAAACTAAAGTCGGTAAAAAAAATTCATATTAACTAGCTACCACACGTAAAACAATATGAAGGCAAAAAATAAACAAAATATAAGATCATGTTTTGATCTTATATAAAACAAACGATTGATTTATAAAACAAACGCAAACACCCGAATACTTTAAATAAACAACATATAAATTAAAGTCCGTATAAAAACCTATATTAACTAGCTACCACACGTAAAACAATGTGAAGGCAAAAAATAAACAAAATATATGATCATGTTTTGATCATATATAAAACAAACGATTGATATATAAAATTAGTGGGTATAATTAAATGAATTAATACACCAATTATGTTTATAAATTATAAAATAAATATAAAAGTTATAGGAATCTTTTTAAAAATAAAAATGAATTTATAACCCACTAATTTTATCAATATACACATAAAAAATGGTAACATACTTCATTTTCAAAAAAGTGAATTCTTTAAAAAAACATATTCAAATTACTATTACCTAAACAATAATTTAAATTAAAATTAAGCTAAAATATTAAAAATAGAGATATATATATATATATACATATATATATATATATATATTTAAATTTGAGAAAAAAGTAAAAGATAAACAATTAGTAAATATTTATATTATTCAAATATATAATTGTCGGGATAATTGATGATTATACGACAACAACTTTTTAGCCGGTTGTTTTATACTTTTTATAATTTGAATACTATAAAAATATACAACTTATTATTAATTAAACTTTAATTTATAAAATAAAAAAATTTAAAGCTAAATATGAATAAATATATATATATATATATTATTTTTTACGATACAACTCATATTAGAACTTATAATATGAAATCGTTATTTTAATCTCTTTATCTTTACGATATCTCTTTCTAAATAATACCCCCTCCGTTCCTTTATGATTGATGTTTTAGAAAAAAATTTGTTTCAAAAAGATTGATGTTGTAGGTTTTCTATGAAAATTTTACTAATTAATGTTTACAAATTGTGAATTCCAAAGACAATACTAAATAGCTATTGGTTAATAGTTATTGGAGAGTGTTTTAATAAATGAAAAACATGCATTTATAACTAAATATTAATTATTTCTTAATATGTGTGAAAATTATAAAACATCAATCATTAAGGAACCGAGGGAGTACACAATTCATTTTTAAACCTAAGTTATTAACTCACGTTTTATAATACGGGTTAAACAATTATAAATAAAATTATATTGCATAATTAAAAAAATGTAAATTACTAACAACAAAATAATTAAAATTTTAAAATTGTAAGAAAAAATAGCGCGGATCAAAATCTAGTAAACAATAAAAAATTTCACTAAATGTTTTTAATATTAGACATTTGCTAATTTTTCAAACATAGTCAAACTATTAAGTTTCATAAATTTTAAGTCAATAGCTTTGGATCAATAAAATTATTATTTACTAGTGATTATAACCAGAACCAGCCCATAGTATAAGCCATATAAACTGTGGGTTAGGGCCCATAGTTTATGTTCGAAGATTTTCATTGCCACAAACAAGTTTACTAACATTTGGGCCGGTACTGATTATAACAAGGAATCCAAGATCCGGCCATTCCAATAACTAAATTTCTCAAAAAGAAATTACTGGAATATTGGTCAACTTCATTGTCAAAAACTGATTTCATTGTTATATATACGACAACGAGGGACATGCATAAAATTTGCTTTCGGCGGATTCTAAAGGGTAAAAGGAAAACAGAGGAATAACAATGGCTGGGAGAATAAGCTGCTGTCTGAATCTTCCTTTCCTAGATTCCAACTCTGCACAATCATCATCTCAACTACTCAAGACAACGTCACATATCTCTCGGTATCTCTTTTGTGCAACAAAATACAATTTGAAAAGCTCATTTAATTCATGGATTTATCAATTAATTGTTTTGAGTTTAGGAGGAGAACAGAGGATGACACCGAGCCACGGAAGAATAAGTTTTCTCTTGCCATGGCTGTGGCAGTGACTGTTGTGATTGGCGCGATTCAGATCAGTAACGTGGCTTCGGTGGAAGCTGCAGTTGTAAAATCGCCGCTGGGCTCCTCATTTCTCACACCATTCTAAAAATTCGAGCAGTGCTCGTGACCGGAGAACCGACAGTCGTCAGAGCTCCACCGCCGGAGGGCCGCCGGACCGCCGCCGGGTTGACTCGCCGGTGACCGAGTTGACTCGGTTGGCCGGTCTGGATTGACCGGGTCAGGCGTTGACCGGTTGGCGTTTGGGTTAACCGGTCCGGTTCGATTCCTCTTTCAGCTTCTAATACCTCGTAAGTCTGGTTTCCTTTAATTTTCTAGTTCAATTCAATTTCGTCCGGTTTAGTTTCGGTTATGATTGGTTAGGGTAATTGGGCCGGTTATGGATTGGGCCTGGTTCAATCTGGATTTGGGTCTGAGTCTGAGTTGACCGGGTTGACCGGTTGACTTTGACCGACCGTTGACTTTAAGTCAACCAAACTTCGAGTGGCCATAAATTGCTCATCCCGAATCCGATTCGAGCGAAACGAAAGCCTAAATCGATTGTTTTTCCGTCCTCTTTCCAGATCTAATGTTCGTTTGGGCTGATGAACTTCCTAAATTACCGTTTTTCCCTTCTTTGGCTAAGGTGAGGACCGGTTGTGATCTTCCCTTACTCCATTCAGTTCCGGACGCAAGTCCTTCGTTAATGTCGTCTTTCCTAGGTAGTCTATGGCAGTAGAGAGCTCCATGTGATTGATTGCAGAACGTAAAATGCTAGGTTATCGCTTAAATCGAAAACGTTGCTTGTGTATGATGGCTTGTATGGATTAGGTTGCGGTAGAAATTGTTTGACAGGACAAGGTACGAGGTTCGTTCCGTAATTGTCCTTGATCGTCGGAGGAGGGTCCTGACGAGCCCTCCCGTGGTGGTGTGTTGTGGTTCGAAGGTTCGTGAGCCGTTTGTTTGCTATGGAAATGGCGTAATGGCCGGTCCGTGGGTGGGATTAGGGGAAGGCAGCCCTAGTCCGCATCCATAGACAGGTAGTTATTTCGTAAGTTGATTGTAATGTGCCTTAGGGCATTGCGTGCAAGGTGATATTAGCTTAGAACTTGTTTCGTAGTTGTGTGGCGTAAGCCGGGATCGCGGATTCCTTAGTCCGCCCTCGCTGGGTAATTGTGTTTGAAACAATTACTCAGTCCTCTTTTCTTTCCCTGTCTTTTTCCCTCGCAGGTCCGGATGCAGGATTGATCGATCGTTGTGATGTTATTGGTGGATTTGAATACGAAGGAAGCGTCGGGTCCTGGGACAAGTTGAGTTGGCGTCCCGGTTGGACCGAATCCGGTTCAGCGGGCGCCCTAATGCCGCGTCTCCGGTTCGCCGAGAGATGGATGTTACAATTTGGTATCAGAGCCAGGTTAAGGTCTCCCAGTCCTGTCCTGGGAGATCAGCTTTCGTTGTTTTCCAAAACCTTGTTTTCAAATCTTTTTCAAAAGCGTTTGCGAAATTTTTATAAAATGGTTACTTTGCGAAAGGCTTTTTCAAGCACCAACTATATCATAGGTTGTTCTCCACGCCGGTCCTAGTCTAGATAGAATTTCTCCGTGCAGGTTGGAGTCAGTGTCTTCAAACCTCAGTTGTGCTACTGCAGCTAGATGTGTGCCGTGATGCATGTTGTGCTGTGTGTTGTGGTTTATGTTGTGGTGTGCACCTACATGGCGGTCGGTACTAATGAGGTGTGTATTCGGGGTCGTCGTCTGTTCGGAGTGTTGTTCAACCAAGCGTGCGAGGGTTATCAAGATGTGGAAACATTCACCGGAGAGAATACATCCGGAGTGTAGCAGAGAGTTGCAAGAGTTACATGAAGTGCTAGAAGAGTTGCACGAGGCATTGGAGAAGCTGCAGGGAGTATTACAAGAGCTGCAAGATGTCAATAGAAAGACCGGATTGCGGGGAAGCCATTTGGAAGTGGCGGTGTTCCGACTGGATTAAGCGTCAGGAGTTGCTTGAGTTGCTTGGATCACAAGGAGCAACAGGAAACTATCCAAACCTATTCTAAGTATGGAATCTTGGAATCGGTTTGTGACATCAACTTCAATGAGTTATGGACGGCTCGTTGAAGATTGATCAAGCGGGAAGCTGGAGAAGATCTTCATGGTACGACAGGCTCGAAATTCAACGGTGGGACCGGAAAGGAAACAGTCTGCCCTGGAGTTCTTATGGATTACTGGAGCAGCTAATGGAGTTCCTAAAGATGGAAAGAAGATCACATAAGCGTTTTGGGAAGTGGCATTGTGGCATTTGGAATTGCCTGGCAAACTAGACTTCTGCAATTGCAAGCTCAAGCGGGCAAAGCTGGTCATTGGAAATGGAAATACAATGGGAGAGTGTTAGGAAAACACTATGGAGGATTGCAAGAAGCTGCAAGGAATAGAAAAGGAGCGCAAGTCTAATAGGGAAGGAAACCCAAAGGATGGAGTTTGGAAAGCATTACACCTGGATCACAAGGTAGAAAACTTTGAGTTGGAATTCAGATTGGAATCAGTTTGGACATCAGAGTGCGCAGCGGAAGCGGGGCATTGGAGCATATCAGGAGTTAAGTGGGTCGTTCCCCACATTCCAGGTAACCATAATGGACATGGTTAGCCGCATCGTTTACCAAGGATAAGCAAGGAAACCAGTGGAACATTTTGGATGCCAGTCAACACCATATTGCACGGTAATGGAAACCATTGAAGAGGATCAGTTGGAAGTGGAGCATCTTATTCAGGATTTAGAACCACTCGAAGGATGAGTGTTGTTTCTAAACATTGGAGACCGACCCTAATGGACATGGGCGGTAACATCAGACATTCGAGTACATTCTGAAGCTGCTATTGGATTGGTACCAAGGCGAAGGACACTTCAAAGTGTGGTTTAAAATAAGGGGGGGGGGGAAGCAGTCTTCCGGATTCAAGGACAAGATCTTTTCAAGCAGGCAAGCGATCAAGTTCAGTTTCGGTTCAGCGAAGTGGCAGAGCAGCCATTGGTAAAGAGTTGCAGTGGAGATCTTCCGCCCTAGAATTCGGGCCGAATTCTTTTTAAGGGGGGGGGGGGAGAATTGTAATGGCCCAAAATCCCAAGCCCAAAATTTCTTAGAAAATAAGTGAAGCCCATGTCCAAATCCTCTTATTAATGTGCTTTCCTTTTCTAATTCAAGCCCAAAACCCAAAGCCCAACTCATTAAGGAGGGAAGCCCTAACTTTTTTCACTATAAAAGGAGGAGAGGGGCTCCTCATTTCTCAGACAATTCTAAAAATTCGAGCAGTGCTCGTGACCGGAGAACCGACAGTCGTCGGAGCTCCACCGCCGGAGGGCCGCCGGACCGCCGCCGGGTTGACTCGCCGGTGACCGAGCTGACTCGGTTGACCGGTCTGGATTGACCAGGTCAGGCGTTGACCGGTTTGGTTTGGGTTAACCGGTCCGGTTCGATTCCTCTTTCAGCTTCTAATTCCTGGTAAGTCCGGTTTCCTTTAATTTTCTAGTTCAATTCGATTTCGCCCGGTTTAGTTTCGGTTAGGATTGGTTAGGGTAATTGGGCCGGTTATGGATTGGGCCTGGTTCAATCTGGGTTTGGGTCTGAGTCTGAGTTGACCGGGTTGACCGGTTGACTTTGACCGACCGTTGACTTTAAGTCAACCAAACTTCGGGTGGCCATAACTTGCTCATCCCGAATCCGATTCGAGCGAAACGAAAGCCTAAATCGATTGTTTTTCCGTCCTCTTTTCAGATCTGATGTTCGTTTGGGCTGATGAACTTCCTAAATTACCGTTTTTCCCTTCTTTGGCTAAGGTGAGGACCGGTTGTGATCTTCCCTTACTCCATTCAGTTCCGGACGCAAGTCCTTCGTTAATGTCGTCTTTCCTAGGTAGTCTAGGGCAGTAGAGAGCTCCATGTGATTGATTGCAGAATGTAGAATGCTAGGTTATCGCTTAAATCGAAAACGTTGCTTGTGTGTGATGGCTTGTATGGATTAGGTTGCGGTAGAAATTGTTTGACAGGACAAGGTACAAGGTTCGTTCCGTGATTGTCCTTGATCGTCGGAGGAGGGTCCTGGCGAGCCCTCCCGTGGTGGTGTGTTGTGGTTCGAAAGTTCGCGAGCCGTTTGTTTGCTGTGGAAAGGGCGTAATGGCCGGTCCGTGGGTGGGATTAGGGGAAGGCAGCCCTAGTCCGCATCTATAGACAGGTAGTTATTTCGTAGGTTGATTGTAATGTGCCTTCGGGCATTGCGTGCAAGGTGATATTAGCTTAGAACTTGTTTCATAGTTGTGTGGCGTAAGCCGGGTTTGCGGATTCCTTAATCCGCTCTCGCTGGGTAATTGTGTTTGAAATAATTACTCAGTCCTCTTTTCTTTCCCTGTCTTTTTCCCTCGCATGTCCGGATGCAGGATTGATCGATCGTTGTGATGTTATTGGTGGATTTGAATACGAAGGAAGCGCCGGGTCCTGGGAAAAGTTGAGTTGGCGTCCCGGTTGGACCGAATCCGGTTCAGCGGGCGCCCTAATACCGCGTCTCCGGTTCGCCGGGAGACGGGTGTTACAGAAGAGACGACCCCGCGAAGGTGGAGCGACAAGAGGACTTGTCCTCCTTGGCTTCAGAATTCACTGGAGACCATCGTACCGGAGAATCTTCCTCGTCCGTCGAGTCATCGGCGTTTGGAGTTAGCCAGACTGGGCAAGCGTGACGCACCACCGGTCGGTGGGATTGTGACACGCGCCCGTAAGGCTGCTTGTTTCTCCATGTAAATTGGAAGTTTATTACGTGTACGCCACAATGTTAGGCACGTCTGATTAGAAACAAACAGTAAACACACGAAAACTTTTGTCAATAAATAAAAGTCAAATCTTTACACTTGCATATTGAATATGGATTACCTGTCATTTTTTTTATTACCTACTTGCATATAAAGTTTATTGGGTATTTGTGTTTATAAAATTTAGCTAAAATTTCTAACTACTATTATAAACAAAAAGAAATTAAAGAAGTGAGTATATATGTTTACATTACATAGTTGATTAGTTCGTAAGTATATATATTTCCGGAATTGCTGGAATAGTTTTCGTCGGGCCCTTTAGATTTTGTCTCTTTTTGTACTGTCCTTTTTATATAATTTTGTTTCCTACCATACTTTTGAAAGTTTTCAGTTTTGTGTGTTGGAGTAGTACTCTGTTGGATGTGCGATTAAGAGAAAGCAGTACAAAAGAAAACTAAAAGTACTTACTACTAAAATAATTGGCCCACTATTAGTACGGGATGAAGCCGATCGAAACCCAAGACTATGTCACTCCGAGTTTTGTTTCGGCTTCACAATCTATTTTTTAGTACAAATAATCCTTACTTTGCTCAAGGAAGACGGACATAAGACGTCTAAAGTCAGCCTTTTGTTGTTGGAAATCCTTAGACCAAACATATCACGGGACGTGTGCCAAGAAGCAATTAAGGTATTGAAGTTTGGATTAAAAACTGTCCTCCTATTTAATCGGGAAACTGAGGAACAAAAAGGCATCTAGAGGAGAAGCCTGAAAGTTAAAAGGAGATCCAAGAGACAAAAAAATAAGATCTTACATAGATGAACCTTTCTTAGCTAACACAAAAAGGGTTCACAAACTCTCATTTTTCGCTTAGTATTTTCGGCCTCTAACAGAGGTTTTGGCACTTTCCTCTCTTTTTGGTTGGAGCTTTATCTCCGGCATAATTGCTACAGTATTTACTGACTTTAAATCATTCTTCTACTTTTTCCTGTACCGAATAGGTATGAGAAACTCAATGTATAAAAAACAACTTTTCTTTATTTGATATAGAAATTCTCTCAAAACTAAATCTCTTTTAAGATTATCACAACTCAACAACCTTAGGTTTCTTATTGAGTCTTATGGAACATCTCTCCATAACCTCTTATTTATATAGATTTTTGACTCCTTCCTAAACCTAATGAGAAAAGGAAATAGATAACTCCTATTCCTAATAAGAAAATCTCCTAAACAACTTAATAGAAAATTTCATTTTTCCTTCAACTCTTGAAGCTTACCCAACAATCTCCCTCTTAAGCTTCAACTCAAGCTTAGATAGGTTTTGAGCTCCTATGAGACTTCTCATCCTTTTGAACTTGATTCTTGCCAATGCCTTTGTCAAGATATCTGCTTTTTGTTTAACTCCTGGTACATGCTCCACATCAACTGGATCAATGTTGTGACTGCTATCACTGTATTCCACAAGCCTTTTAGTTGTGCTACGCCTGAACTTCAGACCATAACCGACCGTTCCTCTTAAATACCTTAGGATCTGCTTTATCACTTCTTCATGTGATTTCCTTGGACTCTGCATATATCTGCTAGCAACTCCCACTGAGAATGCTAAGTCTGGTCGTGTATGCAGAAGGTATCTTAGGCATCCAATGTTCCTTCTATATGTAGTTGGATCGATCTCTTCTTCCTTCAAGGCTTTAGAGACCTTCAATCTGAATTCCATAGGAATTTGTGTTGGATTACATCCTTCTAATCCGACTTCCTTTAGAATTCTTTGAGCATAACCCTCTTGTTTAAGCTCAATTCCATCTTCTCTGCGATACAAAGCAGATTCCTTTGTGAATCTCTTGAATCTCATCTCCTTTAAGATCCGATCTAGCTTAGTGTTCCAAGCACTTGGTGCCTTGTTAATTGAAAGTAGCAACATCTCGTTCTTCATTGAAACTTGATTGAGGTAATTGAGTCTACTTACCGTTCTTGTAGATCTCTTTAGAGGCTGTTCTTGTTGAACTTCTTCCTCTACTTCTTCATGGTCATCGTTGTCTTGCACTAGATCATTCCCTTGTTCAACGTCACCTTGCTCGTGATTGTTGAACCCTTGATCATCCAAAGCATCGTTCCTTTCATGCTCTGTTTCTTGATCATGCTTGACTACTACAAGACCCTCTCCTGCATCTACAACAGTTCCCCATCTCATATAAAACATCCCCAGACTCATACTCGAATCTCTCCTTGTTTCATTCCAGTTCCAGCTTGCTTTCTCATCAGAGATCACATCTCTGCTTACTGTGAGATCTGAGATTCACACCAAGAATTTGTAATCGTGGATTTGGACTTTTGGATATAGAAATGGTATAGATTTCCTATGAATCAAAGACTTTATTGAGATTGATTGTCGAGATAACAAACACAGTCGAAAAAGAGAGTACAAAGTATGATGATCGAGCTATCCAATCGAAGTGTTCTTAATTAGGGTTGGAATGTCTTGAATGAATCACCACTTCTTCTTTAAATACTCTCGACTTTGATCTTCTTGTTCCGATATTTCGGCCTCGTCGTGATAATGATCTCCGAGATTCATGTGGATCAGTTGAACCGACGAAGACCGGGTTGCTCTATCTCCACATCGTCCCTTGCCGAGCTCGAGTTCGATCGCCTCTCACTTCGGCATTGCTTGGGCCTTGTCAAGGTGTCAATCGTATGGGCCCAACAAAGGATAACGGTCGATCTCTCTCTGTCTTGATTTTGGAGCAGGCTCATAACTATGGGCCTTTGTTTTATTTGTTAATGGGCCGGATTTCCTAGAGGAAAATCTAGTACCAACAATAGCCCCCCAGCCCATTAATTTCGACAAGTCGAGGTTAGTGGGCGGTAGACGTTCTCGGGAAGACGCGCGTGTGCCTTGGATATTAGAGAAACCCTAATGATCGTTCTCGCCCCGTTCGCAGATCTTGTTTTGATCGGATGGCTAAGATTGGGCGCGTGGATCGGATTAACCTATTTGTGGTGCGTCCGTTGCCACAACTAGTACAACTCGATCTACCGTTGGTCTGGTCGACCATCAACTGCTGAGATCTCTTGAGTTTGATAAATATTATCGGCCTCGGTTCATGCGGATGTGACTTAATCATCAGTCATTTACTCCTGTCCTTAGATCTTATATCAACGGTCGAGATTGCAAGGAATCGAAGGATCCCAACTGTCTCGATCTTTTTCGTAATTATTTACAAATTTCAAATTGAGCGGTTGAGATTGCGGGATACGAAAGATCCCACGGATCTCGAGCACGAGATAGTTTAAAAGGGGAAGTTACCTAGCACGATTCCCATTACTGCTCGCACTAAAAATCGACAAGGTAACTTCTTCTCCCTCATTTTATCATTTTTGCCTCTCCCTTTTGTTCCTTTTACTGTTATTCTGAAGCTCTTTTCTTTAGATATTTTGTCTTTCCTCTTTTCTTTAAAAGAGAGAAATTTTCGATACATCGACCATTATGGTTCGGAAAGATGCAGTCAGGGCGAGTTCAAATGCGGCGGAGGGACCGTTCGGTCCCCATCCACCGTCCAGTTTGACAGTGGACCATATACAGAAGTTGCGGACGAAGTGTCGGATCCCGCCGGAGGTGGAGATAATCATCCCGTCTCCGGCGATGTCGCCGGAAACTGTCGTCGAGGGCTACTGATGTGCCTCTTATACCTATTTCGATAAATGCAGATTGTTTTTTCCAATCCCTCGCATTATCTCATGGGTTTTGGCTCAGCTTCAGCTGGCCTTTCATCAGATGACCCCGAATTTCGTTCGATATGTCATCGGACTCGGGGTCAGAGCCGTCGAGGAAGGCGTTGATTTTTGATTCGAGGAGTTGATGAGGGTTTGTTCGGTAAAACATAACACTCGTTTTCCCGGGACCTACTACCTTTCCCCTCGTCATAGGAAGATCCTTGACGAGATCCCGACGAGGGATGTGTGGAAGAGTAAATATTTTTTCTTCAGGATCAACCATCACTCGGTCGAGTGCTTTGATTATTCGGTTATCCCGAAAAGATGGGCGGCTAGTGTCGGTTAGCCTTTAGGGTTTATTAGTTTCCCTGATTGCTTCGATGTTATTTGTTGACACCGAGCTGTTTGTTAACTTACTTTCGGTTTTTCTCTGTAGAGGCTCCCGAGTCACTGTCTCTGAACCCGATCACATCAAGTTTGATAGCTCGTCTCCGGAGAGGAGATATCCGCTGGTCTAATTTTTCAGATCAACGAATCCGGGCTGCCTTAGGTTCCGCGTCCCGACGTCCTTCTACATACCAATCGCGACTTTCGCAAGACGAGTCGTGCCTCCCTCATCAGCCCGCTTCAAACCGATTTGTTCAGGCTCCGCTTCAGATTATCGAGCGGACTGGAGAGAGTAAGTATTCTGGTTGGTTTTCGCAAGGGGTTTTGTACTATGCGCCTTTTTGTTTATCGACCTGACTCGAATCTGTTTTGCCTGCAGATCGACCTGTCTCGGATAACAGCTCTACCGCCAGTACTCCTCCTTTCGAAAAGATGTCACGAAGATCGAGCAGCCGTCGGAACGGGAAGGATCCCGTTGATCTGGCGAAGAAAATGAAGGCTGGCGACTTGAGCAACGCCCTTCTTTTCTCTATGGGCGAGGGTCCTCCTCCTCCTCCTTCAATCCCTCCTCCTGACCCTGTTCAGGTCTCTCTTCCTCTGGCCACAGGATCCGGGGAAGCAAACATGGAGGTGGAGAATTTACCTCCTCTTTCGGCCGGGTAAGAACTAGTCCCGGTCCCGTCTGGAGAGCCTGCTTTGCGCAACTCCCGATCTAATGGATCGCGAGGGTCGAATGGTCGGAGTCGGGGCGGACCTCCTCCTCCGGCAGCGAAGCGTCAAAGAACCAACACGGAGGTGAACTCGCGAAGATCGAGCCAGAATGTGGAGGTGAGGCCTGCCTCTTCCGGGTCCTCCGGATCTTTCAACTGGCGCTTCAGGCACCAGAAGGAATGTCCGATTGCGGATGACCCGAAGTGTGTTGCCTATCTGTTGAGGCATTTTAAGCCCGAAGGTGTTCAGCTCCCGGCTGTTGGGGATATGGCCCTCGGTGATTCTTACACCGAGATGATGGCGGCCGCTGGGAAGGTGACGATTTCCCTCCTTCACTTTCTTGGTTTGTTTCATGCTTAATTTTTTTTTGTTGTAGGCCTTGGATTCTTTGAGCAGGTTTGCGGCTAGGGCTGAGCGTGAGCTGCGAGAAATACCGCAGACGAGTGAGCTCGAGACCGTCGAGAAAACGGTAAGTGACCTGAAAGCGCAGTTGCAAGGGGCCTTGGCTCGGGAGGAGGAGCTCCGGAAGACGGTGAGTGACCTGGATGCGCAGTTGCAGGGTGCCTTGACTCAGGTTTCGATCGCGGAGGAGGCGAGTCGAACCGCTGTTGAGGCAGGTCAGGTTGCGGACATGCGGGCTGCGCAATGCAAGGCTGGTATGGACAAGGCTCTCGCCGACCGAGAGCTTGATGTTAAGGTGGCGGCCCATGAGGCAAGGAAAGGGCTAAATGATGAATACCTCAAGATTCTCGAGGGAATTGCGGCGAAGGAAAGCCAGAGGAAGGTTTCCGTGAGTGTAACGCCCCTTTCCCATTCTCCGCTGACCGTCGAGCTGACCGGTCAACAATCAAACAAGAACATGACCGATCGAACCCGAGCAAGTCGAATGGGAAAAGTTCGCCACAGGACGAAGCCAAGATTAGTTCGGTTTGAGGCAAAGGCTCGCGCCAATCTATCCTCGACTCCGCTATTCTCATATCCATAGCACAAGCGGTACCACTTGCACTACTTCGATGAGTTGTGTCAGTTCGGACTAAAACCTCATATCAGGGAAACAATTTCATTTCTGAGTAATCAACGTCGAGTACAATGTTTAATAGAATTTCACAAACAGTCGTCAAGTCAAATATACAAAGAAATCAACACACGAAATAACAATAACGCCGAACCGAGAAAACACCCAAAAATCACGAATCAAATCCCGTCACAAGCAACCCGAAACCACACCGAGGACCTTCCGCGTCCGTCGCTGCTAAACCTGAAAAACACAAAAGAGTCTAATGAGCGATCTAAGATCACCCAGTGAATCGGCTCCCCACTAACGGCTTCTAATCTATCTAAGTCTATAAATTCCCGCCCCAAAACCCAAAATAACAATCAGCAAGAATAAATGGTCAGTCACGCACTACCATGTCGTGATAAACCCAAACACACACAATCAATGCCAAAGATAAAGAGAATTAAGGGAAATCGAAGGCACTGCGGCACATGTCCTCGATTGGACTCGATCTATCTATCGCGCAATGAAAGAAAGAACAAACAACAATGGGCCCTACGAACTCGGTAACTTCCACGGGTTTACAATGTCACCTATTTGGTAACTAACCCACGACTCCTAAACATGTACACAAGGTCCCACGAATAGGACACCGTTCTCCGTCCATCGATACACGGTGACTCGGACTACCCCTAGATAGCCAGAGATTCCATGTGATTCGGCCCTAGGACATGACCCCGTATTCTCCGAATCACACACCTACCGGCGTCACCCGATAGGTTAACACCATAACCAGAATCACCGTGATCCGGTTAGGTAAAACCCGAGGATCCAATCGGGTCGGAAGTACCGGAACGTAATCAAAACCTAGGCTTGCAGAATCTAATGCGCCCTAGAGTCCTAGTGCAGAAGTGTAAACACGCAGACTCGCTGGGACTCTAGCACAGATCACGCAATCAACAACAATAATAATAATAACAGTTCCCAACCATTCCGCAAGCCACTACACTACCACACCACCGCTCTGACTAGGTAAGATACCTAGTCAGCACCAACTAACTTACCCGGTCCCGTGACCGGAGTAAGTGTCCACAATGACTGCTCGGCCCAACACCGAGCAGTCTAACAAGCCTGAACACAAAGCTCAACACAGCACAATAATCACAATAATCAATCACGCAATCACAATCAATCACAACAATCACAACACAAGCAGGTCTATTAAGGTTTCGAAGTCTTTTAATCCATTCTCGTCCGCAACCTTGGGTTAGCGGATTGCTAACCCGTAGACGGCTTACAACACACACCACTTCCTTAATTAACCCGTTCTAGATATCTTTTAATAACTCGTCGATCCGTCAGTTTAGAGTTAATAAACTTACTAACTCCCCGACATCTCATTATTAATTAATTTAATTCATTACCCTTTCCCGCTATTAAACCTAAACCCCAAACCCGTTATAATATTCTATATATTCGTTTAGGTTTAACCATATTTTAATGTCGTCTTACTTCCCGTATATAGATTCATTAATTATCGTTCTTATACAATATATATGCATATACAATCCTATTCACACGGTATCTATATGAATGCATCAATCAATCGTTACTAACAACCTAGCGGCACACAATCGATTAACCTTTTAATTCTTTAAACCTTAACATGCTTATCTGATCCTTACTGGTTTATCATTAACGTCCAATTATTTAATATTAACCAATCATTTTAATTATCGGGTATGCAATCCTAAATCTACGGTTTTACGTTTCCCGGTCTATATGTAACTAAAGGTCTGTGAGCCGACTCACAGTGAGATAGGCGCGGAATGACGGCTCGATGCGAATGTGAATCCCGAGATACCCGACCCGAACCCCGAACTCCCGAATCTCGAACTCCGAACTCCCGAATCTCGAACTCCGAACTCCCGAATGCCCTGAAATATCGGAATGGCCGTGGACCAAGCGTTGACCGGCTTGGTCTCCGGCATTGACCGACGGTTGACCGCGTTGACCGGCAGTTGACCGTTGACCCATGCGTTGACCGTTGACCGTTGACTCTTACTTGAACTGGTTGACCTTCCTTGAACCAGCTAAACCAACTGAATTGATGTAACCCAACTAAACCGGTCTAATTAGAACCGGTTAGGTTAAACCGGTTTTGGTCAAATTTGACCTAACCGTTGACCAAGGCTAAACCAGCCTTAAACCAACCCAAATCTTGAATCAAACCATCCCATCATACTCCTTGAAGAACCGGCTGAAGATTGGAGGCGGTGGAGCTTTCTCAGGCGACTTTTCCGGCGACTTCTCCGGCGTTGACCGGCGGTGGTCCGGCGTTGACCGGCCAGTTCACCCCTTTTTCGGTGACTCAGAAGACGATCTACCTATCACACTGACCGCAAAGAGAAGATCTAGCCATCCATGGCTTCAAAACATTCAGATCTGGTGAAGGAAGAGAGATATCCACCAAACCCTAATCCGCGGATGCTTTCCGACCATATTCCGGCGAGCTCCGGTGACGGTGACAATGGTGGATGGCTGGAGATTATAGAGGAGGGAGATAGGAAGCTATAGCACTTTGCAGAAGTTAATTTGGGTTTATATTGAAGAAGTTATAGGATTTTTGGTGAAAGAAGGTCTTATGAACACTCAAGAACACTTTGAATGTTCTTGAGGTTCTATGAAGATTCAAAGGATTTTCTGGGTTTTATGGGCAAGTGGGATGAATATAGAGAGAGGAGAGAGAGCTCGTGGGTTTGAGGTAGAGAGAGATTTTTGGGAGCAAAATGAGAGTTGTCCAACAATTTTTCCCAAGTTCAAGAACCCTTCTCATGCATGTGCATGCAAGGAGAGAGAGGTGGCTGCATCCACAGAGTGACACCTGTCTCCAGGAGTGTCTGAGTAACCAAAACCCTTCCCTAAACCGAAATAAACCAGCCCTTAACCCGCTTCTTTCCGATGCTTCCGTTTCTTCGGTTTCGCGGATATTGTTTTAAAAAATACCAACTGATTCTCATAAATCCCCAAACCTCCACAAAATGATTCTCCATGCTATTTGATGAATTTAGAATTTCGAATCACTCCGTTCGGACTTACGTAGCTCCGAATATGGATTTTTGAAGTTTCTTCGGGTTTGTCGGTTTCCATTCCCGACAAGCAGTAAAACACGCTTCTGCCTCGTTTTTTTCAAATTCGATCTTCTAAACATTCTTTATGTTGAAACATAAGAATTTGGTCCGCCTCGGCTTCCGTCTCGAACTTTAGAAAAATTACCATTTTGCCCTTCACTTGGCAAAAATGACAATTTTGCCCTCGGTTGACTTTCTGCTGCCCGTTGACCGTATTTTTGATATGGGGTATCACATTCTTCCCCACTTACAGGAATTCGCTCCCCGAATTCTTCGTCACTGACAGACTTCAAATCGGTTCTGAATCCTGTAAGTCACCTCATCACTCCACTCCGACGCTTCTATACTCGAACACTGCTGCATACCGCTGGCTTCCACATCACCCAAATCCGCTTCACTCTTAACTGACTCGATCGGTCTCGATCCTTAACTTAACTCTAGTTGTCTTCTCTGTTCTGATTCCTACTTCCGTCTTCCCCACTTTGCCTCGACCTCCACACTCTTTTGTATTATAACTTCCTTCTTTCTGAGACACTCTTCAAAAATCTGATCACATGCTTCCAAATGACTGATTTGACAATTTCACTGATTCTTCTTTCCAAATCTCGTTGCTAAATCATCATACTTCTCGGCTCTTTCTGACGGTCGCTTGATAAGCTGATAGGTTTTCCCACTGACGATGTCTGCCACTGCTTTACGGTCCGGTCTACTTGTCTCACGATGTCTTGACACTTCTTCTCGCTTTTCGGGTTCGAGTTCGGTCTCGAATTCACATCGCGTCGCCATTCCGTCCTACGTGCAACTCAACAACTCACTGAAACAATTAGTTTCATCCCGATCTATCCCCGATATCACTTTCCCATAGAAATATGGTTACTTAATCACGTACCCGATGGTTACTCATGATTAAATAACAATACACTATAAGTCCGTTCCCTCGTGAATTGATGGTTGAACACAACCGTTCTCAGTCGGCTCAAAACTTGAAATAAAATGAAAATAAAATCAACACTTTACCTTTCTAACAAAACCGAATAAAAGCGATCAATCACTACTCAAATTTCCGAACAACTAGCAACCCAACGGTCTCTAAGACCAAAAACGATCAATCTACCAAAAACCACGCTCGCTAATACTACGCAATCTACCGCACAACAAATCAATCAATCAATCAATCAACAGGAAATGAAACAAGCAATCACCACATACACATTCACGCAATCTAATGATCGGTCGGATGCGTCGTCAGTTCGGGTTCGGTTCATGATGAACGGTCGTCAGTTCCGCTCATCATTTGATTTCACACAGTAATCTATTTGCTTTCAGAACCATCTCAATTATGCAAATAGTTACTATGCTACTCAAAACGATCAGCTGAACACTCTGCATCCACCACATACATAAAACGATATATCATACACAATAAGGTTTTCAGTACATGGTTATGATCAGAGTCCACACATAAGACCGTCATCATATTCAAAAACCCATACGACGCAGCTATACATCAGAAAAGTCAAAGACGACACGCAAAGTCGCCTATCCGCCGATCTATCTACAAGACAAAAATAGAGTTAGTGCCCCCAACTTACCTGCCCTAACTACAACTATCCTATCCTAACGCCTCCAGCAAGACCGAAATGCCCAACACCACTGGCAAAACGGCTCGCTGAAGTATCCGCTGGCAGGTGCGCCGGGAGGGTGTGGTGAGTGTGTGTCTCGAGATGGTGCTCCGACATGCTATGGCTCGGCTATCGGGCAAGGATGAGCAACGTGGCCTGCGCGGCCACACACCTGGCAGACTGGAGTGGACGCTGAGCGCAGTCCACGGTAACACGCGGATGCCTGATGATCATAACCTCTACACAACTGACAAGTCCTCACTGGCTCGGGTATGGAAAACGGAACAACCGGTAACTGTACAACGGGCGGCTGACTGGGCTCGGGATCTCTGCGACTGGGTCCCGCTCGATAGTCCTCTGGTACTGGTACTCGGTACTGCTCTCCACCGGAAGTATACTCACCTGATCTGATGGTAGGGCAAGTCAGTGCTCCGTGACCCTCGTGACCACAAAGCGGATAGCCGTCCAGTCCGGGCAATGGATGGTATGGCTCTCGTAGATGCGGGTCTACTGCACGGGGACACCAATACAAATGAAACTCACATACTCCACATCCGCTGCATGGTCTCCTCTCTGGTACTGCTGGCAGTAACTGTAACTTTACGCCTGCTCCTCCTAAGAATCCCATCAATCCTGTGCTGCTCTGGCACCCTGCATCTGTCGCAATGGAACTGGCAGATGATCCACCGTACGAGATCCCCGCGAATGACCTGGCGAAGCTGGGTATCCCTGGAACTGAACCAACTGGCCCTGCTGCGAACCAACTGACCCCTGCTGACTCATGCCTCTCAACTGAAACTACTCTGCGCACGCACACACACCCCTCCACTCCACCCAGGACACACTGCTGTAAGACTGCAATCAAAACATAAGACAAGTTAGTACAAGTAATACAAAATTCTACTTTCCCAGCTCAACCCCGGGTTTAACGGACGGGGCTCGGTTTCCTAATGGATGATTGTGTGACACATTTGACTCGATAAAACATGGAAAACACTCAAAATGAAATGTTTCGAAACCCATGCAGAACCATGCTCTGATACCACCTTTCTGTAACGCCCCTTTCCCATTCTCCGCTGACCGTCACACTGACCGGTTAACAATCAAACAAGAACATGACCGATCGAACCCGAGCAAGTCGAATGGGAAAAGTTTGCCACATGACGAAGCCAAGGTTAGTTCGGTTTGAGGCAAAGTCTCGCGCCAATCTATCCTCGACTCCGCTATCCTCATATCCATAGCACAAGCGGTACCACTTGCACTACTTCGATGAGTTGTGTCGGTTCGGACTAAAACCTCATATGAGGGAAACAATTTCATTTCTGAGTAATCAACGTCGAGTACAACGTTTAATAGAATTTCACAAACAGTCGTCAAGTCAAATATACAAAGAAATCAACACACGAAATAACAATAACGCCGAACCGAGAAAACACTCAAAAATCACGAATCAAATCCCATCACAAGCAACCCGAAACCACACCGAGGACCTCCCGCGTCCGTCGCTGCTAAACCTGAAAAACACAAAAGAGTCTAATGAGCGATCTAAGATCACCCAGTGAATCGGCTCCCCACTAACGGCTTCTAATCTATCTAAGTCTATAAATTCCCGCCCCAAAACCCAAAATAACAATAAGCAGGAATAAATGGTCGGTCACGCACTACCATGTCGTGATAAACCCAAACACACACAATCAATGCCAAAGATAAAGAGAATTAAGGGAAATCGAAGGCACTGCGGCACATGTCCTCGATTGGACTCGATCTATCTATCGCGCAATGAAAGAAAGAACAAACAACAATGGGCCCTACGAACTCGGTAACTTCCACGGGTTTACAATGTCACCTATATGGTAACTAACCCACGACTCCTAAACGTGTACACAAGGTCCCACGAATAGGACTCGGTTCTCCGTCCATCGATACGCGGTGACTCGGACTACCCCTAGATAGCCAGAGATTCCATGTGATTCGGCCCTAGGACATGACCCCGTATTCTACGAATCACACACCTACCGGCGTCACTCGATAGGTTAACACCATAACCAGAATCACCGTGATCCGGTTAGGTAAAACCCGAGGATCCAATCGGGTCGGAAGTACCGGAATGTAATCAAAACCTAGGCTTGCGGAACCTAACGCGCACTAGAGTCCTAGATCAGAAATGTAAACATGCAGGTTCGCTGGGACTCTAGCACAGATCACACAATCAACAACAATAATAATAATAATAGTTCCCAACCATTCCGCAAGCCACTACACTACCACACCACCGCTCTGACTAGGTAAGATACCTAGTCAGCACCAACTAACTTACCCGGTCCCGTGACCGGAGTAAGTGTCCACAATGACTGCTTGGCCCAACACCGAGCAGTCTAACAAGCCTGAACACAAAGCTCAACACAGCACAATAATCACAACAATCAATCACGCAATCACAATCAATCACAACAATCACAACACAAGGAGGCCTATTAAGGTTTCTAAGTCTTTTAATCCATTCTCGTCCGCTACCTTGGGTTAGCGGATTGCTAACCCGTAGACGGCTTACAACACACACCACTTCCTTAATTAACCCGTTCTAGATATCTTTTAATAACTCCTCGATCCGTCGGTTTAGAGTTAGTAAACTTACTAACTCCCCGACATCTCATTATTAATTAATTTAATTCATTACCCTTTCCCGCTATTAAACCTAAACCCCAAACCCGTTATAATATTCTATATATTCGTTTAGGTTTAACCATATTGTAATGTTGTCTTACTTCCCGTATATAGATTCATTAATTATCGTTCTTATACAATATATATGCATATACGATCCTATTCACACGGTATCTATATGAATGCATCAATCAATCGTTACTAACAACCTAGCGGCACACAATCGATTAACCTTTTAATTCTTTAAACCCTAACATGCTTATCTGATCCTAAGCGGTTTATCATTAACATCCAATTATTTAATATTAACCAATCATTTTAATTATCGAGTATGCAATCCTAAATCTACGGTTTTACGTTTCCCGGTCAATATGTAACTAAAGGTCTGTGAGCCGACTCACAGTGAGATAGCGCGGAATGACGGCTCGATGCGAATGTGAATCCCGAGATATCCGACACGAACCCCGAACTCCCGAATCTCGAACTCCGAACTCCCGAATCTCGAACTCCGAACTCCCGAATCTCGAACTCCGAACTCCCGAATACCCTGAAATATCGGAATGGCCGTGGACCAAGCGTTGACCGGCTTGGTCTCCGGCGTTGACCGACGGTTGACCGCGTTGACCGGCGGTTGACCGTTGACCCGTGCGTTGACTGTTGACCATTGACCGAAGGTTGACCGTTGACTCTGACTTGAACCGGTTGACCTTCCTTGAACCAGCTAAACCAACTGAATTGATGTAACCCAACTAAACCGGTCTAATTAGAACCGGTTAGGTTAAACCGGTTTTGGTCAAATTTGACCTAACCGTTGACCAAGGCTAAACCAGCCTTAAAACAACCCAAATCTTGATTCATACCATCCCATAATACTCCTTGAAGAACCGGCTGAAGATTGGAGGCGGTGGAGCTTTCTCCGGCGACTTTTCCGGCGACTTCTCCGGTGTTGACTGGCGGTGGTCCGGCGTTGACCGGCCGGTTCACCCCTTTTTCTGGTGACTCAGAAGATGACCCACCTATAAATCTGACCGCAAAGAGAAGATCTAGCCATCCATGGCTTCAAAACATTCAGATCTGGTGAAGGAAGAGAGATATCCACCAAACCCTAATCCGCGGATTCTTTCCGGCCAGATTCCGGCGAGCTCCGGTGACGGTGCCAACGGTGGCTGGCTGGAGATTGTATAGGAGGGAGAGAGGAAGCTATATCACTTTGCAGAAGTTAATTTGGGTTTATATTGAAGAAGTTATGGGATTTTTGGTGAAAGAAGGTCTTATGAACACTCAAGAACACTTTGAATGTTCTTGAGGTTCTATGAAGATTCAAAGGATTTTTCTGGGTTTTCTGGGCAAGTGGGATGAATATAGAGAGAGAGGAAAAATAGCTCGTGGGTGTGAGGTAGAGAGAGATTTTTGGGAGCAAAATGAGAGTTGTCCAACAATTTTTCCCAAGTTCATGAACCCTTCTCATGCATGTGCATGCAAGGAGAGAGAGGTGGCTGCATCTACAGAGTGACACCTGTCTCCAGGAGTGTCTGAGTAACCAAAAACCCTTCCCTAAACCGAAATAAACCAGCCCTTAACCCGCTTCTTTCCGATGCTTCGGTTTCTTAGGTTTCGCGGATATTGTTTTAGAAAATACCAACTGATACCCATAAATCCCAAAACCTCCAAAAACTGATTCTCCATGCTATTTGATGAATTTAGCATTTCGAATCACTCCGTTCGGACTTACGTAGCTCCAGATATTGATTTTTGAAGTTTTTTCGGGTTTGTTGGTTTCCATTCCCGACAAGCCGTAAAACACGTTTCTGCATCGTTTCTTCCAACTCCGATCTTCTAAACATTCTTTATGTTGAAACATAAAAATATTAGGTCCGGCTCGGCTTCCGTCTCGAACTTTGGCAAAATTACCATTTTGCCCTTCACTTGGCAAAAATGATAATTTTGCCCTCGGTTGACTTTCTGCTGCCCGTTGACCGTATTTTTGATACGGGGTATCACAGTGAGTGCTGAGATAAGGCTTCAAGAGGCCTTGGCCAATATCGCGCTTATTGCCGAGTTTGCCTCTTGCGAATTGGATCTGACCAAGGAGGTGATGGGCTTGGCTGAGAAGAAGCTATGGAGGAGATGAACGCTGAGGCAGTGTCGGACTTCGGCATCACTAAGCTCAACTTTCCGGTGATGTCGGACGATTCGGTGATCTTGGCGCGCCCTTTAAACCAGGTGACTGCTCGTCTTGATCAGTATGGCTTGGACAAACTCGAGTTCGGGTTCCTCCTTAGATGTGTTCGAGCTTGGCGTTAAGTGAACATTTCTAAGTATATGATAAATCGAAATAGACTTACATAGATTTGTTTTGAATGGAGGTTGTTTTATATGAGTGGCTGTCTCGACCTCGTTGTGTTTTTTTTTTTTTTTTTTTTTTTGCTTAAAGGGAGGGGGTAGCCCCCCAATTCTTCTAAGCTGCATAAGGCTGGAAGAATTTTAGGTTTTTCGAGAGATCGTTTCAGATCGCTTACTTTGGGACGACCATTTCAGTTCGTTCTGTTTGAAGGAACCATTTCGGGTCGCTTATTTTGGGACGACCATTTCAGTTCGTTCAATATAGAGGGACCGTTTCAGGTTGCTTATTTTGGGACGACCATTTCAGTTCGTTTAATATAGAGGGACCGTTTCGGGTCGCTTATTATGGGACGACCATTTCAGTTCGTTTGATAAACAGGGACCGCTTCGGGTCGCTTGAAAGGGATAACTTAATATTGTTTGTTTCTGAAGAGATAATTTCATACCACTTTATTTTTTGAAGAGATAATTTCATATCACTTGGTAAAATGTAATGGCGAAATATTTCGCAACGACTCTTAACTTTTATAATGGAAAGAGACAAAGATAAGTTAATACGACTTCGTTCGAAGTTGTCGAGCTCAGTAAGAGTTTTGTGTTGGGGGGGGGGGGCTGAACTCGAAGTCGAGCTGTCTACGTACCCTTTTAAGGGGATCAAGCCGTTTCGTAGTTCGATTAGGTTGCGTACTTTAGTGAAAGTACTTTTTGAGGTTGATGATGTTCCAGGGTCGTAGTTCAGGTTTCTGGGTTTCCACCGACTTGAGTCGGTAGACCCCATCCTTCACAACATCGGTAACCTGGTAAGGAACTTCCCACTTTGCTCCTAACTTTCCAGCGTGTTCTTCCTTTTTATGGTCGAACACTTTCCGTAAGACGAGCTCCCCTACTTGAAACCTTCTAGTTTTAATTCTGGAATCGTAGTAGCGAGCTGCGGCTTGTTGGTAGTTCTGGATTCAAGCTAGTGCGAGATTTCTCCTTTCGTCGACGAGATCAAGCTCGTCCGTTATCATCTTGTTGTTAAGTTCCTCTTGACGTGGGCATTCTTCTTTGCGGATGCTTGACACGAGGATTTCGGCTGGTACTACCGCCTCGATTCCATAAGCCAGCAAAAAAGGAGTCTCGCCGGTGGATTTGCGGGGAGGGGGGGGGGGTAGTCCGGTAAGCCCAGAGTACGGCTGGGAGCTCGTCGCTCCAGCTTGTTTTGCACTCATTGAGTCTTTTCTTGAGGCTATTCATGATCGCTTTATTAGCTGCCTCTGCTAGTCCGTTTCCTTGAGGATAACGGGGCGTAGAGTAGGTCAGCTTTATGTTCCAGGTTCTACAGAACTCCTTGAACATGTTTGATATGAATTGCGGTCCGTTATCGGTGAAGATCTCATGAGGTAGTCCATGTCGGCACACGATGTTTCGCCAGACGAACTCCTTAACGTGAACGTCTTTGACCTTTTGGTATGATTCCGCTTCAATCCACTTAGTGAAGTAGTCTGTCATCACTAATAAGTGTGTAGCTTTCTTTTTGCCAGATGCGACTAAAGGTCCCACGATGTCCATTCCCCATCGCATGAATAGGTATGTCAATGAGATAGAGGGTAGTTTCTCCGATGCTTGGTGGATAATTGGGGCATGCTTTTGGCATTTGTCGCATTTGCTGGAAAAAGATTCGCACTGTTGGCCAGAAATAGCCTTGCCTTTTGATTCGTACGGCCAGGGCTCGTCCTCCGGAATGGCTTCCGCAGGATCCGTCGTGGGCCTGCGTGATCACAGCTAGGGCTTGCTTTTTATCGAGGCATTTGAGGTAAGGTCCGGAGAGACTTCTTTTAAAGAGCTCTCCTTGCGTGACGCAGTACCTTGCACTTTGCGTCTTGAGTTTCCGCGCCTCCCATTTGTCGTTGGGAATTCACCATTTGTAATGTATCGAATAATCAGAGTTCTCCAATCTTCGTCATTGTTAGGCTCAGGTCCTTGACTAGTGGATGCAGCTTGGATTGGTCCGTCGAGGACGTTCGCGACGTACACGGCGTTTCTTGGATCGAGATCATCGTCAATCTCGATGATGTCGCGGCTGGTGTCCTTGGGATGTTCCTTGTATTCGGCATCGTCCTTTATGGTAGGCTCGTCATCTTTTAAGGATAGAACTTTCAGGGCTATGTCGATACTTGGTTTTTCGATCCCCTCGACTGGTATGATCCTTTTGAGGTTAGGATCTGATGTCGACGCTAGAGCGGCCAGGGCATCGGCTGCGGAGTTTTCCCCTCGCGGGATCCGTGTTAGATCAAAGAATTCGATCTGTTCGGCGAGCGTACGGACTACCTGTAGGTATGCTTCCATTCGTTCGTCTTTGGCCTCGTAGTCGCCATGATATTGGCTCGTGACCAATTGGTAATCATTGAAGGCGTCTACTTCTCGGGCTCCTATCGCTATTGCTAGTCTGAGCCCGGCTATTAGCGTTTCGTATTCTGCTTCGTTATTTGATGCGGCGAAGCCCAGTCTGAATGACTGTTCTAATACTTCACCCGTGGGGGAGGCTAGTTTTACTCCGACTCCGGATCCTTGCCTCGAGGAAGCTCCATCGACGTAGAGTTTCCATTTCTTGGTGGAGGTCGGGTCGAGTTCTATGGTCGGGGGGAGCTCGATTATGAAATCTGCCAGTACTTGTGCTTTTAGGCACGTCCGAGCTTTATATTCTATGTCATACTCGCTAAGTTCGATAGCCCATTTGACCAGTCAACCTGACTGGCTTGGACTGTGAAGGATGGTTCTCAGTGGCTGAGAGGTCATCACGATGATTGAGTGCGATTGGAAGTATGGTCGGAGTTTCCAAGCCGATGTGACCAGCGCTAAAGCGAGTTTTTCCATGGCGGGGTACCTGGTTTCAGCATCGATTAAGGTCTTACTGATGTAATACACCGGCCGTTGTTCGTTTTGTTCTTCGCGAACCAGGAATCCACTTACTGCTGCCGTGGAAACAGCTAGGTAGAGGTAGAGGGGCTCCCCTTCTACTGGTTTCGCCAGTATAGGTGGTTCGCTTAGGTAAGACTTGAGCTGGGTGAACGCTTCTTCGCACTTTTCGTCCCAGAGGAACTTCTTGTTCGCTTTGAGCAAGTGATAGAAGGGTAGACATTTATCTGTCGACCTCGAGATGAAGCGGTTCAAAGCAGCTATTTTGCCAGTCAGGCGCTGGACTTCTCGCGTTGTTCTGGGAGATTTCATCTCTATAAATGTTGCGATCTGTTTGGGGTTCGCTTCGATCCATCTTTCGGTCACTAAGTAACCAAGGAATTCTCCTGAGGGGACCCCGAAGGTGCACTTTACTGGGTTGAGTTTCATCCCATATTTGTTGAGAATGAAAAAGCATTCTTCTAGCTGGGGGATATAGTCTTCGTACTTGGAAGATTTGACCAACATATCGTCGATGTAGACTTCCATGGTTTTACCTAGGAGTCCTGAAAATATCTTGTTGACGAGGCGTTGGCATGTCGCTCCTGCATTTTTTAATCCGAAGGGCATGACTTTGTAGCAGTATGTTTCTCGATCAGTTATGAACGAAGTCTTTTATTGGTCCTCAGGGTTCATTAGTATTTGGTTGTACCCCGAGAAGGCATCCATGAAGGATAGTAGTTGGTGCCTAAAAGCTCGGACGTGCTTTGTTTCGCCAGCGAACCCTACCAGTGGTGTCTTTTCCTCGACGATCTCGGAGTCGTTGAACTTCATCTTTTTGAACGCATCGTAAAAGAGGACATCCACCGAACTTCCTGTGTCGATCATTATCCTCGAGAGTTTGACATCTCCCACTACTAGACAAACGAGGAGAGCGTCGTCGTGTGGTTTGTCGAGATTACTTGTCTCGCTCTCGTGGAAAGTGATTTCGTGGTCTGGGCCTAACATTGGGATTTTCCCCCCTTTGTTGGTCTCAACTCTTCTTTGAAGGGCTTTGATTGAATTGACCGAGTCTCGGCATAGCTTAGAGCCACCAAAGATGAAGTTGACTCGTTTAGGGGGTATGGCCCGTACACCCCCCCCCCCCCCCCGCAGAGACGAGGGAGATTGATCCGTGAGCGTAAACTTTTGACGGGAGCCGGAGGTGGAG
Source organism: Orychophragmus violaceus (assembly GCA_030180135.1). Lineage (NCBI taxonomy): Eukaryota > Viridiplantae > Streptophyta > Magnoliopsida > Brassicales > Brassicaceae > Orychophragmus > Orychophragmus violaceus. Next base: position 22,424,395 of record CM058235.1, read on the forward strand.
ATAACGCCGAACCTCCTGGGTGCCGCACAAGCTGAGCTCGCCGAGAATGACCTCGACTCGATTTCGTGACCCCTGAGGGAGTGTTTCGGGAGATTCTGGCTCCTTTGACCGTTCTCGTTTGTTCTGAGAAGGATTTTTGGTGTTTGACTCTTTGGTCTGCTTACTTTCTTTTTTTTGTCAGATGGAGTTTCCTCCTCGACTTCTGATTCTTGTTTGTTTTCGGACTCTCGCTTTTGAGCCTCGGCTTTAGCTCGAGTGTAGCACTCTTCAGTCGAATGTCCCCTTTTGTTGTGAAAATCACAGAATTTTTCCTTGTCGAACTCGAATTTCTTCGAGCTCTTCGGGCTCTCGACCGCATTGACGTTTCCTGATTTACGGGAATCCTTTTTTGAGTTCGAGTTCTGCGACCCCACGGGTTCTTTTCTTTTCGATGCTTTTCTCTGAGGGCCATGGTTTCGTCCTCAAGGCGAGCGAAGGCCGATGCACGATGAAGGGCGTCATCGAGTGTTTGAGGTTCGCAGACCGTTATTTCCTCGCAGAATCTGCTCGAATACCATAGTCCACATCTCGGTTCTTCTATAGCTACTTCATCTCGTGGGTTTGTGATTTTGGATTTTATTTCCTTAAATCGGTCGATGTACAAGCGAAGTGTCTCGTCGGGTTTCTGGGAGACGCCAAATAGAGCTGCCTCAGTAGTCTTTTCCTCAATAAAGACAGAATATTGTTTGAGGAAAGCCGTCATGAACTGGGTGAAGTTGTCAATGGACCTTTCTTCCAGTCCGACAAACCATTCTAGGGCGGAGCCCGATAGGTTTTCGGCGAAGAGCCTGTAGAAAGCCGACTCTCTCTCCTCATCGGTAAGGTATACCCTTGCCATTGCTAGTCGGAATGCCCTGATATGGGCTTTCGGGTCCGATTTTCCAGAGAATTCCGGAAATTTCGTTTTCTTGATTTCTCGGATTCTCGCGAAGGCGATCCGGTCTGTGAACGGCGTTTGTCGTGTTTCTTCGATCACTCGATCGATGTCGGGCGCCGCGCTCGTCGCCATGTGAACTTTCGAGCTCAGACTGACGAACTGGGCCTTAGCCTGCTCGATTAATGTCTAAGAATATCGTGTTCATCGACTAACTACGAGCGTGAACTGGGCATGTGCCTGATTGGATGTTTGTTCCGGGAAAACGGGGTCGAGAAGATCGATTGTTGGAATCGATCTTGTCTAGTCGACCTGCGGCGTTTGGAACTGTATTGTATTTGACCCGTTAAGGTGTCCTGAGCTTGAGGCGAAAGCAGAGCCTCCTAGTTGCCTTGGCCGGATATTAGAGTTATTCGGGAAAGGTGGTGGCCCGGGTAATGGTCGGTTTCCCGATCCGGTTGGATCTGTGACCATTGAACTCGATCCGAATGGGGTCGGTATCGTGATAGGTGTCATTATAGGGCGGAAGCTGCTACTTGACGTATTAGCGAAATTTCCCGACGCTCCCGGGGGAGTTACTACCTGGGAGAAGTCCAAGCGTGTACACGGTGGAGGACTTATGAGGGTTCGTGGATCTCGTGTTGATCTACTCCCCTGGTTTTGGCTAGCGAGCTCTTCAAGACGGGCGTTAATGCGCCGTTCCTGTTCATCGAGATGCGCGGCCAGAGAACGGTTTGGGATCTCTTGAGCCCGTGCGCTAGCCTCGTTGTTTCTCGTTTGGTTTACCAACAGGCTTAACATCGAACGGATTTCAGCGAGGTCATCCGGGCCTTATCGCTGCGGAGCAGAAGGCAGTGGCGAATTAGGTCTGGTTATTCCAGATCCACCTCCTGAAGTGGGGGCGGGAATGGAATCATTCCTCATCCACACCCAATTTCTGCTCGGATCGTTAGTTCCTGACAAAACATTTGTCAGAGTCTGGCTCGTCGCGGCCGTTTGAGCGACTGAGCCGGCTGGTGCTGAAGTCGTGGAGACTGAGGCAGAGCTCGTCAACACGCCATCGGTCTGACCCATGATTCTTACCCCGGTGGTGTTCTGAGGAACGTTGTCAACCGTTTGAGGGTGGTCGACTGGTGGTGTGGCGTTGGGAGAGCCAGATTGGTCGGGATTCATCTCGATCTATCGGATCTAAGATCTGATTCTTGAGACAGGAAAAACTATAGATAGTCCCCATAGTCGGCGCCAAATGTGAGATATGAGATTCACACCAAGAATTTGTAATCGTGGATTTGGACTTTTGGATATAGAAATGGTATAGATTTCCTATGAATCAAAGACTTTATTGAGATTGATCGTCGAGATAACAAACACAGTCGAAAAAGAGAGTACAAAGTATGATGATCGAGCTATCTAATCGAAGTGTTCTTAATTAGGGTTGGAATGTCTTGAATGAATCGCCACTTATTCTTTAAATACTCTCGACTTTGATCTTCTTGTTCCGATATTTCGGCCTCGTCGTGATAACGATCTCCGAAATTCATGTGGATCAGTTGAACCGACGAAGACCGGGTTGCTCTATCTCCACATCGTCCCTTGCCGAGCTCGAGCTCGATCGCCTCTCACTTCGGCATTGCTTGGGCCTTGTCAAGGTGTCAATCGAATGGGCCCAACAAAGGATAACGGTCGATCTCTCTTTGTCTTGATTTTGGAGCGGGTTCATAACTATGGGCCTTTATTTGTTAATGGGCCAGATTTCCTAGAGGGAAATCTAGTACCAACACTTACCACAACCCTTCTTGTTGTGTGACCCATTCTCGCCTGCAATCTCCAATTCTCTTCACCCAACTTGGCTTGCAAACATACAGGTTTCCCAGTCTTAAGACTACTCTTGTAAAGCCGATTTTGGGACCTTATGACTTTAGAAATTAGTCTTCCCATTGGATCATGTAGAGTCAAGTAATTCATTCTCATTCTAACATCACAACCAGCTTCTGTGGCATGTCCTAAACTCAAGATGTTACTCTTTAATTCAGGATGTAATAGATGTCTGTAACAAGCTGTTTTTCCTCTGTTTTGCTTTGAGATAAGATGGATCCCTTCCCACATATTTCTATGCAAGAACCATCTCCAAACTTCAGCTTTCCTTTGATGTTTTCATTAAGCTCAGAGAAGTAATGCTTGTTACCTGTCATATGATTACTTGCTCCATTGTCTAAGTACCGTAGACCTTCTTCTCCATTCTCGGATTCATACTTCTTAGGTATGATACTTTCTTCATTCAGAAACACAATCTCATGCATATAAAGTGATTGATCAGCTACTTCTGTCTCCACGTTATTTGCTTCTTGAGTCTCTTGGGACCTATCAGGGCAGCTAGATGCATAATGGCAATACTTGTCACATCTGAAACAGATTATCTCTAAAAGATCCTTATCCTTCTTCTCTTCCGTATGTCCTTCTGTGTTAGACGAACCTTCTTGTTGTGTAACACGTCCTCTGCCTCTCCCTCTTGAGTTATATCTACCTCCCATGCCTCGTCCTCTTCCTCTGCTACCTCCATAACTCGGATCTGAGCTAAAAAACAACTTCCCTTGTGTTTTTGATTGTGTCTCTTCTTCACCCACTCGATCTTCATAAGCCTTTAACCTCCCTACTATGTCCTCAAAACCTGTGGTGTTTAGGTCTAGGACTTGTTCTAGAGAAGCTATAATCTGAATATACTTGCTTCTAGGTAAGCTGTTTAGGAACTTCTTCACCAGCTTTGGTTCCTCAATTGCTTCTCCTAGGGCAGTGGCATTTGTTGATATTTTCGATAACTTCCCCGCGAAGTTATCGATTGTATCCGATTCCTTCATCTTCAATCTATCGAACTCTGGCATTAGGGTTTGAAGTCGAGCCTCCTTGACTCGATCAGCTCCTAGATGACGAGCTTTGATAGCTTCCCAGATGTCTTTAGGCGATTCTTGCTCTCCCACCTGTAAGATCATCGACTCCGGAATGGATTGGAATAGCAACCCTATTGCTATATCCTTCTTATCATCATCTCCTTTGTCTGTTTCTACGGTTTCCCACACCTTGTGAATCCGCAACAGAACTTTCATCCTCATCGCCCACACTGTGTAATTCGTAGTGGTCAACATAGGACATTGGATTGAGACTCCTCTCTCTAATCCTTTGGGTTTAACATGATCACCCATGGTTTTAATGATCTTCGTATTCTCTTTGATCGGATTGTGATCGAAAGATTCTTCACGGTCTTCTTCTTCTTAAGCGGACCGTCGACTCCTTCTTGATCTTCCTTGCTCAAGATGATAGAAGAACTACTTCACGATCTTTCTCTTCGATCGCGTGTGAGTCTTCCTCCGGCTTCCTTCGAGATCGTCTTCTTCTTAAGATGATTTCTAAAGCTCTCTACACAACAACTCCTTTGTTGTGTTACACAACAACTCCTTTGTTGCGTTCACCAAGATGAATCAAATCCTCTTTGATTGATTAACCTAGGCTCTTGAGGTTAGGGTTTAATCAAATCCCTCTTGATCAGGATCGAACCAAAACGCTTTGATACCAAATATGAGAAACTCAATGTATAAAGAACAACTTTTCTTTATTTGATTTAGAAACTCTCTCAAAACTAAATCTCTCTTAAGATTGTCACAACTCAACAACCTTAATTCTCTTATTGAGTCTTATGGAACATCTCTCCATAACCTCTTATTTATATAGATTTTTGACTCTTTCCTAAACCTAATGAGAAAAGGAAATAGTAACTCTTATTCCTAATAAGAAAATCTCCTAAACAACTTAATAGAAGATTTCCTTTTTCCTTCAACTCTTGAAGCTTACCCAACAGTAGGTTTCTTTCTCTGGTGCGAAGTTTTCTTTTTTCTTCCCAAATTATTACAAAGTAGTGAACTTTTCCATTATGACCACTTTCATCTATCACGCTTTCCCAAAAAAATATGTCTACCAATATTTTCTTTGTTAATGGCAAATCATTATCACTCGTAATTGATCTCTTTCCCCAAAAGAGCATCTTGTGTCCAGTTTGGTTAGCAGTCATCTTCGGTGACCTCCATGATGGATTTCCTCCACAACGCCCCAGAAGCAATATCCATATGAGGATGATGAACCCATTACTATCCTAATGATTCTTGTTGGAGTCAAGATTATCACCTTTCCTAAATAGGCCCATTCAGGAATTCAGGTCGGCCCAATAAGGAAATTGCCGATTTCAGCTATAACCCGGAATCAAGTTTCATCTCGGTTCGGCCCAGCTACGGAGTAAAATTAGGTCAACACAGAATACAACAACAAGAAAGGAATGCGGCGCGCGTGAGTATCACGCCAAGCAAGAAGATACGTTTGAAGATACTCGTGCCGAGATATTAGGAAAGATTATGATATTATTCTAGATTTTCTTGTTTAGATTAGCCGAATTCTGTAGCCTATTTAAAACTCTTAGCTAAAAACCGAGTTGAAACTAAGCGTTCTCCGGCGACCTAAAACACTCTTCAGCCGTTTTGTTTCCTCCCGGAAACCTAGCAAAGACCCTAATTCTTTCCTAGTTAAACCGAGTTTGAAACCCTTCTTTAAAAATCCCTCAAGAAACCCTAAAACTCTTTCTATCTTAGGATAGACCGAGTTGCGAATCAACAATTGGCGCCGACTGTGGAGATTTCTTAAGAAATTTCTGAATTCGAGATGTCTGCAAATCCTGACAACGTCGACCCTAAAGACAACCCTAGGGTCAAACTGAGCGATCACGAGCTAAGTGATCCCGATGATGGGGAGCACTCAACATCAAGCCGCCACGAGGCCCTAAATCTGGACAAACCCAGAGAGGCGGCGGAAACATCCTGCCAGCCGATAACACGGAAGAACAAGTCAAACAAGACTCTGTTTTAGCCGTTCTGATAGCCAAAATCGATTCCCAAAACAATTTGCTAAAAGAATTTCGGAGAAAATCGACCAGTTGCAGACTGAGCAGGATAAAATTCGCTCCGACCAACAGTCGAGATATTCATCTAAAACCCGACGCGTCATTCCCTCCAAAGTAAAGAAAGATGTCTTCAGACGATTGGTCTATGATACGCCCGAACGAGACTTGCACCGAGAACGAGACTCGTACCGAGAACGAGACTCGCACCAAGGACGAGATCTAAAAGATGAACGCAAACGAGACTTGCACCGAGAGCAAGATCAAGAAGAAGAGTGTGAACGAGACTCGCACCAAGAAAGATACCTAGAAAACGAGCGCAAGCGATACTCACACCAAGGGCGAGATCTGGATGATGAACGCGATTCACATCATAAACGATATTCGCCCCAAAGGGACCTAAACGACGAACACTATAACGACTCTCAACACGAGCACGGTTCACATCGTAGGCGCAACTTGCGCCGTGAACGTGACTTACACCGAGATCGCTATCGCCGTGAGCATGGCGAATCTCGCGATGAAATTCAGGAGACACCCACCCGAGAAGCGAATCCCAACTACGTCGAAAAGAAATTAACCAAGTTAAGGGAAAACCTAAAGGAACTCATGGTCGAGGTTCACAGTGTCAATGGGTCCGCCCCAGAGATCGATCGGATCATCGAAGAAACTCAAAGGACACCCTTCACTTCACGTATCACTAATACATACATTAGACAGAAAGAGAAACTCAAGCTGCCAACATATGACGGTACGAAGGATCCCGCAACTCATTTAACTACTTTCAAGATCTTGGCGGCAAAAGCGCGTTTCTCATCGGGTAGGGAGCGTGACATCGGTTTCTGTCAGCTATTCGCAGAAACCTTGGAGGGAGTTGCTTTGACTTGGTTCTCCAGTCTTCTGCCCGAATTAATCAATAACTTCTCAAATCTAATGCGAGCTTTCGTGGGACATCATTTCACATACGTGAACAACGATACTTCTCTAAAACAGCTTATGACCATGTCACAAGAGAAAAAGGAGACTCTACGAGAATTCATAATCGTTTCAAAGCGACTATCACGAGCGCCGAGGCCCCAGATAAATTCGTTATCGCGGCCTTGACGAACGCTATATGGCACGAAAATCCTTTCTACCAGGATCTGATTCTCAACGAACCGCTGACTATCGAGGATGCCCTCTATCGACCGAACAAATTCATCGAACTAGACGAACAAAAAGTGGCCTTAGCCAAGAAATTCGGCTCCACTAAACAGACCGGTAAAAATGAGGATCGAGAACCGAGTAAGCACTACGAAAAAGGAACAAAGACAACCATGGTAGTCGGCAATTCCGCAGGACAGCGTCCACCATCCAAACCTTGGAATAAGTGGAGCAAAGAGGACAAGGAGACAACGCCGCAAGCTGCCGACGAACCGGAAGAGGGTCAAAGATATTGCGAGTATCATAAGACCACCTCACACAACACTTCATCGTGCCGATCTCTTAAGAAGGCTTTGTACTCCCAATTTAAGAGTGGCAAAATAAAGACGTCCTTAGATGAGCTGAGAAACGAGTCGCAACACAATCATAATGAACAGATCGGCGATCAATCACCTAAACAGGGTAAAAAGCCGCGCCGACCAACGAGCAACCCTCAAAAACGCAAACGTGACGATCACGAAGATGAGGAAGATGAAGCCTGTAACACCCCCTTCCCGTTTTCCGCTGACCGACGAGCTGACCGGCCAACAATCAAACAATAACATGTCCGAACGAGCCCGAGCAGTCGAACGAGAAGAGTTTGTCACAATACGAAAGCTAGAGACAGTCTGGTTTGAGACAAAGGCTCGAACTAAACCACCTTGGCCTCCGTTTACCTCGTTTCCATGATACGAGGCTTTTCAACCCGTACCGCTTCCACGAGTTGTGTTCGGTTTGGACTAAACCGTATATCAGGGAATTATTTCGTTTTTATTACTTTAAATATATAACAATATATGGTTCAATACAAATCATTTAACTGAGCTCATAAAATCCAAAACCGAAAGTAAAGTCAAAATGCGTGAACAACCGATACCCAATGCCAACCCGAGACTACTCCAAGTGTCCTACGCGTCCGCCGAGCTACGCCAAACCTGAAAAACACAAAAGAGTCTAATGAGCAATCTAAGATTACCCAGTGAGACGGCTCCCAACTAAAGGTTGCTAATAATCTAATAATCCCGCCCAAACCCAAAATAACAATCAAGTATAAATAGCTGGTCATGTGCTACCAAGACGTGTTGAGCTCCACAACACACAAGCATTCAAATAACAACACAACAACACAAAGGTAACCAAGGGAATCGAGAACACTGCGGCACATTCTCTCAATTAAACTCAATCTATCTATCGCAGCTCTTCACAATTCCACACCATCTGGGCCCACTATGCGAACTCGGTAACTTCCACGGGAACACTTAGCTACCCCGCAGTAACTAAAACATCCCACGACTCCTAAACGAAACACGTAGTCCTCGACTAGGACACCGTTCTCTTTCCATCGATACCCGGTAACTCTGGTTACCCCTAGATTACCGAAGCTTCAATGCAGTCCGGCCCTAGGACGCGGCCCCGTATTCTCCGGACCACACACCTACCGACGTCACTCAGTAGGTTAACTCCATAACCAGAATCACCACCTGAAGGCTCGTGTCCGATCAGGTAACTACCCGAGGATCCAATCGGGTCGGAAGTACCGAAACGCCATCTCTAGACTTGCGGGATCTAACGCATCCTATAGAGTCCTAATAAGAACAATTTAACCAAGCAGACTCACTGGAACTCTATCACGCAATACCAACAAGGTAAAATAGAACTACCATCTCAATCCCCAGTCTATCCTGCAAGTCCTATCTCCAATCTCCACATCACCCGACCTTACTCAGACTTACCCGGTCCCGCACCATAGTAAGTCTCTACCAGTACAGTCTACTCTGCCCAACACCGAAGTAGATAAACAATCAAGCAATCAACAGTCTACTCGGCCCAACACCGAAGTAGATACACAATCACACAAACAATCAATTGTCTACTCTGCCCAACACCGAAGTAGATACACAATCACACAATCAATAATCGCAACACCACACAAACAATTATTTATGTTTATTAGTCTTTTAATATGTCCTTAACCTTTACTCATTCAATCCGCTACCTTGGGATTAGTGGATTACTAATCCCGTAAACGGCCCATCAATCACACTACTTCTTTTACTTATCCCTTACTAAGTATATTTTAATAAGTCCTCGATCTGTCGGTTTAGAGTTAGTAAGATTACTAACTCCCCGACTAATCAACCCACCCCGTTATTATATTCTAAGTGTGTTATGTCTTTTAACCGTATTTTAATCAACTCATAATTTCTCGTATATAGATTCCTTTAGATACGTTCTTAAATACTTATATATGCATATACGTCCTAGCATACCGTTCTATATGAATGCAACACCCAATCAAGCAATCAATGAACTATCAACGATTACGAATATAAGCTACCAAGCATGCATCTTTTAACCTAACCATTTAATTAATTAGCCGAGTTATTAATCAACCTAGTCATTCTAACCAATTCAATCAATCGGGTATGCAACCTAAACTACGGTTTATCATTCCGGATCTATATTATTCTAACTACATGCAACACACAATTTAGCCGACTCACAGTGTTATTATGACGTCGGACGGACGGATTGACGGACTAGCAGAACAACGAGACCCGGCACGAACCCGACGCTAACCCGAACCTTCTCCGAACCGTCGACTTGCTTTGACCCGACCTTGACCGTACCATTAACCTTAGTGATTCTGATCGAGCCTCCGGACCATCCTCATCTTCTCTCTCCTCTTTTTATCTCTCCTAGTTCTCTCTCTCCTCCAGCTCTCTCTCTCCTCTTCTGATTCTCTCTCTCTTCTTCTCCTTCAAGCTTCATCTTCTCTCTCTCCTTCAAGTTTCATCTTCTCTCTCTCCTTTGGTGCTCTCTCTCTCCTTCTTCAAGCTTCATCTTCTCTCCCTTTTCTTCTTCTTCAAGCTTCATCTCCTCTCCCTATTATTTTTCTTCAAGCTTTATCTCCTCTCTCTCTCTCTCTTCACACTTCTCTCTTCACACTTCTTCTTCTCTATCTCTTCTTCTTCTTCTTCACGCCCCTCTCTCTCTCTTCTTCTTCTTCTTCCTCCTCCGGTCTTCTTCCTCCTCCGGCTTCTTCTTCTTCTCATCCTCCTCCGGTCTTCTTCCTCCTTCGGCTTCTTCTTCTTCCTCTCCTCTCTCTTCTTCTTCCTCCTCCGGTCTTCTTCTTCTTCTTCCTCCTCTCATGCCTCTCTCCTTCTCTTCTCTCTTTCTCTTTGTTTTTTTTTTCTTGTTGATGATGGAAAATAAAGGGGCTGGAGCTTCCTTTATATAGCAAATCCAAGTGCTTATCTTGGTGACAAGTGTCTTGACAAATGTCTTCTTCTCCCTCTTCCATCAGCCACGCCCACTGCCACATGTCTCTCCCTTCTTCTAACTTCTGTCACACCATTCAGCAAGAACTTGGCTCCCAAGTCTTTCATTCTCCATATGCCACCTTTCACCTTATCTTCTTTTACTTCTTCTCCAAGTAATAAGTGTAATGCATCTAGATGAGGTAGGTGGCGCCATCTGAGAAATGCCACATGGAACTGAGAAGTGTTTTATGACCAATTAGATTGCCCCAAACATTCCGTAGAAGTTCATATTCTCGATTCCTTCTGATGCTTCGGTTTTGCCAGTTTTGCGTTTAATATTTTAAAAACTCTTTAGATACTTCTATAAATCCATAAAGCCCCATATTCAGATTCTATATGATCTTAGATGAATTTAGCAACTTGAATCACTCCGTTTGGACACCCTTAGCTCCCGTTATGAATTTTACAAGTTTTGTCGGTTTTATAGGTTTCCTTTCCCGATAGTCCGAAAAACTCATCTACGGTCCGTTTCCACCATTCTTGGTCTTCTAAATGTTTTCTTTATTTAAAATAATAACATTTGGCCCGTCTTAGCTTCCGGCTCGTATTTTGGTAAAATTACCAAAATGCCCCTCGTCTCTTGGAAATTACGAAAATGCCCATGTTGACTTTCCGATTGCCCGTTGACCAATTTTGTGAGACAGGGTATTACAAAGCCCCAAAAATCGTACGAAGGATAAACATTATCATGGGCGGCCTAATCTCGGTAAATGACTCGGCTCGGTCAATCAGGGGATACGAGCGTAAGGCCTTAGCCGCCCAAAACGCACCACAACCAATCCTCTCCGACGAGCCGCCTGTTATTTTTACTGATCAAGATCTATCCGGGACTCATTATCCTCATAACGATCCTTTGGTGGTTGAACTTCTCATTGGTAGCTGTCAAGTATCAAGGATCTTGGTCGATACTGGCAGCTCCATTGATTTGATCTTCCTAGACACATTGAAGAAGATGGAAATCAAAGAGGAAGACATCAAGCGGAAGGCTAAGCCGCTCAGCGGTTTCACTAGCGAGACGACATACACTACCGGCACGATCAAATTACCTGTTTACGCTGGCGGAGTAAACAAGTTGGTAAAATTCCATGTTATTGACAAGCCGACCATTTACAATGCCATTCTCGGCACACCTTTGTTGTATAACATGAAAGCGGTGTCTTCGACTTATCATCAATGTCTGAAATTCCCTTCATCAAAAGGAATGCAAACGATAAATGGGTGTCAAAGGTCAAGTCGGTCTTGTTTCATAAAAGAACACAGGATGAGAGTACCGTCGTTCATGATCAATGCGGAGCAAGGCAAAAAGGGCCAGAAAATAAGCTCGTCCAGCAAGTCGTTATCGACGATTCCGATGCGAGCAAGTGCGTGAGAATCGGAGCAGAGCTCCTAGATGACATTAAGAACGAGTTGATTGCATTCCTGCAATAGAATGTCTCGACCTTCGCTTAGTCGGTCAAGGACATGAAAGGTATCAGTCCTTCCATCACAACTCATGAGCTCAATGGGGATCCGACTTATAAGCCGATTAAGCAGAAAAGACGAAAACTCGGTCCCGAAAGAGCCAAAGCCGTCAATGACGAGGTTGAAAATCTTCTCAATGCCGGTTCAATCCAGGAAGTCAAATACCCTGATTGGCTAGCCAACCCCGTCGTTGTCAAAAAGAAAACCGGTAAATGGAGGGTCTGTGTCGACTTCAGGGACCTCAACAAAGCCTGTCCGAAGGAAAGTTTCCCTCTGCCACACATTGACCGATTTGTCGAAGCTACGGCCGAAAATGAGCTTCTCTCGTTCATGGATGCCTTTTCGGGGTACAATCAAATACTCATGAAACCAGACGATCGAGAGAAGACGGTTTTTATAACCGAATGCGGCACCTACTGCTACAAGGTTATGCCCTTTGGCCTTAAGAACGCAGGCGCTACGTATCAGCGATTAGTCAATCAGATGTTTGCAAGTCAGCTCAGCACAACGATGGAAGTGTATATTGACGACATGCTGGTCAAATCTTTGATTGCAGCTCAACACGTTGGACATCTGAAGGAATGCTTTAGCATCCTCAACCAATACGGGATGAAGCTTAACCCGGCTAAGTGTACTTTTGGGGTTACATCAGGAAAGTTCCTCGGCTATGTCGTCACTCAGAGAGGGATCGAAGCTAACCCAAAGCAAATCTCGGCTATCATCGACTTACCGTCACCAAGGAACACTCGCGAAGTACATCGTCTTACTGGCCGCATAGCCGCTCTGAACAGATTCATATCTCATTCGACGGACAATTGCTTGCCATTTTATGAACTCCTCTGGGGAAACAAAAGGTTTATATGGGACGAGAAGTGTCAAGAGGCTTTCATCCAGCTGAAGGACTACCTATCGTACCCACCAGTATTGTCAAAACCGGAAAACGGTGAAACACTCTTCTTATACATCGCGTTTTCAACAACCGCGGTCAGTGAAGTCCTAGTCCGCGAGGACAGAGGCTAACAGAAGCCGATCTTCTATATCAGCAAAACATTGAACGGTGCCGAAACGAGATATCCTGCAATGGAAAATTTAGCACTCGCAGTCGTGACCTCGGCGCGAAAGCTGCGCCCTTACTTCCAATCTCACACGATTTCCGTACTAAGCAGTCAACCTCTTCGGACGATCTTACACAGTCCAGGACAGTCAGGCCGTTTGGCAGAGTGGGCTGTAGAGCTCAGCGAGTATGATAATGATTATCGAAACATGACAACTGCGAAATATCAGGTAATAGCCAACTTCCTTGTTGAATTATCACTAGAACTGAATGTCGAATCTCAGGGAGAAGACAAAAACTGGAAGCTATTTGTCGACGACGCATCGTCAAAACGATGGGCAGGTGTAGGAGTACGCCTTATCTCACCAACTGGCGAAATACTAGAGCAGTCATTCCGACTTAGATTTACAGCATCCAACAACATTGCCGAGTACGAGGCCCTTCTTGCCGGTCTGAGATTGGCCAAGGATATCGGGGTACGGAACCTCCTAGCCCACTCCGATTCCATGCTCGTCGCTAACCAAGTCAACGGAGAATACATGGCTAAAAATGAGCGAATGGAAGCCTACCGAAAGGCGGCACTGGAGCTCACTAATTCTTTCAAGTTTTTTGACATAATCCAGATACCGAGAAAGGAAAATGTCCCGGCAGATAAACATTCATCTCTGGCGTCAACACCAAATCCCAAACTCTGCCGGCGCATCCCGGTAGAAGTGATTCATGAACCAAGCATCCCACCGCCGGAAAGTAATCATCAAGATTCTTCTGATAATACAATCCTTGCGATTAACAAACCGGACGACCAAGTTAACCAGGCAGCAGTCAGGTGGAACACGCCAATCTCAGCGCATTCTTAACATATCACGACACGGTTTGGCGAGAAGAGATACTAGCATACTTAACTGAGGGAAAACTTCCCGAAGATAAATGGGCTGCACGCCGACTAAAAGGCAAAAACGCGCAATATACGATACACAACAACGTCCTTTACAATTACTCGGCCAACAAGATCCTCCTCAGTTGCATATACGAAGACGAAATCCGCTGAGTTATCGAGGAAACTCACTCGGGAGCCTGTGGAAATCATTCTGGAGGCCGAGCTCTTGCTCTTAAAATCAAGTTAAACGGTCACTACTAGCCAACCATGGTAGCCGATTGCGAGACCTACTCTAACAAATGCGAGAAATGTCAGCGTCACGCACCTTTCACACACCGGCCGGCCAAACTATTTACTACTTCCACCTCGACCTATCCGTTCATGAGATGGGCTATGGATATTGTCGGACCGTTACCACTATCAAACCAAAGACACTTCCTCTTGATCATGAGGGACTATTTCACCAAATGGGTTGAAGCCAAAGCCTATGTAGCAATCCACGACGTTCAAGTTCAGAACTTTGTCTGGAAGTATATCATCTGGCGATACGGTTTGCCATACGAGATCGTCACTGATAACGGATCGCAATTCATATTGAACCTGTTTGAAAGATTCTGCAAAAAAATGGGACATACGACTTAGCAAATCAACCCAGCTATATCCGCAAGGGAACGGACAATCATTGATGGCATCAAGAAACGTCTTGAGAAGAAGAAGGGAGTGTGGGCCAACGAATTGGATGGAGTCCTCTGGTCACAAAGAACAACTCCTCGCCGTGCTATAGGAGCCACCCCATTCTCTTTAGCCTTCTGTGTGGAAAGAATGGTCCCGACAGAAGCTAATATCTATACTCTGCATCGAGCTCTCATGCCTTAGCATAACGAGATCAACGAGAAAATGCTGCTCCATGCCCTTGACACGATGAGGAAGAACGAGATCGGGCCTTGCTCCACATCCAAAACTACCAGCAACTCGCTACTCGGTACTACAATCAGAAGGTATGCGAACGTCACTTTCAACTCGGTGATTATGTGCTTCGCAAAGTGTATGAAAACACCAAAGAATGGAGAGCAGGTAAACTCGATGCACAATGGGAAGGACCTTACAAGATCACAAAGGTCGTCAAACCCGGAGTTTACGAGCTCGAATCAATGAAGGGCAAGGCTTTACCACGTTCGTGGAATTCATCAAGCCTAAAGGAGTACTTCTAGGCGGCTATCTCACCTCGGCAGGACAACTCTGCGCAAAAAAAAAACCAGTGTATGAACTACGAGTGACCTTATTCTTCTTCGAAAGATACGCATGCAGCCTTCACCGGCACAATCACAAAATTAATAAAATCTTCTTTTTAGCTTACGCCGAGTTATAACTCTCTTCAGCTTACGCCGAGTTGGCGCTCTCCCTTGTACCGAGTTAGCTTTTCCTTTAACTTACGCCGAGTTACTATTTCTCTCCTTAACGTATGCTGAGTTAATGACCTCTTCGACTTATGCCAAGTTAGTATTCTCTCCCTTAAAGCTCATACCTGAGTTAGTATTCTCTCTATTCTTTTTATCTAACTTACGCCGAGTTGTAATCTTCTTTAACTCATGACGAGTTATAATCTTCTTTAACTTATGCCAACTTATAATCTTTTTTAACTTATGATGAGTTAAAACCATTTATTCATCCTAGTTGTGATAAGCTAGACAGTCAAAGCTGAGCTCCTTAGTTCGCAAAAGTTGAGCAACACACGCCTCGACTGTAAGCCGAGCACCCAATAAGACTCACATTATTAGCATCACGCCTCCTGGCCAGGAGTGTGGTCTTCCTTGCACGCTGAGATGCATATCGCGGTGAGGAAAAGCCGAGATCCGTCTCGCACTAAAAAAACCGGGTACTTACCCGTATGTTCTCTGTGATGGGCGATAATAAATAATCCAAGCACTAAAGCCTTGCACATTCGTCTCGTCTCTAGAACGAGTAAGCCGAGCACGTATAAGCCTCGCATATATAGATCAGGTGGAACATAAGCCTTGAAATAGAGTTGTTCATTAACAACGCCGATCTACATTTTAATCGATGTTCGCTGAAACCCATGTAAACGGGTTAAGGGACAACGCAGAACGGTCCGATTAACTCAACGACCGAAAAATGTTTCCACGAAAATATTTAAAGGAAAAGAATATTCTTCCACAAAACAATCAAAAAGGAAAGATAACTTACTTCCGATTAAACAAAAAGTACCTCCTTCAAACGAGGAGAAAACATCTTACAACTAATTTCTAAAAGCATTCAAAAGAAAAAAAAGGAAACGAGGATCTACACAGCTTCAAGTTCCGCCGCTTTCTCCATTTCGTCCTGATCCACAACCTTCTCTAGATCTCCATCCTTAACGCTCGCGTCTCTCTCTTGGGTATTAGGAGGTGCGCCGGCTTGATCTTGAATCCCCGGATCACCAACCCGCAATGATTGAACATGATCATCTCCAGGAAGAGTTCGAGGAATCATCCCACGATTCGTCCTGAACTCGTTGATATCTCGCGGAGTAGGAGTCGGAGAGTCTCGGTGTAGAGAGCCCAGTAAGGGATGACGAGTTGGAGAAAGATCAAAATTCAGATCCTCTTTCTCTAAAACGTTCATCGCGTCAATCTCAGAATTGACCTTCAATTCGTCCACCTCAAGTTGATCCAAGACCGACTGAGGAATCGATACTCCTTCAGCTCTCAGCTTGATCAAGCAATTTTTGACGCCACTGATCTGACCTTGCTTGACTTTCTTAATTGTGGCCGCCTCCTGATCGTTGACGAATCGGCGGAAAAGGTCAAAGTAAGACTGAGCCTTCACCCGCATCTCGGCTTCGACGTGATTCCTCTCCTTCAAGACCAGTTCTTCATAAAGCTTCTTATGGTGTCTTCCCTCGGACTGGTACCTAGAGAGGTCAGCTTTCGCCTTCGCCTCGGCCTCGCGAATCCTCTCCTCGGCCGCATGGAGCTTTTTTTAAGCTCGAGGTTGCTTGCCTCCAGCGAGTCCTTGGATTCTCTCAGTCCCTCAATATGGGCTTCTCTCCTCTTCACTGCATCACAGAGTTTCTTCGTACCCCATGCACTTTCAAGCGCAACTCGGTTCGACGCCGAGATCATCTAAAAAGAAAAAATATTGTATACAAATCGATTTGAAAACAGGTTGCAGACAGAAGAAGGAGTCTTACCACCGCTTCAGCCTGCTTCAGGTCGAGGATCGCTTCAGAGTGAGCAAGCTCCTTTAGAGACGGCCAGTCTGCCTCATTTCCCCTTAGAAAGGTGAGCATATCAAAGCAGGCCTGCATATTCTGGATGAAAGGGATTTCGCTATCATACTTGTAGACGAAATTATGAATTGGAGGCCAACTTCCCGCATCTTTCTTTGAACCACGAGGAAGAACCGTGATGACCTCCTTACGAGAAACGAAATGCTTCTTCTCATGAGAACCGGCCATGATTATATCACCGCTCTCTTCGGTAAGTCGTCTCCACGGATCTCCGAGTTTGGCCTTGGAGGGATTATCCATAGCCGTCTTCTTGGCAGTACCTTCTCTGTCCGGCCTGTCCTCAGCAGCTCTCTTTCTCGGCGTTGTCTTGGGAAAATCCTTCGCCGACGAAATCGGCGTGTTCGATTCGACCACCACATTATCCCGGGGTGGATCAACAGTTTTCTCGGTTTGTGCGGCTAGCGGCTCGTCACCGCCTCCAGATGAAGGCAGATTAGCTTCAGGACCCTTAGGAGGATCAGCCGAGGTCGAAGGGTTCGATGTCAGCCTCTGTGAGTAGTCAACCACTATCCTCTTCGGCTTGCTCATCTTCTTCTTTTTTTAGATCGGCCGGATTGATTTCCTCTAAAGTATTCCACTTAACATCGAACAAAAGGAAGCTAGGTTACAACCCGGTGATAAATCAATTTAAACTCAAAAGGAGACACTCACCTTGGGAAATTTTTAGACGAGACTTATTGATGCGGGTTCGAGTAATATGCTTCCACTTACGGCGACTGAGGCTCTGAATGGCGTCGACAATAGAAAAGAAGTCGTTCGGGTATGGCTTGTAAAACGGATGGCGCACTGAAAAGAAGAAGAAAAAAATAAGTAAATCATCTGGAGAACGGATCAATAAATTCAGAACGACATCTACTGAAGTTAGTTTCCATGATGATCTAAGTTTCCTATGCCGCTTAGGGATAACCAACGGTGTTATCTCGGCATAAAAGTAGTATCTCTGCCAGACGCGAACTTTGCTCGGTGCACCCAAAATAACTCCATGATCCGCCCTTATCTTAATAGTATAACATCCCGGACTGCTCCTCGTCATTTGACTAATGGAGGTCATCTCCTCGAATATCCTAACATTAATGGTAATGTCGCACTCGGCGCCTAGGACAAAGAGCCCCACCATGTTGCGTACCGCGGCTGCCGAAAGCTGCAAAATTGCAATATCATGCCGGGTACAATAGGAATAAAGCAGGTCAGGAAGGGGAAGCCAAAGTCGGCAACCTGATGTGTCCGCGTTGAGGAAGTAAGACTCGTATAAGCAGACATAACCAGGAGGAGGAGTCCAAGGACGATCTCTCGGGATGGGAATAATGAATTTGATCTTCGGATCGGCCCCACAACCCGCCAATGTAGAAGTTACCGAAGCCTCGATAGACCGAGTTGGCAAAACATTGGCGAACATCTCGATTGTGTCTGTCAGCATCCTCTCAGAAAGGATCGCGCCCCTATCATTTCCTTCGCAAAACTCGTTTTCACTATTACTCTTCTCGTCCTCATCTTCTTTGGTCCCATCTTCGCCCTCTCTCGGCTCGTCGGAGTCAGAATCCCTAAGTTGAGGAATCACGAACTTGTTGCAGCCTGAGCTTCCTGCAGTATCGGCCAGCCGGGATGATTCTCGACGACGTTCAAGCTCCTTCGGAGCATGATAGCCGGGATGGTTCATTAAATCCGAAGAAGTGCTGCCAGAAGACGAATCGGTAGAAACGCCGCGCCGATTTGGCAAATGATCTCCGGAAGATACGGAAACAAATTCTTTATCCTTACTCCACGAGCAACGGATCAAAGACATGATTTGACAAAGAACAAAGGAAGAACTAAGAAGAACAACATGATTTAATCTAGAATCCTAAGGAACTACGGCTGATCAATGGTGGAAGGTTAGTCGGAAAGAAACACCGGTGGAGAGCAAAAGAAGAATACCTTTTATCTTTGCTAGGACAGAAATGAAGAGGCTGAGAGTGAGACCGAAGCATTAATAGAGGAAATGGGTGTCGTGTTCAAGAAGTCATAATTACCTGGGGCGACGCTTCGTTTCTCACACCTACGAACCGGTTCGATTTAAATTCGATTCGGTTCGCACCATCGATTAAATAGAATTTGATTTGGTTAAATCAAAATCACAATGGTAAAACCAGCCAACCTAAATCACTTCCTAAACCAATTGGTATTCTCCTCGTACCGCCGATCTAATTCGAATCGCCGCACTGGGGGGGGGGGAGGGTTATTGTTGGAGTCAAGATTAGCACCTTTCCCAAATAGGTCCATTGAGGAATTTAAGTCGGCCCAATAAGGAAAGAGCCGATTTCAGCTATAACCCGAAATCAAGTTTCATCTTGGTTCGGCCCAGCTACGGAGTAAAATTAGGTCAACACAGAAGGCAACAGCAAGAAAGGAAAGCGGCGCGCGTGAGTATCACGCCAAGCAAGAAAATACGTTTGAAGATACTCGTGCCGAGATATTAGGAAAGATTACGATATTATTTTAGGTTTTCCTGTTTAGATTAGCCAAGTTCTGTAGCCTATTTAAAGGCATTGAACTCATTGAATGAGGGCATCCAATTTTGAATACAATTTTCTAAGAACTCTTAGCTAAAAACCGAGTTGAAACTAAGCGTTCTCCGACGACCTAAAACACTCTTCAGCCGCTTTGTTTCCTCCCGAAAACCTAGCAAAGACCCTAATTCTTTCCTGATTAAACCGAGTTCGAAACCCTTCTTTAATAATCCCTCAAGAAACCCTAAAACTCTTTCTATCTTAGGATAGGCCGAGTTGAGAATCAACAATTCTCGTTGCAAAGTTTTTGATGAGTCTATTGGAGAGACTACTAAACCAGATATGCAATCCAAGTTTTGAATGATTGAAGAGTTGTCAAGAGTCTTAAGACATTTTCTATTATATGACTGGGTCCACGGTATTGCTCTATCACAAGACAAGTTTCAACTCATCTTCTAAAGAGAAGATTTACAAACAGTTCTTAATTATCCATCTTGGCCATTTAACCAATGGACCATACTTTTAGAACAATTAACAAGCCAATAACACTCGTTTTATTGATTTATGAAATGATTTACAAACCCAAGACTATTTTTTCTTGAGCTCATGTTGATCACGGAGAACACACTCTCTTGATCCAACCAATTCGACTCAAAAATTTTCAAAACTGACTCAATAAATAAACCTGCAAATTATATACAGACTCAGTTTGACTATTTGACTCAAAGAAACTCAGATATTAAATCGTCACCATTAATCTTGCCAAGTCAGCTTCTTAATGTTCAGTTGCCAACTCATTTTCAAAACTCTTTTTGCCTCACTTTCTCTTAGGCGATTACTCTGTTCTTTTGCTGAAGTATGACATGTATAGCTTATCAATACACCTCTCCGTAAGACTGAGCTTGTCCTCAAACTCAAACGATGGAAATTCATTAGCCAAATCCTTCACACACACCCAAGATTGATCATGTAAGGGTATGCCTTTCCACTGTATCAGAATTTCTAGTTATCCTTCCTTATTATAACGAGTAGATATATATTCTCTGGTTTGATCACCAACTCGTCATTGGTGGAGAATGCTTTTGGTAGAGGGTTTACTATGTGATCTTATCCCAACACTTGTTTCATTGGTATATATGAAATAAAAGATGGATCTTACCAGTTTCATGCAGATTAAGATGGTATGCAAAAGATCCAATTAGTTCCAGCACCTCAAATGGACCATATACTCTTGCGGACAGCTTATGCCAAAACCGTTTTGTTACTGAATTTTGTCTGTATGGTCTTAGCTTCAAGAAGACTTATGATCCCACTTAAAACTCCAAATTGCGTCTGTGCTGCCGGTATCGACCATGATTCTTGACAGCTCGAATCCAACTACGTCGAGCTGGATTATGAGAGTGTCATCAGGCGGTTTGTCCAGGCTTAGCGTTTTGCTTTCCCAAAATGAGATTTTGTGGTTGGGTCCTTCTAGTTGGCTCTCATTCCTACATTCTTTGAAGACTTTTCGCTTGAATGTGTTAATTGAGTTTACCGATTTGCGGCAAAGTTTGGAATCTCCCCGTGGGAAGTGCGAGATGAGCTGGAGTCGAAGATGTAGCTCATCCTCGTGCGCTTTAAAGGTGTGGGAGGGGAGGAAACCAAATATTTGGTGGTACCACCACAGAGGGTGAGGTTCTGAAAGTTGAGCTCGATACATTTTGGCTTCTAGGGACCTGGTGGTGGAGACTCAATGGTCTCCTCCTCGGTATTTCGGTTTCTCTTATTGGTGGTAGCTTTACTTATATCAGGCTTAGGTGGGAGCTCGTCTTCCTCGGGAGTTGGTTCTTCTGAAGTTTTGGTTTTAGCTTTTCCAGATCTGACATGAGCTTTACTTCGACATTCCTCGGTGGAATATCCTTTTTATTATGATGTTTACATATTTTTTTCCTCAAAGGGTTGTTTTTGGGTTTGGTCAACCCTCGATGCCGAAGCTCTATTGGCCTTGAACTTAGTCCTTTGGATTGTTTCTGAAATTTCTATTTGAGTTGTTCGCAGGTGCCCTGGATTTTGTTTGGCTTTATGCAATGACTTTTATCTCTACTTCATGAAACGCAAAAGCTGACGCTCGATAATCTGACTACGAGCTCCTCACGGAACCTAGAAGTGCACCAAATTCTGTTTTTGAGTGCTCTGAGTGCCACAACCTTGTTTGGGTTCCCTATTTTGTCTTATCTCCTTGAACCTATCAATATAGTTTCAAAAGGATTTGTTGGTCTATGCGAGAACGCCCAAAGGTCGGCCTCAGAAGCTTGCTCTTGTATGTACACAGAGTACTGCTTCAGAAAGGCTGAAGCGAGCTGGTTAAATTTGTATGTGGAATTTTCTTACAGAGATGTGAATCGTTCTGGGGCAGGTCCGACGAGATTTTCAGCAAATAAATGGCAGTATCCTGCCTCTTTCTCGTAATCATTTAGGTGCACACGAACTATTGCCAGTTTAAGCGATCTGATATGAGTTCGGGGGTCACCTTTCGCAGGATATTATAGAAATTGGATTGTAGACGCATATGGGATGCGGACATTAGTGATCCTGTCCGTGAAGGGAGTTCGTCGAGTTTCCTCAATTACCCTATTAATATTAAGAGCTGAACATATAGCTGAATGGACTCGATTATTCATTTGTTGGAGCTCAGCATTGGTGTGATCAACGTATCTTTGAAAAAATTCACGGTCGATCATACCTTGTAGGTCGATCGGGTGATTGATCTGCCCATTTGTCTGAAAGTTTCCCAACTGGGGAGGTCAAAAGTTGAATGGGGTTCCATAGCTAATTCTGGCAGCGAGTTCTGGAGTGTGCCTCAAAGTGGAAGCAACATTTCAAAAACTGGGCCACTGGGTTCTGGTTGATCACATCTTGGTAGCACCAGAGGTGGAGAAGGCAAACATGTGATTGGCGAACTGACTTTCTTCTGACATTAGATCTCGTTAGGTTAGATCTCGTTAGGTTTTCAGTCAGCGAAGGTGAGCTCACAAAGGTAGGGAACGGTGGATACCCTCCAGATTGTACTAGGGTAGTGAACTGCCTCGAAGTGTCATGGCTGACGTAGACCTCAAAAAATTTCAAACATGTTCGCGGAGGCAGACTTCCTCTGTTTAGAAGAAGCCTTGAACCGCTAGGAATGTGTGATTGGGAGATCTCAGCGAGTCTGCTTGCTAGATCTCGTTCTTGTTGATCTAGTCGAGCCGTTAGAGCTTCAGGTGACGATTTGTGGTTTCGCGCCTTGTCAACCGGAGTGAAGATCATGCTATGGATCTCGTATATATCGTTAGGGTTAGACCTTGTAGGCCTAGTCACTCGTGGAGACACATGCCTGAGATAGATTTTGGTCGTAGTTCATCCCTGACCAGTCGGGTTTTAATTGGATCTTATCCAGACCTGGCAGTTTGTGCGATACACGTCATAGGTGCTCCCATTAGGGAGACTTTCTCCAGCCGTAGTGTTAGATCGCGGTAGACTCATATCTCCAATAGTGTTTGAGGGCTGGGTTGCATTTCCAGAGCTTGCTGAATCGGTTTCCGAGGGAATATCGACCTGTGGGTCAATTGCTCGGGATCTATTGAGACTTACTGTTTTGAGCCGGATCTCGCGAGTTCTGTTTGTTTAGTACCTATTTTGTTTTTTGAGATCTTTTAACGAACCTTTTTGAATGTGGATACTATGACTTTCGCCACATGCAATGCCAAAATGTGGATCCAAAAATCAACACTAGGAATTTATGATTTGGAATGGGGAAATGTTGATGGGCTAGCACTTCAAAAGTCACACAATGCTTAAAAAAACTATCTAAAAGTATTATAGATTTCGTAGTTATCTTGTACTAAAAAAAGATTACAAAATGGTCTCAAATGAGAGTTTACAGTGAGTTCGTAGAACTGTTTTATATATGAAAGCAGTGACGGATCTGGAAAATATTAATACCATGGGCATAATATTATTGATTTTTATTATTTATAAATAATTTATTTTATATACATTCAATATCAATAAATTAATATTTTTTTTTTACTTTGTATAGAAGTTCTGATTACTTTTAAATGCTAAATGATAATAACTATATAAAATTTCATAATATTTATTTATTTTTTAATTATAGCAAATATTACATTAGGAAAGTATATAAGCTGTATACTTTCATATTGTATAACTAATTAATTTTTTTATTTTAAAAATATATATAACAATGGAAAATACTAATTAGAGAATTTGAAAGATATACTTTGAATATGCATAATTTTAAAGGAACAATAAAAAATAAAACACCTTTTAATAAAAAATACTAATAAACCAATAAAAATTAGGACTTCATAATATTTTTTAGAAGGCTAAACCCATAAAAGGAAAATAAATCTAACTAATATGATCTTATAGAAATTAAATTAGAATCGATTGGGAAAGAGTGGAAATATAAACAAAGGAAAAGGAAACTACGATTTAAGGAAAGTTTATGCAGGAAAAAGGGAGGAAAACATGGATATGAGGGCACAAAAGGATTTGAAACAAAATTAGTTGGGGGCAAAAGAAGCTTTTAAACCATCTAAGCTATAAAACATATGTTTCAACCAACCAAAACTAAAAATATTACAAAATTTACTGGGGGAAGTTGACCCCCTTCTCAATAACCTAGCTTTGCTTTTGTATGAAAGTATGTGAAAAAGGTCTTTAAACTAAAGTCGTCGATTTTTTATAGTCTTTTCGTCGAGCTTTTCATATCGTGTATCTCGTAGAGCGCCTGTTGGAGCGACTTCCGTGATCTTTGGTCAGTTTAGCTGATCTCGGAGTGAACAATTTGACTGAATCAGCTTGTCCGTTGACTTTAATATTGAAAATGTTCTCTCCAAAACGCAGTCGTTTTCCAATTGATAAAGCAGAGATCGGATGGGCTTTTTCTCGGGCCAGAACAATGTCTATAAGTTAGCATGTTTAAGTGATGGGTCTTATAGGGTCAAATTCAAGGGATGGATTTTGGTATCAACAAAGGCTGGCTAGCCGGCATGTGATAGATCTTTAGATCATGGGTGGTTTTACCGTGTGTGGATGTGTGATATTGGGCCTCTTGCTTGTTGTTCGAGTACAATAGGTACTAGGTTTACTACTTTTTAATGTTAAGATTTAGCAAGTTGTGAATTGCGTCTCGTTTATGATGAATGTGTGAGTTTATGAGGCTCATTCTCACTGGGTAATAAATATTATTCCCTCCTCTTCCCTCCATTTTTATGCTAATAAAAAAAAGTGTTGGTTCATGTCTAGTTGGTGTGGTTTTATGAGCATCCTTGGTTCGGGCCATTGCGACGAACAGTTCAGCCCACACGGCTGAGACTAGCGATCTAACATCTTCTTAGAGAGAGTATTGTTTACTGTAGGTCGGAGAGCAATAGACCTAAGAGAGCTTACATACGCTTCTTTATTCTTGCTTAAATTAGAAATCTTAGATGACAAGTTAAATATAGACTTAATTATAAGTTGTGTAAAATCAATTAAAAGAGTTGTATCTTTTGTAAAGATTCTAATTCAAGAAAAAATTCTTGCCTCGAATTGTTTTTGAAATATATGTGTTGAATTTATCTGCTTTTTATAAAATGTTGGATTCCTTTTTTTAGTACTGTAGAACTTTTGGGCTTTAGGTCAATAATTTTTCACGAGTCCGAAATCAACCTTTAGATAATCCGATTACTTTATGTATTAAAGAGAGTTTAAACCAGAGACACAAAGGTACCAGCCTTATTGATTATCATTAGACCACCACAAATTTGGTCAAAAATGTAGGAATCTTTTAAACTAATACACAAGGTTCATTGACGAATCCATTCATTGAGGGTAAAAAGGTGATTTTGGCGATTATTGGGCGATTAGGGTTTCGTCTCCTTCAGGCTTTCTTCGCAGCCGCCGGCAAGATTTTCCGGTGGTCGCGATGAATTCTCAGGAACCTCTCTCCAATCCGGTGGATCATACGTCGGATTCTTGGGCGAATGTGGTAAAGAAGAAGCAAAGTTTAAAACGAAATGAGTTGGACATCTCGGAATCAGAAGGTTTCAAAACTGTGGAAATCCCAACAGAAGTAATGGAGAACGCCTCTCCTCTATGGGAGGACTTTGTGATTGAAATATTTTTATCTACAGCTCCACATGTGGCGAAAGTTCATACGATCGTCAACAAAATTTGGACGTTGGGAGATAAATCCCAGAAGATAGATGCCTATGAAGTTAATTCCATGACAATGAAGTTTCGCATAACTAATCAAACAACTCGAGCTAGGGTTCTGCGACGAGGTATGTGGAATATGGCTGGCGTCCCTATGGTTGTATCGAAATGGGATCCAATATAGGAGAAGACTAACCAAGATGTAGCAGCGGTACCATTGTGGGTTCATTTGCATCATGTACCTTTGAATATGTTTTGTTGGGAAGGGCTCAGTTTCATTGCGAGTGCTGGTGGTAGACCTGATCGTCTTCACCCTGAAACAGAAGCATGCGCAAAATTAGATGTTGCAAAGGTGTTTGTGTATGCAGATCTATCAAAGGACTTACCGGACAAGATTTTCTTTACTGAAAACGGGAAACATTTTACAGCTGAGTTCAATTACCCATGGTTACCCTAAAAATGCACAACTTGTGGGAAATGGGGACACGTTGATGCTGTTTGCATTGTAAATCAGAGGAGGAACAGCCAACCTAAGGAATCAGCAGAGTACGTGGAAACTATAAAAGAGGCAGAGGTAAAGGTAACAGCTGAGAAAGTCTTGACTGGTACTGAAGAAATCGGGGATACTGAGGAAGTGTTGGTTCAGTCTGAACCTGCAGGGGTGCAAAAAGCGAGTGAGAAAGAGATAGAAGAATCAGCATTGTTGCTAGAGAACAATAAAGAGTCTCTTGAACAAAACTTGGAAGACGATATTATAGAGGGTCAGCTTGTAGAGGATCTGTTGGATTTTCCATGGTCATCTCCATCGAAGACTGGCAGAAGTCAGACTCGAAGCTCAACTCTGAAATTTGGACAGGTAAAATTTTCATCACCATCTAAATACTCTGCCCTCAGTGATTTGGATGAGAATGGAGAACCTAATCAGGAAAATGAGGAGCTAAAGGAAAATGCAGAGGGTAACACACCTAGCTCGGATCGCATTGACTCCAATGTGATTGCAAAAGAACCTAATTTACTATCAGAAGAAGTAAGCTCGCAGAGACCAAATCTACCCAGGAACTCAAAGATCAATCATAAGTGGCAGATAGTTAAAGAGAAGCCTGACAAAGCAGGTAAGAAGCAAACCAGAAAACCACATTTCCAATGACCGGTTTCTTCTGGAAGATAAGAGGATTTAACAAATCAAATAAGCACTCGGTGTTACAAAATTGGATTAGAAGTAAGTCTCTAAAGTTTGGTTGCATAATCGATACAAGAGTTAAAGCAAGGAAGGCTAGTAAAATAGTTTCAGAAGTTTTCCGGGGTTGGTCATTCATGGAGAATTATGATGAGAGTAGCAAAGGGAGAATCTGAGTTGTATGGGGGCATGAGGTTCGAATAACACCAGTTTATAAGAGTGATCAACTGATCACCGTTTCAGTTCTATTACAAGGCAGTACTAAATAATTTCTCTGCAGCTTTGTTTATGGTGCAAACTTGTTGGAAGAAAGAAGGAGTTTATGGACATTTTTAAAAGCTCATCACAATTCACCAATGTTCAAAGACAAGGCGTTGGCGGTTATGGGAGATTTCAATAAAATTTTGAGCAGAGATGAGCATTCCGGTTCTGATAATGGTTTGATTATGATGGGAGGTATAAGGGATTTTGAGGAGGTGGTCAGACATTGTAGGCTTTCTGATCTGGGGTACAGCGGGCCTCGGCTTACTTGGTGTAATAAAAGAAGTGAGGGTTTGATTTGTAAGAAGCTGGACAGACTGCTAATCAATGACGTCTGGTTGCACCAATACTCGCGATCTTACAGTGTGTTTGAAACTGGAGGATGTTCAGATCATGTGAGATGTCGCTTCTATTTAGATGTTGAAGATAACAGGCGTCGAAGGCAATTTAAATTCACTAACATGGTAGCAACCATGCCGGAATTTCTGCCAATGGTAGACACACACTGGAAAAAATCTCAGCCTTTATTTCACTCGACCACGACACTTTTCAGATTCTCTAAGAAACTCAAATCCCTTAAACCAGAAGTGAGAGCTCTAAGCAAGGAAAAGCTCGGTAATCTTTCTAAGCGAGCTAAGGAAGCTTACCAAGACCTTTGTCAAAAGAAAGAAGCCACACTTAATGACCCAGCTATGGTGAATATAAATGCAGAGACGACAGCATTGCAAAGATGGCAACGCTTAAGCGATATTGAAGAAAGTTTTTTGAAACAGTGCTCCAAACTCCACTGGTTAAAAGTTGGTGACAGGAACAATAAAGCTTTTCATAATGATGCAAAGTTGAGAGTCACCAGGAACGCCATTCGGGAAATCAAGTGCACATCAGGTGAAGTGGTCAATTCATCAGACGATATCAAGTTGAAAGCTGAGAGATTTTTCCAAGAATTCTTAACTCACAAACCGCCAGACTATATGGGTATATCAGTGGAACAGATGCAAGAGATTATGGATTATAGATGCAGTGTTGAGGAACAGGAGGTATTGGCAAAACCGGTTACTGCTGAAGAGATTAAGGAAGTATTGTTCAGGATGCCAGGTAATAAATCACCAGGTCCGGATGGATTTAGTGCTGAGTTCTTCACAACTTCTTGGTCCATTATTGGGAAGGACTTCACCACTGCAATTTAGTCCTTCTTCTTAAAAGGATTCATGCCTAAAGGAATCAACACCCCCATTCTTGCTTTAATACCAAAAAGGATAAGGCGGAGCAAAATGAGAGATTATCGCCCTATTTCATGCTGCAACGTGATGTATAAAGTGATTTCCAAGATCCTCGCAAATAGGGTTAAAGGTATGCTTCCTAAATTTATCTCTTGGAATCTATTTGCCTTTGTCAAAGACAGGTTGCTGGTAGAAAATGTCTTGTTGGCTACAAAATTAGTAAAGGACTAAAACAAAGAACCAGTATCGCCTAGATGTGCAATGCAGATTGATATATCAAAGGCGTTTGATTCCATTCAATGGAAGTTTCTCCTAAACATCCTAAAAGCTCTAAACTTCCCGGAGACCTTTGTTAAGTGGATAAATTTCTGCATCTCTACTGCTTCCTTTTCTGTCCAAGTTAATGGAGAACTGGCGGGTTTCTTCAGAAGTGAAAGAGGTTGACAAGGGTGTGATTTATCTCCATACCTTTTCGTCATCTGTATTAATGTGCTGTCAAAATTTTTGGATAATGCAGCTGTCCAAAGGAAAATGGGATATCATCCAAAGTGTCAGAACATAGGGTTAACACATCTTTGTTTTGCTGATGACCTAATGGTCTTTACGGATGGGTCTAAGAGGTCAGTAGAAGCATTGCTTGGCGTGTTCGATGAGTTTTATAAAATGTCTGGTCTGAGGATCAGTTTAGAGAAATCTAGGCTGTTTATGGCTGGGGTTAGACCAACAAATCAGACTAGAATTATATCGACCTTCCCTTTTGATGTACGCCAACTACCAGTTAGGTATTTAGGGCTCCTTCTACTCACTAAGTGAATGACTGTGAATGACTATTTTCCTTTGATTGAGAAGATCAGGAAGCGTATAAGCTCGTGGACTGGTCGGTTTTTATCTTATGCGGGGAGGTTGCAACTTATTAACTCGGTGATAATGAGTTTGACAAACTTTTGGCTCACAGCTTTTAAGTTGCCAAGTAGCTGCATAAAGGAGATAGAGAGGCTTTGCTCTGCTTTTCTTTGGTCAGGCCCTAATCTGAACACAAGGAAAGGAAAATTCGGATGGAAAGATGTGTGCAACACAAAAGAGGAAGGGGGCTGGGAGTTAGAGCTCTGAAGGAAATCAGCACTGTTATGAGCCTGAAGATGGTATGGAGATTGACATCAGAAAAGGAGTCTCTTTGAGTGAGATGGATTCACACATACCTGATCAGGAAGGGATCCTTTTGGTCCATGGATGGGAAAAATACTCTGGGTCTTGGATATGGCGTAAGATCTTGAAAATCAGGGAAGTTTCAAAGTCTTTTCATAAGATGGAAATCGGGAATGGCTATCAAACATCATTCTTGTACGACTCCTGGAAAAATCTTGGAAGACTGAAAGACATTCTAGGAAACTGAGGGGTTATTGATTTGGGTATTACAGACAGTGCCACAGTTACTGAAGTCAATCGTCATCACAGGTGAAGAAGGCACATAGTTGAGCTGTTGAACAACATTGAGGATGAGATTAATAAGATTGGAACTACTGTGGCGATAGACACGGATGATACACCACTGTGTAAGTGGGGAGATCAGCAGTATAAAAGCTGCTATTCTTCTAACCAAACGTGGGCACAAATTCGTGACTCACATGCTCTTAATCATTGGAGTAAAGGGGTGTGGTTCAAACACAATACACCACGATACTCCTTTCTTCTTTGGATAACAGTTCAAGATAGATTGGCAACAGGGGAAAGGATGAAGTACTGGAATGCCAACATTGATGCGGCTTGTGTTCTGTGTTCCGACCATGAAGAATCACGGAAGCATCTCTTCTTCGAGTACAGGTTTACCGCTCAGATTTGGGATAAACTGGTTCGAGGTCTCATCCCTAACAAGTTTACTACTGAATGGGAAAGGATTGTTCAATTAATCTCTGGCACATGTCTGGATAAAATCACTCTTTTCCTCTTCCGGTACATTCTCCAAATTGCAGTTCATAGCATTTGGAGGGAAATAAATTCTAGGCGCGATGGCAACGACCAACAGACATATGATCAGCTTCTCAGATTTATTGACAAAGTAGTTCGGAACAGAGTTTCTACAATCCGAACAGGAGATCATTCTTTTGGCAAGGCCTTTCAGACCACGACTTAAACACAGTTTTGATATCAGTTTCATTCTTTATTTTGTTTCTTTTGTTCTACAAAACAAATAGGAAATCTTAGAAACCAAAACACTTGATGTACAAAGGTCTTTTGATTGAATAAAATTTTACATTCATTCAAAAAAAAAAAATATTAGAAGAGACCATATTTAGTACACTTCATTGATATTATGTGATCTTATCAGGTTCATTAGGTGACCTTATCATGACCTTATGGTTGTTCATGGTTAATTCAACTCTTGGATGAAATTCATCGACTCATATTTCTCATGCCTTTTAGTTGACAGGTGATGACAGAAATGTTTGGTCTCCACTCTTAAAATCGATGGAGGAACCACAAGTTTCACATTAGGCGATTGTTAGTTGTCACCTCAGTTCACGTTTGTTAGTTGTCACCTCAGTTCTTGAAGGGAAGATATCTATTCACGTAATAAACAGGGAAGATCATTAATTCTCTATTAGGGAAACCTCTGTTTCATCTACCCGCTTTGCGTTGATAACCAGTGGCAGCAATCAACACCTTTGAATCTCATATTTGATGGATATTTGTAGATAAAATATAATTTCTTAGAAAACTTGTATTTGTTATTTGTGGAAGCAGTTGTACGTATTGTTTGATGGCTATTTGATGGAAGTGTTTTTTTTCTCTTGATTAACTTAGGTATCCCGAACCTGTGGAGAACTCAGACTAATTTTTAAGGGAAGGTGTAGTCTATAAATAGATTTTTTTCTGTCTATTTAAATGAGTTGAAAGCAAAGACTAATATCAGGTAGATATTTAAAACAAATGTTTGTTAGTTTCGTATAGTAGGAGAATCAAATTAGAAATGTGGTATCGGTCAAGGCCCGTCTTCTACCATTTGACCGTAAGTGTTCGGACTTGTATGTGTTTCTGAGACACAAGAAGAGAGTTGTAATTCTTGTAACCAACGGATTTGAGGTACCTTTTCCTCATTTACTCATTTATTGTACAGATGTATGAAACGTTGTATAACTTTTTTGTTGGTTTTTAAAAATAATTAGTTGTAAGTCAATCAATCGTAGTTTTGATTGAAGTAACTATCATGGCCTCATGGGATTTGGGAAACAAGGTTCGTGTCTTTCAACAATAACTACAATAAGCCGATATTTTTATTTAGATTTAAAACTTGATATATTTTTCTTAAATAAAATTTTACTATTTTTATCAATTTTATTGTACTAAAAATTCGTTATTTTGGTTTGTTTTTGATTTTAAAATTTTAAATATTATGATTTAGTCTTTTGTATTGATTTTAATTTTTTTTTTTGGATTTCATTGTTTTTTCAATATTTTTGAAATATTCCGAGTTTAGGTTTTAGTCAATTAGATTCGATTTACCATTTTATAATTAATGTTTTAAACTATATATTTGAATCAAAATTATTTTACCAAATTATAAAATAGAATTTTGTTTTTTTTAAACATAGAATTTTGTTTTTTTATTGTATAATTAATCTTGCTAATTGAACTATTCTTTGGGATTATATCAAATAGCCTATTTTATTTAATATTAAATAATAAAACTATGCGCTGGTAATTTTGTTTAACTTAAAACTTTTAGTTTTGATTTCAAAATACATTTGGTTTGGTTTCAATTGTTTTTGTTGTTTTGGATTTCATGTTTTCAAAATATTCTGAATTTAGTCAGTTGAGTTTCATCTAAAATTTTATAACTAAAATTTTAAAATTTTATAACTAAAATTTTAAAATTTATATTTGAATCAAAATTATTACATAATCATAATATATATTTTTATTTAATTTATAACTACTAATGCTAAGGATGAGATTTTTTGTATTTAGTTTTTTCTGAATAATGTGTATTTATAATTTTAAATGTTTAAGAGATGAAACAATTTTATTTTTGTATAAATATATTATTGAGTTTGAATATTTTATGGGGATGATTTTTAAATTTGTTATTGTTTTTACATTTTTTATATAAAGAAATTTTTAGAAGTTAGTATTATTTTTAGGTAGGTAATGGTAATTTATAATATATATTTTATTAATTTATTATATATATTTTTAATATTTTATAATTAATTTTATATTTTTATATATTTATAATTACATATTTATGATATTTGAAATATGACATTACGTCTATTAAACTTGTCTTCTATTAGTTATTTTAAATCTTATTATAATCAAAGTGGGTTGGTTACTCTTTTTAGCATGTTTTCAAATTGTTTAAATATTTTATATATTTTAATTGAACAAACTGTAAAAATCCGTAATTGTAAAAATATCAAATTATCTCAATATATGTTTGCATAATATATATAGACGTATTTTAATTTTTTAATTTTATCTAGCTAAACATATAAAACTAATTTTAATTTTTAATTTTTCAAAGTTAAAATTTTATATTTTATAAATTATAAACTTATTAATCTTATATTTAAAATTTTTTATCATGTTTTTATTTTATTCAAAAATATATTTATTTATGTTACTTTATGGGTATGTTTATCAAAATTTGATTTTATGATTTATAAAGATAATTGATGTATTAATTATTTAATTATATTTATTATTTAATTTAATTTTTTCATTATATATATATATATATATATATTAGGGAAACGAGACCCATTATTTAAGATGTTTTGGATATATGTTTAATAATTATATTGTTTGAAATTATCTTTAGTTGAAATAATGTTATATTTTATAATTACTATTAATTAAATTTAATCTAATCATTTATATTCAATGCCATTTTATGTAAGAAAATATATGACTAATATTACTTAGACAATGGTCATCTATTTTTATAGATTGGATTTTCATTATATTTGGTAACAGTAGAAGTCTTAAATGGAAAGAGTACTTTGTTTTTCACAAGATTCATAGATTTGTTATTTTTTGCTAGAAGATTTTTCATTTTATACCAAAGAACGAATACATTGTTCGAATACATAAACAAATTACTGAAGTCGGCTATCTAAAAGTGATACCTGAGCCAAAACCCAAAAGAGTGAGGCGATTCATATATTAGTCCATGATCTAATATTTTTCAGCTATAAATAAAATAGTTTTACAAAAATGTTCAAAGCTAGTGAATGAGTTCATCTTTGCACAAAATAGAGATTAAGTTTAAATAGTCGACAACAAGTAATAATAAAGTTATATTATGTGACTAAAATTAAATTTGTGATCAGGGGTGACTCTCTCTCTCTCTATATATATATCTTAGAGGGAGAGAGAATTTCGGATTGCTTCGTAATATATTCTTTTGTATATTCTCTCTACTTTATATTTTTTTTTCTTTTTTGGTTATGTTTCTGTTAAAACTTTTTTGTTTTCTAGTTCTTTCGGATTAGATTTCATCTCCGCCATAGTTTTTTTTTGTTATCACCAGTGTTGGAGGTGGGTTTAGCATCCCTCTTTAACCCGGTCCAACAACTTAACGGCCCATCGAAGATCGAATTCATTAGAAGAGAAATCAGCCCAACTCGGTGTAGCCCGGGGACGACGCCTAGGCCGATCTGCAACAAATAAGGAAAATATGTTAATGGAAAATTACCACATTTACAAAATGGAAGAAGGTAAACTCAAATTTCTGAAATGAAAAGAAAATCCGTTGTTCAGATTTTACTTTATCATATCAGAGAAAATCTAGAGAATAAACCCTAATTCTCATTACACTACAAGAAAACTGCCTCATAGCCACTGAATTTTTTGTGGCTATCGGGCTTATTTCGTGGCTGTTTTCGGTTTAGCCACAGATAGCCGCGAAAAAATTTCATGGCTATGGGCTCGTGGCTATCG
Organism: Orychophragmus violaceus; assembly: GCA_030180135.1. NCBI lineage: Eukaryota > Viridiplantae > Streptophyta > Magnoliopsida > Brassicales > Brassicaceae > Orychophragmus > Orychophragmus violaceus. Next base: position 22,458,694 of record CM058235.1, read on the forward strand.
GCCATTCGTGGCCACGCTTCCACGGGTAGCCACGAACACGTTCATGGCTATATAGCCACGAATATCCACGAAAACTGTCGTGACTAATATAGTCACGAATGGCTGCGAATAATATTGTGGCTATAGCCACGGATTTTCTACGTAAATTTCGTGGCCTTAGCCACAAATAGCCACGAAATTTTCCGTGGCTTTTAAAAAATATATATATATATAAATACAAAAATAAAAGTTATTAATTTTCTTTTATAAATAAAATACAAAAATACAATATATATATGTATGTATATTCATGTATGAATCACCGGCGGCCTCTGTCTCCGTAACCACCACCAACACCTTCTCCTTTTACAGACCGCCACCACCACCACCTTCTCCTTCTACAGACCGCCACCACCATAGTCAAACCACCACCACCTTCTCCTTTTACAGACCGCCACCACCTTCTGCCGACCTGCCTCCGCCGAGTCGCCGGGCTCTGCTTATGCCGATGTGAAGCGCCTCCTCCGCCATGCCGTACCTCATAAACCCGTGCTTACGGAGATCTGAAACAGAGACCAACAAAAATCGGATAAATAAAGAGATGATTACGAATCGATGTGCTTACCTTTGAGTTGTTTCTGAAGGAGAAGGCCATGGATGATGACGAATCGAGCTTGAAACTTAATGGATTTGGGAGAGAGATGAGAAACAAATCGCAAATGGGTTACGACTCTGTGGGCGAGTGTTGGGAGAAGAAGGTGAGAGGGTAACACATTGTTTTTAATTAGGTTATAAGAAATCAAAGGTTGAGGTTGAAAGTTAGAAGGAGATCTAACGGTCCAGGATGTGATCCGAGTGACAGTAGTATTAGCCAATAAGATTTTAGATCAGACTCAGATTTTTTTTTGTAAACGAATCAGATCTAACGGTCGTGATTTGAGTAGAGAAATAGATCTAACGGTTCTCATTGCGATCCGCGTGATGAGTTATTAACCAATCAAATTGTTTTGCGGTTTAATTAATATATAATACTTAAATATGATATTAAAATAATAAAATAGTTAAAATTAATTTATAAACATATTGAATTTTAAAAATATAAAAGTTTAAATTTTTTTAAAGTGTAAAATTTTTAAAAAGGAATTATAATAGTAAAATGAGTATATATATATATAAATGATTTAAATTTTCAATTTTAAAATTGTTTTAAATGATTTTTGCTTTATTTTAAAAGTTTCAAATTTTATTTCTATGTATATAAAATAATAAAATTATTGTTTAAAATTTTTTAATTTATTATTGGTATTAAAATTAGTAATTTTTTATAAAAAACATAAGTAAATATTTCTAATTAATTATATGTAAAATATATATGTGTAAATGATTGAAATATTAGTTTTATGTCTATGTAATTAATGGTTATATTTAAAATTTATAATTTATGATTAAAAGTTTAAAGTTTAGAGTATGTTAATGGTTTAGGGTATAGGGTTTGAAGGATTATGATTAAGATTTTAAGATAAGTGTTAGAAAATAGTAGATTTTGAAAATAAAAACTTTTTGTAAGAATTGAATTTTTAGTTATGGATTATTATAGGAATTAGAGTTTTGTTAGTTAGATATTGGTTATAATTTAGGGTTTTAGGTTTGTTTAGGATTTTAGGTTTGTTTAGGGTTTAGGGGTTGTTTAGGGTTTAGAGTTATGAATTTTGTAGGTATTGAATTTTTAGTTATGGATATATTATAGGAATTAGAGTTTTGTTAGTTAGAGTTTTGTTTGTAATTTTGGGTTTTAAAGTTTGTGTAGAATTTAAGGTATATAGTTTGAAGGGTTATATTTATGATATGAATATTGTGGTATTTAATTTGAAAATAATATTTTTATTTATATAAAATTAATGATTTGTATTTTGATTTTACAGTTTATGATTAAGAGTTTAAAGTTTAGAGTTTGGGGTTTTAGGGTATATTTAGGGTTTAGGGTATTGAATAGCCACGAATAAAATCGTGGCTATCCGTGGCTATTTCGCAATTCGTGGCTAAATTAGCCACTGATAGCCACGGAAATGTTCGTGGCTAAGATAGCCACGAATAATGTCGTAGCAATTCGTGGCTAAACCCTTCCACGACTAGGTCGTGGCTATTCGTGGCTAATTATCCACGGATAGCCACGAAAAGATATTCGCTGCTAAATAGCCACGGATAGTCGTGGCTGAAAAAAATAGCCACGACCAATCCGTGGCTTGGTCGTGGCTATTTCCAGTTTTTCTTGTAGTGTTATATAAATATCCTTCTTCTGCGCGGAAAAATACTAACTGACTCATTGTAACAAAACCCTAAGCAAAGAGATCAAATCGATTTCGAGCTTAAGATCAATAAAGACTAGATTTTTTGGTCTTTTCGTTGTTGCCTTTTAGTCCTTAGATTCAACTAGTCAAGTCCCTAAATTAAAGATCATTTTACTGAATTGATCATTGTGGTTCTCTGAATCAACAATTGGCGCCGTCTATGGGGACTTGAATACATTCGTACGATCAAAGGAAAATGGGCAATGATAGAAACACCACTCTCATCGCAAGAGGCATGAGGAGTAATCATCGTCGGCGACATCACCAACACCAAAATGCAGTGGGAGGAGAACATACCCAATTCAACCCGTCCCAGCAAGGTGATGAAGCTCGCGATAATTCAACGACTTAAGGATCGCAGGACAACGCGATACCCGCGGGACACCTAAACGCCCCAATCGCACCCGCTGCAGGAACAACTCAGGCGACAACTGGCGTAACTACGACTACCACTAGGCGCACAAGGGGTGCAGTAGAACCGGCGAGAGCAGGGCGTGCAGCAAACACTCCAGTGCTGACCGCCAGAACCGGGAACCAGAGCACGACAGAGATGCTCCAGATACTCATGAACCGAATATACATGATGGACAAAGCGGCAAACGAGCGAATAACCATGCTTGCAACTCAGCAAGCCTTGCTCCAAGACAACTTGCTTGGGCGTCAAAGCGCACCTACAATGGTGTAGACCCCTTGAGAAAATACCACCCACTAACATGAGTCTCTTTCCTGAAGTATCTCATATGACCACAGGCTCGACAATCAACATAACAGGTGTCACATCCGCTCCGGTCAATCTATCATCAACACCAAACGATTAGATCACGGCCACACTGAGTCAAATTTAGGAGCTCAACTTTAAGGTCCATCGAATAGCTAGCTCGGCACCAGAGCTTGATCGTGTGTTGGAACAGGCTCGGCAGACATCTTTTCACACAACAAATCATGAACGCGAGAATCCCGCATGTCGAAAAAGTCAAGTTTCTGACCTAGGAAGGAAAAACCGACCCTAGTCAATTTATGATGGCGTTTATGATTACGATGGGACGGAATCGATTCACGAACGAAGAAAGAGACCCCAAATACTGCAAACACTTCGTAGATAACCTTAGAGGGATGGCCCTTACCTAGTTCTCGCGACTCAAAATGGGATCGATCGATAGCTTTCACCAGCTCTCAAAAACGTTCTTGAAGCACTACTCTGTATACATAACTCCTGGATCGTCGGATGCTGACCTGTGGGATCTCAAGGAAAAGCAGATGAACCCCTACGGGAGTTTATTGATCGATTTAAGTAAATGGTATCCATAATAACAATGGATGATAGCGCGGCTTGAGGAGCACTTCAGAAGGGTTTATGGTATAACTCGGACTTCAGAAAGGATATGAAGCTTAACAAGCCGACATCCTTAGAAGACGTGTTGCTTAGAGTAGTGTCACTCATAGAGTTGGAAGAGGAACACACCATACTATCCAAAAAGCACTCCAGCACAACTAAGAATGCCTCGACAGTGAAAGAAAAATCGAAACATGATAACCAAGATGATAATCAGAGTAAATCCTCTTCCGCCTTTTACATCGGCAACACATTGCAGGGATGTAACAAGTATGTTCACAACCAGCCGCGACCTGAAGAGGGCAACGACGATCCGCCGTACTGTGAATATCACAAGAAGTACTCCCATGACACCGCATCGTGCCAAAACTTGGCCGACTAGTTACTGGATCAATACCACAAAGGAAAGATAGTCAACCCCGAGCGAGAAGGCCGACGCTACAAAAATAACAATAACGGGAAAGACGCCAGTGGGCAAGGAGACCAAAGGGAAGCTCTAAACCAGGAAAAAACCAGAGGAACATTCCCCAGAAACGGAGCCTAATAGGTGTCCTCGGGACGAAGATAATGAGGGTAAAGCAGCCCTGCAACGTAGCCGGAGAATCAACATGATAATGGGCGGTCTGCAGCTGTGTTTGGACTCGATGTAATCGATAAAGGAGTACGGCCGAAAGGCCACGGTATCCAAGTACAATCCTCTTCCCATCGAAGAAGGAATACCTCTTTCGTTCACCGAAGCTGGCGCACTCAGAGTAGAAGTTCCGCACAACGACCCTCTGGTAGTCGATATCCTAATCGGAGACTGCGAGATCTCCCTTGTCCTGAACGATACAGGAAGCTCGGTCGACGTAATTTTCAAGGTAGCCCTAGAAAAGGCGGAATTCAAAAACCTGCAGGTCAAGCCAAAGGTGCAACCACTTACTAGATTCGACGGTGATCAGACCATGACGATCGGCATAGTTAAGCTCCCAATCTACGTCGGCAAAATGGCAACTATGATGAAGTTCTTCATCCTCATGAGGCTAGCTATCTATAATGTCATTCTGGAACGCCTTGGTTGCACGCCATGAAGGCAGTTGCCTCGACATACCATCAATGCGTGTAATTCCCAACTCCAAAAGGAGTACATACACTCAAAGGGAATCAGACCACTTCGAGGCTATGTTTCGTCAGTGAACGGAAACTCCGTCACCCCTCTGAGCCGAAAGGGAAAAAGAAGATCGTACCAGGACCGCCCGCTGCAGAAATCTCCCGAGGAAAGCAGAAGCACAGTCAAAACGAATGAACCTTGGCAGGATCAGACCTAGTCTCGATAACGCCGCAGCATCATGGCCGAGCTCTATTTTTATGATTCCCGCCAAAAATAAAAGACTATTACCGTATGTAGTATGAACTACGAACGTATTGGTCCTCGTTTCCAAGGTATGTAGGCAACTCTTCTCAGAGTGTAGCCGTATATCAATAAAAACAGACTTTTGTTTTTAAAACTTTTATCTTAAACAACGTCAGCACTCTGGCCAGGTGCTCAACTCAATCAAATCCGCACATCAATGTGCAAGAATATTCACTTTTACCATACGATGAGGATTCCAATATAAAACGTATCAGCACAAGGAAAAAGTTGGAAATTATCCTCGCTCCCTAACTCAGATGGACTACATAAGCCGACATGTCTCACATAGCCGATTCTGAGTTATAAATATAAAAACTGATTCCGAGTCTCGCTCGACGAATCAAAACCGAGTCTTCAATCGCGTAATAAAAACCAAATCCTTTTTAGGTACAATTAAGGGTTGCGCTATTGCCGAGCAAATACTCGCAAGGCCGAGCTCTAAATTAAATTTCATAAGCAAAGGTTAAATTCTTTTCGTTAAACCTTTCGAAGGATTTCAAAATAGAAAAACTGACAACCGACATATTCAACAAACTAGGCCTTCGCTAAAAGACGAGTTCTGACTCAAAGAAAAACCGAGTATTCGCTCGAAAAGCAGATCTAAGACTTTCTCGCAACAAAATGCGACGAGCTCGCCTCCACTCATAAGAGATCCTGAAGTCTTCACACGGAGTATCCACGGAACATTCGTTCACAATTTCAGTTGGTTCTCTCTAAAAAGCACTATTCGCCGAACTAATACAACTAGTTCCAAAGCTTATCAATTTTGAGAATAAATTTCAGTCTAAGACAAAGTACTTTCTGCCTTCATATGATTGAAATACAACTAAGGAACATTGCAAAGGAGATTCCATAAAACTAAAGCTAAGAACATTCCAATTTTAAAAGGGGGACCTCGTCACCCCAAATCAGTTCTACAAAAAGGGAAGATTTCACTACCCCAAAGAAAAGTCTTACAAACAAAAAAAAAGAGAGAAAAAGGCCTAAGCCGTGGGAGGAAGATCTCGAGCTGGTTCAGTCGAAAGAGTTTCTGAGGTCGAAGATGGCACTACCGCATGCAACGACGAAGTAGTTCCGTCGCAGGTTGAGCATCTTCAGGACTCTTCAATGTTTTAACCACATTCTTCGACATCGCATAAACATTGGTGTTGAACTCGTCAAATTCGACGACACCATCATTTTGCGGAAAAAAATATTGGGGTTGAAAGGGAAGAGGGAAAAGAGGATTAAGATTGCGCACTATGCTCGGGACATGCAAGATCACAAAGAAGTCATCGTTGATCTCCAGAGTGTTGATGTGATCGATCGCCTCATCCCACTCCTTCTTTTTCTCCTCGGGCTCAGCAAAGGCAATGTTGGAAATAAGCACCCCCTTTTTGTCCTGGAACACCTTAAGGTAGTTCAAGGTCCTGGAATACTGGCTCAGCCGCATATAAGCATCGCTTTGAGCATCCTTCGCGGCAACCGCCTCCTTCAGCTCGTGTAAGCGATACTCATACTTAGCCGACAAAATACGACAAGCATTAAAAGTCTCGCAGAGCATCTATGAGAAAATGTTCCGCTCATCCCTTAAGTTCTCAAAGTGCTTCTTCTTCTCATGTGCTAGCTCGGCGGTCAACTTATTGTTGCCTTCTTTGAGCTCCTTGTTACTAGTCTCGCACAGCTCAACCTTCCCGGTGAGCAAAGAAATCTGACTCTTGAGGTTCGCCTCGCTCACCTGAGAGATCTCGAATGAAAGGCGGAATGTTTCCTATTCCTTTGTCTTTTTAACGAGATCTTCCTTGATCTCGGCACCTTGGTTCAATAATTGCCGATTCATATCAAAGATTTATGAATTCATCAAGGAGGTCGCATGCATAAGAGCAGTTGTTAGAACAAGTGCAAAGATACCAAAATAAAAGGAGAAGAAAAAACACCCACATTGACGAGATACTGAGAAATGTTGCATTACACGTCCGGCTTGTAAAGCTGGTTCACTGGACAATACAAGGTGACGTCGAACGAGATATTCCGGATCAGCTCCCCGCAGTAAAATTCATTTGTGGTCTCATCAGGCGAGGTCGATGTCCCGAAATGCCCCATAGTTGGAACCTTTTGAGCAGCAGAAGGGGGTAAAACGCCCTTATCGGTTGAAGGAGTTTTTTCAACCGGACCCAAGGACTTTGCAGTCTTTCGAATCAGTTGAGAAGAAGGACCCTCCAACTCATCCTCGACGAATGTAGTCCCACTTCTCTTCTTCGAAGCATCTTTGCCATCGTCCGCCCTCTCCGATCTAAGCTCAGAAAAAAGGAATTCTTATTGATAGGAACAAAAGGAAAACGCTTCAAAAACCAACAAAAGCAAGGCCGAATCACTGGTTTTTCTTTTTTTAGCGTCTTCGGGTTCAGGCCAAGTCTGATGACCGAGCTCAGAAAACTTGTTGCCGACATCGTTCAAGTATTCCTGATTGAGTCGCTTCGGATTAAGACGAGCTGAAACAAAATAAGAACATAAGTTAGGCTCATAGACAATAAAAGTACTAATGGTTAACCGACTGGTCAACTACCAACAGAAAGATTCTATGTGCTGACAACCGGGGCTGTTAGATCAGGAAACGAGAACTTGTCAATTTTGGCAAAGAAATACTTCTTCTGCCAACTGTGAGTTTTGCTGGATTTAACACCAGCTCGCAGCTTGTACCTCAGCCGTAAATTAACCTAAATCCACTCTGGCTTCGTCTTGACGATGTTCAGTTGGCCGAAGCATTCGAACAGGTCAACCGTCAATGAAACACCAGGATATGTGTCAAGATCCAGAAGGCTAGTTATGTTTATTATGTTGGCGAGGCTAAGCTGAGTGAAAGCAATTTTGAACCTCGCACAAAATCAACTAACACCTTTGGCAACGAAAGCCGAAGGTTGGCAGAATGAAATAACGATTTGTAAAGACATGTAAAGTTTGGAGAAGCATCCCAAGGTCACTGCGAGGAAGAGGGTAACAGGAATTCTACGCCCTCACACCCAGAAAGAGTTTTCAGAGAAGCCAATGAATCTTTGTTAGAGAAGGTCGGCCAAACGCCGAAGTCGTTGTCAGAAACTTGTTGAGAAGCTTTCTTCTTCTCTTTTCCTTTATGCGTGTTCTTCTTGTTACCTCGGCCGCGAGATGCCGCCCTTAAGGCGAGAGGAACATGCTCGTCGGAAAGATCGACAGCATCATCACGAAGAGACTAAGCTTGCCCCCGAGATAATTCTTGTGCAGAACTAATAGAGTCCAAGCTACGAGATGAAGAAGAGGAAGGAGCGCTATCTCCTTCAAATATGAGAGCACTTATAGAACTAGTGAACTCTTCACTAGATTCGGCACGAATACACATATCGGCAGGAAGGTAAGCGAAAATAAAAAGACAAAGGAAGGACGAAAAAGATAAAAGAAGGAGAGGTTAGAAGAGGAAGTACCTGAAATTTACTTTTGGTAGCGAATTGTGAAAAGTGCGGAGTGAAGGCAGTATTTATAGAAGCGAAGAGGTGGGAGTCTTCCAAGGGATGCAACACTGTCTCTCAACGGATGCGACTATACGACTTCCCATCACATGTGTCCTAGTGCCATTGGCTGTAGAAGGAAGCGTGTTGAGCACACAGAAATGTCGATAGCCACGTGGAGGGAAAAACCGACGATTCGAATAACAGATCTCAACTCGGGACGATTCAACTGATTGGGCCGGACCACGATTAGATTCGCCAACCTATGTTCCGCTCAGTGCGCAGAACTGAGGGGCTTATTGTTGGAGGGGGATTTAGCACCCATCTGCATAGCCCAACAGCTGAACGGCCCATCGAAGATCGAGTTCATTAGAAGATAAGTCGGTCCAACTCGGTGTAGCCCGGCGACGACGCCTCGGCCGATCTGCATCAAATAAGAGAAATATGTTAATGGCAAATTAACATATTTACATAATTGAAGAAGATAAAAACAATCTCCGAAATGGAATGAAAATCTATGTTGTTCAAATTTTACTTTATCGTATCAGAGAGAATCTTGGAAATAAACTTTATATAAATATATTTCCCCTACGCAGGAAAAGACTAAGTGATTCATTGTAACAAAAAAACCCTAAGCAAAGAGATCAAATCGATTTCGAATTTAAGATCAATAAAGACTAGATTTTCGGTCTTTTCGTTATTGTCTTTTAATCCCTAGAATCGAACTATTCAAGTCCCTAAATTAAAATCAATTTATTGAATTGATCATTAGTTCTCTGAATCAACAACCAATTGATTTCTCTTCCATCTCCGGTTGATTTCTATTATCCTTCACTATTGTCCTCTAATAAGTTGGAGTAATTCTTCTCGCTTCCACATGCTTTCGAGGAGTAACAGTTACGGTGGACTATGGTCAAACTAGTATATTGAGTATATTGAATGACGAAAAGCTTTTTTTACAGCATCTGCATGAGTGGATTTCTCAAAATGAGTCTCTCAACTCAAAATTATTAATATTTTAACAGAAATTAGTATATAATTAATTTTTAATTATAAAAGCAAAATTCAACTATATATATTAAAACATGTGTTGTGGGAGTCTCTCATGAATTTCTCAAAGAGAAACTCATTTCATTCTCTTTTATATTTTTTATTATTTTCAAAAAAAAAAGTTTTGAAAAATATATTGAGAACCTTTCAATGGAGATGCTTTTAGAGTTGGTGGTTCATGGAGAGGTTAAAAGAAGTTTTTCTTCGCACTTGCGACCGTGGTCCGATGAATCTTAATGGGAATGGTAGATTGGCAAATGGGTCCTTTCAGAGTGCGTAAGGATTAGTTTCGTGCGTTTTCGTCGATTTTTCTTCGGCAGTTATATGCATGTCAGCAGGAGCTATTAGTGGACACATGAATTTTTTATTTGTTTATGGCAGGAGAAGCCACATGTTTGTTCTGTAAAATTATCTTGGACACTTTGGATCCGGTTAAATCTTTGGATTTTGGGCCCTTTTTAATAAAATGAAATATCGTAACAAAAAGGGAGCAATGTGCGCAAATGTAGGACCAAAATTTAAGTTCTTAATGCTAAGGGCCATTTTTATAAGAAAACATTACAGTATCTTAGAAATGTTACCCAAGCCGTTGTAAAAGAAAGCAAAAATTTAGGTTTATATATTGAAGAAAACCATGTGGTTAAGTGGTAAAAAGACAGACTTGAAACACTAATACATTTTAAATTTGATCAACCTGTTATTCGAAACTAAAAATTCATTTTTCAGACATCCACATAGATATGACTTTTTGCTTTGACTTATTTGAATATGTGGAAAAAAGATCTAAAAATACATATTTTTCCAAAAATTAGTCTCCGTCCGTTTTTCTGAGTTCTGAAATATAAAAAACCTTGGTTGTTAAAAAATAGTTGTTCGATAAAAGAACATTGAATAAGAAAGTCATGGTTGACAAAAAAAAATAATAATAAGAAAGCCATGTGACTTACTAAAAACGAATAAAGATGGGACCCTAAACAATTATTTTTAGCCCATCTCTTCACTGTTGCTTTTAAAACTTTTGTAGGGGCCTTTTTTGTCATGTAGCACAAGGCCAATTGCTACTTTGAGCCCCCTGTTTGTGAGAGAAACTAGTTCCACGTACGTGAATAGTTGTGTAGGGACAAGAGAATGCTTATCTATTTTTGTTTATATTCGTTAAAAATGCTTACTATATCGGGTTATGGACGAGAATTCTAACTTTAACCGTATATTCATTCATGCTCATATTATTGTTGGATATGGGTTTAGCACCCATCGAAAGCTCATTGGAAATCTTGTCTAAATCAATTATACTCAATGTCGGTCCAAGAAGATAAGTCCGCTAAGGAGTCAACGGCCCAAAGAGAAGTCAGCATCCTAGCGCTATAAATAGGACCATTCGCTCTTCATCTAGGAGGGACATTGTAACTTGCGAGAGACCGAGCTACTTCTATAAAGCTCCGACCTCAAACACTGCTTAGTGAGCACGTCATTCGACGGACTCACACCTCATACCATCATGTTCATAGCTCGGCTCCGACCTTAAGATCAATAAAGAATCATTTCGACCTCACTTTATATTTGTATTCCACCTTGTAGTTCGGACATTTCAGATCGTAGCCTATAATATTGACTAGGTCGAATTTCCGTAACAACAATTGGCGCCGTCTGTGGGGAACGATAGACTTCTTTACGATCTAGGACGAAACCGAGATGACAGGACCCCTTTCAGATAGTGACAGCTCCGGAAAGGTAGCAGGTCAGCCGTCGAACCCAAAACCTCTGAATCCAAGCAAAGGGACGGACCTACCGCACACACCGGTCAGCTCATCAAACCCAAACCCCCTCACTCCCCTGGAACTCTCGAAACCACCGGGCCCAACACCGCATTAACCCGCACGAAGATGTAGACGGTCAACAACCCAGTCAATCAAATCGGAAATGCGAGCACGCCCAGAAACGACGAACCAGCGACGACCGTCGTACAAGTTCCCGACCAGGACAGACAAGACACCGTTTTCTCTCATAAGAACTCTGATGGCACAGATTGACGAGCTAAGACAATGCAACAGCGACCGCTTCCAACAACTCGCAAACGCCCAGAACATATGCCACAAACGGATCGACAACCTCCGGACGATCGAACGACAAACACCCCGAAATGCGGAAGCATTCATGAATACCTTCCCACACACAACCGTCAGGCCAAGCGAACGACCAACCATACCCCGACTAACATTGGCACACGAGCCCGAGGCACACGAAGAAGATTCAGGCAGTGGCATCAAAATCGAGCTCTTGAAGGCACAGCTGGATAGCATGACATCGAGGGTCCACAAGGCGACCAGCTCGGCTCCCGAGATCGATAGAGTCCTGAAAGAAACGCAGAACACGCCGTTCACGAGCAAAATAACAGGAAAGCCAGTTCGGCATCAAGGAAAAATCAAACTACCTACCTACGATGGCAGCTCAGACCCACGACAATACCTCACAGCTTTCAGCATCGGGATGGGTCGAACTCAATTCCTTCCAGAAGAACGCGACGCCGGTTTCCGCCAGCTTTTCGTCGAAAACCTCTGCGGCACCGCCCTCAGCTAGTTCTCACGGCTGGAAGCGCATTCCATCGACAGCTATCAGGAACTAACGACCACATTCCTCAAGCACTACTCAATGTTCATTCAGGAGGGAGCATCGAGCGCCGACCTCTGGTCGATCAACCAGGAGAAACACGAGTCCTTAAGGTCGTACATCGATAGGTTCAAAACCGTCATTTTGAAAATCTCAGTTATCGACAGCGAAGGTCTACTCGGGTTATGGAGCGGGCTCTGGTACGAATCGCCATTCCGCAGCGAGCTGGCCCTGAACAAACAACAAAGTCTCGAAGACGCCCTCCATCGAGCCGCCATCTTCATCGAGATAGAGAAGGAAAGAGAACTACTCGCCAAAAAGTTTGGAACAGTAAAGCCTACGAAGGAAAAGGAGACGACGCAAGAATACGTCGAACCACGCCAGCACTACGATCAAGAATACAAAAAAATCAAAGAAGAAGGCAAGAAAACGGCGGCCCACCTCGCCGGCGAGCACGACCCGCAAGGCAACCCAAGAAACCACGCTAAAAATAAAGGAGCAAACACGGGAGATAGGGACAGAACTTTCCGCACATACCACCAAAGATCGGGATACGACACCGACGAGTGTCGCCACCTGCAGTGTTGGGATAGTGTCCTGAAATCACACTTGTACTCACTCCTGATGATAGTTGTGTGTCGAGATCAGACATTCGTATAATACTGGGCGGTTGCAATGTTTTGCTAGAAGCCTCTTGCAATCCGTAAGTTGTAGACTTACTGCCAGTATTATATGATCCTATAGGGTCACACACCTAAGCAAAATGGAAGCTAAAACATGGGAATGATCATTATGGTAATGATCATGTTAATCTGTATTGGATACACATTACTATTGAGTTTCGAATAGTGTGTCGATCGACACGGTATGTGTGTCGATCGACACAGGGTCAATTCCGAAACTGAGTTTCGGTTTTATGACTCAAAACGAATCTAATTAATCATGGTTCGGTTTAAGTCATTCCAGGTCATTTATATAGTGATATAGTTTCGACCTGGAGCCCTAGCCGTTGAGTTTTTCTCTGAGAGAAAAGCAGAAACACCAGAAACTCTCAGATCCCATAGATCCGGCACTAGCATCCCGTTTTCCAGCTTGTGTGCGTGTGTATCTGGTAGAGGCAAGGCGTCTGCGTTGCTCACTGATCTCGTTCACCAATTCATTCCGCTGCCAGTTCAAGGTAAGAACGAGGTTGGTAAATTCAATATAACGAACCCTAGATCCTAGGAGATCCTACAGTGGTATCAGAGCCAGGTTGGGTTTAGTCTATTGAATCTGAAGCACTTGAATTCGAATACAGATGTTATTGAATTGATTGTTGCTTGGTGAATCGAATTTTAATGTTGTAAATCTCGGATTAGAACCTCTGTTGAAAAATCGATGTCTGCGTTTTCGCAGCGTGTCGATCGACACAAAGCGTGTGTCGGTCGACACAGAGCGAAAACGCATAAATAAAATTTAGGGTTTTCGCAGCGTGTCGATCGAGACAAAGCGTGTGTCGGTCGACACAAAGCGAAAACGCGTAAATAACTTTAGGGTTTGTCGCATGGTGTCGATCGACACTAAGCTTGTGTCGGTCGACACATCGCAAAAACTCGTAAAAGGTTTTAGGGTTTTTGCACAGCATCGATCGACGCACTGGGTGTGTCGGTCGATACACCGCGAAGATGCGAAAGATTTGAAATCGCACTGTGTCGATCGACACACTGGGTGCATCGGTCGACACAGACTATACGAATGGATAGATCGGTTCAATTGGATTGAATTGGTTATCTCTCATGGTTATGACGGTTTAATTCAAAATCCCTAATACTCTACGGTGTCGATCGACACAGGTTTAATGTCGGTCGACACAAGCCTTACGCTTGGTTGAATCGGTTCAATTGGATTGAACTGGTTATCATGCTTGGTTAAGGCAGATAAGATCGGTTTAAATTGGATGAACTGGTTCAATTGAATTGAACTGGTTATCTCAATTAGAATAAACTGATTTAATTTGTTAAGATCAGTTTGATCGGATAAGTCGATTCAATTGGATTGGACCGGTTATCGCGATTAGTTAAAACTGGTTGAATCAGTTCGATTAGATGAACTGGTCAAATTGGATTTGACCGGTTATCTCGAATAATCTTAAGGTTGCATATCGAGAGTCGACCAAATGTGTCAGTCGACGCATATGGTGACGATGCGAACCGTAATCATTTTGTTTTGAACCATATGATTAAGAAGCCAAACCGAATGACCTAACCCACTAAAATTAGAACGATTAAAACTAAATTGAAATTAAAGTTAAAAATGTTCTAAACCTATTTAATACACATTGGATGTGTGTTAAATCGAAGCTTAGTTATTCAACGTGGTCAACTGTCAAGACTTGTTTCGTTGTTGGATAGTCTTGCCAAGAGCTTGGTGTCCACAATTACATGAGTAAGGCAGGTAGTAGTGTTGATGGTCTTGCAGTGCTTGACATCAACTATTGCATGACCTAAGAGATTGAATTACTAAACTTTTAGAGTTCCATTTCCTCAACAAAATATCAAGTGATCTTGATGCCTTGCCCAATCTTGTCTACTGTCAAGACTCGTGTCATTTGTTGGATAGTCTTGGAGTCCTTGGTATCCACTGCAACATGAGTAAGGCAGGTGGTCATTGATAGACTTGCAGTGCGACTGTCAGTGATCACAAGAGAGAAGAGATTGATTTACTTGACTGGGCTATCAGAAGTTTTGGGCCCAGAGACGTCAGAGTGGATGAGACATGGATTGTCTCATCTACGACCAAGAGTTGTACTGAGTACAATTAGCAATGGTTTGCTTACCTAGATTACTAAACTCTGGGTGATGACGAGTCGTCCACTCAGATTTTAGTGATGTATGGATCTTGGATTATTATATTCATAGAGGAAACATTGTTTGAATATAATGCGAGTTTTCTTATTGGATAAGATTCCTCATTTCCTGAAATCATAACTAAAATTTTATTTGATTAAAATTTTCAGCCTATGTCTAAAACTACCTTCTCGTTACGACCCGTCCTTGAGAAGGACAAGTTAAATGGGTCAAATTTCCTGGATTGGTATCGCAATTTGAGATTAGTCCTCAAGCAGGAGAGTAAGGACTATGTCCTTGAGAAAGCTCTTCCAGAAAGGCTTGGGGCCAATCGCTCGAATGCAATATATAATGCTTGGAATAAGCATTATATTGATGTGGTAGATGTGCGTGTTCTGATATTGGCTACCATGGAATCGGACTTAAAGAGTCAATACGAGAACATGGAGTCGCCAATAGAGATGATCACCAACCTGAAACTGAAGTTTCAGGATTTGGCACGAGTTGAGAGATTCCAGATGGTGAAGTCTCTCACTGGGTGCAGACTACCAGAGGATGTTCCAGTGAGTCCTCATGTCATTAAATGATGGGTTACGTTGATAACCTGGGGAAACTGGATTGTCCTGTCAGCTTAGAGTTGGCTACTAACATCATTCTGCAGTCACTTCCGTCAAGTTATGATAAGTTCATTAAGAATTATATCAAGAAAGGCTTGACGAAGACGTTGACTGAGCTGCATGGCATGCTCAAGACAGCAGAGCAAAACATCAAAAAGGGTAAAAGATTTGAGAAATCTTATGTAGACAAGGGTAGAGACAGGGCCGTCTAGATTTGGAATCAGGATAAGCCTGTGTCATCTTATAAGCCCAAGTCCGGCCCATCTTGTGTTAGAAAGTGCTTCTACTGTGATGAGTATGGGCATTGGAAGAGAGATTGCATTAAATTCTTGGAAGATTCACAAGAGATGAAGGAGATGTATGGTACTTTTTCTTCAGGTATTGTGTTATTAATTCAAGTTCTACATATGTATTGGATACTAGTTGTGGTACTGATATTTTGAAAATATGCAGGGCCTAAGCAACAGTAGAACGTTGAAGAAAGGACAAGTGGAACTGCGAGTCTGGTATGGAGCAATGGTTGCTACATGAGCCGTAGAGATTCTCCACTTGTAGGAGCCTTTCAAGCTTGGTTTTGAATTAAATAATTGCTACTATGTATCTGCTTTATGCAGAAATGTCTTTCATTTTCTTGTGAGAATTTGGATGCTTTTCATTCTCATAAAAGACAAATTTTGCTCTTTTGATCTTAATGAAATATTATATGGTAGCACCCCTTTTGAAAGGGTTTTATATCTTAAACCAACATACGCTTAAATATAACCTAAATATCAAACAATTTAAGTCTGATGACTTGAACTCGATTTTTCCTCAGTATAGTCATATTGACCAAATAGAGTGAAGCGGCTTCAGAAGTTCCATAGTTATGGGCTTCAGGTTCATTTTGATTGTAAATCAATTGAGACATGAATTCTGCTGGCTGGACCAAATGACTAAGGCTTCTTTAGCAGAGCTAAAGAAAAGGGCCAGAGGCTTATTGGGCCTTACACGTACTGATATATGTGGCCCGATGAGCAATAGTGCCAAAGGAAAACTTCAATACTTCATTGACTTATTGATGGCTTCAGTAAGTATGATTGTGTTCATTTGATGAGACACGAGTCAGAATCCTTTGGAATGATGATATATCATGGTTTTTACTAGTTTTAGGCCATGATATAGTTGTGTTTTAGTGTCTTTTGTGTTCTTTTAGAGTCTTTTACAGGTATAATCAAGTTTGGAGCTAAATTGGAGATAATGGAGCATTTTGGAGATTTTTGGAGTGATTGGCCGAGAGATAGAGTTCACTGACCGAAACAGAGAAAGGTGTCGATCGTTGCACACCTGCAACGGTCGATGCACCAGCGAGATGGGCCAAAACTCGGCGGTTTAGAAGAATCAAGATATTGCACTTTGATCCAGAAGTTCCTGATATTTACAAAGAAGCCCCTGGCCGAGATTATACCTATATAATTAAGTTTTTAGATATGCTTTACATTACGCTTTCATAATTAAGAGCAGAGAATTTTTAGAGCTTTTGGGGCTGATCTGAACCTGTTACATCATCTGTATTTGGAGAAGATTTCGAACCCCTTTAATCTTTTATCTTTTATGCAATCTATTATTTCTATGATTATGTTTTCATCAATCATGTCTGAGTAGATTCCTTGTTAGGTTTAGGGTTTCTCACATAGGATTTCATGACCTGCTAGACTTGTTCAATTTCAGTTAAGGATTCAAACTATATCTGTTCTTCAATTTAATTGTGCTTAAAGCTAGTTCTAACCTGATCAATTAGAATCTAGATCTTAGGTTGCTAAATACGTCACGGAAGTGGGGTTTAGGAATCTGAACTAATTAAATTGGGCAATTAAACTTTGCGCAAACGGAAGTTTGGTTTAGGATAATTGTGAACATATCAAACCTGGAATTAATGCTAGTTTAATCTGTTAGTTCTCGCAAACGAAAGTTTGGTTTGCTGCACTTAGACTTAGAGAATTATCGCAAAGGAATTTGGTTAATTCTATATCTGTGTTTTGAGTTCTAGAACTGTGCTTAATTAGATCCTTGCTGAATGAACTGTCTGCTTGTCTGATTTCCTGAGAACGCCCTAGACCTAGCGCTCTTAATAACTTGCTTTCACAACCAACAATCTCTGCTACTGATTTACTTTCTTGCATTGCTTTTAATTCAATTACATTGCTTTCTTCCTAGTTAAATTCATGTTCTTGAGCTATTGAATACCGGAGTCTCTGTGGATTTTGATACCCTATATACTACATTGATATTGCTGTGCACTTGCAGTTTAGTATAGGGATTAAAACTCTGAGCCTATCAAGTTTTTGGCGCCGTTGCCGGGGACTCTTTGAGTCTTCGATAGCTTCGAGCCTAGGGTTTTACTAGGATTTTTCTTTTTGTTTTCGTTTTTGTTTTTATTTTCAGTTTTATTAATTTTCGTTTTTCTCTCTGTCGCAGGTACCGATTTCGCCTTGCGTCGATCGTTGCATCCCTTGCGTCGATCGTCACTAGGCGATTCTGAGATTGAATCGATCGTTGCACTGATAGCATCGATCGTTGCTGGACGATTACAGACAGTTTATGCCAACGCAGAAAACTAGAAGTAATCCGAACTCGAGCTTGGTTAATCTCGGACTAGAGGAACTTGGACGTCTAGAAAGGACTATCAGAGGAGAAAAGAGAGAGAGAATGGTACGAGAACGTCTGATCTTGATACGAGATGTTGAAGGTGTCCTGAGGGATCCGGAAAACAATCCTTACAATGCTGCTGGGCAGAGGATTGATGCTGATGGACGAGTGATCCCTGACCCTCTTGAGCAACAAGAGCAGAACCAAAACCAGGGTCAGGAACGGGCCCAAGGTAGAGAGATGGTGGTTCATGAGAGGACACTAGCTGACTACAACAGACCTGATGAGTTTCATGCAAACCGAGCAGCTCTAGTGCTTCCTGCTTTTGAGAGGAATGATTGTGAAGTCAAGACCATCTACTACCAGCTGATGAGGCAGATTGCTTTTCATGGTCTTCAAGCAGAGCAGCCTATGGATCACATTGACAAGTTTGAGGACATAGTCACTGGCATGAAGTATGAAGGAGTATGCCCGGACTATCTGTTCCTTAAGCTATTTCCGCACAGTCTTGTTGGAGACGCTAGTGCATGGCTGAGACAACTGGCACCTGGTCAGTATACTACTTGGGCAGCCTTAAAGAGTGAGTTCCTGCGTCACTTTTATGATGATGCGCGCTCGGATTAGTCCAGACAGGACATACTCACTTTTTCCCAAGGAGCTGTGGAGCCCTTGAAGACTGCCTGGATGAGATTTAAGCAGTATCAGCGTGACTGTCCACACCATGGATTCACAGAAGTACATATGATTGGTATCTTCTTCAGAGGCATAGATCTCCCTTATCAGACTGCGCTGGATAATTCCAGTAATTCTAATTTCAACACCAGGACTCCTACACAAGCTAAGCAGTTGATTGAGAACCTGATTGGCAGCAACAGTTGCAAGACAATGGATGAAAGGAGGAAGAAATCTGGTGGAACTGTAGAGAATTCTGATATAGCTAATATAAGATCCAGATTGGACACAGTTTACAATCTCCTGACAAGTAAGAAAGCTGTCCACTTTGCCCAAGATGTAGAGGTGATTCGGACTGAGGAGGACACTCAGGAAGAAGATGTGAATTTCATAGGAGGTTCTGGTTTCCAAGGTAATAGATTTAGTAATCAACAGGGGAACAGATTCTCCAATGGAGGACAGACTGGTGGTTTTCAGAAGACCTATGGACAAGGTACTCAGAGAACCTATGGATCTACATCCTATCAGACACCTCCTGCACCTACAGCCCATGAGAGCAAAATGGAGGCTATGATGGAACAACTGATTGAGAGTCAGACCAAGATTTATGTGGACTGCAACAAGAAGTTGGACGCTGTCTATGAAGACCTCAACGGGAAGTTTGAGTCTCTGAGCACTCACATGAAGCAGTTGGACACTCAGGTGAACCAGATGTCCAGCTCACTGAAGGGAAAAAGAGTGGCGGACACTCATGTTTAAGGCCTGGTCTGTGTACATTAATGATGGATCTCACCTAGGTGAAAGATTTGAGCTAAGTACAGCTGAGTTGGTGACAGAACAAGAATTTTCGGATATTTGTGAAAAACTCTCGGGTGAAATCTGCTGCAGTGCGTCGATCGATGCAACATCGTGCCGATCGATACACCAGTCGGGATGGCAACGATCGACACACCCTTAGTGTCGGTCGTTGCAGGGCGTGAAGAGACAGATCTGTCGGATGGTAATGGCATAGATGCTGACTTGGAGCTTGATCGCCTATTCAATGGAGCCTCTGAGATTACTCAACAGGAGATCTACGAACAGATTGTTAGACAACACTCCTCAGTGTCTGAAGTGATTAGGCAAGAGATTGAAGAGCTTAAGAAGCTAGAGGAGATTGGTGAAGAATTGGAAGAAATTCCAACTTCTGATGATCCACCTTATCATCCATGTGTGCAGAGGTACTTAAACAAGATGTTGCCCCTGGATGATGATCTGAAAGACTGGGTGATAATAGTTCCTCAGCATATTAGTGATGTTCTGCTAACTAAGATCCCGAAGAAGCTGCCTGATCCTGGAGTCTTTGTGCTGGATTGTTCTATCTTTGAGGATAGCTTTAGGCGTTCTCTGTGTGATTTAGGAGCTGCTGGAAGTTTAATGCCTTACTCTGTGGCAGAGAAGCTGGGTATGTTGGATTTTACTCCTACTAGGACTTCTCTTGTCCTAGCTGATCAGTCCATACGAGTTCCTGAAGGACTCCTTATGGACATTCCGGTGAGAGTTGGAAACTACTTAGTTCCAACGGACTTCCTTGTGCTGAGATATGACTGTGATCCGGATGAAGCATTATTGCTTGGGAGACCCTTTTTGGCTACAGCAGGAGCGTTGATTGATGTTAGGAACAGCTTGATAGACCTCCATCTGGGAGATGAACCACTGCACAATGAGATGGATAAGATGCGAAAGCCACTGATAGATGGTCAGACATTCACCATAAGGGACGCAGATTTTGAGCAGCCGGATAATACTATGGTTATAGATCCTGGAGCACATTTCACTCCATCCTTTCTTGGACATGAGCATTCCGCAACAGCCTACTCACCACCTTGGATGAGGAGACTTGAACAGAGACAGAAAAAGTCTCTGTCAGGACCTCCTGGTACTTGAAAATTCCCATCCGTCCGGTCAAGCTATTGACCTTAAACAAGCGCTGGATGGGAGGCAACCCACCATTAGGTACTGGTGTTTTTCTACTTATTTTTTGGTGTTTTTGTTAGGATTTTACGTTTGTTTTTGTTTTTGGTGAGTTTATGTTTGCAGGTCTCGGACAAAATCGCAGTGCAACGATCGACTCACTTCTGTGTCGATCGTCACAACACGAAAGGAATCGCATTGCAGCGATCGTTGCGCTCTTGAGCAACGATCGACCATACACGAAAATCGCCAAGTAACGGTCGATACACTTAGTGCAACGGTCGATGCATGAGCGACAGAGGTAACCCGACAGACATAATTTCATCTTTTCAAATTTTTTATTTTCTTTTTACCGATCCTTCGCTGGACACTACTGGGGACAGTGTGTCTTAAGTGTGGGGGAGGTGCTACTGACTTTTGTTTTCTGTTTTCTTAAGAGTCAGTCCGTTTTTCAAAAAAAAATTTGTTTTATTGAGTCAAAATTGTTTAAGTAAGAAACTATGATTTTCTGAGAAGATTTACAAGACTTGCAGGAACTTAAGTAACCATTAGGATGAAGTTGCAGGATCTATCTCTGACTATTAGAAAACCCCATCACAGATCAACCTACTGGGAACACCCACATCACTTCAGGTATCAGAGGATCCTTTTACTGACTTCAATTTAATAATGACTTAGATTTCTCACCTAAGGGCTTGGTATACTTTGTGTCGGATTCCCTTGTTAGTTCTGACACAGCCTGTAAACCTATCCTATTTAGTTCCCTTCTCCCCTTCTATAAAGTAAAAAAAAAAAAAGATAATAAACTGAGGATGAATTAGTAACTCCGAAGTGGCCATGGGAATGGTAGCAAACACTATTTTCTCTCATGTGATCCATGGAATGTGTCCAAAGTACACCTCATAACGGGAAGAACACTGATAAAAAAAATAAAATGATACCCAATGGGGAAAAATCAGTTGTTAAAGAAGGGAAAGAGAAGAAAGGGACTAGAGAAAGATAGTATGGTGGTCTAGAGCTGATAAGGTAAGAATCCATGTGCCCTTTGATCGATACTCCTTAGGTGAGACCGCACTTAAATACTTGCAGAAGTCAGTAGGGAGAATTTGAATGCTTGAATGTGATTGTGGAGTTTACCTAGGACAGTTGCTAAGTGTGGGGGAAGTACATGTTGGTCTTGATATCCTGTGATTGATTCTTTCAGTGGTTTACTAAGGGGAATCTGAGTATTGTAGCTTCTAGGATGAAATGAGTTTCTGAAGAGTTTTCAAACCTCTTCACCATGTTTTAGTTCTCTGTTTTGCTTGAGGGCAAGCAAAGGCTAAGTGTGGGGGAGTTGATATATCATGGTTTTTACTAGTTTTAGGCCATGATATAGTTGTGTTTTAGTGTCTTTTGTGTTCTTTTAGAGTCTTTTACAGGTATAATCAGGTTTGGAGCTAAATTGGAGATAATGGAGCATTTTGGAGATTTTTGGAGTGATTGGCCGAGAGATAGAGTTCACTGACCGAAACAGAGAAAGGTGTCGATCGTTGCACACCTGCAACGGTCGATGCACCAGCGAGATGGGCCAAAACTCGGCGGTTTAGAAGAATCAAGATATTGCACTTTGATCCAGAAGTTCCTGATATTTACAAAGAAGCCCCTGGCCGAGATTATACCTATATAATTAAGTTTTTAGATACGCTTTACATTACGCTTTCATAATTAAGAGCAGAGGATTTTTAGAGCTTTTGGGGCTGATCTGAACCTGTTACATCATCTGTATTTGGAGAAGATTTCGAACCCCTTTAATCTTTTATCTTTTATGCAATCTATTATTTCTATGATTATGTTTTCATCAATCATGTCTGAGTAGATTCCTTGTTAGGTTTAGGGTTTCTCACATAGGATTTCATGACCTGCTAGACTTGTTCAATTTCAGTTAAGGATTCAAACTATATCTGTTCTTCAATTTAATTGTGCTTAAAGCTAGTTCTAACCTGATCAATTAGAATCTAGATCTTAGGTTGCTAAATACGTCACGGAAGTGGGGTTTAGGAATCTGAACTAATTAAATTGGGCAATTAAACTTTGCGCAAACGGAAGTTTGGTTTAGGATAATTGTGAACATATCAAACCTGGAATTAATGCTAGTTTAATCTGTTAGTTCTCGCAAACGAAAGTTTGGTTTGTTGCACTTAGACTTAGAGAATTATCGCAAAGGAATTTGGTTAATTCTATATCTGTGTTTTGAGTTCTAGAACTGTGCTTAATTAGATCCTTGCTGAATGAACTGTCTGCTTGTCTGATTTCCTGAGAACGCCCTAGACCTAGCGCTCTTAATAACTTGCTTTCACAACCAACAATCTCTGCTACTGATTTACTTTCTTGCATTGCTTTTAATTCAATTACATTGCTTTCTTCCTAGTTAAATTCCTGTTCTTGAGCTATTGAATACCGTAGTCTCTGTGGATTTCGATACCCTATATACTACATTGATATTGCTGTGCACTTGCAGTTTAGTATAGGGATTAAAACTCTGAGCCTATCAAATGATCAAAGGAGTTTCAGAATGAAGTATAGAAACGATTTAACAGAAGTATCGAGATCCTCGATTAGATCGCGGAGGAAAATACTTGAGTCAAGAATTGAGTGATCATCTAAGTGAGTGTGAAGTCATTTCACAGCTCATCTCTCCTGAAAAACTTGAATGGTGTTTCTGAGAGAATGAATCGGATCTTATTGGATATGCTCCGATTAATGATGAGTCACATGAATCTTCCATTATTCTTTTAAAAATACGCTCTAAAATGAACATGTTTACGCCAAATAAGTTTTCTATCAGAATCAGTGAAAAACACCACATTGGATGTGGACTGGGTGATTTTCAAATATGTTTTTCTGATTAATTGGGATTGCAAGGTTTGTGTAAGGCAGTTGTCATCAAACAAACTTGAACCCAAAACTGATAAGTGCTGCTTCGCTGGTTGTCCTAGGGAAACCCAGGCTTAGTACTTTTGCAACCAATCCGAGAACAAAGTTTTGTTGTTCGGAACTCTGTTTTTCCAAGAAGAACAGTGGGAGTAAAAGTACAACTCGAAGAAATTCGAGAAACACAGGAGGCTGTTCAACCTGTTGAGGGAGAGCAGCGGTTGGATCTACAGAGTGCTGTAGGATCTACACCTGTGGAGCCTGAAATTCGCTGATCCTGATGGATCCGTCACTAAACCGAGTGTGATTCCTCATGACCGATTGTCGTGATCAGTTGATCATTGAAAAGTGACGAGCATGCGAAATTCAAAGAAGCGATGGTGAGCCCCAACTCCAAAAAATAGGCTGGGTATGCATGTTAGCTTCACCGATCTATTCATAGATTGAAGCAAACATCTTGGAGTTGGAATCTGCGTTCTGTTAAAACGGTCAAAGGTTTTGACTCGGTCAGAAACGAATAGAAACCGTGCGTTTACAAGTAAACTAGTGGGAGCGTAGTTGCAATTCTCAAACTGTATGTTTAGAACGTACTTAATCTCATAAAAGACGTTCTGACGCCAAAGTCTTGTCAAGATTTGGGTCGGAAGTCAAACTTAACGATGGACATGGGAGAATCCGCGTAAGCTCTTGGAATATGGATCCATTGAAATGGATCAGAAGAACTAATTGGATCGTGTCAGAATCCTTATGATTATAAGGTACTGGACAGTTCCAATATGCATGATTCCAAGAATGGCTTCACACCAAAGGTCTTATGGCAATGATCTTAGCAAGATGAAGTGACTTGGACACTGGCTGAGCTAGTGTCTATGAGTGAGATTCCTTTTTGCTCATGCAATAGAATCCATCATGAATGCCATGTTTTGCGCTCGTCTAAATGCAGCTGACGCATAAAGCATGACGAGTATGTACCAATTTGTTCCAGTAAGAGTCACTGGACAGTTGTAAGGAATATCCCCAAATGTTTGAGAAACACTAAGGATAGGTTCTTGTACAACTGAGAAAAAGACGAATCAGTTATGAGTAGTTAGACAGACAAAGATGACTCCCGGTTGTCACCTGGTTATGTCATTTTGCCTGTGTAACGGTACTGTCTGTTGGAAAGGTTTCCAAGCAGAGGACCGTAGAATAGAGCTCATTAAAGAATAGCGGTGTGGTTTGTTGGAATAGTTCCAAGCAAGAACACCGCAGCATCTCTCACAACCTAAGCACGAATTGTATATTGTTGCTGTAGGTACTAGATATCTGAAGACTTGGTCTTGATTCTAGTGGGAGTTAATTTAGTCATGATGTTCAGATAGATATGATATGGTCATGTTTATGAAAAACTGACATCGACATTATTTGACTATTGGATAATTAAATAATGGTCCCAAGATAAGTTTATGTCATACTATAGGTCATCAAGTTGAGGACTTGATCATGAAACCCTAGAAGTAACAAATGACATAAATTATGATGTGTCCCTAGTCGAGGTTGTTAAAGTGGGACAATAACAACCGCGAGAGACTAGATTGTGAGGTGACTGTTGACTAAGTTTCATGGAGTCAATGATATGAGTATCACAGTCAGTCACATAGATATATGTTGGTGAACATATGATCGGACATGACCCGTTAATGAGAAGTCTACAAGATAGTTATATCTGTGTCATAAGAGTTTCTCATTACGACTAAAGAGTATAGTCCTTAGACCTGAGTTCATCATGCTTTCTTGCATATGAATTGGTACACTTTGACCTTGTCAAACGTCGACCCTTAACTGGCGACTATAACGGCACTGTTCAAGTATATCATGAAGTGTGCGTTGAAATAGGGATGGAACAAGATGGGATTTGTCCCTCCTGAATAACAGGAGATAAATATCTCAGGGCCTATCGAAGATTTAATACTGAGAAAAATGTGTGGCCGCACTCAAACGAACTGTAGTTCAGTTGTTTGTAATGTTCAGTATAAGATCAGGAGTTCGATAAACACGATGTTGGCTTAATAAGGATGACACCAATCTTGCCTTATGCCAAATCGAGATATAGAGACAAAAGGATTATATGAATTGATGATTCCAGTACAAGTGGGAGATTGTTGGGATAGTGTCCTGAAATCACACTTGTACTCACTCCTGATGATAGTTGTGTGTCGAGATCAGACATTCGTATAATACTGGGCGGTTGCAATGTTTTGCTAGAAGCCTCTTGCAATCCGTAAGTTGTAGACTTACTGCCAGTATTATATGATCATATAGGGTCACACACCTAAGCAAACTGGAAGCTAAAACATGGGAATGATCATTATGGTAATGATCATGTTAATGTGTATTGGATACACATTAATATTGAGTTTTGAATAGTGTGTCGATCGACACGGTATGTGTGTCGATCGACACGGTATGTGTGTCGATCGACACAGGTTCGATTCTGAAACTGAGTTTCGGTTTTATGACTCAAAACGAATCTAATTAATCATGGTTCGGTTTAAGTCATTCCAGGTCATTTTTATAGTGATATAGTTTCGACCTGGAGCCCTAGCCGTTGAGTTTTTCTCCGAGAGAAAAGCAGAAACACCAGAAACTCTCAGATCCCATAGATCCGGCACTAGCATCCCATTTTCCAGCTTGTGTGCATGTGTATCTGGTAGAGGCAAGGCGTCTGCGTTGCTCACTGCTCTCGTTCACCAATTCATTCCGCTGCCAGTTCAAGGTAAGAACGAGGTTGGTAAATTTAATATAACGAACCCTAGATCCTAGGAGATCCTACATGCAGAACCTCCTCCTCAGGGAATACCAAAGGGGGGACACGAACATAACGAACCGGAACACACAAATGGCACCAGCTGATAAACAAGCAACGAACGACAACGAGCGAGTTCGGCGTATTAGAGGAAAGAACAGAAGATCGGGAAATGCACAGCGAACCGAGCAAGACAACGCTGACGCGGAGTCACACAAGCGAGCTCAAGGTAGCAACGAGGTTGGTAATCCTTCTCCAAGAAGGCGTATCAACATGATATTGGGAGGGCTCCCCAGCCATGACGAATTGGCGGATCTCTCAAAAATCTTAGTTCGGGATGAAGACAGGATTTCCTTCACCACCAAGAGCGGAGGAGAACCGGGCAAGCCCAGCTGCGGTCTACTTGTTATCAAACTCCAAATAAACAAACAAAGAACCGTCAGAGCCCTGGTCGACACCGGAAGCTCGATTAACCTTATTTTCAAAGAGACTTTGCAGAAAATGAAGCTCGATAGGCGCATAACAAGAAGACCAAAAAGAACGCTCACCAGCTTCAGCAGCGAGACGACAACAGTGATTGGAACAATCCTGCTGCCAGTGCACGCCGTAAAAATTGCTCATAAAACCACTTTCCTCGTCATAGACCGACCAGCGACATACGACGCAATACTAGGAACCCCGTGGATCCACGCAATGAAAGCGGTCGTCTCGACCTACCACCAATGTGTAAAATTTCCAAACTCGCAAGGAATCCACACACTCTAGGGAGAACAGGAAAAATCAAGAGCCGACCTCGCAGAAAATAACGAAACACTGACAGCACAAATCGAAATGCAAGAACTGACAGAGCCAAGCAAGGAAACGACCTAAGTGGAAGTGGCAACTCAGGATCCGAGCTCATAGATAAGATCCCTTATCACTCTTTCATACATATATCTATATTCAGCAAAATCCTCTGTAACAACGAAAGAACTACGCTTGACTTGATCTCTTATTTGAGAGTACGTGATAGGTCGTAAGTTTTAACCCTATACTAACTGCAAGTGCAAAGTAATATCAATGTAGTACTTAGGGTATCGAATCCACGAGGACTCTAGGCAACGATAGAATTAGAACAAAAAATATTAAACTAGGAGAAAGCAAATTGTATTGAGAAACTAAAAGCAATGCGAGAAAGTAAACAAGTAGCAAGTTCGGTTTGTAAGCAGTTAACTAAAGGCGCTAAGTCTAGGGAGTTCTTAGGAAATCAGACAAGCAGATAAATCATTCAGTCAGGATCAAATTAGGTACAGTTATAGAACTCAAACACACAGATATAGAATTAACCAACTTTCGTTGTGAGAATTCTCTAAGCCTAATTGCAGAAATCCAAATGTCTTTGTAATTCCTAACAGATTAAACCAGCTTTAACAATCAAGTTCGATATGTTCACAATCTAATTAAACCAAATTTCTTTGCGAGTAATTAAATTACTCAACCTAAATAGTTCAGATTCTAAACCACACTTTTGTGTCAATCTAGCAATCTAAGATCTAGATTCTAAGTGATCAAGTTAGAACTAGCATTAAACACAATTTAGATTGAAGAACATCTATTGATATGAATCCTTAACTGAATTAATTATATCTAGCAAGTCATAAAATCCTTAATGAGAATCCCTAAACCTAACTATGAATCTACTCAGACATGGAATATGAAAACATAATCAATGAATAATTAGATTGCATAAAAGAGATTAAATAAGTAAAGGGGTTCGAAATATTCTCCAAAAACAAGATGTAGTACAGGATCAGATCAGCCCCAAATAGCTCTCAAAACTCTCTGCTCTCAAGTATGATAGCGTATCTAAAAACTAATGTAAAAACCTAATTAAATAGCTAAATCACGTCTTGGGGCTTCTGGGTAAATATCTGGAACTTTTGGGCAATTCTGCAAATTCATCATTCTTCATTAACTCTCGCCGAGACTGGCCCAACTCGCTATGCATCGATCGATGCTGATGTGTGTCGATCGACACATCACTCTGTTCTGGACAGTGAGCTCTATCTCTCGGGTCAAAACACCAAAATGCACCAAAATGCTCCAATTACTCCAAATCCACTCCAAACGTGCTAGTACCTAATAAAACTTGTAAAAGACTCTAAAGAAACACAAAAAGACTCTAAAACGCACTTATATCATGGCATAAAACCGGTAAAAACCATGATATATCAGTACGTAGGCAGCCTTTATGAGGCCCAGTTACCCCCCTTCCTTACTTCTAAAATAAAAGCACGTCTTCTTTTGGAAACGTACTCGGATTGCCCGAAATATTAACATCGACATTCTGGCCAAATTATCGATAAAACTAAAAACGCGCCCAAGGCACAGTGGCATCGCGCCACGTTGTCGGTTTCGACAACACCTAAGCCGGGGCCAGACCCGCACAAGTTATCGGGATAGATTGAATAAGCCAAACCTCCTTCGCACAATCCAATCCGGAGATTTCACAGGATAAGCCGAGCACGTACTCGCACCTAAAACCTAGCACATGACAGGATAAGCCAGGCCCAAGCCCGCACCTATAAACATTTGCATATAAGGCGAAGGCAGCTTCGTACTTAAAAACCACAAAGAAGGCAAGTCAAAGACTGAATTTGCCCTCGCCAAATATTCGGAAAAACTCGAACAAAACAAACACATCAAAACGAAGTAACAAAAAAAAACGATGAAGCCGAGCTAACAACGAGCTCGGACCAGCCCGCGCCTAAAAAAAAAACGAGGTAACACCTCATGAAATCACACGTGACCATCACGAATCACGGACAAAAAATACTATGCAAAGTAATGAAAGCATGAAAACAAAATAATACACTTCAGGCTCAAAATCTTTTCTTCTTGTTATAAAAACAAGCCAAAAGACAATCCAAAAGAAACGACAAAAACCAAAAGTATTTACAAAAATAAATAGCGTCCACCAATATATTAAATCACTTTGAAACCCCCCAGAGCTCGCAAACCAGCAGCCACCTCGGGAGTAATAAGCACGGTGTTCGACCCATAAGGAAGATCGACCAATGCTTCCGAATACACATCTTCATACCCAGGATCGCCAAGAGGAGTCATAAAGAAGTCATCTCTCCCAAGGTCCGGAACCGGTAAAGCGAGAAGGTCAGCTCGCAACTTAGCATCGTGCTCCTTAATCTTCTCAAGACGAACAGGAGGGACTTCAATCCCTTCATCCACGAGAAGCTGAAGAGCACCTAGAACGGCGACGATCTGATGCATCTCCAATAACTTACCCGTCGCCAGGGCATCATCTTTCTTCTCAGCCCTGATCTTGTAAAGACGCTCAGAAGCCTTCTCATACATCCTCCGCCTCTCAAGCAGAACAGCTTCCTCGCTCGATAAGTGCAGCCGATCACACTCAGACTTAAGTCCCTTAACTACATCCCTCAGGGAGCAAATAACCTCCTCATTCCGGTCCTCGGATTCCCGTTGCTCTTTCTGAAGATTAAGAACCAGGGCCTTGAGCTCGACATTCGCAAACTCAGCCTCAACAAGCTTCTTCCGAGCACCTTCAGGCCCATTCAAGGACAGTCGCATGCTCATAACCTCCTTCTTAAGCTCCTCCTCCCTGGCCTTGGACGCCTCGAGCTCTGCAGCGACAGAATCATTAAGCTGATTAAGATTTGCAAAGCCTGCCAGAACCAACAGAAACACAACAGGATAAGCATAAGCTCTTTCCTCACACATCATTAAAAAAAAAGGAAAACTAGAGAAGACGCTCACCATTGCGAAATGATAATTCGCGTCCTGTTGAATCTTGGCCTCGAACAACTGGTCAACAGGAACCAAGCTGGGACAGGGTTTCAGTGATAAATGGCGAAAGAGATTCATGCAGGAAGTCCTATCATGGATGATCAAGTCAGGACCATTATGACGAAAGTTGAACGAACCATCTAAAACCTTCAGGCCCTCCGACACCTTCGAGCTATCAATCACCAATGAGCCATCCCCAGTCGGCGATTTCCTCACCCGACGCTTCTCGATACGGGCAAGAACCCTCCGGACATCCGGGTCAACGTAGTCTCCCAAGCGGTTCAACTCCACGGCAGACACATCTTCAATTTGCGATCTACGCCGCTTCCCGCTCAAACGATCATCGCTACCACCAGCACCAAGATCATCTCTCACCTCCTCGAAAGAACCAGCGTAACCAAGAGCCAGTTCCTCTTCAACGACTACGTCGTCCTCAACAGCATAAAACGACTCTCCATCAATATCAACATAATCTCTATCATTAAGAGAGAACTCCCTCATAATTAAGAGAGAACTCCCTCATACTGTCAATATCACCCCCCATATCAAGGGATAAATCTCCCTCGGTAACTGCGTTGCCTTCTCCAGCAAGGGACGATTCTTTCTCGCCATCAGCATCCTTTCCGACAGCACCTGCACCATCTTCGTCAACACCATTCCCGCCTCCATCATCACCAAGTACGGCGGTAGTAGTAATTGGACCCTCCGTATGGATCGCTATTTCTTCTTCAGGTCGATTCAGGAGCACCGACGACTCTTCATCCATCTGAATGACCGACTGAGTATTGCAAACATTCTCGATTGATTCCCGAGCCGGGGAAGCATTCACAACGAAAGCAAGGACTCTTTGGATATAATCCGGTAATACGGCCTCCCTCCAACTCATCTCTTGACGGCCCCAAAGCAAAAGAAGGCAAAAACGAGGTAAAAAAGAAATTCCAAGCAAAAGGCTCCGAGAAAGCACACTCCTCGAACAAAGAAGAAAAGGGAATCCAAACGAAACGGCAGATTCAGAGAAACAAATGCAAAGTCCAAAACTTACAATCGACCAAGACCAAAAAAAAAAAAGAAGAAGACAGAAGTCGAAAGAGCAAGATCTGAATTACCAAAAGGAAGGATTTTTCTTTACAAAGAGAATCGCGTCTTTTCGCCTCCCCGAGGATAAAAAGAGCCCTAGCAGCGCATACATGAACGATTAAAGCAAAAATTGACTAAACAAGATTTCTGCCTGACTTAAATTCTCGAAGAAATTCGCCGACCTCAGCATCACGGCTCGACGAACTGGGGGGACTAATTGTTGGATATGGGTTTAGCACCCATCCAAAGCCCATTGGAAATCTTGTCTAAATCAATTATACTCAATTTCAGCCCAAGAAGATAAGCCCGCTAAGGACTCAACGGTCCAAAGAGAAGTCAGCATCCTAGCACTATAAATAGGACCCTTCGCTCTTCATTTAGGGGGGACATTGTAACTTGCGAGAGGCCGTGCTACTTCTATAAAGCTCCGACCTCAAGACTGTTTAGTGAGCACGTCATTCGACGGACTCACACCTCGTACCATCCTGTTCATAGCTCGGCTCTGGTCTTAAGATCGATAAAGAATCATTTTGACCTCACTTTATATTTGTATTTCACCTCGTAGTTCGGACATTTCAGATCGTAGCCTATAATATTGACTAGGTCGAATTTCCGTAACAACAATTATTTATATTTTTGTGGTTTCTTTTTGTTGTTGTTGGTATCTATTAGTCTATATAATAAGCAGAGCGTTATCGATTCTTGACAACATATGCCTCTTTCTTTCATTAGCCTCTTCTTCACTTTGAGCAACAATGATCAACTTCGAATTTCAAAACTGTTTCATTTTGTTCCTCTTCTCACTCCTATGTTTCCTTGGCTTCTTCTTCAAGAAACCAAGGGTTGATTTCGATTCCCCTCCGAGCCCTCCTTCTCTGCCCATCATTGGTCATCTTCACCTTTTTCTCTCTCCTCTAATCCACAAGTGTTTTCAGAAAATCTCATCCAAGTATGGACCTTACCTCCATCTCCGCATTTTCAACCTCCCCATAGTTCTTGTCTCTTCTGCCTCAATGGCCAACGAGATCTTTAAGGCCCATGACGTGTACATCTCGTCCCGTGGCCTCCCTCCAATCGACGAGTCCCTATTTTTCGGAGAAACTGGATTCTTCTCCGCTCCCCATGGAGATTACTGGAAGTTCATGAAGAAAATTCTCATCACAAAGATGCTTGGACCTCAAGCAATCGAGCGGTCACGAGTCGTGCGTGCGGAGGAGCTAGAGCGGTTTTACTTTGATCTGCTCGATAAAGCGAGGAAGAAGGAGTACGTCGAGATCCGTAAAGAAGCGATGAAATTCACTAACAACAGCACGTGCAAGATGATAGTCGGGAGGAGGTGCTGGCAGGAGGATGGTGAAGCTGAGAGAGTCTGGGGACTGATTACGGAATCTATTTCCTTGACGAAGAAGGTTTTATTTACAACCTTGTTGCGCAAGCCACTTGAAAAGCTTGGAATCACACTGTTTAAAAAGGAGATAATGGGTATTTCCGCAAGGTACGACAAGGTGCTGGAAATGTTTCTTGTGGAACACGAAAATAATCTTCATCACCAAGGTATGGATTTGATGGACGTGTTGTTGGAAGCAAAAAGAGTACAAGATCACCAGGGACCACATCAAGGCTTTGTTCGTGGTAAATAAAATATCTTCCTCACATCACACTAATTAGGTTAATTTGTTATTTAATTTCGCTGACGTTTATAACTTGCAGGAGCTTTTCCTTGGAGGCACTGACACATCAAAACAAACAATACAGTGGACAATGGCCGAAATCATTAACAACCCTAGCACCATCGCGAGAATGAGAGAAGAAATCGATAGGGTTGTAGGGAAATCAAGGTTGATTCATGAAACTGACCTACCAAACCTCCCATACTTGCAAGCGGTAGTCAAAGAAGGGCTAAGAATGTACCCGCCAGTCCCAATCTTTGGAAGGAGGCTCCAAGAAGGATGTATGATGGGAGGGTTCTATGTCTCGGAGAAGACAACACTTGTAGTTAATGGTTATGCTGTGATGAGAGATCCTGCTTACTGGGAAAATCCTGATGACTTCAAGCCAGAGAGGTTTCTAGCTTCTTCAAGATCAGAACAAGAAGATGCCATAAAAGAGCAAGTACTCAAGTACCTTCCTTTCGGTAGCGGAAGGAGAGGATGTCCTGGATCACAGCTAGCTTATATCTTTCTAGGAACCGCGATTGGAATGATGGTTCAGTGCTTTGATTGGAAAATCGAAGAAGACAAGGTTAACATGGAAGAGACTCTTTCGGGAATGGTCTTGACCATGGCTCATCCACTTAAGTGTACTCCTGTTCCTCGAATTACCTATAATTAAAGGGTCCGTAAGATTGTTCAGTTAATAAAATGTGTACCGTTTAAAAGCCAGGTAAAGTGAGTCGAATGGTCCTGTGTGTTATTTTTATTTTTATTTTATTTAAAGAATGTTAAATTTTATTCAAATAAAAAAACTTTTTTACAATTGTGATGACATTGTTTCGAAAAAAGGATCATAATATGAGTCCGATTTGACCATCAAGTGTTGTGGTAGTAGAACCTTAGTCTCATTCCTTCCCCACAGCTTTGATCCCCTTTGAATCGTATATTGTGGTGAATGGATTCCGAACATTTTTATCGATTTGCTTGACAAGGATTTCTGCAGATAGCGGCTGTTCTCCATGTCTCCTATTGTTTCTTTCTCTCAAGATGTGTTATAAAGTCGATTGGAATACATATCGCAAGATGAAGATCTCGTTTCGTGGGAGAGACGAGTTGCAGATAAGATTGATGATAGTGTTCCTAGACATCGCGTACTGACTCACAAGTAACTTCATTGTTGGTCTTATTCAGATTGTCTGCCCGATGCCTTTTCCTTCTATGTCTTCTAATGACACCAGGAAAGTTGCATTAGCTGATATTCCCAGGTCGATATAACCTCTTGGACCTTTTAGATCGAACAATCTTCCTTGGCTTGCCTAGCTATCAAACCTAAAGGAGGCAGACTCTCCATTACCAACTTCAATCTTGTGAAAATCCGATACTTCATAATCTTTATCCGCATTCAAGATCTCCCATTCGTTACATTTACCATCCAGAGTGTATGTTTTAATTATTCCTTCACCCAACTGACCCATAACGACTACTGATTTGATACGATATGCCAAATAAGCTTGAGTTGCTCTCACGAATTTATTTAATATCTAGACCTCCTTCTGCTTTAGGTCGATATACTACTCCATGCAACCTTCTCTCTACTTAACTTTAAGCTCCGTCCCGACAGTGGTCCAATCCTCCTGATTTAATACCATCTCTGGTCCGGGTTTTCTCTAGAATCTTTAGAGATTCTGTAAATTTGGGTGGTTTTCGTGAAGATAGTCAAATTAAAACAAATTCAAAAAGTTTTCACTTTAAGTTTATACCGAATAATTTGTATTATTATTTTTTTGTTGGTAATTTTTATAGATACATGCTTACTATTCAATGTTAAAAGTAATTTTGTTATATATGTTGATGAGTCATCATACGAACGTGGCCACATAAAAGTTTCATCACAAAATTATTTGAACTTAAGAATTTCAACACATGGTTAATTGAATATACTAGAGTTATTGTCGTATACTAATTTAGCCCAATGACTTTCTCTCTCCTGAAGCTCTCCCCTATCACTAAAACAAAACTTTCCGATCAGTGTTTTCAATTCCGATCGCCGGCGGCTTTCGCTGTCCCGGTGATCGGGTTACTTTTATTCTTATTTCCTTAGTTTCTTCTTTTCAATAAACTTACGATGTTACAGTTGGATTGGCTTTCCCGATTTCATGTTGGTTTTGTTTTCCTGGCTCTGTGTCGGAACTCTTCGATTTAAGTTCCGGTTTATTCTATACTCTTTTAATCGGTTCTTACATCAGTTACTCCCGATTCCTCTTTGGAATCGGACGGTCTAACTGTAGGAGATATCTTAACTATATCTCGTCAGTTAGAGTATCTCCATGTATATAGGCTTTTGTTGTACCAACTAGATCTCATCGGATCTCATACTCTAGTGTATATATACTGCTGTAATCGATTATGTTAATCAATACAACAATCACCTTCTTCCTCTTAACCTACATGGTATCAGAGCGGCTTTGTTAAATCAAAGATCCTCCTTTTTTTTCAATGGCTCACGCTCATTCCCCAGCCTCTCCCATCATCATCAATCCCGATGATCCTCAAAATCCGATATCGTCCATTAACATGGTCAATATCACGAAGCTGTCGTCTCTCAATTACCTCACCTGGAGCGTCCAAATCAAGGCGTTTCTCAACGGACTTGGTCTTCTTCGGTTCATTGATCCCGACAGCACACTGCCTCCACCAACCATCACGGTGGACAATATCAGTCAAACCAACCCCGCTTTTACTGCCTGGGAGAGACAATATAGTCTCTCGTTTAGTGCATTGATGGGTACCTTGGATACATCTCTCCAGCCGCTGATTGCAAGCTCCACCTCCACGATCGAAGCTTGGACCACTCTCAGCACCACCTACGCGAATCCCACTCGCGGCCATGTCAAACAACTGCGTCAACAAATCAAACTTTGTACCAAAGGCACCAAGAGCATTGATGAATACACGCAACTGATCAAAACCAAGAATGATGCTCTCACACTCCTCGGAAATCCAATGGATCATGAGGATGTCACTGATATTGTTCTTGCTGGTCTTCCAGAGGATTAAAAAGCTGTGATTGATGCGGTTAACAGTCGTGATCTCCCGATTACTTTCTCGGAGCTCCACGAAAAGCTCCTCAACAAGGAGAATGCCCTCGCAAGCATTTCTCCTCCGCCGGCTACCTTCCCTGTCACGGCGAATTATGCACACAACAAACCACAGAATCGCAACTGGCGATCATCAAACGAAGACACAACAAATCATGCTCGACCATCTAATCCTCAGGGACGTCGACCGTACTTGGGAAAATGCCAGGCTTGCGAAACTCAAGGCCACAGTGCCAAGTTCTGTCCTATGTTCAGCCTCATTCAATCGAATGGCTCTGCATCACTCACAACTCAGCCTCGTCCTCGTGGTGCTACAAACAACTCTCCACGAGCTTACAACACATCGATGGCCTCTGATGTACCATCACCACCACCGTCTTGGCTCCTAGACAGTGGCAGCTCTCACCATATCACCTCTGATTTGGCCAACCTCGCTTTGCACTCTCCATACATCGGCTCTGAGAAAGTTCTTGTTCGTAATGGTGCCGGTTTGGGTATAACTCATACTGGTTCTTTAACACTTCCTACCTCTACTCGATCTTTGTCTTTACACAATGTTTTACGTGCTCCTTCAATTGCCCGTAATCTGATTTCGGTTAAACAACTGTGTTCTGACAATCTTGTGTCGGTGGAATTCTTTCCCGACTGTTTTCAGGTGAAGGATCTGAGCTCGGGGCCCCGATTGACAACAGGAAAGACGGTTAATGGCGGGTATGAATGGCCGGATTCTGATGCAGCTCGTTTCTTTTCGTTTTCAACCTCAATAAAAAGCTCTCTTCCCATCTGGCACTCCAGACTTGGGCATCCCTCTTCTTCCGTTTTGCAATTTGTTGTTTCTAAATTTTCTTTGCCAACAACTAATAAAGATGTTTCTCTTTTCTGCAATGATTGTTCTATCTCTAAAAGTCATAAACTACCTTTCAAAACATCAACTCTCTCTTCCACAAAACCACTTGAACTCATTTACTCCGATGTTTGGACTTCTCATGTTCATTCGCTCGATGGGTTCAAATATTACGTGATCTTCGTTGATCATTTCACACATTACATCTGGCTCTATCCTCTTCGCCACAAATCTGATGTTCTTCTTACTTTCACTCGCTTTAAGATCCTTGTCGAAAACAAGTTCCAAACTCGGATCCAAACACTCTATTCTGACAACGGAGGTGAGTATATTGGCATGTCGAGCTTCCTTGCTGACAATGGCATTGCTCACTTTAATTCACCTCCGCACACTCCCCAACACAACGGTTTTGCTGAACGTCGGCACCGTCATCTTGTTGCCACCACTCTAGCCCTTCTATCTCATGCTTCCTTGCCCATCTCTTATTGGAGCTATGCTATCGCAGCCTCAACCTATCTCATAAATCGACTTCCTACACCCACTCTATCCAACCTGTCGCCCTTTGAGAAACTCACCAACACCAAGCCCAATTACTCTAAACTTCGTGTTTTCGGTTGTTTGTGCTATCCATGGCTTAAACCTTACACCAAACACAAGCTAGAACCCCCTTCCACTCCTTGTATCTTTCTTGGTTATTCTCAAACTCAAAGTGCGTATCTATGTCTTGATCCGTCCTCAAAACGCATCTTCATATCACGCCATGCTCGTTTTTATGAAGATCAATTTCCTCACAGCTCCATTTCTGTCCAAATTCCCACTCCTTCGTCCAGCTCGTCTTCTGTTGTTTGGTCTCCTTCTCTCATTCAGCTTCCTGGTCAGACACACCCACTACCGTCCACGTCCATTGTGCCTCCTTGCTCGGATGCATCACCGTTACCTCATTCTTCTGTCTCTGTGGCCACAGAGCCACCACCTGATGCATCACCGCCGGTCTCATCAGCACCCAATCCGGCGATTCCCACAATCTCCAGCACTTCACCTCAGTCCCAAGCTGCACCACATGCTAACATTCAAGCTCGAACTAAGCCTACTTCCTCCAAGGTACAACATAACAAACACTTAATGGTTACTCGTGGGAAAAATCATATTGTGAAGTCAAACCGTAAGTTTGCTATCCAAGCCTCGGTCCGAGAAGATGAACCAACAACAGTAGCTCAAGCCTTAAAAGACGAGCACTGGAGACAAGCTATGAGCTCTGAATTTAATGCTCAAGTTCGACATGGCACCTGGGAATTGGTTCCTCCGGATGATTCATACAACCTTATCGGTACAAAATGGGTCTTCCGAATAAAGCGGCTACCAGGCGGCTCTATTGACAAATTCAAAGCTCGTTTTGTCGCAAAGGGTTTTCACCAACGACATGGCGTTGACTACGAAGAGACTTTCAGCCCTGTTATTAAATCTGCAACAGTTCGTCTGGTGTTAAGCGTTGCTGTCGAACGTGGCTGGGATCTTCGACAGCTAGACATTAATAACGCTTTTTTGCAGGGTAATCTAGAAGAGGATGTTTACATTGCTCAACCATCAGGGTTTGTGGACAAGGATCGACCTGATTATGTGTATAAGCTTCGAAAAGCATTATACGGTCTTAAGCAGGCCCCTTGTGTGTGGTACAATGAGCTACACTCTTTTCTTCTCGATTCTGGATTTACCAACTCCCAGTCTGATGCATCCTTATTCATCTTCAATAACTCGGGTAAAACAGTCTATCTACTTGTTTATGTTGATGATATCGTCATCACCGGTAGTGACACAGCCACTGTTGAGCGTTTCATCAAGCTCCTGAGTTCGCGATTCTCGCTCAAGGACATGGGATGCCTCAACTATTTTCTCGGCATTGAAACTCATCGCAATGATAAAGGTCTGCTTCTCACCTAGCATAAGTACATAACCGACTTGTTAGCTCGTTCAAATATGCTTGAAGCCACACCGGTCGCAACTCCAATGGCGTCAACTTGTAACCTGCAACTCACGTCCGGAACTGCTCTCCCGGATGGAACACAGTATCGCACCATTGTTGGGAGTCTGCAGTATCTGCACTTTACTCGTCCAGATATCGCTTTCGCAGTGAAAAAGCTGTCGCAGTTTATGCATGCTCCTACTGACTTACACTGGCAGGCGGCTAAGCGAGTTCTTCGCTATCTCTCGGGTACTAAAGATCGTGGTATTTTCCTATGGCGAGCTCACTCTTCTCACCTACATGCTTTTTCTGATGCTGACTGGGCTGGTAATAGAGATGACTACACTTCAACGGGTGTATATATTGTTTATCTTGGATCAAATCCGATTGTTTGGTCCTCTCGGAAACAGAAGACATCGGCACGGTCGTCTACTGAGGCCGAGTACAGATCTGTTGCAGACACCGCTGCTGAACTACGATGGGTTTCTTATATCATGGATGAGCTTGGCATCAAATCACCCTCTCAGCCAGTCATCTACTGCGATAATGTGGGTGCCACCTACCTGTCTGCAAATCCGGTCTTCCACTCTCGCATGAAACATGTTGCTTTGGACTACCATTTTGTTCGACAACTTGTTCAGTCACGCTTTCTTCGCGTATCTCATGTTTCCTCCAAGGATCAGCTTGATGATGCTCTAACTAAACCACTACCTCGTCTACGTCTTACCGATCTCATCTCCAAGATTGGGCTCACTCCCGGTCGCTCATCTTGAGGAGGCGTGTAGGAGATATCTTAACTATATCTCGTCAGTTAGAGTATCTCCATGTATATAGGCTTTTGTTGTACCAACTAGATCTCATCGGATCACATACTCTAGTGTATATATACTGTTGTAATTGATTATGTTAATCAATACAACAATCACCTTCTTCCTCTTAACCTACACTAACCTCCCGGTGCTTCGCTTATCAAGGATCCGGCGACTTCTTCCTCTCTCCACTCCATTTTCTGAGCGCTTTTGGTTGGTTCGATCGATACCCGTTCGAGTTGAACGGATCCAGCGGTTCTTTATGCTCTTGATATTTCGATTAGGAATCTGGTGATGATGCGCGAGATAGCGGTGACGGTAGTGTTGGCGCAAGTGTTTTTTACAGAAGCGGATTTCTTGATTCATATGGTGGTTGTTAGATCGGCAGGATGCAAGCGATGAAGCGATCGGAACAAAGCCAGTAACCGGAGTCTCTCCCGCCGGCGATCTTCATGTTGATTCCTTCACTGCACGACGTGTGGCAGTTTCGGGTGACGCTTGAGTGACGCGTGGATCTCCATGTCTATCCGAACAATTAGGATGTCGGTTTACTAAGTTGGGCCTCATGCCCGTTTTGCTTGTACTCGGTTTTCATTTCTCTGTCGGTTTGCCCATGTACTTGAAATAGTCCATTGGGTTTTATAAACGTATTGTCGACAAAAAAGAGTTATTGTCGTAAAATATCTATTTATGTCGATTTGGTTTTAGGTATAAATAGTCATGTGTTGACAGCATATCCATATAAGTCACTAAATAATGATATATATGTATATATATAATTGCAGAAGGATTTAAGATCTCGAAAAGATCAAAAAATTAGAAGAATTAAAAAAAATATGTTCGGTTAATATACGAGTTAAAACAATCTGGATGAATGTGGTATAATCGCTCAAACAAATTTTTTGTTAAAAAGTGATTTATCAATAATTCGATATGTCTTTGCATATTTATAAGGAAATTTACAGCATGATTTATGATTATTCATCTTTATATTAATGACCTAAACATTATTAAAATTCAAAAGGATGTTGATGATGCAATGACTAATATGAAAGAAGAGTTTGAAATGAAAGATTTTGAAAAATAAAATAAATTTTTGTTTTAAGTTCCAAATAAAACATTTTTCAAAATGGTATATTTGTGCATCAATCAAATTACAATACAAGGATGTTAAAACGTTTCAATATAGATAAATCGAATATATTGATAATGATTCATTTCAAACTTGTGAAAATAATGAAGAAATATTAGATCTTGATGTATCTTTTATGAGTGTTATTGGTGCATTCATATATCTTACAAATTGTATTCGACCATATGTAGCATTTACTACAAATCTGCTTGCAAGATATAGTCCACCTTCTACACATAGACATTAGACAAAGATAAAAAATATCTTTCATTGTCTTTAGAGTACGGTTGACTTGGATTTATTTTATGTTCAAAAATTTATGCTTAGTCTGGTTGATTTTGCAGATGCACGATATATATATTTGATCTACATAAAACTCGATCGTAAATTGGATATATTTTTACAATGAGAGGATGGATCTCGTGGTGTTCTCAAAAATAGTCTTTAGTTGCCGCCACTTCTTCAAATTTTGTAGATACTACCTTGTTTCATGATGCATGACGAAAATGTGTATGCTTGAAATTTATGACCCATCATATACAAGAAGTTAGCTGGATAATCTTAAGTAAAGTACCAACAAAATTGTTCGAAGACAATGTCGCATATATTGATTAACTCAAAGAAAGTTATATCAAGAATGATAGGACCAAACCAATTCCGCCGAAATTTTTCTTTTATACTCAAAACCTCGTGAAAATTAAAAAGTTATCAAGTATATCCTTTCAAGTGACAATGCCACAAATTTATTTACGAATGTATTTTCCACTAAAACATTCAAAAAAATTTCAAACCAAAAAAATGTGTCATTTGCAAGATTTATTAAAAGAAAAATATCATATAAAATTTTTAAGAAGAATTTGTATTATTGTATTTTTTTATAATAGATTTTATTCCATTAAAAATTTTAATGAAACTTTTTTTTAATGACGTAATAGATTAGACTCATGAATCATCAAAGAAAAGTGTTTTGCAAATGTTGATGAGACATTTTAGTAACGTGACAATATAAGAATTTCATCACAAAGTTAATTGAACTTGAGAATTTCAACACATGGTTAATTGAATATTCTAGAACTGTCGTTGTAAAATATTTTTTTATGTCAGTTTAGTTTTAGTTATAAATAGCCTAGTGTCTTTCATTTCTGGACACATACCAAAAATACTGAAACAGTAATAAAGATAGAAATTGGTGCATTTTTCTCAACTTTTGTACTTTTCAATGCATTTTTCTGTCGTACGAACACGTACCAACACCACCACCTCTTATCTGTCTCTCACTAATATAATATAATAATAATATAATACTAAAAAAATTGGACTATAGCTATAAATTCTGTGATAACTTTTTTTTCGTCAAATTTTTAGGTGATAGCTATGGTCATATTTCCATAGCTATTTTGGTTATAGCTACAGATAACTACGATGCGTTTTCGCGTCTAAACACTCGTAACTATTAAAATTTCGTAGATATCCGTAGCTACGTATCTGCAGAGTAGGTATGAATATATCCGTAGTTAATAGCTACGAATATCGGTGACACTTATTCATAGCTATAATAACTATGAATGGCTATGGCAATGGTTAACAAATATCTAGGATTATTGGCATAGCTATTTCATATAATTATTTTTTTAAATTTCCTTTTTTGGCGGCAAACAAACATTATATATTGGATCCAATGGACAGTACAGGCGAGTACAGTCCGTAGCATAAATAAATGGGTTTAAACGATTCGGACTAAAGGCCCAGTTACATTGAACCAAAGAAACTAAAACGGTTGATTTTGTGAAAAGGACATGCAGAACACTACGTGTCGAACAACCGAGAGGGAATGAAACGCGTCAAAATCCCAGAGAGCGGTGTCATGAAAAACGTCGGTTA
Organism: Orychophragmus violaceus; assembly: GCA_030180135.1. Classification (NCBI taxonomy): domain Eukaryota; kingdom Viridiplantae; phylum Streptophyta; class Magnoliopsida; order Brassicales; family Brassicaceae; genus Orychophragmus; species Orychophragmus violaceus. Next base: position 22,501,506 of record CM058235.1, read on the forward strand.
GGTTTCCGGCACCGCCGAGTCGTCTGCATCGCTACGGCTGCTCTGTTGCAGGAAAACAATTAAAAATAAACAAAAAGAAATTTATTTTATTAAAATTAATATTTATAATAAATAAAATTATATTAAATAACTAATCTTAAAAATAAAAAATCAGAAGAAAAAAGGTTCTTCATCTTCTTCTGAAGACCACGTTGTCGGCTTCGGCATAACATTCCGGTGACCACCGCCGTTCCGGCTCCGGTGACAACCAGTTCGTCTTCTTCATCTCACCTCGTCTTTGTGTCTCTCTCACATTCGTCTTCATCTTCTGCCCACCACCTTCGTCCAACTGCGGTAACACTTCTCCCTCTCACCAAAGAGACAACGTCACGGCCCAAACGGAGTTGCTGCCGTCCATTAGCAGAATGATCCGCTGAGAAAACTACCGCTGCAACTCTATAACCTGAGAAATCGTCGCACCTTACAAAGGACAAAAACAAGCTAAGAAGAGACGGACCTAGAAATCACCCACCACCGAAACGCACACCATCGGTAAGGAGCAGCAGCGAAGTTCAAAGTCGAGAGCAGAATCTGTTGGTTTTCGCAAACAAGGAGAAGGCAGATTTCATAAAAGACAGAGGCAGGGCAAAGATTCGAAGAGTAGGAAGAAGAGATCTGAAGAAGGGGGAAGAAGATTCGAAGGTGGTGGCTGGAAAAAAAAAGAGGCTTAGTTTTTTTTAGGGCTTAATGGGAATTTAAATCTAACGGTTCAGACTGCGATTTGTGTATATAGTGGGAAGCTGTATAAGCCACTGATATCTTTAATCAACGGTCTATATTTGTGATCCGTGTGATGGTGTATCATCCAATAGAAATATTTGGGGTCTAATTAATATAAAATAACGAAAATGACATAAAATAAATAAATGGTTAAGACTATTTTTAAAAAAAAATTAAAGTATAATATATAAAAACTTTATAAAAAGTTTTAAATTTTAAAATTTATTTAAAATATTAAAATTAGTTTATATAATACTTAAAATGATTTGAAAATAAAAATGAATAAACTTAATTTCATTTTTAATTTACATGGATTAGTTAATTTTAAAAGTGTTAATTTTAAAAGTGTTAATTTTAGTTAATAGTATATATATATATATATATATATATATATAATTAAAGAGATAATTTTTAATACTTTTAATGTGTGATTAGTATTATAATTTAGTAGATTTTCAAAAAAAAAAATCATAAGTAAAATATTTTTAATTAATTATTTGTAAATGGTTTAAATATAAGTTTTATGTGTATATATAATTAACTTTTATATTTATATTATAGTTTATTATTAAGAGTAAGGTTTAGAGTATGATTATGGTTTATGATATAGGGTTTAAAGGGTTGTGTTTAGGGTTATAAGTTTATGTTTGAAAATAAATGAGATCGTGAATTCCTTGAATAAAATTTTATTAATCAGAGTTTGTTTATATTTTAGAGTTTTAGAGTTTGTTTATGGTTTAGAGTTTTAATTTATTTTATGTAAATTATATATGTAAATGTTTAAATGCTATGACTTGTTTTAAGCTCCCTAAAGATGTTTACCGGAAAATAACTAGTGTCCCTGGATTGCTTGGAAGAAGCTTTGTAGAACCAAAGAAAATGGGGGTATGGCTTTAGGGACAGCGAAATGTTAAACCAGACGCGTTTATTAAACAAGCTTGGAGGATTTGGCAACACCCGACTCCCTATTAGCGCATATCCTCAAGCACATGTACTTCAGACGCAAATCCTTTCTGAATAGCTCTCTTGCGACCAGACCTTCATACGCTTGGAGAAGTTTACTTTGCGGTCGAGAGCTTCTGCTGAAAGACTAATAAAATTCATCGGTGATGGTATCAGAACTAATGTCTGGATGGAAGTTTGGGTAATGGATATTACTCCAAGACCTCCAAAATACAGACCTGAGAGTGTGATCGACTTTCCTTTGGAAGTGGTGGATCTGATTACTCACCACACTAATCAATGGGATGTTGAGATGGTACAAGCTACATTTGCATACGAAGATATCCTCAGGATTTTAAAGACGAAAATAGGCAGGAAATCTTCAAATTCACTGGTTTGGAGCTTCTCTACCAATGGGATGTACACTGCTCAAAGCGGTTATAAGGTACTTAACGACATTTAGGAAAAAAGAGTTTAACACATCAGACCTTACTTCCACTGGAAAAAAATCTTTATGGAAACGTATGTGTAAAATCAAAGCCCCTCAAAAATTGAAATACCTTTTGTGGAAAGCAATCAATGGAGCTCTTGTAGTGAAAGAACGATTGGCGTCACGATCTATTAACTTGGACACAACTTGCAGTCTTTGCGGGGAATATTCAGAATCCATTTGTAATGTCCTCTTCACGTGTTCTCAAGCGCAAGAAACGTGGGCTCGGTCTGGTTTTCCATTATGCTTGGATTCTTTACCAACTCAGCCTTCCTCAACCTTCACTATCTTTTGGACTGCAGCTTGAAAGCAGCGCCGGGAAGCAAACTTCACTGGTCCATCCCATGGATAATATGGCAAATTTGGAAGTCATGTAATGCCTTCTGCTTTGAGAATACACGGTATGAACCGACTTCCATTGCCCGGAAAGCTCTGGACGATGCTGAAATATGGCTATCTCTGAACAACGGTATACAACTTCCCTCCGCGAGCATAAATGCTCAGAGTAATGAGGTACGTCGTTGGAAAAAAAACATATGACGAGTGTTATCAAATGTAACATTGGTGCAGCTTGGTCAATGCAGTAAAAAGACTGTGGTGTGGCGTGGATTGTACGGGACAATTCTGGTCAGGCTCTGATCAACGGTAGACGGTCCTTTGCCACCATAAACTCAGCCATGGAAGCGGAACTTCTCAGTTTTCTTTGGGCCATTGAATTTATGGGTGATCTGAAAATGAACAGAGTAATCTTCAAATCATCTCTAAAACTTTCCCGAGAAGCTATGCTACATTCGAATAGATACCCAGAATTCCATGAGCTCATCGGCAAAATCCGTCTATGTCTGAGCCGAAACCAATTATGGTCACTGGATCATACTCTTGCTGAATGCATTAGAGCTGCCATGGAAGTAGGTGCAAGTGTAATCAGAGAAGACCTTTTGCAGTCTTATGTTGTGAGAAAAGGTCCGTCTTGGATTTCTTATATCCTTCACGATGATGCGGCTTATACCCATCTGATCTACTGTCCCTCTTGGCATGGTTGGAAATCAGGATCGTTGGATCAACTTTTCACCGGCGGGATTTTTCTACCTATTGTTTTCGTTTCTCATAGTCTACTCGCAGTTTCTTTATTTGCTCCTCTGTATTTGGGATTCTTGGACCATTGTGCCTTCTTAATGAATGAAACCAATGTTATAAAAAAAATCTTATCGATACACTCCCACAAAAAAATTTGTTTCCAAAAATCCATAAAATTTTTTTATCCAATTAAGGTAACCCAAAAAATCCAAAATTTTAGAGTTATTGTTTTTTTAACGCTGGTACAGATTATGATAACTATTAAAAGAACAGTTTTACATATAATATTATCTCCGTTCTACGAGAATCAATCCACGATTACGATCAACGGCTCTACCTGCTTCTGGAAAAATTCATTATAAGCTTACCTCCAATAATCTTGTAAAACTGCGTCGTCGGGGATTTGAACCCAGTTACTGCCGGTGTAGAGCTTTAACCACTTGACCACTAAACCACGGTTGCTCCACAATTTTGAAGTTATCTATGAAACCATTATTTTTATTGACGTTTAGTTATGTTCATAACCCTTAAATATATATGTAGTATACTAATTTTGTAATGCTTATGATAAATTTTGATATAAAAGTAGAATTATATGTTTTGACGGAAATATATATATATATATATATATATATATATATATATATATATATATATATATATATATGTTTTGATGGAGAATATAATTTTACATTTTTGTCCGAAAATTTTACGTTTTTGGTGAAAAAAATAAATTTTATATTTTTGACAATAAGTGGAAATAAGCTAATCAAAGATGAGCGGTGCGAGACGTGCATTCTGGTGGGGGATCTAAATTATGACGGTGATGGAAAGTTGGAATCAAAGTCCCAGACAACTTTGAATGGTCGTTCCAATATGATGCTCGCCCTATCCTCGATTGGATACGCTCCTCTTGTCGCCCCTTTAATCTCCTCTCTCTCCTCAAAGTCTCTCTGTGTGTGTGTTTTATGCTTCCATTTTACGATTAAATCATAGAAGACCTTTTTCTTTAATGTCCTCTCTCTCCTCAAAGTCGCTATTTTGCGACCCATTATTTCAGTCGCCTAACAATCGCCATTTTGCGACTAATATGCGACTATTTTTAAGTCGCTAAAAGGTAGTCGCATAATAGTCGCCATTTAGCGACTGATTTGTGACTAAGCGGTCAGTCGGTGAAGAAATAAACACGTTTTATGCAATCGGAGTTAGGTGTACTTGTTTTGTACCTAATTTTAGCGACAAAAATATGTAGTTGCCATTCAGTCGCCATTCAGTCGCTATTCAGTCGCCAATCAGTCGCAACCGTAACTATATATATGCAACTCCACATTTTCTTCCCCTCAACCGAACACATATGATATAATTTTCGGAAAAAAATAATTGGAGAGGAAATACGGGTTTTTTCAAAAAATGTCCAGAAATTACAATTTTAGGGAGTGGATGTATAAGCCAATCGATGTTTAAGATTTAGGGTTAAGGGTTAAGTGTTTAGAGTTAAGGGTTTTGTGTGTTCTTTTGTTTTATGTAGAATCGTTTCGAATCCGGATCGGTTTCCTATGTCAGGTTTTTTGTTTATGTTTTGAGATTGAAAGTTTTAGGGTTTATGATTTAGGGTTTTTGGTTTAGGGTTTAGGGTTTAGGATATAAATGTTTAGGGTTTAAGTGTTTTCAAAAAATTAAACTTGTTCGAATCCGGATCAGCTTTCTATATCGGTTCATGTTAGTTTTATGATTGTTTTTTTGTGTTTTCATCAGATTTAAGATTTAGGGTTAAGGGTTGAGAGTTTAGAGTTAAGGGTTTTGTGTGTTCTTTTGTTTTATGTAGAATCGTTTCGAATCCGGATTGGTTGTCTATATCGGGTTTTTTGGTTTATGTTTTGAGATTCAAATTTTTAGGGTTTATGATTTAGGGTTTAGGGTATAAGGGTTTAGGGTTTAAGTGTTTTCAAAATTTAAACTTGTTCGAATCCGGATCGGTTTTCTATATCGGGTTCATGTTAGTTTTGTGATTGTTTTTGTGTTTTCATCGGACTTAATATTTAGGGTTAAGGTTATGTGTTTATAGTTAAGAGTTTTGTGTGTTCTTTTGTTTTATGTAGAATCGTTTCGAATCCGGATCGGTTTTCTCTATCGGTTTTTGGTTTAAGTTTTTAGATTGAAACTTTTAATAGGGTTTCTGGTTTAGGGTTTAGGGTATAAGAGTTTTTTGGGTTTAAGTGTTTTCAAAAAATTAAACTTGTTCGAATCTGGGTCGATTTTCTATATTGGGTTCATGTTAGTTTTGTGATTTTTTTTTGTGTTTTCATCAGACTAAATATTTAGGGTTAAGGTTATGTGTTTATAAGTAAGGGTTTAGAGTTAAGGTTTCCGGTTTTATTGTTTTGTAAAATCGTTTCAATCTGAATCGGTTCTATATCGGGTTTGTGTTTTAAGATTTAATTATTAGGATTTGTGATTTAAGGTATATGGTTTAGGGTTTGGTGTATAGGATTTAGTTAATGATTTAGGGTCTAAAAAATAATTTATTTGTAATCAAGAGTTTTATAAAAAAACTAATTTATTTTTAATCCTTAATTATAAAAAACTAATTTTATTCAGAAATTATTAAAACATGAAACTATTTTATTATATATACATAATATTTGACATAAAAATTAAAACAAACACTAAATCTTTAATATAATCCCGCCTAATCCAATTTTCCCCCTAAACCAAAATTAAACACTAAAATCCTTCACCCAAATTGGGCCAAAATATTCAAAAACCCGCCCAATTTTTCGTTGGAGCAAAGAATTTCCCCAAAATTATGCCAAGTCTCCCTCTCCTAATAATCAGATATCAGAAACCCTAAACACATCTATACTCTACCGATTTTTCCCAAATTCTCTAGAAACCCTAAGAAATTCATTCACAATCTTGTTCGATCTCTCACAATCATTGTCGATCTTTCAATTTCCGATGGCCGGTCAATCAAAGAAAGGATTGGGTGGCACCGACAGAGGCGACCTCCAGTGCTTCTTCCTCGCCGAGAGAATCATCCCCGCTTAGGCCTCTCCCGAGTCAATATGCTTTCATTCTGGCCGTTCAAGATTATCAGTTGTCGCCACCGTACCACTACACACCGCCAAAATTATCCGAGGTACAATGTCTCCTTCTTTCTCTCTTTAATTTTTTGGTTTTTGTTTTCAGATATCTGAAGGTACGAATTTGGTGAAACAGCGTTTGGTAGTGAGGAGTTCCTCTTATGGTTCTGATGAAACCAACGACGTGAATGGGTTCCCTCTTAAGCCAAAGGAATATGTGCGGTTGAGAGACTCCCTCAACCTGAATCCCCAAGGTAAATGTAAAGCTCATTGAAATTCGCAAGATGCATGCTTTGTTATCGACCCTGATTTCGGTTCTCTTCGTGTGTTGTCAGATTTCCTTTGAATACTGGAAATTTCAGAGCTAAGAGCAGCGAGCACTAGTTCATGGAAATATATAAAGAAGAGAAAATGGTTTTGCTCTTGTGTTTGTTGGAGTTCTCTTATCAGCAGTCATGACATTAGAAGGAAAACAATCACATGTCATACCGAAGCTAAAGCAGATTCATTAAAAGCTACGTTTACCTCATTGTGCAGAATTGAAAATCATTTTTCATGAACCTAAGTTTTTTACCTTGTATTCTTTTATCGGTATTCTAATTGAATGCGTGAATTGTTTGGTTGTACATGAGTGGACTGGTGCAGTGCTAGCAAATTGGCAGCTATGGATACCAATCGTTGATATGAAATCTGAGAGAGTTGCCGAGACTTTTAAGAAGAAGAAGGAAGACAGATTGGCTGATCTCGGGACAAAGGAGTATTCGGAATGTACTTCCGGTGTTCAAAAGCTCTCCATAGAAGAAGAAAACCAGATTTTTCTCGAGGTATTGCCTACTTCTTTACCTTTGCTCTCTATATGTCTTTGTAAAATTCTGTTTTTGTTTTTACTGTTGGGTTTCTGTGTTTTGCTATCTGTTTCTATGTTTCTGTTATTATGGTTGTGTTTCATTTGTTCTGGTTCAATAACTTTGTTTTTGTTTATGCAGTCAACTTTTACAAATGAAAGAGGAGAAGTCTACTGAATTGGGAACCTAGCTAGTGATATATCATGGTTTTTACCGGTTTTATGCCATGATATAATTGTGTTTTAGTGTTCTTTTGTGTTCTTTTAGAGTCTTTTACAGGTTTAATCAGGTTTGGAGCGGAATTGGAGATATTGGAGCATTTTGGAGATTTTTGGAGTGATTGGCCGAGAGATTGAGCTCACTGTCCGATTTGAGATCATGCATCGATCGACACACCTTTGGTGTCGATCGACACACTAGCGAGATGGGCCGATTACGGCGGTTTAATGAAGATTCATGATTTTGGACTTTGGCCCAGAAGTTTCCAGTATTTACAAAGAAGCCCCAGCCGAGATTATGCCTATATAATTAGGATTTTGGTGTTTATTTTAGATACGCTTTCATACTTAGAGCTAAGAGATTTTTAGAGCTTTTGGGGCTGATCTATTCTTGTACTTCATCTATTTTGGAGAAGATTTTGAACCCCTTTATCTATTTAATTTCTTATATGCAATCTATTAATTCTATGATTTATGTTTCATTAATCATGTCTGAGTAGATTCATAGTTAGGTTTAGGGTTTCTCATTAAGGATTTGATGACTTGCTAGACTTGTTAAATTCAAGGATTCACATGAATAGAATGTTCTTCGATCTAAATTGTGCTTAATGCTAGTTCTAACCTGATCAATTAGAATCTAGATCTTAGGTTGCTAAATACGACACGAGAGTGTGGTTTAGAATCTGAACTATTTAGGTTGAGCAATTAAATTATTCGCAAAGAGATTTGGCTTAGTTTAATTGTGAACATATCGAACTTTAAATTACTGCTGGTTTAATCTGTTAGTAATTGCAAAGAGATTTGGATTACTGCACTTAGACTTAGAGAATTTTCGCAAAGAGATTTGGTTAATTCTAATTCCGTGATTTGAGTTCTAGAACTGTGTTTAATTAGATCATGACTGATTAACTTGTCTGCTTGTCTGATTTCCTGAGAATTCCCTAGACTTAGCGCTTTTAGTTAACTGCTTTCACAACAATCTTGCTACTGATTTATTTTCTTGCCTTGTTTTTAATTCACTTCACATCTGCTTTCTTCTTAGTATTAATCTCTACGGTTCTTATTCTATCGAGACCAGAGTCTCTGTGGATTCGATACCCTATATACTACAATCACTGAACTGTGCACTTACAGTAGAATAGGATTAAAACTTAGACCCTATCAAGTTTTTGGCGCCGTTGCCGGGGACTCTTAGAGTCTTCGATAGGATCGAACTTAGGGTTTTTACTAGGATTTTTTATTTTTGTTTCGTTTTATTTTATTTTTATTTTATTTTACTAATTTCTCTTTGTTTTCTCTCTGTCGCAGGTACCGATTTCGCTTTGCGTCGATCGTTGCACTTGTGTGTCGATCGACACTAGGCGATTCTGAGATTGAATCGATCGTTGCACTGATAGCATCGATCATTGCTTGACGGTTACAGACAGTTTATGCAGACGCGTGAAACTCGAAGTAATCAGAACCTGAACCTCGTTAATCTCGGACTTGAAGAACTTGGACGTCTAGAAAGGACTAACAGAAGAGAAAGAAGAGCAAGGATGGTGGTACATAAGCTAATCATTATGCCTGATGCTCAAGGTACCCTGAGGGACCGAGATAACAATCCGTACAATGCTGCTGGGCAACGGGTTGATGCTGAAGGGAATGTAATCCCTGATCCTCCTGAGCAACCGCAACAGGAGCAGAACCAAGGCCAAAGACAGGCCCAAGGTAGAGAGATGGTTGTCCATGAGAGGACTTTAGCTGACTACAACATACCGGATGAGTTTCATGCAAACCGGTCAGCTCTAGTACTTCCTGGTTTTGAGAGAGATAACTTTGAGATCAAGACCATCTACTACTCGCTGATGAGACAGAATGCCTTCCATGGTCATCCTACGGAGCAGCCTATGGATCACATTGATACATTTGAGGACCTAATCAATGGCATGAAGTATGATGGAGTCTGCCAGGATTATCTGTTCCTTAAACTCTTTCCATACAGTCTCGCTGGAGACGCTGCTGCATGGCTGAAGCAACTGGCACCTGGTCAGTATGCTACTTGGGCAGCCCTGAAGAGTGAGTTTCTGCGTCACTTCTATGATGATGCGCGTTCCGATCAGTCCAGACAGGACATTCTGACATTTACCCAAGGTCCTACTGAGCCTCTTAAGACTGCTTGGATGAGATTTAGGAAGTACCAGCGTGACTGCCCACACCATGGATTCACTGAGGTCACATTGCTAGGTATCTTCTTCAGAGGCATAGATCTGCCATATCAGTCTGCGCTGGATAACTCCAGTAATGCAAACTTCAACACCAGGACTCCTGCACAAGCTAAGCAGTTGATTGAGAACTTAGTGAGCAGCAACAGTTGCAAGACTATGGATGAGAGGAGGAAGAAATCTGGTGGAAGTGTAGAGAATTCAGAGATGGCTGAATTTAGATCTAAGCTGGACACAATTTGCAATCTCCTGGCTGGTAAGAAGGTTGTCCACTTTGCCCAAGATGTAGAGGTAATTCAGACTGAGGAGGACACTCAGGAAGAAGATGTGAATTACATTGGAGGGTCTGGTTTCCAAGGTAATAGATTTGGTAATCAGCAGGGAAACAGATTCTTCAATGGAGGACAGAAGAGTGCCTTCACAGGCAATCAGAACTCAGCTGGTTTTGGACAGACAAGTGGTTTTCAGAAGCCTTTTGGACAAAGTACTCAGAGAACCTATGGATCTTCATCTTATCAGACTCCTCCTGCAGCCACTGCTCATGAGAGTAAGATGGAGACAATGATGGAACAGCTGCTGGAGAGTCAGACCAAGATTTCTGTGGACTGCAATAAGAAGTTGGATGCTGTCTATGAGGATCTCAATGGAAAGATTGAGTCTATGAACACTCATATGAAGCAGTTGGATACTCAGGTGAATCAGATTTCCAGTTCTATGAAGGGAAAGGGAGTAGCAGACACTCATATTAAGGTCTGGTCTGTGTACATTGATGATGGATCTCACCTAGGTGAAGGATTTGAGCTAAGCACAGCTGAGTTAGTGGAAGAGGTTGAATTTTCGGATTTTGGAGAAAATCTCTCGGGTGAAAACAGTGTTGCATCGATCGACACACCCCTAGTGTCGGTCGATGCAGGTCGTGAACAGACAGACCCGCCGAATGTTGACAGCATTGATGCAGATTTGGACAAGAGGAGATTTATGGACAATTAATTAGACAATATCCCTCAGTATCTGAAGTGATTAAGCAGGAGATTGAAGAGCTTAAGAAGCTAGAGGAGATTGGTGAAGAGTTGGAAGAAATTCCACCATCTGATGATCCACCTTATCACCCATGTGTGCAGAGGTACTTGAAAAAGATGTTGCCTTTGGATGAAGAGCTGAAAGATTGGGTGATTATAGTCCCTCAACATATAAGTGATGTGCTGTTAACCAAGGTTCCAAAGAAGCTGCCTGATCCTGGAAATTTTGTGCTAAGTTGTTCTATCTTTGAGGATAGTTTTAGGCGCTCTCTTTGTGATATGGGAGCTGCTGGAAGTCTTATGCCATATTCTGTGGCAGAGAAGCTGAGTATGCTGGATTTTTCTCCTACTAGGACCTCTCTTGTCCTAGCTGATCAGTCTATACGAGTTCCGGAAGGACTCCTTGAGGACGTCCCGGTGAGAGTTGGAAACTATTTGGTTCCAACAGACTTCCTAGTGCTGAAATATGACAGTGATCCTGATGAAGCATTGCTACTTGGAAGACCATTCTTGGCTACAGCGGGAGCAATGATAGATGTTAGACACAGTCTGATAGACCTCCACCTGGGAGATGAGCCACTGCATTTTGAGATGGACAAGCTGCGCAAGCCACTGATAGATGTTAACGCGTAAGCTACATCTGGACGAGTGCAGAGCATGGCATACATAATAGATCCTATTGCAGAAGCATAAGGAATCCTATTCATGCGTTCTCTCTCAGCATGTGTTGCCGGACACTGCTTCTTGCTGAGACTAGTGCCATGAGACATCGGTATGAAGCCCTTCTTGGAATCGTGCATCCTGAATCTGTGCAGTACCTTATCAATATAAGTGTCCTGGCACAATCCAATCAGCCTGTTCATTCTATCTCTGTAGATTCTGATTCCAAGAATGTACGCGGCTTCTCCCATGTCTTTCATGGAAAAACAACTTTCGAGCCAAGTCTTAACAGACTGAAGCAACGGAACGTCATTACCGAGGAGGAGTATGTCATCGACATACAATACAAGAAACGCAATTTTGCTCCCACTAGTCTTCTTGTAAACACATGGTTCCTCTTCGTTCTTGATGAAACCAAATTGTTTCACTGCTTCATCAAAACGAAGATTCCAACTCCGTGATGCTTGCTTCAATCCATAAATGGATTTATGAAGCTTGCATACCTTTCCAGCGTTCTTAGGATCAACAAAACCTTCAGGCTGAAAGATTGGGTGATTATAGTCCCTCAACATATAAGTGATGTGCTGTTAACCAAGGTTCCAAAGAAGCTGCCTGATCCTGGAAATTTTGTGCTAAGTTGTTCTATCTTTGAGGATAGTTTTAGGCGCTCTCTTTGTGATATGGGAGCTGCTGGAAGTCTTATGCCATATTCTGTGGCAGAGAAGCTGGGTATGCTGGATTTTTCTCCTACTAGGACCTCTCTTGTCCTAGCTGATCAGTCTATACGAGTTCCGGAAGGACTCCTTGAGGACGTCCCGGTGAGAGTTGGAAACTATTTGGTTCCAACAGACTTCCTAGTGCTGAAATATGACAGTGATCCTGATGAAGCATTGCTACTTGGAAGACCATTCTTGGCTACAGCGGGAGCAGTGATAGATGTTAGACACAGTCTGATAGACCTCCACCTGGGAGATGAGCCACTGCATTTTGAGATGGACAAGCTGCGCAAGCCACTGATAGATGTTAACGCGTAAGCTACATCTGGACGAGTGCAGAGCATGGCATACATAATAGATCCTATTGCAGAAGCATAAGGAATCCTATTCATGCGTTCTCGCTCAGCATGTGTCGCCGTACACTGCTTCTTGCTGAGACTAGTGCCATGAGACATCGGTATGAAGCCCTTCTTGGAATCGTGCATCCTGAATCTGTGCAGTACCTTATCAATATAAGTGTCCTGGCACAATCCAATCAGCCTGTTCATTCTATCTCTGTAGATTCTGATTCCAAGAATGTACGCGGCTTCTCCCATGTCTTTCATGTAAAAACAACTTTCGAGCCAAGTCTTAACAGACTGAAGCAACGGAACGTCATTACCGAGGAGGAGTATGTCATCGACATACAATACAAGAAACGCAATTTTGCTCCCACTAGTCTTCTTGTAAACACATGGTTCCTCTTCGTTCTTGATGAAACCAAATTGTTTCACTGCTTCATCAAAACGAAGATTCCAACTCCGTGATGCTTGCTTCAATCCATAAATGGATTTATGAAGCTTGCATACCTTTCCAGCGTTCTTAGGATCAACAAAACCTTCAGGCTGAAAGATTGGGTGATTATAGTCCCTCAACATATAAGTGATGTGCTGTTAACCAAGGTTCCAAAGAAGCTGCCTGATCCTGGAAATTTTGTGCTAAGTTGTTCTATCTTTGAGGATAGTTTTAGGCGCTCTCTTTGTGATATGGGAGCTGCTGGAAGTCTTATGCCATATTCTGTGGCAGAGAAGCTGGGTATGCTGGATTTTTCTCCTACTAGGACCTCTCTTGTCCTAGCTGATCAGTCTATACGAGTTCCGGAAGGACTCCTTGAGGACGTCCCGGTGAGAGTTGGAAACTATTTGGTTCCAACAGACTTCCTAGTGCTGAAATATGACAGTGATCCTGATGAAGCATTGCTACTTGGAAGACCATTCTTGGCTACAGCGGGAGCAGTGATAGATGTTAGACACAGTCTGATAGACCTCCACCTGGGAGATGAGCCACTGCATTTTGAGATGGACAAGCTGCGCAAGCCACTGATAGATGGGCAGACCTTCACCATTATGGATGGAGATGATGAGCAGTCAAGTCACACTACGGTTTTGGATCCTGGAGAGCAGTTTACTCCTTCATTTCTTGGACATGATCATTCTGATACAGCTTATTCGCCACCATGGATGAGGAGGCTTGCACAGAGACAATCAAAGTCTCTGTCAGGATCTCCAGCAAACTGATCTTGTTCGTCCGGTCAAGCTAATGACCTTAAACAAGCGCTGAGTGGGAGGCAACCCACTGTTAGGTTTAGTTGTTTTTCTTTCTTATTTTTGGTGTTTTTCTTAGAATTTCACGTTTTCGTTTTTGTTTATTCTAAGTTCAGATACAGAACTCGAGTCTGGAGATGTGTGACGACCGATGCACTTGTGCACCAGTCGTTGCAAGGAAATTACGACGAGGAGAGGTGATCGCATTGTGACGATCGTTGCGGACCTGTGCAACGGTCGTTACAATTGGTTCAATTGCAAAAATTAAGGTACGCGCGCTAAACCGGAAATCGATTTCGATTTGACCAGCAACGGTCGTTGCCACTAAGCAACGGTCGTTGCACCCACGACCGAGGTAAGTGCCTTAAACCCTTCTCTTCTCTTTTCTTCTCCATTTCCGTCCGTACACCGAGAACTTCCTCACCTCAAACAATCATTTCTTCATCATTTTCTTTGATTCCAAGTGCTATAGTCTTGTTTTTACACTCTCAATCTATTCTTCTAGACCATATATCACGAATCCAAGGTAATGTACCTCTATTTTTCGATTTTCGGATTCAATTTTAGGGTTTTAGAAATTGGGAATTTTGGATTGAAATTGATGAATGCGTGCTTAATTGAACATGAATTAGGTTGTTTAGTGATGGATTATTGTTGTTTTTGTGGTTGCTTGAACGAATTTAGAACGAATTTTAGGGATTGTTGCACTTGTGCAACGGTCGTTGCTTTGCGATTTTGGGGAAATGTTCGATAAAATGAAATCGCCTTGCAACGATCTATGCCTTAGGTGCAACGGTCGATGCTTCGCGATTTCATAGAGAGATTGCCGAGTCTAATTGGTTTTAATTTCTTGTTGAATGCCGATGGCATCTCGCAGACAACCCCGCAAGCGCCAAGCAACAGCATCCACAGCCACACGACAGTACATTCCACCACCAGAGTAGTTTCATAGAGACTCTCAGCCACCTGAGCCATATGTGAGAGTTGGTCCAGCAGTAGCACTGCCTTGGCCCCGAGCAGACGCGACAGAGATTCCGACAGCCAGACAGTGGCCAGCGAACCTTCCTGAGTTTCTCAAGTCTGCCGATTTTACAGAGAGACCACTGCTTAACCAGTGGGATGAATATGACTCGCTGCTATACAGTGGTTGGTGCGGGATGACGATCAAGCCAACCAATTTTGCAGACTACTCTACCTGCAAGAGTCTGGGGATTGATGAGCAGGTACTTGCGGTGTGCAAGGGCATTGGTCTAGGAACGATGCCTATGCGTCCTTATGATCTGTACCCAGAGCTGGTCAGACAGTTGCTAGCCACTTGCAGAGTGGTTTACCCGCCTCCAGACAGCAGGAGCACTACAGGGGGTATCTTTACCTTCATGAGTTGGGGAGTCAGGTATCGGATTCCTTTACTAGATATCTGCAGGATCTACGGCTTCAGCACTGAGACGAGGCGCATTGGCATGCCACTTGAGTGGGATCCAGAGGAGGCTCGATCATTTTGGGAGTGTATCGGCAGTGGTCGTTACAACTCACGGACTACACCGGTGGTACAGTTGAGACATCATGTGCTGAGATATGTCTCGCGTATCTTGTGTTGGAGCTTGTTGTGCAAGTTTGAGGCCAACAAGATGCGCAAGTATGAGATGGAGATGTTGTTCATCGGGCTGCGGGATCAGTTTGAGGATTCTGGCGTGAGAGATCCTACTAAGGGTCTCAACTTGGGAGCTGTTTTCACTCAGCATTTATGTGATCTGCAGCTGAAGCCATTTGATGGAGTCCGTACTGAGACAGTGGGAAGCCTGCTTACTCCCATCTTCATACACTGCGGGATTCCTCTACAGGGCACAGAGTGTGATACAGCCAAGGAGTTCCTAGATTTCAGCCACTTGCAGAGCGCCCTCTGGCTTAAGGAGGGGCACATTTGGGTTTACCACGATCCGACTTCTGGGAAGTGTGGTATAGAGCTTCCTGCTCCTGCGTTGACACAGATTGATACACTAGAGGCCTTGAGATTCCAGCCTCCTGAGACTGAGCAGCGTGGAGTTCCTTCTATGGCTCATCCGCTGGGAGAGCCTTCCACACGAGCTTCCGCACGAGCTTCATCTTCTGCTGCCCCTGCACCTGCGCCTGCTGCTGCCCCAGTTAATATTGGCCCTTATCCTGAGATCACAGTACCCTACGGTGATATGTCTGAGGCTGAGTGGAGAGAGCGTAGTGATGGGATATGGTGGACCATTTGGGAGTGGATGCATGGCTGCACTTGCAGGAGACAGCCACCGGTTCATCAGCCCGTCCCTGCTACTCGACGCAGACAGTGTTCTCCTGCGGACGTCAGTGACACTGAGCGCTATGGAGGGATAGATGATAGCGAGTGAGAGTAGCCTCCATCTCTAGACATTCGGTTCTGTACTCTGATTTTCTTTCTCTTTTTCTTGCACTATTTTCTTTCGATTTTTAGACTCTACTATGTTTGGATGGTTGTACTTGATTAGATACATTTGTTGCCTTGATTTTACTCTGTTTCTAGTGTTTTCAGCTTGCAGGATTCGAAATTGATGAAAACCAACGGACTAACCTGCTAACTTGCTGACTGATCCGACAGACGCAGTGTGTCGATCGACACAATATTGTGTCGATCGTCACAACACGATCGAAATCGCACTGCAGCGATCGTTGCGGTCCTGAGCAACGATCGATCATACACGAAAAATCGCCTAGCAACGGTCGATGCACCTAGTGCAACGATCGATGCCTGAGCGACAGAGGTAAAACCCGACAGAACTTAACCATTCCTAAAACAAATTTTTCTTTCTTTTTGCCAATCCTTCGCTTGACACTACTGGGGACAGTGTGTCTTAAGTGTGGGGGAGGTTCTACTAACTTCTTTCTTTTGTTTTCTTAGAGTCAATTAAAATTTTCAAAAATTTGTTTTATTGAGTCAAAACTTTTAAGTAGGAAACAATGACTTTTTGAGAAGATTAGCAGCTCTTGCAGGAACTTAAGTAACCATTGGGATGAAGCTGCAGATTATCTCTGACTATTAGAAAACCCAGACATGGATCAACCTACTGAGAACACCCACATCGCTTCAGGTATCAGAGGATCCTTTACTGACTTCACCTTAATACTGACTTAGATTTCTCACCTAAGGGCTTGGTATACTTTGTGTCGGATTCCCTTGTTAGTTCTGACACAGCCTGTAAACCTGTCCTATTTAGTTCCCTTCTCCCCTTCCATAAATAAAAAAAAAATAATAAACTGAGGATGAGTTAGTAACTCCGAAGTGGTCATGGGAATGGTAGCTAAAACTCTCATATCATGTGCATCCATGGAATGTGTCCAAAGTACACCCCTTAACGGGAAGAGCACTGATAAAAAAAATAAAATGATACCCAATGGGGAAAAATCAGAATGCTAAGGAAGGGAAAAGAGAAGAAAGGGACTAGAGAAAGATAGTATGGTGGTCTGGAGCTGATAAGGTAAGAGTCCATGTGCCTCTGATCGATACTCCTTAGGTGAGACCGCACTTAAATACTTGCAGAAGTCAGTAGGGTGAATTTGAATGCGTGAATGTGATTGTGGATTTTACTTAGGACATTTGCTAAGTGTGGGGGGAGTATATGTTGGTCTTGATGTCTGCAGGTTGATTCTTTCATGTGGTTTACTAAGGGGAATCTGAGTGTTGCTGCTTCTAGGATGAAAAGAGTTTCTGAAGAGTTTTCAAACCTCTTCACTACATTTTAGTTCTCTGTTTTGCTTGAGGGCAAGCAAAGGCTAAGTGTGGGAGAGTTGATATATCATGGTTTTTACCGGTTTTATGCCATGATATAATTGTGTTTTAGTGTTCTTTTGTGTTCTTTTAGAGTCTTTTACAGGTTTAATCAGGTTTGGAGCGGAATTGGAGATATTGGAGCATTTTAGGGATTTTTGGAGTGATTGGCCGAGAGATTGAGCTCACTGTCCGATTTGAGATCATGCATCGATCGACACACCTTTGGTGTCGATCGGCACACTAGCGAGATGGGCCGATTACGGCGGTTTAATGAAGATTCATGATTTTTCACTTTGGCCCAGAAGTTTCCAGTATTTACAAAGAAGCCCCAGCCGAGATTATGCCTATATAATTAGGATTTTGGTGTTTATTTTAGATATGCTTTCATACTTAGAGCTAAGAGATTTTTAGAGCTTTTGGGGCTGATCTATTCCTGTACTTCATCTATTTTGGAGAAGATTTCGAACCCCTTTATCTATTTAATTTCTTATATGCAATCTATTAATTCTATGATTTCTGTTTCATTAATCATGTCTGAGTAGATTCATAGTTAGGTTTAGGGTTTCTCATTAAGGATTTGATGACTTGCTAGACTTGTTAAATTCAAGGATTCACATGAATAGAATGTTCTTCGATCTAAATTGTGCTTAATGCTAGTTCTAACCTGATCAATTAGAATCTAGATCTTAGGTTGCTAAATACGACACGAGAGTGTGGTTTAGAATCTGAACTATTTAGGTTGAACAATTAAATTATTCGCAAAGAGATTTGGCTTAGTTTAATTGTGAACATATCGAACTTTAAATTAATGCTGGTTTAATCTGTTAGTAATTGCAAAGAGATTTGGATTACTGCACTTAGACTTAGAGAATTTTCGCAAAGAGATTTGGTTAATTCTAATTCCGTGATTTGAGTTCTAGAACTGTGTTTAATTAGATCATGACTGATTAACTTGTCTGCTTGTCTGATTTCCTGAGAATTCCCTAGACTTAGCGCTTTTAGTTAACTGCTTTCACAACAATCTTGCTACTGATTTATTTTCTTGCCTTGCTTTTAATTCACTTCACATCTGCTTTCTTCTTAGTATTAATCTCTACGGTTCTTATTCTATCGAGACCAGAGTCTCTGTGGATTCGATACCCTATATACTACAATCACTTAACTGTGCACTTGCAGTAGAATAGGATTAAAACTTAGACCCTATCAGCTAGTTACATCAATGGGAAGCGAACGTACCCATGCAGCTCATCTTCTTTGACCAGCTTTCAACAACAGCTCGCCGAAGCTAACCGCAAGATAGACGAACAAGCAGCTCTCGCGGTATCACGTGAAGTAGAGCATTTACGGATTGTAGCTGAGCAACAAGAAGAGATCAAGAACATAGATGTTCTGAAGGAGTACTTGAGCACCGACCCGAAGTTTGTCGCCTTTCTCGCATCTCAATCAACAGATCCCGCCACTACGGAAACCGGTATGGATGATCCCACTGATTAGGTCCGGTCCTTGTCTTTACCTCTGAAACTAATAGCTTTGTGTTGTGTTTCTAGACATGTTTTTGAATATCTCCATTGGACTTAAGTCCTCTTTTGGTACGTATGTTTAGTTGGACATAATCTCTTTTGAATGTTGGGTTTGGATGTGAATATTCTATTTTGAATGTGAATATTGTGTTTGTATGTTGTTTAAAAGTTTCAAATTGGTTAGTTCAAACCATCATCAAAGCAAATTGGTTATCAAAACTAGCAAACAAAATTGAATTACAACAAAATCGAGATACCAAACCAAATCCAATTATAGCAAAACCGTACCGGACCCAATTACAATCAAAACCAATATGTAATCCGTGTAGTCGCTAAGCAATCGCAAAATTTGTAGCTATTCAGTCGCAAGATAGTCGCTAAATTTAGCGACTGATTAGTGACTACAATAAAACAATTGCAAAACCGTCGCTAGTTGGTAGCTAATTGGTCGCTGCATTTAGCGACCGAATTGGCCACTAAAATTAGCAGTCGCAAAACAGTCGTATAGTAGTCGCTACATTTAGCGACTAATTGGCGACTTACTTGCGACGTCAAATATTTAGTCGCCAATCAGTCACTAAATGGCGACTGTTCTGCGACTCAATTATTTAGCGACGCGCTGTTTAGCGATTGTTTTATTTAGTCGCTATTTCTCTGTTTTCTTGTAGTGGTTGAAGCGGCAGAGGAAAACTAGATGCAAGATTGATGCTCTGGTGTCGGCGCTAGCTGCGAGTTCCGGCGACGGTGGTGCATGGCGTTCGATCTGTGGGCGTGACGCGTATCCGTAGAGTTACGTCCACGTGGCTTCATCCTGCTCTCCTCGAGTTGATTAGAGTTCTGGACAGTCCAATTCTAGGCCCATTTACGGTTGAATAATCTTGTATTTGTTTCTTTCTCTGTATTGGCCCGTTGGACATTTATCAATATAAGCTAAGTTGATAAAAAAAATATTTAACAAAAGACCAAAAAATGAACTTTTTGACCAAAAAATGAACTTTAACCAAGAAAAAAGTGCCATCCAAAAAAGTTAGGTCCATATAAAGACAAACTAAGCAAAGTCTGAATCTGTTTGCTAGTTTGCTATCTCTAAATAAGATATATAAAAATATAATAAATTTGATAAAAAGGAAATATAAATTTGAATATGATAGCCAGTTAGCATGTGCCATCCACATGCTTCCACGTCAACAAGCTTATTGTCGGTCCATCTAAGGCTCCAATTGGTGACCATAATTTAGGAAAAGAATGATGATGAATTTTTAATTCCTCAAAAATTTTACCAATTAAAAGGAATTTTTTGTCAAAATTCAGACATATGGGTCCCACAATATTTCATATTTTTCCTCATGTTTAAGGAATGAATGAACAAAAAAATTCCCCTGCAAATTTGATGAGGAACAAAATATGAATAAAAATTCCTCTACATTCCTATTTTTTTGTTAATTCAATTCCTCAAATGACATTTTATCCAATTCCTTTTGTTCATTTTAGTGGTCACCAATTGGAGCCTAAGTAATAATAAAAGATAAACCATCGTTTTCAGGAAAAAAAATCTACACAGAAACTTAAATGTTGACAAAAAAACAAATCATAATGGTGAAATTGTATCGGTATGCTCCCACTAAACTAGATATGGCTAATCGGAACATTTTTAATAATCTCAAGAAACTACGTATTTTTTTCAATTCAAATCTACTAACGTAAATCACTTGATTGATCATCCAGTTTCCGAACTTACGAGGAAGAAAATAACGAGAAAAGGAAAAAATAACTAAGTAACTGATTCAAACATACTAGGTGCTCTAACCCCCGCGCACGCGCGGGGGCGAGTGTATTTTATTTGTCAAACTTATTTATGTTTGCCGCATACCTGTTTTTAATAAAATTTATTGTTGCTTGGGCTGGTGGAGGAAATCTTCATATTTTTTATGTGAATCATGTATTTATTGGTTGAGAAATTAGATATAATCAAATTTTTGCGTAGTGTATTGTTTGGGTGAAATTCGCAGAGTTTTTGTTTTTGTTTTCTGTGTCCCTTTTTGGCATTATAAAATTTGAAGGAAAAACGTTTGAAGTAAATATGGGGAAGGTGCACTTAGAAGTTTCATCTTGCACTTTGATTGTTTTGAGACTTCATAATATGTCCCAGCTAAGCAGTGCCTTGCTTCTAAGTAGGCATGTTGTATCCGACTATGATTGTCATTATGTTCTATCATCCCATTCATGAATTCCTTCCAACATTCTCTTTGTGTTGCATGCGTCCTTAAAAAATGTATGAATCGTTCCTCAGAATGTTAGTAAGTCGGTAAAACTTGTAGGTCCTTTGATTATGGTAACCATGAGATGGAGCTAAAATAGTCCCTTTGCTGATGGATGAACATATGCTATTCTCTCGATGGTTCCACCATGTTTCCTCCGTATATACGATTTGAATTTAGTATTCCAGACAAAGTACTTCGGAATTTCCACACAGTTAATGTTCCTACCATCGTCATAAATCTTATTCAATTCGAACCGTTCAGTTAACATTGTCCACATGTGACCCAAATTTTATTTTCCAGTTTCCAGAAGCTTGTCACCTGCGAGCTTTGTGGGTTGTTGGCCTGGGAGGTGAACTGACAGTATAAGACACTTAAGCATTTGAAGAGATGTAGGTGAATTGGCGGGCATGGCTAAATTCGCTTCTGCTTTCCTTGGGTTACCTAAATTTGAAGAGAAATGTATTAGATGTAATAATGTTTTGTATAAATGGACGGATTTATTTTCGGTTTTTTTGTTGATGTTGTTTAAGCATTAATTCATGACATTAATTTAGAAGGATGTATGGTTACTATTGTCCCAGGCACATTTGAGAAGAAGTAATTGTTTATCTCGTCGACGGTTTCGTTTCTTGAAATTAAAATTGCAAGACTCTCTTAGCATCATCATGTTCTTGAACAATGTTTCGAAACTTGAATATATGGACTCTTGTAAGATTTGCAACGGGGCTTTGGTCATTAGGAGCATGAAAGATTCATCTACTTGGATTAAATCTTCATCCGCATATACATTAAACGATATCCAAATGCCATCCACCAGTTCAGATGATGTGAACAATCTTTAGCTTTGTTTTATAAGCTTTGGAGTTCGGAATCATTCAAACTTTAGTTAGGAAAATGGAATCAGTTTTTCATTAAAGTTAAGATAAATAATAATCAACAAATATCCCATTCAAATCTACAACATCTGCAAATATATAATTTCAGAAATCATGTGACCAAAGCATATGAATTTGTCCCCTGAAAACTGCATACGAGAGTACATCAACTGATTATAAAGATTTTGTGTTTATTCATATATTCTGTTGGACGATAGCTACATGTGGTGTGGATGATAATTTGGATAAATAAATAAATAAATAAATATATATATATATATATCAAAATAAATTCGATATATTTTCTTCTATTTTTGTTCAAAAAACAAAGGGGGTATGGGCGTAATAATTTAGAAAGCAAAAGAGGCAGTGCATCCAGCTCAGACAGTAGACAGTGGCACAACTTCTTCTGTATGCACTACACAAGTCTTCCTCTCTTTCTCTGCTCCCACCCAAAAAACCCAATAGCAAAGTGGTACCCTCTACTTTCTTCTTCTTCTTCTTCTTCTTCCTCCACTCACTAAACCAACCCCACGATCCTCTTTCACAAACCTTAGCAAATCCATGCGTAGGTTTACATCGCCTGGCCCTGTCTCTACGATCGCCAAAAACACATGAATGGAAAGCAATACATAGCTGAGACCCTTGTACATTACAAAAAGCGACATTAAGTTAAATATAGTATTTTGACAACGATCACCAGTGTCTACAGAATTTGTATCCTTGAACACTCATAAGTAAGATTTCTTCTTTGAGAGATCCCAGGATGGTCCATGAATATGGAATGTGAACGGTACACAAAGACATCTCGAGGTTATCTTAGTTGAGTAAATGTACAGATTTCCAGAAAACGGAATCAAACCTCGTCAAGATGATTTTCCACAAGGATGTCGTCCTTGGAAAACCGGACCTTGTTATGCTTTAGCAAATCTAGAATACTGCTATAACAAAAGGAGTAAATCAATAATGAGACATTAAACAATGGGATAAACAGTAGTTAATTTTGGAGCATGTGAAATTTACTGTACCTCGACTTTCTGTTGCGGACAGCAAACAAAATCATTCTGAAGAAACCATATATCCAACTATTATCATCTTGCACGTCATCAGCAAGTACAACCAGCGTACTTAAGTCTTCCTTTGAATCAGAGTATTCTTAGAGAGATAGTCAGATCATTGATTGGTTATCAATAAGTCAAATTTATGCCTTTGTTGTCAGTCTTTTTCTCTGCAGGCTTCTTCTCCATTCCCCTCAGCAACAACTTCATGTGGTACTTTCATTTTATTGTCCTTAAGGTCTTCAACTTTGGTAGGTTCTTAACATGTTCCTCCACTCTCAGTATTCATTTCAACTTCAGAGGTATCCACTTCCATGGCCTCTTTATCTACCAGAAGGAGGCCTAAGAATCAAATTGCAGTACCTTTGACTGTAGCCTCTCCAGAAACTTAGTTCACTTTCGGAAGTATCAGTATCAAACGATGTGTCAGCCAGCTGCTAAACAGGAGATTGCACTTCATTCTATCGTGTAAAAAAGAGTACATAATAAACAATTATGTGAAGAAAAAACAAAAATTAATCACTTACACTATCGCTGAATCCTATGCCGGAACGTCTACCATTTAATGTATCATCAGTTGAAGAAGAAGACATATTAAGCAAGACATCCAAGGCCTAAGAAGAATATTAAGCCTAGAAGTAAATGGTGTACTGTAGCCATTATTAGCATATTTCAAGGGCCTTTTCCTGTCAAAATACCAAAACTGACCCATGTAAGTTTGAAGAAAATCTACTTACCACGTCGACATCATAGCCACATTGACCTGCAAAAAGAGAAACTTCCATGTCAATTTTTGTCGAATAATCAAGTCTCTCTTCGTAACAATTTCATAGCTATTTCCATATGAAACATTAATGACCATAGCACTATCGGTATGTTATAACCCTTGGAGAAAGTTAAAAGTACGAAGCAATTGGAGCGTAATATGTAATCTTAGTGAGCATACCAATACCGTTCCACAGAAATCTTATCAAAGGGACAAACTAACTGAAGAAGAAGAAGAGGAAATACTCACACAGGACATATCTAACAACAACCATGCTAAGCTCGAAATCATCTCCAAGCATTGAATTTAGGAATTGTTTCAGCTTTCTCTCTATCCTCAGCTTTTTCCCGTTCCCACAAAGCTCTTTAGACCTTTCTACCAAGGGAAACTTTTTCTTCACAGGGTTCGGCTTCAATTAGTCTTTTCCAATCACCCAAACAGCCATCCCTGTGGCAGCAATAACTCTATTCTGTTTGCTTCCCTTAAACCATCTATCTCTCGTGAGTTCTTCGCCGCAGCTCGAGCTTGACCCAGCCCTTGACTCAGGGACAGACCCGGTTTCCTGACCCGAAGACCCACTCGTGACCCAACTCGGTGACGGGTCATCGCCGATTTCAACCATGTACTACAAATTTTGGCGGCTTTGTTCAGATCTCTGGCTTCCTCTTTTTAAGTAGTCGACGCTTAGAAATCCCTAAGCGTCCTTAGAAAATTCCTGCAGGAAATCGAACATCCGAATCCAACCTCAAAACCAATTATTTCATTAAATACCCCAAATCGACCATAAACCGTAGACCATATAGAAAACAAAAGAAACTAACTGGAAATGAAAAGTAGAACAGACAAACCCTTTCACACACACAACAGTTTTTACTGGCAAATTACTAATTACGACAGAGATTTCGAGAAAAACTGGAAAAGATGAATGAAGATATCTGTTTTTGGATCAAATATTGTATGAGATTTGTGGCGTGCGTTTGGATTTCATTGCGGCTTGCATTTGTTTGTTTTTTTTTTAAGAAGCTGATGCGACTGTATGTGGAAGAAACTGATGCGGGTGTTAAAAAAATTGCCACGTAGGACCAAAATACCCGCTGACGTGGACGCTCTAAGAGGAGAGAAAAATGTCTCCAATTATATATATGATTTACCTATTAAATACAGATTCAAGGAATTCACGATCTCAACTTAAACCACACAACTACAAGAAACAGTACAAAGTTAATATCACCTTACACACAATCATCTGAAGACACATCACAAAACCTACACAACTAACTAATGTCCATAAACGCGGCATCAGGCTAACACCCCCCCACGCACTTATGAACTGACAGGTACAATCGGGCCTCACTGCCCAAACAAGATGCACTTTCACCGGCATCCCCAACTTTGGGAGGGTTCATCACACACCCCTTTGACAAACTAGGACACGTACAGAAACACATCTCGCCCTGTACCCTGCAAACAATACCCATCAGAGACACCTATCGCAACTACTCCACACATGTCTATCAATCATAATCAACGTTTTCGGATTAAAAGATAACCTAACAATTATATGTTCTTTTAATCACATCACCGTTAGTACTAATCTAGGCTACCTAGGAAAGACGATATTAACAAATGACTCACGTCTCGGAATTAAGATAGGATAAGTAGAGATCACGAGGGAAAAGCATAATTTAGGAATTCATGACGCCCGAACGGACTTCAAATCTGGAAATAGGACGGAATATCAAGTAATATAGGCTTTTCTTTCCCTCAACTCGGTCAAAAGACGAGCTAGTTATGATCAATTGAAATAGTTGAATCAAAAGTCAATTGTCCAAGTCAACTCGATAAAATTCAAACCCAATCAATCTAGAGCCAAACCCAACTCTAACCGCTAACCCGATCCAACCCAAATCGAGTCAGACAAACTAGCAGCCCTAACCAGGCCCAATTGCATCACCAGCTCAATTATAATAAACCAACAAAAACCGAACTAAACCAAGAAATCTAATTGACTAAGCTAAACCGAATTAAAATTAGATTAAATCGAAAATTGTATTGAATAGACCAAACCGAGTTAACCTAGTCAACAAACCGGAACCGAGTTGACTCAGTCACCGGCGAGTGGACTCGGTGGCCGGCGGCGGTGGCGGCGCTCTGGCGGATCTCCGATAACAACAACGGCGATGGATGGCGGTGTTCCGAAGGATGGCGGTGGCCCTCCGGTGGCGGAAGGCAATAGAAGGCGGCGCTCCGACGGATCTCCGGCGATGATGGCGGTGCACATGGTGGCAAACGGCGGTGGCGCGTGGCGGCGCACGGAGGTGGCGCGTGACCGCGAGTGGATCTCACACACTGAATTTCTCCGGATGGGTGTGGGAACGTGCGGCATCATAGGGAGTTACGGTCGGCAGTTATTGTTTTTTCTCGTCGAGCTGAACGTGGTGATGGCTTCGGATTTTCGAGATTCCCCACGGTTAGAAAGTTACAGAGGTTTTAATGCTCGAGTTAAGTAAAAACGGATTAAAAATTAGATCTACAGAATTACCTTTGACTTTAAACGATGGAGGAATATTAAAT
This sequence comes from Orychophragmus violaceus, assembly GCA_030180135.1. Classification (NCBI taxonomy): domain Eukaryota; kingdom Viridiplantae; phylum Streptophyta; class Magnoliopsida; order Brassicales; family Brassicaceae; genus Orychophragmus; species Orychophragmus violaceus. Next base: position 22,527,928 of record CM058235.1, read on the forward strand.
ATGATTTCGGACAGGTGGTAGCCGCGACAGAAGATAAACAAGGCTTCACTGGAATCTATTTTTTACCTTTTTTCTTTAGGTGAAGACATCTATTTATAAAGGAAAAAAACGAGTTAAAAGATTATATAGTTATAGTTTTAGAAAAGAAAATTTAGCTATCTGGATTTCATCAAACCTAAATTTAGAAAAATTGGGTCATTACAGAAATATTCGAATATTCCCTAAACATCTACAATAAAACTATAGACAATTAACTAAAAATGAGAAATGAGAAATAAATTAAATAAATAAACATGATGTAACACAAAGTCATTTACGAGTTGTAAAAATGACGATAATAATGTGAAGTAGTTGAAATGCATGTAGACATAATGTACTTTGTGGGTTAATATCATCACAACATTTTACTTAAACTATTTACGTATTAATCATTAATATTTTTAACTTGCATAAATGTTTTAGTATGATATAAATAGGGTGCATTTCACTAGATCTATTTTTTACTCTTTTTAATGCAAATTAATATTTTTAATATTTAAATGCAAAATTATATTTTTTACTGTTGAATTTAGAATTTAACTGTGGAGACCAAATACCCATATTTTAGTATGTGGAAAAGTTCAGCATATCCTTAACCACTCTTTCATAAACTCAATCACATTAATTTGCAGTACACAATACCAAAAATATTTATTGGTGAAGAAATCTAAATCTCAATCACTCTTTCATGAAAACAATCACATTAATTTAATATACACAATAGCAAAAATGCTTATCAGTGAAGTAATCAAACCCTAACCGTTCTTTCGTGGATTCAAACACATCAATTTACGGTACACAGTAACAAAGACTTATGGGTTGAGAAGCATAAATCTTAATTTCTCATTTATTAACCCAACCATATCAATTTTAAATTTCTAACAATGTTAAGTTTGTAATGATGTTTTCTTATTAAAATTTGAAAATATTTGTTTTTTAATTTTAATTTTATAAATTTCTTTCTCTAATATTTTAATTTAGGCTGATAATAATATTTTATTTATTGTTGTTAACATTATAGACTTTGGGGAGCTGGATTTCACTGTTATCAGTCTGCAAATTATTAACGAGTGAGAGAGAGAGAGGGGGAGGGAAAGGTGATGCACCCTTTTTATTTGGGGTTCTCGAGTTTTAAATTTATAAAATTCCTAGTCTGCAAGTGAACATATGTGCGTTATAGTACTTATGGTGTCGATTCACAGAGAAGTTATGTCTATCTACAAAGTCAAGCAAGGTTAAAGGAGGGTTAAGTTGAAGGACGATTGTGTGGATGTCACATAATATAGTCATCTAATAGCAAAGAATATAAAAAGAAATGCAACTATATTGGAAGGCTTTTCGCGTCCAAAGACCATCTAAAGAGGTTTTAAATGATTCCTACAAGTCTAACTTAACTTCTAGTTGTTTATAGCACGTTCCACAAACTCGAATACAAAAATATGTATAACCTATTTTCATAGAATTACACACCTAATCATGTGAACTCGACCAAACAACTCTCGCATCTGGATGCGAGGAAAATCATGCATTAATATCAAGTTCATGATAACATTCACAGTGTCCTACAAGGTAACTTTCGCAGCTTGCAACACAACTACTCTCCTAAGCTACTTCCAACAATACTTCTATAGTTCTATTAATCCTAAGACCAGCTTTGAGTTAGCTACTTTCTAATCATGCATTAAGAACCAAATTTAAAGAAATAACTCTATAAATCAAGCATAAGTCTAGTACAAGTAATCCTAATCAAACCGATATCATTCCTCCTAGACAACTACCTTGTAAAATCCAGTAAACGAACTACTTAGCCATGAATTAGCAGATCATAACCATAGGCTAGCTGCTTGAACTAACTAGGACTGATTAGGTTTAGGGTCTCCTTTAAGCACCCTAAAACTTATAAACCATAAACTAAAGATTAAAAGGACTAAAACTCTAAATAAAAACTTTGTGAAGTAAATTTCATGGGTTTTAATGTGTATTATATGGAGAAGGGTGCATCTTTATATATAGTTCAAAAACTCATAAAAACTCTTAAAATTGCGACGTGGGATATGCAAAAATAAGGAAAATGAGCTAAAGATCAAAGAATGGCCCAAATGGGCCATGTAGTGAGGCGGCAGCGACCACGCACGGACATGTCACGGACAAGTCGCAGCCAGGGCCTTGACGCTCTGGTTTTGGCTGCTCCTTGGCATATTTTGTGTCTATGTTTCATTTTTCACCGTTGGATATTCATAATTTCAAGTAGATAATGAAGCTTGTATATATCTTTATCTTTGGTCCAAATTTGAGGATGATCAAATGGTGAAAATGTCTTCATTTGATGTTGAATGTCTAACGGAATGACTGGGTATCGAAAAGTGGACTTTATCTCCATTTGACTTGAATTTATCTTAAGTTTTCTAAAAAGAATCCTGAAACTAAAAATAGGGGAAAAGATACTAAAAGTCATTTAAAACACTTGGATCACTCATAAAAGTGTCCTAAAATATGCGATAAAACGGGTAAAATCTCGATTTTATCAACTCCCCCAAGACTTAAGCTTTTGTTTGTCCTCATACAAAACAGAGATCAAGTCCTTAGTAGTCTAGTAAAATTAATCAAATAGTAAATCAAAATCTCATTGACTGTGCTTTCAAAGCATAAGCAATAACTACGTCATTAAAAACTCAGTCTAGACAATTCTCGAAACCTGTCAAGATTTGAATTCCGGTCATTAGCTCTTCTAAATTCATTAAGGTATTTCATGTGGTTCTCATCAAAAGCATTATTCAGTTCAACGAATTAAAATGAGGATAAGAGTAATGGGTTACTTGTTTCTTGCACATGTGATGATGAATGTTCTTCTTTCCTACACTCAATAATACTCCTTCAGACTTAGATTTTTCTCTGGTTTTGGAAGTAGAACATGTAAAACTCTTCTGATACGAACCAAAACTTTCCTTATGTTTATTTTTTATTCTCTAAGACTTGTGTAGGCTTTTGTTTCCATTTTTTTTCCTTCTTTCACATTTTGTTTTGGAAAGGAAAACACCTATTATGATAGAGTCTTTAGAGATCACGAAGTTTATACTAATTTTTGAATATTTTTGAACAAAACGCATCTCCATTATCTGTTGGATTGTTCCCCGTCTTGAGTGACTAAAGAATGTGTTTTTCCTCTCTCCGGCGTTTTTGCACATATCTACACATAAAAAACAAGAAAAGCGATAAAGAGGTTTGAAAAAGTGGTTAAGGTCCGGGTGGGGCACCAACTAAAGATGAGATGACTATTCAGGTCCAACAAAGAGTGGTAAAATAGGTAAAAGATATCCTGAATGTATGGTTCGGTGCCTGCTTAAAATATTTTGATGAGATAATTGCAAGTCAGATTATAGATAAATAAAGTAGAGTTAGTGTTCATTCCGAAAGAATCTCTATAGTTCTAGTCTATTCAAAATGATGTCGCAAGTATAAGTGCCTACCAACCGTTTAGTCTAGTACCTAGCCAAAAGAGTTGTATCGATGAGATAGTGGGAAACCACACAAGTCGATCACCCTAAATTTTTGTCATTACTCCCATCAATTTAAAACCGATTTGTTACCAGAAACCATAATAAAACCTTAATTTTTGAATTTTTAAAGAAAACGAATATGGTAAGACTCATGTAAGCAAATATGTTTAGTAACATATGAAATCCTTCCTCCAGACTTCAGTCGACCGTCCCAATGTGAAATAAAGTAAGAAATGATAAAAAAAAATAATGATCGACATGGAATGTGGTTACTTATATCGGTCTTGGATAAGGAATGGCCGAGAGTTTCTTGGTAGTAGGCTCTGCCATAGGCTAGATGGATTGGGATGGGGCCGAGTTGGGATCGGCCTAGGTTGCGGGTGGTGAAGGCTTGGAAGATAAACGATGGGCTGTGGGTGCATAGGCTTTGGTCGGGGCCAATTTTACGCGGCACACGGTTGTTGTGGTTGAGAACACGACCGAGTAAGGTTCGGCCTTGGCTGGAGTTGGGCGGCTCGCGGCGGACTGCATGTTGGCTGTGGCTGCATGGCTCGTGGTCACATATGGTCCCTTTTTATAAACCCTTAAAAAAATAAACTAAAACTAAAAAATAAGAACATAAGAAATCCTAAAAAGAAACAAAAAGAAGAAGATACCTAAATGAGTTGCCTCTAAAAAGTACTTGTTTAAAGTCTTTTAGCTTGACTTGCCAAATTTATTATGGATCTTGAGATGGGTCAAGAGTGTCTTGGTTCGAGTAGTGATCATGATATAGACGCTGATCTCTTGTTTTCGAGACATGAAACGAAAAACAAAAATAAGAAGTAAATTGTGGTCTTAAAGTCAAATCGCTAACCTTTTAGACTAGGCAGATGCAAACATATAGTATCCCTCGCAACGAAATCAAAAACTTGATGCACCCCTTTTGTTCAGGGCTTTCATGATTTAAATTTATAAACCACGAGTCTGCAAATGCACATATGTGTATAGTAATATTTAGGGTGTCGATCCACATAAAAGCTATGTTTATCAACAAAGTAAAGCAAGGTTAAAGGAGAACTAAGACAAAGGGAGATTGTGTGGGTGTCACATAACATAATTATCTAATAACAAATAATATAAAACGAAAATGCAACTATGTGAGAAGGCATTGGGCGTTCAAGGATAAAGAGGTTCATAATGATTCATACAACTCTAGATTAGCTTATAGTTGTTCCTAGCAAGTTCCAAAAACTCGAACATGAAAATACGTTTAACCTACTTGCACAAGACTTCACACCTAATCTATTCAACTCGGCCATTTAACTCTCGCGGCTGGTTCATCAGAACTTTCATAGTGCCCTACAACTCAACTCTCGCAGCTTGCAACACAAATAATCTCCTAAGCTAGTTCTATTAACAGATGAACTACTTTCGTAATTCTATCAATCTTAATATCATCTTAGAATTATCTACTCTCTAATCAATCATTAAGAACAAACTTCAAAGAACGAACTCTAAAAATCAAGCATACGTCCAATACAAGTAATCCTAATCAAATTGATATCATTTCTCTTATATAACTGCCTTGTAAAACCCAATAAATAGACTATCTAGCTATGGAATAGAATATCATAGCCTTAGGCTAGCTGCGTAGAGTAACTAGAATGAATTAGGTTTAGGGTCTCTTTAGAGCACCCAGAAACTTCTAAACCCTAAACCTAGGAAACTAAAGTTTAAAAAGACTAAAAATCTAAACAAAAAATTTATAAGGTAGTACGGTGGTTTTTGGTGTGTGTTATAAGGAGAGAGATGCATCCATATATATATATTGTTCAAAAACTTATTAACAAAAACTCCTAAACTTTCGATGTGAAATGTGCAAAAATAAGGAAAACGGGTTGAATATCGAAAATGGCTCAAATGGGCCATAAAGTGAGGTGGCCGCGTGTTGGGCGAGCTTGGCAGTTACCGGGGACGGCCAGGTCGCGGCCGGAGGAAGCTTTGTAGCGGACATGGCCTTGGTCGCCCATGTTTCAGCTGCTCATGGTCTTGTTTGTGTTTTTGTTTCCTTGAATTTGCACTGTGTGAATTTTTGTGTTGTCAAGTAGAGAATGAAACTTGTATATTTCTCTATCTTTGGTCCAAATTTGAGGATGATAAATCGGTGAGAAAATCTTCATTTGATACTGAAATTTTGACGAAATGTCTCACTATAAAAAAAAAGACTTTTATTCCATTTGATTTGAATTAAGCTTGGATATCCTAAAAAAATCTTAACAGTAAAATTAAACAAAAAGATATTAAAAACTATTTAAAAACAGTTAGATCACTTAAAAATATAATAAAATATACTATAAAAAAGGTATATTGTCGGTTATATAAAAATGGGCCCAAATAAACATTTGAGGAGACAAAAAATAATCAAACCTCTCTCCCTTTTCTCTCCAACCTCTCCCAAATTTCTTCCTGTTTCCGGCCGTCGGCTTTGCCGGCGGTCGGATTACTTTTGTTTTGCTTGTTTATATCTCCCGACGTTGCTGTCGGTTACTTTTGTGTGTGTTTTCTCTACCGGTTTTTGCCGGTGTCAATAATTTCCGATCAATATCGGATGGAGTCTTCTCGATCTTCCTCCCCTGTTCTCTCTTTGTCGGCTAATTGATTTTTCTTCAAGTTGGTTGCAGCTCACGATGATCGACGGGATTTAATTATTCGTGTGCCCTACCCCTTCCTCGAGATCGCGGTGAGGCAAAGGTGGAAATAGGCAGATTCTGGATGACTCCTACCGGCGACGAATCTTCCTGCATCTCTTGAGATCTCGGCAAAGCTAGTAAGCGAATCTTCTCTTTATGCGACTTTGGCTGGCAAATCTTTGTGAGGGACGACGATCGGCATCAGAAAACACTCGCTTATGATGGTGTTGGGGTCGGCGAAACTTTCTGGCACCAGTGTTGCATGGCGTCTGTCTTTTGGGGATTACGCATGTCCCTTCTCATCTCTACGCGGCTTGATCTTAACCACCTCGAATTGACTCGGCCAAAGACTAACCCATTTTAGGCTCGTTCGTTTTTATCAACTTGTAACAGATTTTTTTCTATGTAAACTCGGCCCTTTTGGGCTTATAAATGAATTGTTGACGAAAAAGAGGAAACAAAAAAATCAATTGAATATCAGTAGCTTTTTTTTGACAACTTTTTTTTTTGACAACTGAATATCACTGACAGTAACTTATTGAATTCTCAAAGTTAACACCAAAAAAAAAATTATCAACAAAAAGTTAATAGGTTGTCCTTTTATGTATAATTTTCCTAGATGGATGTACACGAGGCCGCTCTCTCTCTCTCTTCGTCTAGAGAGAGATTTTTCTCTCGATCTCTTCGTTCTCCGACCTCTAACTTTCACGAGGAGTGATCGGCGAGGATTTTGCGGCTCTTTCTTTTGTTTTTTTATTTCGCTTTGTTTTGGGCCCGATTTGTGTTCGATTTTGGTTTCTCTTTCCCGGGATTGTTTCTTCCCGGTGGCTTAGATCGGAATGTTTCGCTTCGAACTTTCTCCTTAATAAGTTCGATTTCGATTATATGGCTGGCTGTTTTTTGTCCGCTATCGGACTTTACCGGTTCTCCGGTCTCTTTCCGGCTTTTGCCGGCGATCTCCATCCCCTCCTCTTTGCTCACCGTCTTTGTCCCTGAGTTGTCTTCACTTCGCTTCCGATCGTCCGACTCTTAAGGATTAATATCGCTTTTGTTTCACCAGTTTTAGAGGACAAACGTATGGTGGTCTCGATGGGTTTCTCAAACCCATCCGCAAAGGCGCCTCCTTGGCTTCGGTTGTCTCCGGCGGCGTTTTCGTTGACTGATTTTCTTTGCTTGCAGGTGATAGTACGGTGGTTTTGGGATGTGCATGATCGGCGAGCGGCCCTTTGTTCCTGCAACGAATCGGTCCGGTGCGGTGTGGCGGCGTTCTCCTCCACGCATGCTGTCTGTTTCCGGCGAAACTTTTTTTTCTGACGCGTGTCCCAACCGAACGCGGAGCTTGACGCGTGTATCTTATCTCCAACTTCGGGCTTTGTTTGGGCTTGTGTCGGTTTGTTCATTACAGAGCTTCGGTCCGTTTGTAATATTTAGGCCTTGGCCTATTAATCGAAATCGTTGACAAAAAAAAATTTATGTATAATTTTCCTTTTTCCTTTAAACAACCGTCGGACTCGTGTTTCTCGCCACTGCCGGCGAACAGTTTTCTCTCTCTACTTTCTCTCTCTCAAATTCGTGGACTAATTTCTACCACATACCCTAGTTTTTCTTAAACCCTGAATTTCCTGTGATTTGCTTTTGTGAATTACGAAACTCTTATCTAGCTGCATTCTCCGAGAATCGTTAAGAGTCGCTAACACAAGGGTTGACTCGCTAATTGCTGTAGAATTTTTATTGCAATGATGGTGCATAATGGAAGAAACTAAAGGAATCTGTGATCCGGAGAATGGGAGTTCGAGTTACGGCGGAAAACCGCCGAATCCTCTCTCCTTCTCTTCTTCTTCATCTTCATCTTCTTCAGCCGCCTTATACGGGCAGAGCTTTGACGGCGACCGCTTTTTGGCGCCATCTAATAAGAGATCGCTGGTTCGACACCCATCTCTCGTAAGATTCCTTTCTTCCAAACTTGGTTTTGTATTAATTCAGGGGTTTCCAATGAATTCAACGGTTTTTTGTAGCAATATGTACTTAAATGCGACATTAATATGTTTAATTAGTTGATTTTTTGTTAAGAATTGGTTTTGCTAATGTGCTTGACAGTTATTGTATTCAATTGGATTGGAGATACATGAAGTTTGGTTAATTTATGTTTTGTAATATATCGCTATGAGATGCTTTGTGAGGTTTCTTACTGCTAAGTTTTGGTAGGTGAAGACAAAGGTGTCAGTTGAGAACGAGTTTGGTTTAGGGAAGAAGAAGTCTGAGAGTGACTTTGTTCCAGCTATGCGTTCTGGAGCTTGGTCTGATATTGGCACGAGGTCGAGCATGGAAGATGCTTATCTATGCCTCGATAATTTCATGGATAGTTATGGCCTCAAGAATTCTGGGGAAGGAGGACCAAGTGCCTTTTACGGGGTATGTTGTTTCTTGATTTGTACATTCAATTGTTGCCACAATTGGAAAACAAAGCGATTTAGATTTGTTGATAGAGTTCCCTTCTCGGCGTGAACAAACTAAATATATTTGATAGATAGGTAAACCACTGTGATTTCAATGAAGTTCTGGAATCTCTTACCCTTTTTGTTTATATTAGGTGTTTGATGGACATGGTGGGAAGCATGCTGCTGAATTTGCGTGTCACCATATACCGAGGTACATTGTGGAGGATCAAGAGTTTCCTAGTGAGATCAATAAGGTGATTTCTTCAGCGTTTCTTCAAACAGACACTGCCTTCTCAGAGGCTTGTTCATTGGATGCGAGCCTTTCTTCAGGAACTACTGCTTTAGCAGCTATTCTTTTTGGAAGGTTTTTTGATTCAACTCTTACTATCTTTTGGTGACGTTTAACCTAACCTATTCTCTGCCCGTATTTTCTGCTGCTATACTGTAGTTATTGTCTCAGCTTTATATTTCTTCCTTTGGTTGGAGTTTGTATATTAATGTTCAAATGCAAGTTATGGACTTCTAGTTTGTGTCATTTTGATACTATTTTGTTTTTTAACCGTGTGAAACCGATTTTTTCTACTTTGTTACAGGTCATTGGTGGTGGCAAACGCTGGAGATTGTAGAGCAGTCTTGTCTCGTCAGGGAAAAGCCATTGAAATGTCAAAAGACCACAAACCCATGAGCTGTAAAGAGAGAAAACGCATTGAAGCATCAGGTGGATATGTATACGATGGGTATCTCAATGGGCAACTTAATGTGGCTCGTGCGCTCGGGGACTTTCATATGGAAGGCATGAAGAAGAAGAAAGACGGTTCTAACGGTGGACCTCTCATTGCAGATCCTGAGCTCATGACAACTAAACTAACAGAAGATGACGAGTTCCTCATAATTGGGTGCGATGGGGTTTGGGATGTGTTTATGAGCCAGAATGCTGTAGATTTTGCTAGAAGAAGACTACAAGAGCACAATGACCCAGTTATATGCAGTAAAGAGTTGGTTGAAGAAGCTTTAAAGAGGAAGAGTGGGGATAATGTGACGGCGGTGGTTGTGTGTCTTCAGCCACAGCCGCCACCGAACTTGGTTGCGCCAAGGTTGAGGGTTCAGCGGAGCTTCTCAGCGGAGGGTCTAAAAGATTTACAGAGCTACTTGGATGGTTTGGGATGCTAATTGGGGGACATGAGGATGGTGAGTGGTGACGAATGATTAATTCTCTGTTTTTGTTTTTTGGTCCTTGTGTTACAATTTTGGGTTTTGGTGGTTTTATTCTATTAAATTCTTGCATTTTGAGTAAGTTATAACATGAGGCGGCGTACAATAACTTCTTGCTTGGTTGGATATGCTTTTGCATGATCAGTCTCATTTGTTTTATTATTTGTTCCCACGATTATAAGTTTATATAACTTTTTATGGCACGTCAAAGAGTTTAGTAGGCTTTCAATTGATAGTCATTATTCATTAAGGATGCAATTGGTTATCATATCAGGAATGATGAGTGGAATAGTTACGATGACATATGAATAATTTTATTCCCTTATTATTTTCAAATTTTTGTTAAGAAATTTTGGTTTTTCAGCACAATTACTGAGATTGTTTTAAAATTTCGAGTGTTAATATTATAAGTCGAATTCTGGGAATATAAATAATTTTGAGGGTAAAAAGTAAATTACTCTTCCAGAAAAATGTTCTTCTTTTATCTATTCAGATGATTCATTTTGATGGAAATGAGAATTAATGTTCATTTAATAACAAAATGACATTCAACTTGATGCATGCATGACAGTAGCATAACCTAATGAGAAATTTGTTTTTACATGAAGTTGTGATGATGGAAGTTAATTTATAAACTTATGTGTTATTTTAGAATGGTGGGTATGTTCGAATATTGTATTTTCTGTTAACTTGAATATGTTTTACAAAGTTGTCTTCTGTTTTTTGTTTTTACATGTGTCCAAAATATTTGTTTTAGTTAGAAGTGTAACTTTAAAATAAAAATTAGACAAGAACGTATACCCTAAATCTAACATGTAAATTTAAAAAAAATAAAAATACTAACCCTAAATCCTAAAACCTAAACCCAAAAATAAAAAACTAAAACAGATTAAAATAAAAACTGAATCCTCAACCCTAAAACCTAACACATAACCTCTTAAAGCCTAAACTCTAATTTAGAAACCTAAAACAAATTAAAATAAAAAACTAAACGATAAACTCCAAATCGAAAATGTAAATCTTTAAAAATAAAATACTAATCCCTAACACATAACCCCTTAAACCCTATATTCTAATTTAGAAATCTAAAACAAATTAAAAATTCTGTTACTAACTCCTAAACACTAATAGTATACCCTATATATGTATACATTAAAACTAAATTAAAAGTAAACCCTTTCTAATCCCTAAATCATTAGCCCAAAGGATAGAAACATAAAACCCTAAACCCTAAACATAAAACCCTAAACCCTAAAACTCTAAACCACAAAAGTTACAAACCCAAGTATTATTGTTAAGTTAATATAGTAAATCTACTGGGCCTTTACCATAATCACCTAAAAACTTATCCTTTTGTGTTAATATATCGAGAAGAAACCTAATATCTTCGTTTTTGTTTCTCAGAACAAAGATAGGGTTTCTCTTCTTCGTTGTCTCTCGTCTCTTGACCGAACTGGGCTCTCATCGGCTTCCGTCTGCCCACCGGTGAATTCCTATCTATCTTTGTATCTTTCTCAATATCTATGTATCTCTCTCAAGCTCACTGGCCCTTAAATTAATACTCACTGTGATTTAGGGTTTGTATCTCAATATTCGAAGCCGATTCTTATCCTTCGCCGTTTTCTAGGTATATATCGATGTATCTCTCGCACAATCGCATCTATCTCTAAACTGTTTCTTTAGGCATCTCGTCTCTAATCTGTTTCTTTCGGCTTCTTATCTGACATTCGTCTAAGTTTTGTGTCTAATTTAAGTTGATTTTTTTTCTGTACTGAACTCTTTGTTACCTTTCTGGTTGTATATTGATGATTCTTCTGTGATTTATGTGGATGAGTTTATAGCTACTTGTCTCACTTCTCGGTTATATTGTTTTTGACAAAGATTGAAGAACTAAGGAAGAAACTCGAGAAGTAAGAGCGTTTAGAAGCAGCCACCCAGAAGGTTAGGTCTTTCTCTTAATATCTTTAAAAAACCCTAGATGAGACTATTACTAGAGCGCGGCTGATAGATTTCTCTGTCTGCAGGTTCATAAATTCCGTGTTTTTGCTTCAATGCAGGGTTTCATATCAAGGGTAATATTTCTTAACTGGTTTACTGTCACATATGGTTATCTGGAATTCACTAAGAAATTTGTATCCGTAGCCCTAGCCTTTCAAAGTTTAATGACTGATCGAGCATTCGTTCTTGTCATTTCAAACAGATATCAAGAAGAAGCTGTCTCCCTAATCTCCCAAATGTAATTGACATATTTGTTCTTGTCTTAGTTCAATTTTTCGTTGTCTAAACATTAACTTAGTGTTGCTTTACGTTTTGATTCAGAAATGGAAGCAAGGAAGATCATAGTCTGTGGACTCCCGACAATGAGAGTCAGGCGATTGGTTTAAAGGCTTGAAAAATAGGTTTGACTTCTGATTTTTGTTTCATGGCATAAAACCAAGTATAGCAAGTGTATTGATCAACGAAGATAGCATAGTACTTGCTATTATCAGTCGTTGTAATTGGTGAGGACCACACATCACTGAAAATGTACTGTAATGGTCGGGAAGCAGAGATGGAAGTTTGGTTGAAGGAAACTTTGTGAATTTTATTGATATGACCTAGTGAACAAGACAAGTGTTTCAAAGAAAATGAATCTGAAACTGGTAAAGAAAAGGTAGAAATAAGATTTTGTAGGATAGGAGGTGATGAGTGACCAAGGCGAGAGTGCCATGAAGCTATGGTAGTTTTTGGGCTTGGCGAAGCAAACATATTTTGGGCTTTGGAATCATGCATTGGCCAGTCATATAGTTCATTCTTGGTTCTGCCTTGAAGAAGAGGTGTCCTCGTGCAAAGATCCTTCACCTGAAATGGTGCCGGGAAAAATTCAACAAACACTTGATTAGTGTTACAGGCGGTAAACCGAAATCAAGATTTTATGAATATTTGGGACATATGGAACTCTGTTAAGAGTGAGATCACGAAGGTTAGAGGACAAGCGAGTTGAGCCCGTGTGTGATATCACCAAAGGAAACACATCTCCAATGAGAACATTGTCGGAGCCATGGTATGGTTAGTGCAAAGCAAGGTTTCCAAGATCATTGTTGATATGATGGGTGACTCCACTGTCAAGGAGCCAGTTGTTGGTGTTGTAAGGTGAAGCTACTGCAACTTTCGCCCTCGGTTGCCACAGTGTGAATGGGCTGAGTTGCTGTGATGATTGCCACCGCTGAGCATACTGCAATTAAGGGCAGCGTCTTGCACTATGTCCATGAACACTGCAGATTTGGCACCTTCCCAAGTACAATTTTGATTGCTTGTTGTTGTAGGTTTGTTGAGGGCGAGTAGCTTGCCGCTGCTGGTTTGTGCTTCATTGTTGATTGTTGTGAGACCCTTGCTTGTTTTGTCAAGACGAATTACCCAAGTAGTTGCGAGAGAAAGCAACGTTAGCAGTGATAGGTGTGCTCAAACTTGAGGCAAAAGCAAGAAGCTTTGACTCATGATTGAGGAGGCGCTCATGAATTTCTGTTTTTGTTGGGGGAAACATCACGAATTTCGACTTGATCCACGATTGACTTATATTCATTCGGCAGGCCATCAAGAGCATATTCAATTTGATCTTCGAGTTCAAGTGGCTTACCAAGGATAGCCAGTTGATCAAAGCGAGCAACCAGGCTTTGTATGTATTCATCGATTGTCTTTGCTTCCTTCTTCCAGACTTTGAGTTGGTCTCATAGCTGTTTGATGTATCCGCGCGCGAGTTGGTTTCGCGTAGGTGTTGGCGAGAATGCTCTAGATCTCGGCTGACTGTGTTGCCCGAGCCACAGTTGGCTTGATCGGGGTTGATATAGCTCTCCGAGTAAGGCGCTAAATATCAGTTTGTCTTGGCGCTTCCATAGCGAGTACGTTGGGTTGATTGTGGTGATGTCGTTGGTGATAATTGTTGTTGTTGGGCTTGCGACAGATCCATCTAGGTATCCTGTAAGGCCACAGCCGTCAATGAGTGCATGGATTTGTAAACTCCACGTGAGTTAGTTAGTTGGCGTGAATTTGATAACGTTTGAGGTGTTGATAATGTAAGTGGTTGATTGTTGACAATGATCATCTCAGAGTTGGACGATGGAGAGCTCTGCGACATGGCCATTGAGCAAGGTTGATTGGCGGCTGGAAAGGATTTCCGAAAAATTTAGGGTCCCGAGGACTCTGATACCATATAGAATTGGAAGCTCAACTTTATTATGAGAATGAGTACAAGTATTTATACAACAGACTAGTAGGTTTAGTTATAAGCTAAATACAGCAGTAATTACATAAAAGACCTTAGAGCATGTCCATCGTGGGTATTTAGATTGCTTTTGGCCCAGTTTCATAGGAGGTTGCTATTAAAAATAAATGATAATGTGTTAATAACCTAAGGATCGGTTCTAATATAAGAACTTTAAGAGTCCGACTCTTAAACACTTGTAAGCTTCCCATTCGTCCATTTTTTTTCTTTTACCCTTGCCTTTTTACTTTCTTTCTTTTGTTCTGCAACAATCCATCTTCTCTAGGTTGTGTTTTTGTGTGGCTGTGGAGATGGCAGAGGAGGAGGAGCAGAATCCTGTGGCTGTGGAGATCGATACTTCTCATCCATTTGTGTTGTTATCGCTTTACCGCTTAAAAGGTACACACTTCTCTGACCAAACAAAGAATCACCCAACGATTATTCATTCATACACAAACCTCCTCTCGATCTTTGTCTTTTTAATTCTGATCGGTAAGTTTCACCGATTCGAGATACGCCGTTTTGTTGATATGAAGATTTGATCGATCATCGTTTCGGTTTTGCCTCTTTTTTTCAGTTTGGATTTCTGATTCTCCGATCCGTCGGACGGTGATGCGTTTTGTCATCTGCAAATTTATTTCTTAATCCTTGAATCTGACAGCAACAATTGAGCCTGAGATTGTTTAGATTTCGAGAATTTTAGTCGAAATGGTGGGACCAACTTTGTTTCACCGTAGAAAGCATTCATGGCCGCCTGAGGAATTCATTACCAGAAGTACTTTGCAATTAGTAAGTCAAATTTTTTTTGGATGAGAGTCGTTTCGATTTTTGGAAAAAATGGAACTTGACTTGTATATATTTTGCTTAGCTTTAAACTGAAGCTGAGTTTGTGAAATTAAGTATAATGTTTCATGACTTATGTGCAATTGAGTAGCTTTTCATCAGTGAAATTGAGTTACTGAATTTCATATTGTAATCTTCTCGAGTTTGTAGCAACATATATTGTAATGTTGATCGTTTTGTGTCTATGCACGATCAGTTCTATACAAACCACATTGATACGATATGGTTTAGTACTTGTTGATTGTTTGGTGGCGACCATTGTCCATACTTTTGGTGATGCATTCATTGAAATCATTCGTCATCATTTCTGGTTTTTTCCATAGTGACGAAAGAAGAGTGGAAAAATGTAAAATAGGAATTTAGTTTTGTATCGGCATTGATTGGTTTATAAGTATTTATGAGTTAGTATCAAAAGCTTTAACCATTTTGATGAGTTATCCAAAAAGATCAAAACAAATTCTGTCTTCTTTATTAGATTTTTATGTGATAAGTATGTGATCCAGACAGTTCTTTAATTGATTTGAACATTGTTTTTGTCCCAAAAGCAGAACAAGAAAACATCATAGGGTTTGTGTACTCATTGGTATAAACTGACCCACACACATGCTTTTGCATCATCACCATTAAAACTGTCTCATAAGTTCTGTCACACACGGATACTTTTGGTGATGCATTCATTGAAATCATTCGTCATCATCTCTGTTTTTTTCCCATAGTGACGAAAGAAGAGTGGAAAAATGTAAAATAGGAATTTAGTTTTGTATCGGCATTGATTGGTTTGTATATATGTTGTTCAGAATGGTGTGGGAGATTTTGACATTAAGAGAATGGAAGAGCATGCAGCGGAGCTTGGAAAGGATCTCATAGTGAAAGAGCTTGAAACTCTTGATGTAATCCCCTTACATAACTAAAATGTAATCCCCTATTCAAATAAAACTTTTGATAATATATATTTTTAATTTTAAAAACCCCAAATTGGGTAACACCAATGGAGGAGTTAAATAAACAAGAGTTCTTAACTATTCCTAACTATCACAAATATTAATAAAATATTCCTAAGAAACTCATGTTGGGGTTTACCAATGTGGATGCTCTTAATGACTAATCCTTTACATTACAAAGGGGATACTAATGGGAAATTATACTACGATCTGGAATGATATCGTCTCGCTATTATCAAAAAAGAAGCTGGACAAAACTAGAAGACTCATTCTAAAGTATATCGTTCAAGCTACTATTCACAGCTTTTGCAGGGAACGGAGCTGTTGCCTTGGAGACCAACCATCTTTCGCCATTGCCACTAGCAAAGCTCTTGGTGAAAGTAATGAGAAACCGACTTTTATCTATTTGACAACATGCGCATAACAAGTACAACAATACTCTTTTCTTTTGGTTTTCGACAAAATTACCAACTTCATCTCTTTGTATGGTTAATAAATATGGTGTCGATGTAAAAACATTTTTTTGATTGAATACAAATTTAACATTCAAAAAAATTATCGTATAATTTCCATATTAAAATGTTGAGATTATTTAATAATTTTTAAAAATAGTCAACAAAGTATATACATGCAGTACATGTAAAAATAGTCAACAGTGGATATATACAGAAGAACAATAAAAAAAATTGTGTCAATCCCCATGAAATAACAAAAGAGTTGGTTTTGGGGCTTAAGATGTCACTAATATTTCCATCATATCAATACTATAAATCTCAGCATGACAAAATTAGATTTTTTTTTTTTTTTTTGAAGTTAAATATAACAAAATCGATAAAAGTTAGTTGCGTGTGAATCAAGGATCTCATGCAAAAATGAGAAAATCACCATCTCTGATAAGAGCGATGTCGTCAATTTCTGCTCCTTCTCTTGTAAGTACTTTAGTTGGGACGAAACCCATCCTTTTCTCGCCAATTTCCAATAGCTCTTCCATTGAATTCGGCAACAATATTATTTTTCCACATATTTCACCATTTTGAGGCGAACTAATCGTGACTCTCGCAGGATAAAATGCACCTCCTCCTCCTCCTGCTGGAACTGCTGGACTTCTTGTAGTTTCTCCTCCATCATCACCTATACAAAGCGGAAACGAAACCAAGTTAGGGGTTTTCTTTTTATAGGGTTTGGATTTAGACTATCCTTAAGAATCAATATTGGCTCTTGTGAATTGAAAAATTCTGGAAGTATGGTTACGTGACAAGAAAGCAACAAGTATTAGAAGAAAACAAATGGAGAGCTGAGGCGATTTACCTGTATTTGCAGCTGAAAGAAATCCAAAGAGCGAGTTTCTGAAGTTTCTAAGTTTCCGTCTCTGAGAAACAACAACCTGGCCTCCCTCTTGAACAAGAGGTATCTCTCCTGAATGTGGCAATGTAGGCTCACTGCTATACTTCATCAATGGCTTCCCTGTAACAGGAACCTCAGGTGTTCCTGCAGGTACATATTTCGGTTTCTTCTCCACGGGCCTGTGATTATGAAACAATGTTTTGATCTCTTCATGCCCTTGATGCTCGGCAAGACCTCTAGGAGTCCAACCGTAAGAATCTGGCATGTCCAAATCAGCACCTTTGTCTAATAAGAACTTGACAATCTCCAGGTGTCCTTCTGAGACTGCTCTGTGTAAGGCTGTGGTTCCGTTTCCGTCAGGTAGTGTGACGTCACCACCGTATTTGATGATGTCTTTGAGTGCGTCTAAGCTGTTTTTTTCCACGGCTAAGCCTGATAAATAGCTCACTGAGTCTAAGCTTAGCTTTGCCCCGTTTTCTGCAAGGAGTTTTGTAATTGCTCCATGTCTTCCTATGATTGCTTCCCACAAGGGCACATTACCTTCGGAATCTGTAAACATTGTATGAACCAAAGATGAACTAGATTTACTTTCAATCAAACTACATGATTCTAGTAGTTAGACATATGCAAAACCACTTACCTCTAATGTTAGGATCTGCTCCATGTTCGAGAAGTAAAACGACGCAATAATGGCTTCCTTTTGATGCTGCTATATGCTGAGATATACACAGAAACATAGAGATAAAGTAAGCAGTTTTGAATTTGGCACTAAAAGGATGATGATTGTCTAGAAACAGAGGAATTTTTCTGTTTACCAGCGCAGTTCGCCCGTTCTTGTCCATTTCATTAGGGCTTGAGCCTCGTCTTAGTAACTGATGCAGCAATAAATCGTCTCCTCTGGAAGCAGCAAAACACAAGCTGAGAGGTAAATCCATTTTCCCTTGAGCCAACATGTGTTCTGTATCAGCCAAAATGCCTTTCATCACTGGATCTTCCGAGTCTTTTAAATGCTGCATCAAACAAGAATATATAAGCCTCGAGGCCATTTTGGTTTGGTAATCGAGAACAAGAGAATATTCATACATACCTGAAGAAGATTATTCATGATAATTGCTCCATCTCCAACGTTTGCCTGAACAAGATTTAAGAATGTGGTACGGTTCAGACGAAGCAACTGACTCAATCTCTTGGTCCGAACAGTAAACAGCTGCGGTCTGTAACATAGTACCCCAACTTCACCAAAAACATTTCCTTTCTGTGATTCCTTGACTACCTGTAAAGAACATACGACAACCATTGTCGAATATGTTTCAGTTTTCCAAGTAAAACGATGTTAAAGAAGAACACAATTGTAGATATAAAAACAATTAGGCTTGCCTGCTCCACTCCATTCACACGTTCAATAATTTCCTGCCGGGTAGAGAAATGTGTAAGGAATAATACAACAAGTCGATTCATATTTTGTAAAACTATATAGCTGACCAATTTCTAACACTTACAACAGCTCCTGTCACCAATATGTAAAAATCTGTGGGTGCTTCATTCTGCAAAATCACATCTTCTTTGGGAGGAAAATACTCTGCTTTCATTTCCGTGACCTACAAGAGACAGTAAGTTAAGACTTCAAGCAAAATGATTTTGGTCATATAGAAAGAAATCAGGTTGACAATTGAGTTGTAAAACATACCAACTGGAAAAGAAGATCGTTAGATATTCCATGGAACAAGTAAATTTTGTCAACAACTTCATAAAACAGATAATGAGATATGCTGGAGCGAATAGCTTTGGGGAGTGAATCGATGATTTCTTGCTGTTGTAGACCTTCTGAATCGGTTCTGTACCTCAAGCATAAATGAGCTACCATCTGATCTTGCAAACGTACTGGTAGGTTGTTCCTCTGTCCAAACCCTGAGGCGGCTTGGATAGTATCTCTCTGAAACAATGAAAATGCAACAAGGCTCATGAAACTCCACATAGACCAATGTATACCGTTCACATAAAGTACATAGAAATATAACTTACGAATTTCCTGGTGCGACTTGTGACGTGAACCACAAGGTTGGTCATATTACCAATTATATAAGCGGACAATCCAAGGTTAAAGACCATGTAGAAAAGAATGAAAGTCATCTCTTTTGAATTAACACCATGTATATCACCATAGCCTGTTGTGGAGAAAGTAGTTATGGACCAATACATGGCCGTGTTATACTGCAAAGCTAGAGGAGACTGTTTCCAGTTTTCATCGGTTAATGCCATGAATGTCTTGGAAGGGTCTGGATAATGTGCAGCAATTGAATAGAGGAAGCAAGCACCACAATGAATCACAAAAAGTGTAACAAGAAGAAGCTTCGTGCATCGAACCAAGAAGTAGCTGTATCTTCTATCTTTCTCCAACCTTGCAAAACAGTTACTGACTCTTCGAAGACGCCATAGACGTAACATACTGAAAATTCCATATCCTTGGATACTCTCATGTAACAAGCTACCGAAACTCTCGTAAGGAAACGTGGATACCACGTCAAATACAAACCAAGTCGAGACATATCTCCAAGCGATTCTCTTTGGATTATCGATAAGGAGGAAAGTTACCTTGTCAAGGAAGGCAACGAAGAATGTTACAATTATATCGACAGCGAAGAATCCGTTGACGATGTTGTCGAGAATACTGAGAGGTGCTCTTGGCTTTCGCAAGAAACCGAACTCAAAAGGTGACGCCCAAGCTGTGTAGAGCACCAAAAACACCAAAAACGTCTCCCACCCTCTGTAAAATAAACATTTACGCAGCTTTGTGAATGGCGCTATGGCAATTACAATACGATACAAAATCTAAAACACACATGCAATCATCAAACAGTGTAGCTGATCCATCCAATATATTTAACCTAATTTTCAATGGAAAATATAGAAATATATGAGTAAAAAGGTTAACCCTAATTTTTGGCGATAAAACTTATGAAAACTAAGAAGAAGAGAAAATTGGACCTATAACGAGGATCAAAAGGAGAGATGATGAAGCGACGGAGATTGATGTCACGAGAGGAACGAGCGGTGGCTCCGAGAGAAGGAAGAAGGCCTTTGCTAAGGCTGTATTGGCTCATTGTTCCGTCTCGTGACATGTGGTCAGCCATGTCATCATCCGTCTCCTTGGCTCTTCCTCCTCCTCGGCCTCCGTCGCCGTCATTCTCTCCCCAAAACCATACCTTCTTCTTCTTATCCATTGAATGTTTCACGTTAGATTGTGATTTCTGGGCTGTCCAAGAGAAGAGAGACAGTAAAAATATTGTTTTGATCTCCCCCGATTTCGCCTGTTTCTATTTTTCATCTTAGACCACATACATTGGTGTTACCCACTAGGGGTCCTTAGGAAAAAAAAATTTATTAATTTTTTAATTTTTTTTTTTTCAGATCCGAAAAAAAAAAAAAAAAAATTAAAAAAAAAAAATGGACCAATCGTTACGTGACACGTGGCGTGAACAGTGTAAGGATCGATCCTTATATAAGGATTTTAAGAGACAGTTTCTTAACTATTCACGTGGGTCCCACGTGGGACCCACGTGAATAGTTAAGAAACTCTCCCTTAAAAACCTCCAATGTATGTGCTCTTATATTATCTTTGTAATATTCGTTTTCTCTTTCTCTCTCTCTTATTTTCCTTTTTTTTTCCTTTTGGGCCCGAGCTCGGAATTGTTCTTTTCCTCTCTTCCCTCCGCACAAAGAAAACTGTTAAATCAGCATAAGGTTTACAAAATTGACATATTTGCAAATTTTATTTTGAATTCACATAGACCTAGGATATTGGGTATTCAATTTTGTTCCAGGTATTTTAGGTACAAAAGTTAAGATTCAATAGGTATTTATTTTTTTTGCTCCGTTTCGGATCCGATGGGTTCGGATATATATGTTGAGAAAGTATCCAATTTTTTTGGGTCTGATCGGTTTCAGATATTTCATACATAGAATGTTAAATTTTTTTACCCGAAATGTAACTAAGATATCCGAATTAACAACAAAAATTCCAAAATATAATTAAAATACTTGAAATGATAAAAGAATAGCCAATTTGAAACCCAAAATGTCAACAAATACCCCAAAAACTAATTAATACTCGAGATGCCAATAATTATTCGAAATACCAATAAACTATAATGCTTTATGTGTAAGTGTATATATATATGTTTGTGTGTTCAGTTCATCGTTCATACTATTGGTTCTCGAGTAATATCCAGAACCAATCCGTTATTCGCGATTTCTAAATCTCAATACCCAATAGATATTTAAACTATAAGAGCACGTCCATCGTCGATTTTTAGGACAGTTTCTTACCATTTTTGCATTAAAAAAAAATTGAAAAAATGAGAAATACCCAAGGATCGATCCTTAGGTAAGAAACTTAAGAACCCCGGTTTTAGCCACGTGTCACTGCCTTATTGGCTATTTTTTTTCCATTTTTCGCGTGAAACCCTCTCGCAGACTCAGTGTGTTCTCTCGCCGACTTTCATTTCTCTTTGGTACTGATGCGATTTGAGATCGAGAGAGTTGAGTGTGCGATTTGTAGGCGATAACAGTTCGGATCGAGAATCAGGTTCCGTTGATGTGTTTCGATGGAGTAAATCATGTTTATGGGTTATATTTTGTCTATTTCTTTGATTTATGAAACGTTTTTAGGGTTATCGGTGATGTTCTTGGGTGATGTTTGATTTAGGGTTAGCGCGAGCTTTACGAATTGATTTAGGGTTTTCGTTTAGGGTTCAATTAAGGCTTCGACAAAGGTTTTCCTTCTGTGTAAATTATCGGATTGATAATCGAATTAGGGTTTTTAATCGATAGAGGTTTCTTTATCTTATACGGTTTATGGTGTTGAGTTTCTTTGACTGTGGTTCGATATGGTTGTTTGATGAATGGTCTGACATTTCGCCGTGAGTTTTTTGATCAGTTGAGGGTTCTGAATCCTTGCTTAGCTTACAGTTTGTATAAAGGAATTATGGTTTCATGACTTGTGATTATAGTCTTTTCAAATCCAATCTCTGAACTTCTCTGTTCTGTTGATCATGCTTTCCATGTGTTCTTATCCTGATTTAATACTTTATTTTTACTGAGATTCCTAACATTCTTTTTTTCTTGGATTCATGAAAGTGTTTAGGTTGCTCCTATACTGTGGTGATGACGGACCCGTACCAAGAGAGGAGAGACATGAAGAGGCTCAAGGAATACATCGACAGGAGAGATTGTGTAGCATTTGGTGAGTATGGGATTCCCACGAAGTGCCCATGTGGAGGAAGTATCAAAGACGAGATAGCTACAGGGGAAGCTTATGACAGTTCTCCGGGAAAACGCTATTTTACCTGCACTAAGTACAAGGTAAATTAGCATGGTAGTTTTGGCGTATCACAATTTTGTTAACTGAACACTATGCTATTGTGCAGGCTGATGGGTTGCATTTCCGGCAACCCTGGGTGTGTGGTGTTCAGGAAGAGATTAAGAAGCTTAGTGGAGAAACTCAGAAACTGAAGGTTGTTTGAACTATTTTTTTATCTTGTAGTTATGTTAAGCTAAACTGTAACAACTCACTCTTCCAAGTGTAACTGTCCAGGAGGAGGTGCAGAGGCTTACTTTGCGTGTGGCTGAGCTTGAGAAGAACACATAAGGTGAGTTTCTTTGGTGTTGTGTTAAGTTTCTCTGTTTTAAGATAGCTTGGTTAACATATATTTGGTGTTAAGTTAAGTTTCTCTGTTTTAAGATAGCTTGGTTAACATATATTTGGTGTTAAGTTAAGTTTCTCTGTTTTAAGATAGCTTGGTTAACATATATTTGGTGTTGTGTTAAGTTTCTCTGTTTTAAGATAGCTTGTGTGACATGTTACTGACATGTTTGTTTGTTTGTGTTTCAGGGAAGAGTCAAGAACATGTGACTAGGAAGACAACACAAGGTGGGGTGGAGCTTAGTTCACGGGTGTTTGTATGTTTTGGTAGTATTGTGGTTTTGAGTGCATGTCAGACGCTACTTGTAATCCTGAGTCACGGGTGTTAAGTTTCAGACTATTAAGTCACGGGTGTTAAGTTATTTTTTTGTTGTATTGTAATCCTGAGTTCTCTATAAACTCTGCTTGTGTCATGACTATGAACTCAGTTTGTATTTCTTTGTCTACTTCAGTAATCTATCTTCTCCTTATGCTTCATCATCATCTTTTTCCTCTAAAAATTTTCGTTTGTCTTTTACAAAACTTGAAAACATGTCTTCATCTTCTATCAATGATATTGATAATCTATTGAATGAAGCTTTTCAAGAAATATTTGAAAAACAATATGAGGATACGTTCAACGCCATTCAAGAGTATCACACAACGAAGCCGAGGAAACGAGCATATATTGAAACAAATCGCGAAGAAGGCCATAATCGTTTGTGGAACGACTATTTTAGTGAAGAGCCTATATATCCTCCGCGTATATTCAGACGCCGTTTTCGAATGAACAAGTCATTGTTTATGCGAATTGTTGCTCGACTGTCAAGTGAAGTTCCATACTTTCAACAAAGAAGAGATGGAGGAGGAAGGCTCGGGCTATCTGGACTACAAAAGTGTACGGTGGCGATCCGTATCCTAGCTTATGGTTGCACGGCTGACACATGTGACGAATACCTCCGGGTTGGTGAATCTACTGCGTTGTTATGTTTAGAAAATTTTACCGAAGGAATAATTGAGCTGTTCGGAGATGAGTATCTACGAAGACCCACACCAGATGACCTCCAACGACTACTCGATATTGGAGAGATACGAGGGTTTCCTGGTATGATAGGCAGCATCGATTGTATGCATTGGGAGTGGAAAAATTGTCCAACCGCTTGGAAAGGACAGTTTACGCGAGGATCGGGAAAGCCGACAATTGTCTTAGAGGCTGTAGCATCACAAGATCTTTGGATATGGCATGCTTTTTTTGGACCTCCAGGTACTTTGAACGATATTAACGTTCTTGATCGGTCACCAGTTTTTGATGACATATTACAAGGTCGAGCACCAAAATTGGAATACATGGTCAACGGAAACAAGTATCATATGGCGTACTACCTCACTGATGGAATTTATCCACAATGGGCAACCTTTATCCAGTCTATATCATTGCCTCAGGGTCTCAAAGCTGAGTTATTTGCTGGACGCCAAGAATCTACCCGAAAAGATGTGGAGCGTGCTTTTGGAGTACTGCAAGCTCGATTTGCAATTGTTAAAAACCCGGCTCTTATGTGGGACAAGGCAAAGATAGGAAAGATTATGAGAACATGCATCATACTACACAATATGATAGTAGAAGACGAACGAGATGGATACACTCAGTTCGATACATCTGACTTCGAGCAAGGAGAATCAAGCCGAGGTTCCGAGGTGGATTTGTCGTATTCTACAGACATGCCTACAAACCTCGGTAATATGATTGGCATTCGGAATCAAATTCGGGATAAACAGATACATCAACGATTGAAAGCCGATTTAATTGAGAATATATGGAACAAATTTGGTAATTTAGAATTATAATGATTGTAAGTTTCACTTTAATAATACAATATGTCAACATTTCAATAAAATTGTTTGACAATTAAATAATATTTTTTTTTTTTGCTAAGAACCCCATATTGGGTTCATCAATAGATCAACATAATACCTAAGAGTTCTTATCTATCAAAATCTAATTAAAAACTAATAAAAAATACCTAAGAACCCCAACATGGGGTTTAAGGATGTGGATGCTCTAACCGAAACTGAACTGAACCATTTTTGGATCGGTTCGATTTGGTTCTTTGGTTCCGCTTTTTATGCCTATGCTCAAATGACTCTTTTTAAATTGAGATAGGTCTCATGTTTATGGTTTAGCATTTGCTTTTTGACTGAACTCTAGCAGCAATTTGTTTTTATCCAGTGTTGTTCTGGAGAATATATTTGGTTATACCGGTTTATGGCTCCAGGAAAAGATCGTATTTTGTTGGCTTTAGTCTCTGACAGGTTTAGTAACTCGCCGGCTAGCTTTGTGTTAAAAATTGTAAAACTTTATATTTTAATAGCTAAAAGGAACAAAATTGGTAAAAACGTTTTAAATTAGTGAAAAAGAAACAGAAATCATATAAAATATTTGATAAATAATAAAGTGATCATTAGAAGAATAAAAATGTGATAAAATTAGATAAAATGATAATATAAACATAAAATAAAATATAAGAACATAGTAAAATAAATAAAATCAATGAAATCAAGAAAATTCAAAATGATAAATAAAAATTATTGTAATACTAAGATTTAGATGAGTAAAAAGGTATAAATAACAAATAAATATATTTAGAATAATGTAAGGAAAGATTAGAATGATGATAAAAAGGATTAAAGAAAACAATTATTTTAAAAAGACACATGAAAAGATTGATATTAAAAACATGTAAAACATAATATATATAGTACAAATTAAAAATAATACTAGCATATTAGCGTATGTTCGTTAATGTAAATTTTTATAATCATAAAAGTAAATTTGAAATTAAAACATATGAAAACATTGATACTCCAAATAAAAAGTAAAAATATATTAAATGTTTAAAATAATGTTTTTATAATTGATTTTTTTAAAAAATAACCAAAAAACGAATTCTTCAAATAATATTATAAAGATTAATATCATCTCACAACTTGAGTAAAATGTAACCCTAAATACCGTCAAAAGTTTAAAAATGACATCAAAAGGTGTATACAAATTATTTTTTATAACTAATGGTAAATCCTAGAAGTATAACCAATGTATAGATCTTTTTCGAATATTCAAATGGGTCGAAAGTAAAAATGTATATATATATATATATATATATTGGGTATTCAAAAAAATGTGAAGGTTTGCATAGTAGATAGATCGAATTTCAAAGGTATTGACATTTCATATTTATCTTGTTATCACTTAACCACAAGACTTTAGTCACTTTACAAATTTTCTATTTTACTTTTAACTTCATCCAGTTATCTCAAAAAAAAAATTAAAATTTACAAAATTTGAAAATTCATCTACTCAAGGCATACCATCTCGCTCTCTGTTAATAAACATTATTCTACCATCATCATTACGATTGTTTCCATCCACGTCGATAGGTTTAATAATCCGTATGACATAAGCAATATAAAGTCTTTTTTGTGGTAAAAATATATATATATATATATATATATATATATATATATATATATATAGTCTTATAGTCATAAGAGACTGAAAATAGGCGATCAAACCACTCAACCTTCCCCATGGCAACAACTTTAATTACTCTCTATTTCTTCTCGGTATAGTCATACTATATTAACCAAGATAAAAACAATAATTGTAGAGCATGTTATCTATCACTCACACGTCAGAACCTTTAACTACATACACTCTTTTTTTGTCGACTACCCATCTAATTAAGTTAAGTTGACTAATTAGACTGAACAAAACAGAGATTTTAAACAAAACCAAAAAACGTTTAGCTGATCTCAAGCGTACTGAAACAGAGGGACCAGATATCTGAATAAAATTGATTGATGAACTGGTGGCTTTTGTTCAAGAAACTTTATCAATAACAAACAGATCCAGCAACAGGATGTTCTCTGGTTTTTGTGCGGTTCGGCATAAATATCCAAACCATTGCAAAGCAGAAGCTAGCATGTCAAACGTGAAATACAAGTTAGCTTCAAACATATCAACCAGCTATTGTAAATTCTTTCCGGTCGATGGAAATTAATAACAGAGCAATCTTCTGTAATTGAATCTTCTGTAGTCCAATTCAATTGATTGCAAACGACTGAGTTAGAGAATCTACAAAACATCGAAACATCAATATAATTAGCTCAATCTATCTTCATTAGTCTGAAACAGATAGACAATGCTTCATTTTATAGTCACGAGGAACACTCCCCAGAAGTCGAGACGATTCAGCTGTCCCATGGACCCCTACTTCACTCCTATCCAGAGCAATCATTCTACACCAAATGTCATTCATTTCACCACTAACACCATCATGTTCTTCCCACAAAAACGCCAACTTTCCATAATATTCCGCCATTCCAACAGATCGAACCTTATTGAGATGACGCAAACCATTAACCACTCTCCATAGCCTGAGTTCAGAGTCATACCACATCAACCCGAATCTAGCGTAATAAACGTAGAGCACATTGTCGATCACACACACACCCGTTCTCCACCATTTATCATCAGGAAAGTTGAAACTTTCACAAGAACCATCTCTAGTATCGTAACAAATAGCGAAGGCTCTAATAACCGATAACATACAAACCTTCCTGTCTAATGACACTGTGGCCGACGACATCCACGACCCTGGTCTTTCTCCCTTAGGACTCGGCGCTGGTTCCCACGTTTGCATCTTTAGGTCAAATGATTCGGCTTCAATCTGATCGCCTTTATAGCCACCGAGCGCATATATCTTACTGCCCACTAACCCCACGCTTTTGTGCAGTCGATTCACTTTCATACTTGGTCCTTGGCGAAGCTCGCCAGATCGAGAATCAAAGATCCAAAACATTGATGCGGCAAAGTATGATCCGCTGAAAAAGAAAATCTCCGGACCAATTGCGATGATTGAGGCGTTGTGCTCGCCATGATAAGGAGAAACAAGATTGACGGAGACGAACTGATTCTCGGTCAGGTTATTATCAATTCTGCGGAGAGTGAACCAATGCGGGCCTTTTCTGTTAATAAAGCAGATGTAGAGCGAATCTTTGCCGAGGAGAGACCGAATCTTGTGAATCTCCGGCGATCGAAGAAGTTGACGGAGGTTCTTGGAGACGCAAGACAGGATTGGGTATGAGCGTTTCGGAACGCGGGCTAAGATTTGCCAGACGATGTCCATCGGCAATGTGGAAAACAGTGACGGCGACATTGATTTGTTACTTTTTCGCGGTGGCTCGTCGGCGTTAGGAAAGCAGTGACGGCGACACTGGTTTGTGGACCGAGACATCAAATTTAGTTATTAACACGACTCTTATCTTTTATACTACGAGACTAGAAGTTCGTATTAAGTTTTAGGTGAGTCCGTGAATAATTTTGTTATTTCAACCATAGCTAAAAAAGTACACACAAATTAAGAAAATAAAAAATATTTTTAAGAATATGTAAAAGTGATTTTTTAGACTATCATCTTTACTTTACTTTATTTTCTGATATTTTCACTCTTACTTTTTATTTTTTTCTGTATTTTTATTTCTTCAACAATCTTTCTCCTTAACTTTATATGTTTTAATTTTCACAGATCAAAGACGTTTTTACCAGACATTTTTATCATCGAAATCTTTTTATTTTCTCTATGTTGTAGACTATTTTTAATATCTCTTGTGAAATAGTCGTATACTTTTAAAGATATGATGTAGTTAATTTTATATAAATAGTTAACTATGTACGTTATAAAACTGTAATTGACTATCTTAACAAAGTATTCCAATATAAATTATAAAATAATTGTCTATGTACATATATTATTCGAATATATCATCGAGTATAATTAACATCGAATGTCAAACATATTCAATTATTTTCCAACAATTTAAACATGTGAAATAGCCGTATACTTTTAAAGAGATGATGTAACTTCTCTTATCTAAATAGATAACTATGTACGTTACAAAATAATAGCGGCTATCTTATCAAAATATTTCAATGTAAATTATAAAATAGTTGAAAAAGTAGTTGACTATGTACATCCAGTATTCAAATACATCATCGAATATAATTAAGATTGAATGCCAAACATATTCAACTATTTGTTCAACAATTTATCCGCATGAAATAGTTGTATACTTTTAAAGATGATGTAATATATCTTATCTAAATAGTTAACTATGTATATTTTAAAATAGTAATTGACTATTTTATCAAAGTATTTCAATGTAAATTATAAAATAGTTAAAAAGTATTTGATTATATATATCAAATATTCAAAATAGTCGTATACTTTAAAACCATGATGTAATTTATCTTATCGGAATAGTTAACTATGTACGTTGTAAAATAGTAGTCAGCTATCTTATCAAAATATTCCAATGTAAATTATAAAATATTTCCAAAAGTAGTTGGCTATGTATATCCTATATTCTAATACATCATCGAGTATAATTAGTATTGGATGTCAAATATATTCAATTACTTTTCCAACAATTTATCAACGTGAAATAATCATATACTTTTAATGAGATGATGTAATTTATCTTATTTAAATAGTTAACTATGTACTTTATAAAATAGTAGTTGACTATCTTATCAAAGTATTCTAATGTAAATCATAAAATAGTTGAAAAAGTAGTTGGTTATGTACATCCAGTATTCGAATACAGTATAAAGTAGACAACTATTCTGGTCAAAACAGAAAATAATAGTTGTCACTTTCCATCAATACTTTATATTCCAAAAAAGTATTTTTTGGCATGTCTAAAAAGATGTAATTTATTTTATCTAAATAGTTAACTATGTACGTTATAAAATAGTAGTTGACCTTCTTATTAAAGTATTCTAATGTAAATAATAAAATAGTTGAAATGTAGTTGGCTATGTACATCTAATATTCGAAATAATCATATACTTTTAAAGATATGATATAACTTATCTTATCTAAATAGTTAACTATATACGTTATAAAATAGTAGTTAGCTATCTTATCAAAGTATTCTAATGTATATTATAAAGTAGTTGAAAAAGTAGTTGGATATGTACATCCGATATTCGAATACATCATGGAGTATAATTAAGATTGGATGTCAAATATATCCGACTATTTTTTCAACAATTTATCCACGTAAAATAGTCGTATACTTTTAAAGATATGATGTAATTTATATTATCTAAATAGTTAACTGTGTATGTTATAAAATAGTAGTTGACTATTTTATCAAAGTATTTAATGTAAAATAGACAATTACTCTGGTCGAAACAGACAAAAATAC
This sequence comes from Orychophragmus violaceus, assembly GCA_030180135.1. NCBI lineage: Eukaryota > Viridiplantae > Streptophyta > Magnoliopsida > Brassicales > Brassicaceae > Orychophragmus > Orychophragmus violaceus. The sequence continues at coordinate 22,558,103 of CM058235.1, forward strand.
ATGTCACTTTCTATCGGTACTTTATATTCCAAATAAAAAAAATATTACTTTTTTGCAGGTTTGAAAAATGTTTTGCAGGTCTGAAAAGCTGTATATATGGAAAAAGCAAGGGTAAAATTGTCAAACTTTGTGTGTCATTTTAGTTGTGTTGTGATATTTTCTTAATTTTCATGGTCAACTTGCCATAAACTTAATTTTGACCAATTTTTATAATATTCACCCAATTAACCCTTTAATTATTATTGAGTCCGTTAAGCTATCTAAAATGAAATATTTATTCAACATCATGCTTTACATTTCACATCATCATTTTATTCTTTGACATCAATTCTTTTTTCTTTCACATTTTAATTCAACACCATTTTATTTATATTATCTACAATAATTTTATTACTCAACATTTTCTCTATTATATTAATTTTATTTTATTTATATTTTTGTATTTCATACATATAATACTAATAATTATTGATTAATATTAAGTTAAAATAACTAAAATTAACTAATTATATAAAATGCATTTTATATTTTATTTTTATACTATTTTAAAAATACAAGTGATAAAAATAAGAAATAAAGATAATAAACCAGATACATTGATTAAAAAATTGAAAATACAATACAATAAAATTTCGATAAACATATATATATTATCTAGATAATTAGAAAAAAATTAAGGTCCCACCTTTTATTTTTCAACAGTGTGAAAATAACCCAATAAATGTTAAAACCACCTTACTATTAAAACATTCAACACTCCATTCTAACAATCAATGGACGTAATACCGATTAAGAGCAGATTTACGTTGCTGGAGGATAAGGATGATTAGCTCTCGACTTTATCTTATTCTTGACTGTAATGTTACCGTTTGTATAAGCTCAAGAGAGTTCTCCAACAAATCTATATATGTAATCGTCTGTAAAACATTTTTATTATGAACAAGAGTATAAAATTATAAGCTAAAGGCTATGTTTTATACTTTGTTTCTCGGTTTCTTCATTTAGCTTATATGGTATCGGAGCCATGGAGACGCCCTCTGATATTTTCACTCATGTTTTTCTTTCCATTATTCAAGTTGTTACTCTAAAATTGAATGGTACCCACTATCTTTCATGGAAACTGCACTTCGAATAGTTCCTAAACTGTCAGCTTCTTCTTGGATATGTCACCAGAGCAATGGCACGTCCACCACCTGTAGTCTTTGTCCGCCATGGATATGTAGTCACAGAAGCCAACAACCCAGCCTTCTTGAAATGTATTCACGCGGATCAGCTAATCATGGCGTGGCTTACTGGATTTTTGACTGAAGATGCATTGAAGAGCGTATATGGGCTGTAGTCTTCTCAGGAGATTTGGCTCGCCCTTGCCAAGAAGTACAACAGGGTCTCTGCAACCAGGTGGTCTGGCATCAAGAGACGAATATAGACAACTACAAAAGGATCCAAGTATCTGTCACAATATCTCATGGAAATAAAGTCTATCTGTGATCAAACTGACTCCATTGGAGTTCCTATATAAGAACAAGAAAAACTCTTTGGAGTTCTAAATGGAATTGGCCGGGAATATCAGTCTATAGTTACTGTGATTGAGGATTCTATGGATACACCACCAAGTCCTGGCTTTGAAGACGTGATGTACAAGTTGATTGGATTCGAGGACAAACTGTAGAAGTATCAAGTCCAGCCTGAAACGACTCCACGACATACCTTCTATACAGAAAGAGGAGGTTACAACGGACGAGGCATATGACAATATCGTGGAGGACACCGTGGAAGAGGCTCCTACACTACACAAGGTAGAGGTTTTCTGCGATAGTCAAAACTCACACTGGCGATTTTTGTAGAACAAACTTTTAGGGAACAAAAGATTTCAAGTTAAAAGACACGACAAGAGACCCGGAGGATATTTTTATTGATATGTTTAATTGGAAACAAAGTACAAAGCATAAGAGATCAAGAAAAGTATAAGTCTAGTTGCTAGGATTTTTCCAAGATTGTTTGATTGTAGGAAGTACTTTGCCTTATATAATAGCGTGAGTCGGATTCGAGGATATTCGCCTGCAAGATTCCCAAAAATCTTCATGTTATCGCATATTCCATTTTCGTTGGGATTTGTCTTTCTGCTTTGATTTTCCTGTTGTCGCTCGGATTTAACTTCCTCTTTTCTTCTTCTAGTTTATCTTTCCGTTTTTTTTAGTTATTCTTCCTAAGTTTAATATCTACCAAATGTGCCGAAAAGGTCCGAGTCTGTTTGAGTGTAAGTCTTCTTAATATGGCCCAAAGTCTATGAAATATGAGTCTTGTGGGTTCACCCCAAGTTCGTATTTCGTATAACTTATTTGACGATTTCGTTAATAACTAGTAATGTATAAGCCATCATTATGAGATGAGTTGCGGCTAGTCGCGTATTTGGAGGAAGATGTCTGTGACTGTCCGAGCAGTTAGTCTAAGCAAAGTGTCAATTCAGAAGATTCATGAAATACGTTACTCAGAACTTCCGAGGAAGTGTGTTCTTCTCAGAACTTCCAAGGAAATGTGTTCTGCTCGGAACTTGCGAGGAAGTGTGTTCTGTTTCGAACTTCCCAGGAAATGTGTTCTGCTCAGAAAATATGAAGGAATGTGCTCGGATTGTTCGAGCAGCTTGGTCTGCTCGGATTGTCTGAGCAGCTTGGTCTGCTCTAAATTTCCGAGCAGTCTCATCTGTTTGAGCGTTTGGGCTTGCCCATAGATTTCCTCGAGTGATATGCATGTTTGCACGATATATCGAGCAGTCTGATTGTTCGGAAGTTTGGCTATGTGACTTCATATGATTTAAACGAATGTTAATCATACGCAACATCGTCTATATGAAGTGTTGCTTATATGGAAAACAGCTAATTCTGATTTCTCAATCTGTTTTCGACTATTGATTTCGTCGAGGGATATTTTGACCCCAACAGTTAGCCCCTTGGCTCGTCAGACTCGAATGTGATGATAACGAGTTTTACGTAGTTCGAAAGTTTGTTTGTTCTTATCTTTAATGATAACAGAAGGTTGCCTGAACATTCTCGTTACAATGCACTGATGGTCGACATGCCGGGCAAGATCTTTGTGCAATAGTCGTAACGAAAGCTTGTCTAAATATCTTCGTCGTAGATCATGGAGGCAGCACACCAAGAAATATTGGTCGCGGAAATTTTTAGCAAGATTTTATCGACGAGAGATGAAAATTTTCCGAGCAAGATTCATCATGATATCGAAACATAATGAATCAAGCCGGTAATTATGCGTGTAGAATCTTTCTCGCCGAGCAGAAAATGTGTCTGTCGTCCACCACATTCGCTCCCTTAACCACGAGTAATCGCCGAAAAACTTTTGCAATCATGGATCCTCTCTAAGAAGTTGAACAAGCATGTAGAAAGATCGGACCGAATTCGCTATATTATGAACACAAAAATTCAAAATGAATTCATCAATAAATCATATCCACCCTTATAAATATGACAAATGACGAATTTGATTCAAAATTTACAGAATTTAATTCAAAATATAACGTCGTTAAATGCTTAGATCCAAGGTTGTTTAAAGAGAATCTATTTTTGTCTGTGTAATTTGTTATTCGTATCCGTTTGATCCTTGCCATCACCAAATGTAGAGTTAGTGTCATTAGATTTAACCAAGTAGTTAATTTAGGGGTTCTCATTTGTTTGGAAGAATCGTCATGTTGGTTTAGGCCAAAAATAGATTCTCTTTAAACATGAAATTATATAATTGTTTTTACTTAGCCATCACTAAATATTTTTAGTGACAAAAAAATCTGGATTTTTATGGATCTTATAAAATTAGTTTTTGGACCTAAAATAGTTTTACCCCGATTTGGCCGATATCTATTTTTCACCTTATATTATCTATTTATTCATTTTCATCTCTTATTTTTTTTTCCTTTTGTGCCTGAGCTCAAAACTGCTCCTCCCCCCCCCCCCCCCCCCCCCCCCCCCCCCCCCTCCCCTCCTTTTTTTTTCTTCCTCCGCACAAAAAAAATAAGTAAAATTGTTAATAAGCATAAAAGTTCACAAAATTAACATACTTGCCAATTTTATTTTGAATTCATTTAGGCCTGGATTATTAGATATTCGGTTCGATTCTAAGTATTTCGAATATAGAGGGATAAGTTCTAGATCGGTTCAGATCAAATACATAGGTTGGTGAATCTTAATATACCCAAAAGTTTTCGAGTCTCATCATCTTCTGACATTTCATACCGGAATTGTAACTAAAATATCTAAGATGACAAAAAGTCATGAATCTAAACTCAAAATGCCAATATATTACCCAAAATATAATTAAAATATCTGAATGATAAAAATTAGATGAAGCTGAAATATGAAATGTCAACAATTACCCAAAAAAACTAAAAAAATATTTGAAATGCTAATAAATTATTTGAAATGCCAATAAATTATAATACTATATGTATGAGTGTATATATATGTTCGGTTTCTACTATCGGTTCTCGAGTAATATCCGGAACCAATCTAATACTCTTGTTTCCTAAATCTCAATACCCAATGAATATTTAGGCTATAAGCCAAATCGAACTGAACCATTTTCTCCGGGTCAATCTTGGTTTGGGTTTTTCAGTTCCGATATTTATATCGCTAAATTCACCCAACTGACTCTTTTTAAATTAAGATAGTTATCGTGTTTATGGTTTCATGTTTGCTTTCTGACTGAACTCTAGCAATTTGTTTTTATTTGCCCTGTTTTTTCCAGAGAATATATTTGGTTTATGGCTCCAGGAAAAGTCTTCTGTTGGCTTTAGTCTCTGACAGCTTTAGTAACTTGCCGATATCTGAATAAACTGATTGATGAACTGGTGGCTTTTGTTTAACAAAGAGATACAGCGAATGTTCTCTAGTTTTGTGCTTTTCGGCATAAATATCCAAACCATTGCAAAGCAGAAGCTAGCATGTCAAACGTGAAATACAAGTTAGCTACAAACATATCAAACCATCTATTGTAACTTCTTTAAGGTCGATGGAAATTAGTCAATGGCTTTGTTCATCAGTAATAGAAACAGAGCTATCTTCTGTAGTTGTGTGGAAACAAAGAAACAGAGCATAGTCCAAATCAAGTGATTGCAAACGACCGAATGAGAGAATGTACAAAGTATGGAAACATCAATATATAATTAGCTCAATCTATCCTCACTCGTCTGAAACAGATAGACAATGCTTCATTTTATAGCCACGAGGAACACTCCCCAGAAGCCGAGGCGATTCAGCAGTCCCATGGATCCCTACTTCAGTCCTATCCAGAGCAATCATTCTACACCAAATGTCATTCATTTCACCGCTAACACCATCACGTTCTTTCCACAAAAACGCCAACTTTCCATAGTATTCTGCCATTCCAACAGATTGAACCTTATTGAGATGACGCAAACCATTAACCACTCTCCATAGCCTGAGTTCAGAGTCATACCACATCAACCCAAATCTAGCGTAATAAACGTAGAGCACGTTGTCGATCACACACACACCCGTTCTCCACCATATATCATTAGGCATGTTGAAACTTTCACAAGAACCATCTCTAGTATCGTAGCAAACAGCCAAAGTTGCATCAAGAAACGATAACACACAGATCTTCCCGTCTAATGTCACAGTGGCCGCCGAAACCCACCACCATTGCCTTTCTTCCACAGGACGCGGCGCTGGTTCCCAAGTTTGCGTTTTTAGGTCAAATGATTCGGCTTCAATCTCATTCTCATCGCCACTGTAGCCTCCGATCAGATATATTTTATTGCCGACTGACCCCGCACATTTGTTCATTTGATTCATCTTCATAGTTGGTCCTTGGCGAAACTCGCGAGATCGAGAATCAAAGACCCACAAGCTTGAGGGAAAGAATGATCCGCAGATAAAGAAAATCTCGGGACCAATTACGATGATTAAGGGGTCGAGATCGTAATAATAAGGAGACGAAAGATCGACGGAGGCGAACTGATACTCTTTTTGGTTATTCTCAATTCCGCGGAGAATGAACCAATTCGGGGACTGGAAGCGATTGTTTTTGTCGAAGAAGCAGATGTAGAGCGAATCTTTGCCGAGGAGAGACCGAATCTTGTGAATATCCGGCGAACGAATAAGGTGACTGAGGTTCTTGGAGACGCAAGAGAGGATTGGGTATGAGCGTTTCGGAACGCGGGCTAAGATTTGCAAGACGATGTCCATCGGCAATGAGGAAAACAGTGACGGCGACATTGTTTTGTTGACTTTTTGCGGTGGCTCGTCGGCGTTAGGAAAGCAGGGACGGCGACATTGGTTTGTGGACGGAGACATCAAATTTAGTTATTAACTATATTTGGGGAAGTTTGACCCGAATTATTAACACGACTCTTATCTTTTATACGACGAGATTAGAAGTTTCATCCTATCATATTACTTATAAAGTTGCAGCTATATAAGTAATTTTTTTTTTTAACAAGGATTTACTATTTAAAACATGAGAAAAGAGAGTTTTACAAGCCAAGCCATGGCTAATAAGGCAAGCACTTTGGGTTGGGCTAGGCCCATAGTTTTACTTAAAACACATAAGAACAAAGATCCACCATTGAATCAAGGTGAGTTCGTGGAGAGTAATTGTATCGCAGTCTTGAGACGATTGCAGTACCTCATGATCATTAATTTCAGACTCCCAACCTTCACTAACCTTTCGAGAGACTTCAGTCACCCACCATTGGAGCCCTAAATCGGAGCCATCCAGATCCCCAGCATCTCACAGGCGAGGCGCGGACTACTAGCCCGATATGAATCGATTCTGCATCTGATTGTTCTATCGATCGACTCCTTGATGCTATCCATTGATCTAAACACTCCCCTGTGCAAGCGGTTGTTACGCTCCGACCAGATTCCATGGATGACACACTGCCAAGCCAATAAGGTAAGTCTCTTGTATTCCTTTTTCCCAGTGATGTGTTGTAGATTCTGACATTGCAGTTCCCAATCCACGATTGCAGTGTACCCGATCTTGCATGCGATATGTGACCATAAGTTCCAGCTATATGGACAACGAAAGTAGAGGTGGTTCCTACTTTTGTTTTCAGAGTTGCATAGAAGGCAAAGAGGATCCGATTGAAGGCCCCAGCTGCGTATCCTATCTCTCGTTGGGCTCCTATCTAGCATCATCAACCAAGTGAGGATGCTATGCTTAGGAATCCCACCCTTGATCCAAACCGTTCGAGCCCAAGGTACTGATGTTCTAGCTTCTCTAAGGGAATCATAGACAGCTCTTGTAGAGTAGTTATCAGACTTCTGCCCATTAAACTCCCAATCGTAAACATCTTCTTCCATTGTTAAGTTGACTGTGGTAATGTGAATCTGTAGGGCCAGTTGAGAGTCTGTTCTAGCAGGAGGGAGAGTCCATCGGCCCAAGTGGAATAGATCCGCAAGCTTTGCGTTTCTCCGGATGCCCATGTGAGAGTTATGTTGAGCCTGTAAGAAGGTTTCTATGGATCCAAACGGGCTCCAGTTATCAGTCCAGAAGTTACAGCTTTTACCATTTCCTACTCGCAATTTGATATAGTCAAAGACTTCACTCCTTAATCGCAATAGTTTATTTGCTAACCAGGAGTGCCTCTGGTTTTCTTTTGCAGTCCAGAAGTTGATGATGCTTCCCTTGAGGATCTCCCGTCTGTACCAAGCAACCCACATAGACCCTGCCCGGAAGAACAGAAGCCATATGAGTTTGAGGATGCAAGCCCGATTCCAGAGCAGAAGGTTTTTAAGTCCTAAGCCGCCTTCAGCTTTTGGAGAAGCAACTGTTGACCATGCCACTCTTGCACCATGATGGCTTTCTGTTGTGCCATTCCACAGGTAAAGACCACACAAAGCATTAATCTTGTTGATACAAGCTTTAGGTAGAACAAAAGAAGAACACCAAAAATTTGATATTCCTGCAATTACAGTTTGCAGTAATTGTAATCGCCCTGCAAATGACAAAGCTTTACTGCTCCAAGAAGATATCTTTTCTTTTACTTGTTGAATCATCGGAGCCCACTCAGAAATAGATAGTTTTTTTTGTGCAGAGTGGTACACCAAGATATTTGACAGGAAGGGAGCCACGTTGCATTCCAGTAGAGAAACTGATGAGATCAAGCTCAGACTCTAGAAGACCAGACCCAAAGAAGGATGTTTTCTGAAAGGATACTGCCAGCCATTACCTTTCCTCAAATTCATGTAAAACCTGTAGAACATTTTGCACAGAGTTGATGGAGCCTTCCACAAATATAAGAAGATCATCAGCAAAACTAAGGTGAGTCAGCTTTGATCCTTTGCATTTGTAGTGATATAGTTAAATTTTCCTTCCTCCGCAGCTGCATTGAGCATGGCAGATAAACAATTCATTGCTATTACGAAAAGATAGGGAGAGAGAGAGGATCTCCCTGTCTCAATCCTCTTTTACCCTTGAAATGCCCTTGAACCGATCCATTATAGCCCACTGTAATGTTTGTTGTACTAACACAAGCTTGAATCCACCTGATATAAGTATTTGGAAGTTCTAGACCTTGCAAGCAATTAAATAGAAACTCCCAGGATAGAGTATCAAATGCTTTAGCTATATCCACTTTAATGGTGATACGCTTAGGTCCTTTGTTTCTGTGATATCCCATGACTAGTTCACTCGCAAGTACTGTGTTTTCCACCAATAGCCTGTTCTTGATAAAAGCTGTTTGACTTGGCAGGACTAGATCAGGAAGCATCAGCTTCAACCTTTTAACAAGAAGGTGGGATATTACCTTATACAGTGTGTTAAGATATGCAATTGGTCTAAAGTCAGTAACCAGATACGCTCCTGGTTTTTTGGGAACTAGAGTGAGAATCGTGGCATTCACGGCTGCTGGGAGGAAAGCAGAGGTATAGAATTGAGAGACGCTTGTAATTACTTCTGCACCCAAGATTCCCCATGCTTTTTTATAGAAACCTGACGTTAACCCGTCTGTCCCAGGGGCCTTGTTCTCATTAAGTTTAAACAAGCAGGTCATTATCTCTGTTTCAGTTGGAGTGGCGAGCATTGAGGTGGAGAGCTGGTCCGTGCACCTGAAGGACAAGATAGACTGGAACCAGCTAAGCGAAGAGTGGACCTTAGGATGCTGGATACCTTCTAGTGCAAGTATGGACTGGAAATGACGGATAGCTAAGAAACTCATCAGCTCTGGATCTGTCACAATGGCCCCACAAGGTAGGGTGAAAGATCGAATTGCATTATAGCTTTTTCTCGTCATGACCATTCGAAAGAAGAATGCAGTACACTGATCTCCCACTTGCAGCCAGTTTATCCTAGATTTTTGTTTCAAATATCTTTCTTCAATGTTGATATACTTGTATTTTCATGCATTTAGGCTATTGTTAGGATCATGTTTTACTTCTTTTTAGTTTCCTTTAGCTTCATTTCTTTGGTCATTGGTGTGTTTAGAGTATAGAATCATCTAGAGCTAGGTTTAGGCATTATAGGCTTGCATTTGGAGTGTTTCTTATGTTTTGTAGATTCTTGGAGTTGCTAAGGATGTTTGGAAGAGTTTGGAGGCCAAAGGAGTGATTGCAAGTGAAATGGTGATGAAGGACCAAACCGATGAGCTTGAAGGATTGAGTCATATGAAGATGTTAAGTTGACTTTTAGCTCTGGGATTATAAATACAAATCATGGGAAATTGAGTTAGCTTTCTAATGGAGGTGGTGTAAAGTCATTCGGAGCTATATGGAAAGAGTTATGCCTGATTTACTGGATGCATCTCAACACAGTCTGCAAATCAGCAACATGCCCAAAGAAAAAAAAGCAGACAATTCGTATCGGGATGCATATCGACCAAGCAGACCGATACGACCCCTCGGATTAAAAACAGACAGTTCGTATCGGGGGGCATATCGACCAAGCAGACCGATACAGACCCCAGAAATTGTCTTGGATCCGGGTCAACACCCGGTTTGTTCCGGGTTGACCCGGGTTGACCCGGTTCGCACCATATTCACTACTTAAGCCAAAAACCTATTTTCTATTGTTTCTTAAGCTTGTTTTGTTGCTAAAAACCCTTTTGGGAAGAACAAGATTGATTTTTGATTAATCAAGTACTCTTTTCTTTGAGATTTCTTCCTTGAATCTTTCTACTTTCTCTAATCTCCTATGATTAACACTATCTCTATGGATTTTGTTGATCACAAGATGATTAGTGAGTAGTTCTTCATAGGGCTTATGGGTTAGGTAGGATTAGGTTGATTAGGGGTGATCAATGGATTTCTAGTGTTTGATTGTTTAAAACCTCGTCTATCAAAGTGTGTTTAGTGCCTAATTAGCCTTGATCACGTTGATTAGGATGTTTAGGATTTCTTGCTCACCATGTGTTCGATGAAATTCCAGTTTCTAGTTTTGATAGGACTTTCACATTCTAGCACATGAAAATGGATGTTTAGAGTGATTGTTGACTGTTTCGAACTTGTTTGAATGCTTGCTTGATTTTAATTCACAAATGAGATTTTTTTCTTGGATTAGGATTAAGTAAAGAGATTAGTATTAAGAGATTAAACTGATCAACTTGTTGTGTTCCTTTGCTAGGAGGTTAGCTTCTTTGAAGTTTGAATTATGATCCTTGATCATCCAGAGTCACCTACCCGTTGACCTTAACCTTTAGGTCTTATCTTTATCATTGATTGAATTCACTTTGTTTACTTTCTTTTTGTTTACTTCTATTTGAATTGTCATCATTAGGATTGTTAGAAACAAAATTCAATTGTGTGATTTGACTCTAGAGGTTGGTGTGTTCTTATTGGTTTTATCCGTCCCAAAAAGGTTCGATACCTCAAGGCTACACGATAAGCTTGAGGAATTGGTACCTCAAAGGATTGCAAAATCCTTGTTATCAAATGTCCCTGAGGAAGTTCCATTTTTCATGTAGGTCACGCTCAGCTTGGAGCGTGGAGTGGGAAGGTTCCTGCATCGCCTTAACCTGCACAGATTGTAACAGCTCGTTAGTCTCTCGTACTCTCTCTTGAATTTGTGAGAAATTCTCTCTGTTTAGCTGTTTTAGTTCTCTCTTGATCTGCCTCTGTTTCCAAAACAATAGAGATTAGTTTGTTGCAACACTTCCGGCCTGAATCCAAGCTAATTCCACAACTGATAAAAAAATTTGGGTGCTTTGTAAGGTAGTTAAAGAACTTGAAAGGGCGGGTTCCGGTTTTAGGAAGGGATTGGGCTAGGTCTGTAAGGCTAGGACAATGATCAGATGTCAAGGGGGGTAGCATGGTGGTTGCACTGTTAGGGAAAAGTTTATCCAGGCACTGTTGACAAGGACCCTGTCTAATTTTTTGGCTATAGGTTCTGAAGGTCTACAGTTGGACCAGGAGAAGAATATGCCTTGGAACCTGAGATCAAAGCAACCAAGCTGAAGGAGGCAATCACGGAATTCCAACATAGATGAGGAGAAACTCTTGGCGCCTGGGGAGGAGTGCTCAACTGGGTGAATTGTTTCATTGAAGTCACCTCCCAAAAGCCAAGGTTTAGTGTCCAATGCCAAAGTTTCATGAAGATTAAGAAGTTCTACCCACAGAGCAGCCCTGTCATCACTATGGTTAGCTGCATAGACTGAAGTGTAGATGAACTGAGTAGCAGAGTTGATAGATATTTCGCAAGTAACAGATTGGTAAGATTGGTGCAGGACTCGGAGCTTGAGAGGGTCTTTCCAGATAATGACTATACAGCCATCAGGGTCAGAAGAGTGGTTTGAGGTAAAGTTCCAGTTCCTGCATAGACTATCCATAACCTGGTTCAATGACTGATCCTTTATATGTGTTTCCAGAAGTGATCCAAAAAGAGGTTTGTGGCTAGCCAACCTTTCCCGAAAAGGTGCATGCTTATCTGTGTCATTAATACCACGGACGTTCCAAAATTTTTTTTTGATATTCATAGGGAATTTGTAGGTAACTCCTTGGAAGGAGCACCAAGAAAGACAAAAGGAGAAGTTAAAGAGGAAGATAAGGACTTTGTTCCAAGGTCAGGGGAGGGAGAAAGGACAAAAGGAGGCGCAAAAAGAGGTAAGGATTTGGGGTCAGGATTTGTGTTTAAGGTTGGGCTTGAACTAGATCGTTTAAGCACTTTTTTCCGATGGTGTTCAGGTGGAGGTTTAAATGGAGATTTTTCGGCTTGCTCACCTGTTGAAAGAAGAGAACCAGATTGAGCTTGAACAGAGTCTAGCAAAAGATGAAAATGAGAGGAGGGAGACAAGGGGTTTGAAAGGTGAAAGTAGGCTGGGAGAACACGGGTAGAAGGCCCTGTAGAGGCAGATCCAACACAAAGACTTTGTTCCCGTCTGACAGAGGCGACAGACAATTGATTTGGGCAAGTGACACCTACAGAAACAGATTGTTCTGAGGGAGCATTTGGTTTTGATGGAGCAGAAGGCTCAGGAGGGCCACTTTCATCGGTAGGAAGAACAACTTCCTTTGCTTTTGAAGGTTTAGCAATATACACAGGCTTAGAGTTGACTTTAGCTTTTCCTTTTGCAGGAGTAGTTGAAGTAGGATTCAGCTTAGTTGCCAGTATTGGAGGAGGAAGGAGTAAGCAATTTTTTGATATGTGTCCCAGCTCCTTGCAGTGGGCACAAGAGGGAGGCAGCCAAGGGTAATCAACCTCGACTTCCACCACCTGAAGACTCTGCCTCTGAAACTCAACAATTCTTGGTAAGTCCTTGGTGAAAGGGACTTTAACTTTAACATGGGCTAAGGTTAAGCTGACCATGTTAAGGGTAAATTCATCAGTTTCTTTCGGCTCACCAATAAGACCAGCAATCAGACTTAAACCTTCATGGTGACGCAGGTCTAGAGGTATGCCTCTTAAGTGAGCCCACAGTTTCATTGTTGTAGGCGCAACAGCATCAGCAGTAGGATTCGAAGACCATTGCATCATATGGAACATGGAGTCTCCGACGTACCACACTCCCTTTTCCAAGATCTTTTCACAGATGAAATCATTTGGAACGCGTACCAACATTAATCTAGAGATAGGGTTAGTATGTATTTCAATCTTACGACCTTTTCCCCACATATGACTTAGGACACTGTGTATTTGATTGTAGGGAGGTGGCCTACCAATGAAATAGAAGATTATGAAATCCTTGTGGTTCTCAGTCCCTTTTGCGAAGACTTCATCAGGAATGAGTACTCTTAGACGACCAGTTTCAGACAGGGTTACTGGGGCCAATCTTTTCAGTGATTTATCATGAGCCACTCTAAGCCTTTCTACCAAGGAAGGCTGTGATTTAGGAGCAGTACCATTAGTTGTAAAGCTCGAGGATGGAGCAGGGTTTGGATTATCAGCAGAAGTCTGGATAGTAGGATCCAGATTGGTGGCCTTTGGTGGAGCAACTAAGGAAGGAGACCCAGCGGAGACCGTAACTCTTTCCAACAATTTAGCTCCAGCAGAGGCAGCTGCTTTTCCCAGCATTTTAGCTCCAGAAACATCTAGACCAGGGCCATGAGGAGATGGAGATAAAGCCTTGGTTGTGGAGGCTGGATTAGTCAGGATTGGGGATGATTTAATTGGCTGCAGAACAAGAAACTTTTCTTGAACAGTACTTTTAGATCTGGGATTTTGAACAGTAGCTACAGGAGTCACAATACCAATATTATCTGCTTCAGTCATCAAAACATCCACAGATTTCGAAGTAGCCACAACACCATACTGGGCAGTTGAATGCGCTACAGAGATCTTAGGGGATCTAGTTTGCAGCACAGAAGAAGATGAGACAGAGGGCGAAAGGGGGGGAAACTGGGACAAGGAAAAGGATGGGGATAACGCAGGGTCAGGAGGGTCAGGGGGAGGGGGAGGGGGAGGAGGGCGGAGAGGCTCAGCACCAGCGGTGGAAAGCGGAGGATTCAGGGCGGAAGCGTCGGGCGGGAACCAGGGGTTCGCCATTGGGAAGCGGACCAGAGAGAGAACTTGGGGTAACAGATTATATATAAGTAATTATTTCTAAAGAATTATGAAAATTCAATTTATTTATAAAAAGGTAAGGTAATAAGATAATTATAGAAGGTATCCACATAGATTTTTAAAACTAAATTTGTTGATCCATTTCATCCTTCAAAATTAATTTTTTTTTTACAAATTCGTATTTATATATAATTTTATAATTATTGATCATTCTACTAACTTATGGAAAATAAGACAATAAAATAATTACGTAAATTCTACTATTTCAAAATTATGAAAGTAAAAGAAATAACAATTTAAAAATAACAATTATGGAAAATTATGTTATATAACTTATATTAAAATTTTGAAATTAAGAAATGTTACATTTTTCAAAAAATTTAAATAATTCACATCATTATTCAAAACTAAATAAAATCTACAGATTTAAAAAAAAAATTAGAATGAACGAAATTCTATTAGTTTACAGAAAATATGATAATATGGTAATACAATAATTATGGAAATTTTGTTAATACTAAAATTGTAAAATTAAGAAAGTTTGCGAATTTTTAAACTTTTAAAATAATATAGCATTTGAAATAATTTATCAAATATTAAAAATATATATTTCAAAAATTAAACTTACAAATTTATGACATTTAAAAATATATATATATATATATATATATATATATATATATATATATATTAAAATTGAATGATATGGCAGTAACAATTTACATATTGATTATTGTATTTAATTTTTAATAAAAATTATTTAAGTGACATAACAATAGCAAAACAAATAAAATAAATGTTGTTAAGATTTGATAACAATATTTTTCTAAAATCAAAAACATGTAACTATAGGTTTACCAATTTTAAAATTTTTGTTAATAAATATAAAATATAAAAATTAAGTAAAAAATTCATTAACAATAAAAATTATTATTATTTTGCAAAAATATATATATAACAAAAAATTCATTAGAAATAAAAATATAAGCAAACGAAGATAGAGAATGCAAATCGAGATCTATCACGAGTGACAACGATTACAGTTTTGCCTCTTGCACTCCCTCAACAATATATTTCAAGTGATTATAAAGGGGAAAACGCTCATTTAATTCCCGAACTATTTGCAATTAACGATTTTATTCCCTAACTATTGACTGCTTAGAAAAATTCCTCAAGTAACTATTGACTTTGCGAAATCAGGATTAATGAAGTCAACCGTTAACTTATAAACTAACGCCGTCATAATTAAATATAAGTCGGATAATATAAACGAAAAAACACTCATTTAATTCTCAAACTATTTGCAATTAGCGATTTTATTCCCTAACTAAATAGACTGCTTAAGAAATATTCCTCAAGTAACTATTGACTTTGCAAAATCAGAATTAATGAAGTTAGTGGTTAACTTATAAACTCACGCCGTCATAATTAAATATTTTAATGTAAGATCAAAAACCTTGTTCTCACAATGATGGACGGATGAGGGATGATATCTGGTTGTACAACTCTTTCTAGCAAGTCGGTGGATGATTGGATGAATTTGTGAGATAAAAAGTGATGGTAAGAAACTTTCTTGCTTAGTGGGCTTGATTGACTCTCTCAATCAGATTGCAAACTATCTGAATCACTTAAGGATAGTCTGAACCGAAACTCCTAAGAGGATGGTGAATCACTCACAAAACTCTAAGAAGAACAACTCTCCAAAGAACACAACTTTGAAAAGAAAGAAAATACTCTGATTATTTCTGAATGATTTAAAGGTAAATGATACAATGGACTAAACTAAGCCTTTATAGGCTATTCACAACGGTCATATGACCAGAAATAAAGAAGGAAATCAAAAATTAATGAAAACTAGTTGTTGGTTGATGATGGCTTGATGCCTTCATCAAGTCGGGAAATATAAACTCATTGAGTATGTTGTTGACTGTTGGTACTGGATTTCCCTCTAGGAAATCCGGCCCATTAACAGACAAGACAAAGGCCCGTAATTACGAGCCCATTCCAGAATCAAAGACAGACAATAAAGCCGACTCCCTTGATGGGTCCAAGCGAAGCAAACGCCCTGGGAAGGCCCAGACGATGCCGAAGCCGGAGACAATCGAGCTCGAGCTCGGCAGAGGATGACGTGGAGATAGAGCAGCTCGGTCTTCGCCAGTTCAACTGATCCGCATAAATCTCGGAGATCGTTACGATGACGAGGCCGAAATATCAGGACGAAGAGATCAGAGTCGAGACTATTTAAAAAGAGAAGTGGCGACCCATTAAAGATATTCCAACCTAGGCTAAGAACACTTCGATTAGATAGCTCGATTTTATACTTTGTACTCTCTTCTCGACTGTGTTTGTTCTATCTCGACGATCAATCTCAATAAAGTCTTTGATTCATAGGAAACTATATCATTTCTATATCCAAAAGTCCAAATCCACGAATATAAATTCTTAGTGTGAATCCCGGATCTCACATTTGGCGCCGACTAAGGGGACATTCTATAGCCTTTCCTATCTTAAGAATCAGATCCTAGATCCGATAGATCAAGATGAATCCCGACCAAACTGGCTCTCCCAGCGCCACACCACC
Organism: Orychophragmus violaceus; assembly: GCA_030180135.1. Lineage (NCBI taxonomy): Eukaryota > Viridiplantae > Streptophyta > Magnoliopsida > Brassicales > Brassicaceae > Orychophragmus > Orychophragmus violaceus. Next base: position 22,574,646 of record CM058235.1, read on the forward strand.
AGTTGACCACCCTCAAACGGTCGACAACGTTCCTCAGAACACTACCGGGGTAAGAAACATGGGTCAGACCGACGGCGTGTTGACGAGCTCTGCCTCAGTCTCCACGACCTCGGCACCAGCCGGCTCCGTCGCTCAAACAATCGCGACGAGCCAGACTCCGACAAATGTTTTGTCAGGAACTAATGATCCGAGCAGAAACTGGGTGTGGATGAGAAATGACTCAATACCCACCCCAGGAGGGGGATCTGGAGTAACCAGACCCAATTCGCCACTACCTTCTGCTCCACAGAGACAAGGGCCAAGCGATCTTGCCGAGATCCGATCGATGTTAAGCCTGTTGGTAGATTGAACGAGAAACAACGAGGCAAGCGCAAGGGCCCAAGAGATCGCGAACCGTTCTCTGGGAGCGCAGCTCGAGGAACAAGAGCGGCGCCTGAACGCCCGTCTTGAAGAGCTCGCCGGTCAAAGCCAAGGGGGCAGACCAACGCGAACTCCCATAAGTCCTCCACCGTGTACCCGCTTGTACTTCTCCCAGATAGTAACTCCTCTGGGAACGTCGGGAAATTTCGGTAATACGTCAAATAGCGGCTTCCGCCCTACAATGACCCCTATCGCGATACCGACCCCATTTGGTTCGAGTTCAATGGTCACAGACCCAACCGGATCAAGAAACCGACCATTACCCGGGCCACCACCTTTCCCGGGTGACTCCAACATCCGACCGAGGCAACTAGGAGGTTCTGCCTTCGCCTTGAGCTCGGGACTCCTTAACGGATCAAACTCAGTTCAATTCCGAACGCCCCAGGTCGATCAGACGAGGTCGATCCCAACGATCGATCTCCTCGACCATATTTTTCCGGAACAAACATCAGGTCAGGCACAAGTCCAGTTCGCACCCACAGAGGGCGATGAACACGATATGCTTAGACAATACATTGAGAAGGCTAAAGCCCAGTTCAACAGTCTGAGCTCGAAAGTTCACATGGTGACGAGCGCGGCTCCTGACATCGATCGAGTGATCGAAGAAACACAACAAACGCCGTTCACAGATCGGATTGCGTTTGCAAGGATCCGAGAGATCAAGAAAACTAAGTTTCCAGAATTCTCTGGAAAATCAGACCCGAAAGCCCACATCAGGGCATTCCGACTAGCGATGGCAAGGGTGTACCTTACCGAAGAGGAGAGGGAACCAGCCTTCTGCAGGCTCTTCGCAGGAAACCTATTAGGCTCTGCCCTAGAATGGTTTGCCGGAATGGAAGAAAGGTCCATTGACAACTTCACCCAGTTCATGACGGCTTTCCTCAAGCAATACTCCATTTTCATCGAGGAAAAGACTACCGAGGCAGACCTATTTGGCGTCTCTCAAAAACCCGACGAAACACTTCGCTCGTACATCGACCGATTTAAGGAAATAAAATCCAAAATCGCGAACCCACGAGACGAGGTAGCTATAGAAGCGTTAAGACGGGGACTATGGTTCTCAAGCAGATTCCGCGAGGAAATAACAGTCCGCGAACCTCAAACGCTCGATGACGCCCTCCATCGCACATCGGCCTTTGCTCGCCTCGAGGACGATGAAGGAATTTCTAGCATATCCTAATCCAATTAGGCAATCCTGGTCTGAATTCCAAGCCTAGGATCTAGGGTTCATGTAATTGAATCATTGGGATCTCAGAATTACCTGGTGATTAGCAGCGGAAGATTTGCAGATAATCGAGATCTAAAGCGCCTCAAATGCTGCGCCTCTACTGGTATCCACACGCACACAAACTGAACAGCAGGGATGCTAGTGCCTATAGAGATCCAATCTCTTCAGAGGTTTCTATTCAAGTTCTGGTGGCTGTGAATTAGGTTAGAAATCAGTTTAGGTCGACCATATATCTTATATATGTCGACTTAAACCATAACGGAATTAACCAGCGATTAAACCGAATTAATCTGATTAATCCGCGAGTGCATCGATCGATGCACTCTCTGCAACGATCGATGCTGTCCCAGAACATTGATATCGAATGCATATCACATATGCATTCACTGGATCATTACATTAATGATCAACCTCGTCTTTAACGCCCAGTTTGCTTAGGTGTGTGACCCTGTAGGATCATATAACACTAGCAATGAGTTCTAAACTCATTGATCATAAGTGGCTTCTAGCAAAGCATTATGACTACCTAGTATTATATGATTGTCTCATCTCGACAATACAACTATCACTTAGAGTAAGTACAATAGATTTCAGGACATTCCCAACAATCTCCCACTTGTACTGGAATCATCTATTTCTTCAATTCCTTCGTCACTATATCTCGATCTAGCATAAGGCAAGAACCGTGTCATCCTTATTGAGCCAAGATCATGTTCATCGAACTCCGATTTATACTGACAAGACAAACGACTGACAATCACCTCGTTTGAGTGTGGCCACACATTTCTCAGTATCAAATCTTCGATGGGCCCTGAGATATTTATCTCCTGTTATATAGGAGGGACAAATCCCATCTTGTTCCATCCCTGTCTCTTCACACGCTTCATGATACGCCCAATCAATGCCTTTATAGTCACCAGTTACGGCTGACGTTTGACAAGGTTAAAGCGGACCAATTCACATGTAAGAAAACATGATGAACTCAGGTCTAAGGACTATACTCTATAGTCGTAATGAAAACTCTCATGACACTTATATAACTATCCCGTAGAGTTCTCATCAGTGGGTCATGTCCGATCCTGTGTTCTCCAACACATATATATGTGATTGACTTTAATACTCTTATTAATGACTCCATGAAACTTAGTCATCAGTCACCTCACATGCTAGTCTCACGCGGTTGTTAATGTCCCACTTTAAAAACCTCGACCAGGGACCAACATAATTTATGTCATTTATTATCTATAGGGTTTCATGATCAAGTCACATACTTGATGACCTATAAAATGTCATAAATTACTTTGGGACTATTATTTAATAACCATTATTAAATAATACAGATGTCAGATTTCAATAACATAATCAAATTATGTTTATACGAACATCATATCATAACTAAAATTAGTAACAATGACTCCCACTAAAATTAAGATCACATCTTAAGACATCTAATGCCTTTAGCAGTAGCCTGACCCTCATTCGCCCTTGCTCAGCGTGTGTCGAAAGACACTGCGTCTTGCTAAGAGTAATACCAAGAGTCATTTGCACGAAGCCCTTCTTGGAATCCTGCATATTGGACATGTGCAAGGCCTTATCACTATAAGTATCTTGACACAATCCAATTAGCTTATCCAATCTATCTCTATAGATTATTATTCCAAGAATGTATACGGTTTCTCCCATAATTTTATTGAAAAATAACTTTCGAATCAAGTCTTAACAGACTGAAACAATGGAACTTCATTTCCGAGAAGTGGTATGTTATCAACATATAATACTAGAAATGCAATTGCGCTCCCACTAGTCCTCTTGTAAACACACAATTCCTCTTCATTCATGACGAAGTCAAACCTTTTGACTGCTTTATCAAAACGAAGATTTCAACTCCGAGATGCTTGCTTCAATCCATAAATGGTTTGATGAAGCTTGCATATCTTCCTAGCTTCATTAGGATCAATGAAAAACTTCAGGTTGTGTCATGTACACATCCCTTTCCAGAATTCCATTAAGGAAAACTGTTTTCACATCCATCTGCCAGATCTCATAACCATTATGAGTGGCGGTTGCTAGGAGAATCCGAATGGACATAAGCACGGTGTCTGGGATTAGGTTTCTTCACAGTTAATACCATGAATTTACTTGAAACCTTTTGCCACCAACCTTGCTTTGTACATCTGAAAATAACCATCCCATTTCGGATTCAACGGCTTTCAGCCATTTTCGGAGTCAATGCCCATCATTGCTTCCTCAAAATTCGCAGGCCCGTCACTTTCAATGATCAGTAGATCACGACAATTGGTTACGAGAAATCCATATTTCTCGGGTTCGTGACGGATCCTTTCGGATCTGCGAGCTTCAGTTTTCTGTAAGAGTCGCGCACACATATCTCATATGTATACTTTTACCACGACCTAATTAACCAAGATTTCAACCGTAGTTAATTAAGTCATAAACCAAAATCAATATTTGGTTCGCGACCTGTGTCGATCGATGCAACTTTTGTGTCGATCGACACTTCTTCAGAAACTCGCCATTTAAATGTATATCGAATATACATTCATCAGATCTTTTATAAACTCTAGGCACCACAGGTGCAGGTTCTACAACTCTTTGTAGATCCAACCGCTGCTCTTCCTCATCAGGTTGAGCAGTCTCCTGTGATTTTTTGAATTTCTTCGAGTTGTACTTTTACTCCCACTGTTCTTCTTGGAAAGAAGTCTTTCTCAAGAAAACATAGTTCCGAGCAACAAACAATTTGTTCTCGAACTAGTCGTAAAAGTAACATGCCTTGGTTTTGTTAGGACAACCAATGAAGTAGCACTTATAAGATTTGGGTGTGAGCTTATCAGAGATTAGACGTTTTATATAAGTCTCGCAACTCCAAATCTCCATGATGGATAAATCAGAAACATTTCCATTCCACATCTCATGTGGTATCTTTGTAACTGATTTTGATGGAACTCTATTTAAAGTAAACTCAGACATTTCTAGAGCGTATTCTTAGAAGGATAATGGAAGATCTAAGTGACTCATCATTGATCGAACCATATCTAATAAAGTCCGATACAGGAGGAGTGAATTGTGAAACACTTTCACAATCTCTCAGATGATCACTAAATTCTTGACCTAAGCATTCACCTCCATGATCTCATCGTAGAGGTTTAATACCTTTGCCAAATTGATTCTGTACTTCATTTTGGAACTCTTTGAACTTTTCAAAGATTCGGACTTATGCCTTATGAATAAGGCATAACCGTACCTTCTGAAAATATCAGTAAAGGTAATGAAGTACTGAAAATTTTCTCTAGCATTTGCGCTTATCGGGCCATGTACATCCATATGTATAAAGCCCAATAATCCTTTGGCCCATTCATTTTATCCGTTCGTTCGCAACCTGTATCGATCGTTGCATACATGCATCGATCGACACTACCTTTGTTGAAAAGGGCCTCTGTCGTTTTCCAATAAACAAGATTCACTTTACTCATTATGATTCATAATCAAATGAGCCCAAAAGCCCATCACTATGGAGCTTCTGAATCTGTTTCTCATTTATTTGGCCCAAAACGACAATGCTAGAATGAAGTTTGATTCGTATCATTTGACTTGAATCTCTTGGTATTTATGTTATAGTTAGGCACATTATTGTTTAGAACATAAATTCCATTCTCTAATGGATTGCTACTATAAAATATATCATTGTAATCAATTGAATAACACTTATTCTTGATTTGAGAACTGATATCCTTCCATATCCAAACAAGGATTAGAAATAATCTTTCTGCTCATAGCAGTTACATAGTAGCAGATTCAAGTTCAATACATGCCATAAAAGGAAAAACAAATGAAATACTCCTACGGTTAATGCAGCAACTCTTGCTCCATTCACACTCATAGGTCCACTTGTCCTTTCTCCATAGTCCTACTTTTGCTCAGGCCCTGCACATTTTCACAAAATATGAGTACCACAGCTGGTATCCAATACCCAACAAGTAGGATTATAAGAAGTAACATTTACTTCTATAACATAATACCTGAAGAAGAAGTCTCGTGCGTCTTCTTCAGCTTCTCATAATCTTCCAAGAATTTATTGCAGTTTCTTTTCAAATGCCCATAACCATTACAATAACGGCATTTAACATCTTCAGAAGGACTGGTTTTAACCTTAGGAGCATGACCAGACTCGCTTGGATTCACAATCGAGCTCGTCTTGCCATCACCTTTGTTCTTACCAAGTTTCTCAAACTTATTACCCTTTTGTACCATAAGGACATTTGGGGTGTCCTTCTTGATGTTAGGTTCAGCAGTCTTAAGCATCCCATGCAATTCAGTCAACGTCTTCGTCAAGTTGTTCATGTTATAATTCATAACAAATTGATCATAGCTTGACGGCAGTGACTGTAGAATGATGTCAGTAGCCAACTCTTGGCTAATGGGACAATCCAGTTTCCCCAGGTTATCAATATAACCCATCATCTTAATGACATGAGGACTAACTGGTTCGCCCTTTGGTAGCTTGCACTCAATCAGAGATCTAACCGTCTGGTATCTCTGAGTTCGTGTCTGCTCCTGAAACATACTTTTCAGGCCAGTGATCATCTCTTTTGGCGACTCCACGTACTCATATTGCTTCTGCAATTCCGAGTTCATGGTAGCCAACATGAGACAACTCACATCCACCGCATCATTAGAATGCTTATCCCAAGCATCCTTATCTGACTGCCAGGCATTGGCTCGGTACTTTCTGGGGAGAACTTTCTCAAGGACATAGTCCTTTTTCTCCTGTTTGAGAACAATTCTCAAGTTCCGATACCATTCAAGAAAGTTGGATCCATTTAACTTGTCCTTCTCAAGGACGGATCGCAGGGAGAAATTGTTACGATGGTTTGTGCTAGACATAGCTGAAAAACGAGGGAGGTTTTAGTTATGATGTTAAAGAAATGAGAAGTCTTAACTATTAAGAAAACTCGCATTATATTCAAACAATGTTTCCTCAGATGAATACAATGATCCAAGACCCATACTTCACTAAACTTGAGTAAGCCACTGGCTATCACCCAAATTTTAGCTATCTAGGTAAGCAACTCTTTGCTAGTTATATCCAATATAACTCTTGGTTGTGGATTGACATCTCATGCCCAATCCACCTGATGTCTCTGAGCCCAAAACGATTTTGATGGCCCAGTCAAGTAAACCAATCTCTTTAGTCATGTAATTGTCGATGTCTTGCACTGCAAATCCATCAACACGATTACCTCTGTCTTACTCATGTAATTGTGAACATCTTGCACTGCAAGTCTATCACACAATTAAATGGGTCTTGACAGTTGACAAGATTGGAAAGACATCAAGTATCACTTGATATTTGATTGAGGAACAGAACCATTTAAAACGTTCAGTTTTATTATGTTTAAATTCTCCTAATTAAATGATTTGTCTTGGTTTGGTCTTGTGGTTTCAGGTTCCATAACCTAAACCATCAAATCTGATGTCGACCGACACTACTATAGTGTCGATCGATGCAAAATAACCAAAAGCAATTTGCGATAACCGATCAATCCAATTGATCCGGTTTTGAATACCGGTCAGCGTCGATCGATGCTACATTAGCATCCGTCGATGCTAACCTAATCAAACCAATCGCAATTAAACCATTCACAGTGTTCGACCATCATTAACCAAGCTCGATAACCGGTCCAATCCAATTGAACCGATTCATCAATCTCGCGAGGTTTGTGTCGATCGATGCAACGCTTGTGTCGATCGACACTAGGCGAAAACTAAGGTTTATTCGTGTTTTCGCCCTGCATCGATCGATGCCGGATTGGCATCGATCGACACCATACAAAAAACCCTAAATTTCATTCGGGTTTTCGCCCTGTGTCGATCGATGCCGGATTGGCAACGATCGACACCATGCGAAAAACCCTAAGACATTTTTTGAACAAACCCTAAACTAGGTTTTTCATGAAAACGAATTTTAGCAAGTTTGAATCAACCATACACATATTCAGATTCAACTAATCTAATCAACATGCTACAGATTCAATGGAACCCTAAAGCTCTGATACCACTGAAGGAATTTCTAGCAGATCCTAATCCAATTAGGCAATCATGGTCTGAATTCCAAGCCTAGGATCTAGGGTTCATATAATTGAATCATTGGGATCTCAGAATTACCTGGTGATTAGCAGCGGAAGATTTGCAGATAATCGAGATCTAAAGCGCCTCAAATGCTTCGCCTCTACTGGTATCCACACGCACACAAACTGAACAGCAGGGATGCTAGTGCCTATAGAGATCCAATCTCTTCAGAGGTTTCTATTCAAGTTCTGTTGGCTGTGAATTAGGTTAGAAAACAGTTTAGGTCGACCATATATCTTATATATGTCGACTTAAACCATAACGGAATTAACCAGCGATTAAACCGAATCAATCTGATTAATCCGCGAGTGCATCGATCGATGCACTCTCTGCAACGATCGATGCTGTCCCAGAACATTGATATCGAATGCATATCACATATGCATTCACTGGATCATTACATTAATGATCAACCTCGTCTTTAACGCCCAGTTTGCTTAGGTGTGTGACCCTGTAGGATCATATAACACTAGCAATGAGTTCTAAACTCATTGATCATAAGTGGCTTCTAGCAAAGCATTATGACTACCTAGTATTATATGATTGTCTCATCTCGACAATACAACTATCACTTAGAGTAAGTACAATAGATTTCAGGACATTCCTAACAGACGAAACCACGGCCCTCAGGGAAAAACACCGGAAAGAAAGGAACCCGTCGGGCTCGCAAAATTCGAACTCGAAAAAGGATTCCCGTAAATCAGGTAACGTCAACGCGGTCGAGAGCCCAAAGAGCTCGAAGAAATTCGAGTTCGACAAGGAAAAATTCTGTGATTTCCACAATAAAAGAGGACACTCGACCGAGGATTGCTATACTCGAGCTAAAGCAGAGGCTTAAAAACAAGAGTCCGAAAGCAAAAAAGACTCCGAAGTCGAGGAGGAAACTCTGTCCGACAAAAAGGAAAACAAACAGACCAAGGAGTCGAACTCCAAAAAGCACTCTCAAAACAAATGGGAACGGTCAAAAGAGCCGGAATCTCCCGAAACACTCCCTCATGGGTCGCAGAATCGAGTCGAGTTCATCCTCGGCGAGCTTAACCTGAGCGGCACTCCGGGAGGTTCGGCGCTATCCCCGCCTCCGGCTTCTGCCAAAAGTTTACGCTCAAGAATCAATCTCCCTCGTCTCTGCGGGGGGGGGAGGGGGGTGGGGTGTACGAGCTATACCCCCTAAACGAATCGACTTCATCTTCGGTGGCTCCAAGCTTTGCCGCGACTCGGTCAATTCGATCAAAGCTCTTCAAAGAAGAGTCGAGACCGACAGAGGGGGGAAAACCCCAATGTTGGGTCCAGACCACGAAATCATTTTTTTCGAGAGCGAGACAAGTAATCTCGAGAAACCACACGACGACGCCCTCCTTGTTTGTCTAGTAGTGGGAGATGTCGAACTCTCAAGGATAATGATTGACACAGGAAGTTCGGTAGATGTCCTCTTTTACGACGCATTCAAAAAGATGGACTTCAACGACTCCGAGAAAGACACCACTAGTAGGTTTCGCTGGCGAAACGACATACTCGATGGGCTCTGTCTTCGCCCCAGTAATTGCTGGAGGAGTTCGGAGAATGACGGAGTTCGTCATAGTAGATCGGCCAGCTCCCTATAACGCAATCCTAGGTCGACCATGGATATACGACATGAAAGCGGTACCATCGACCTACCACCAATGCGTAAAGTTCCCGACTCCCAAAGGGATCAAAACCATTTACGGAAGTCAAAAGATTTCCCGTCATTGCTATATGAACGGATACAAGCAGATCGAGAAATCCCCTGCGTAGCAATTACAGAAAGAGGAGGAGCTCGCCACCATGCAGACCAAAAGGTCGAACGACCCCAGTCAAATAGGACCCCCAAAGGACCTCACGACTCAGGTCTGCATAGACGAGGCTCATCCCGAAAGACTCGTTGGCATCGGAATCGACCTATCAGAGCCAGTTAAGAACGAACTGGTCTCTTTTCTCAAAAAGAACGTCGACTCCTTCGCCTGGTCTTCAGCAGACATGAAAGGGATCAATATCGACGTAACCAGCCACGAGCTGAATGTCGACCCAACCTACAAACCGGTAAGACAAAAGCGTCGAAAACTAGGTCCTGAGCGGGCCAAAGCCGTCAATGACGAGGTCGATCGATTATTAAAAATCGGATCGATCAGAGAGGTCAAGTACCCCGACTGGCTCGCGAACCCCGTGGTGGTTAAGAAAAAGAACGGAAAGTGGAGGGTCTGTGTAGACTTCACGGATCTCAACAAAGCATGTCCAAAGGACAGCTTCCCACTCCTGCACATCGACCGACTGGTCGAGGCCACTGCTGGACATCAGCTGCTATCCTTTATGGACGCGTTCTCAGGGTACAATCAAATATTGATGAACCCTGAAGACCAAGAAAAGACTTCGTTCATAACTGATCGAGGCACGTACTGCTACAAAGTCATGCCCTTCGGACTAAAAAATGTGGGAGCAACTTACCAGCGCCTCGTCAACAAGATGTTTTCAGGACTCCTAGGTAAAACCATGGAAGTCTACATCGATGATATGCTGGTAAAATCTTCTAGGTACGAGGATCACATCCCCCAACTAAAAGAATGCTTTACCATTCTTAATAAGTATGGGATGAAACTCAACCCAGCAAAATGTACCTTCGGGGTCCCTTCAGGAGAGTTCCTCGGTTACTTGGTGACAAGAGGGATCGAAGCGAACCCCAAACAGATCGCAACGTTCATAGAGATGAAATCTCCCAGAACAACACAAGAAGTCCAGCGCCTAACCGGCAAAATAGCTGCTCTGAATCGCTTCATCTCAAGGTCGACTGATAAATGTCTACCCTTCTATCACTTGCTCAAAGCAAACAAAAAGTTCCTTTGGGACGAAAAGTGCGAAGAGGCATTCACTCAGCTCAAATCTTACTTAAGCGAACCACCCATACTGGCGAAACCAGTAGAAGGAGAACCCCTTTACCTCTACCTAGCTGTCTCGACGGCAGCAGTAAGTGGAGTCCTGGTTCGCGAGGAACAAAACGAACAACGCCCGGTGTATTACATCAGTAAGACCTTGATCGATGCTGAAACCAGATACCCCACCATGGAAAAACTCGCCTTAGCGCTAGTAACATCGGCTCGGAAACTCCGACCATATTTTCAATCGCACTCGATCATAGTGATGACCTCTCAGCCACTGAGAACCATCCTTCACAGTCCAAGCCAATCAGGTCGATTGGTCAAATGGGCTATCGAACTTAGCGAGTACGACATTGAATACAAAGCTCGATCATGCCTAAAATCACAAGTACTGACAGATTTCATAATCGAGCTCCCTCCGACTATAGAACTCGACCCGACTTCGGCCCAAAGATGGAAACTCTACGTCGATGGAGCTTCCTCAAGACAAGGGTCCGGAGACGGAGTGAAATTAGTCTCCCCAACGGGTGAAGTACTAGAACAATCGTTTAGATTGGGCTTCGCCGCATCGAATAACGAGGCTGAATATGAAGCGTTAATAGCCGGGCTCAGACTCGCGATAGCCATAGGAGCCCGGGAAGTAAACGCCTTCAGCGATTCCCAACTAGTCACGAGCCAATATCATGGCGACTACGAGGCCAAAGACGAACGAATGGAAGCAGTCCATACATTGGCCGAACAGATCAAATTCTTTGATCTAACACGAATCCCACGAGGTGAAAACACCGCAGCCGATGCGCTAGCCGCATTAGCATCGACATCAGATCCCAACCTCAAAAGGATCATACCAGTCGAAGGGATAGAAAAACCAAGCATCGACATAGCTCTCAAAGCTCTGTCCTTGAAAGAGGACGGGCCCGCTATGAAGGACGATGTCAAACACAAAGAGTGTCCCGGAGACACTAGTAGCGAAATCATCGAGATTGATGATGATCTCGATCCTAGAAACACCGTATACGTCGCGAATGTCCCCGACGGACCAATTCAAACCGCATCCACTAGTCAGGGACCTGAGCCTAACAACGACGAAGATTGGAGAACTCCGATCATTCGATACATCACAAACGGCGAAGTTCCCGACGGCAAATGGGAGGCGCGGAAACTTAAAACACAGAGTGCAAGGTACTGTGTCACACAAGGAGAACTCTTTAAAAGGAGCCTCTCCGGACCTTACCTTAAATGCCTTGACAAAAAGCAAGCCCTAGCCGTGATTACACAAACACATGACGGATCCTGCGGAAGCCATTCCGGAGGACGAGCATTGGTCGTTCGAATCAAAAGGCAAGGCTACTATTGGCCGACAATGGCCACCGAATGCGAATCTTTCTCCAACAAGTGCGACAAATGCCAAAAGCACGCCCCGATTATCCACCAAGCGTCGGAGAAACTCTCCTCTATCTCATCACCATACCCATTCATGCGATGGGGAATGGACATCGTGGGACCGCTGGTCGCATCTGGCAAAAAGAAAGCCACACACCTGCTGGTGATGACGGACTACTTCACCAAGTGAATTGAAGCAGAGTCATATCAGAAAATAAAGGACGTTCACGTTAAGGAGTTCGTCTGGCGAAACATCGTTTGCCGACATGGACTACCCCACGAGATCGTCACCGATAACGGATCTCAGTTCATCTCAAACACGTTCAAAGAGTTCTGCAGAACTTGGAACATAAAGTTGACTTACTCAACGCCACGTTACCCTCAAGGGAACGAGCTAGCAGAAGCAGCTAACAAAGCGATTATGAACGGTCTCAAGAAAAGGCTCAACGAGTGCAAAACAACCTGGAGTGACGAACTCCCAGCCGTACTCTGGGCCTACCGGACTACCCCCGCAAATCCACTGGCGAGACTCCCTTCTCGCTGGCTTACGGGATCGAGGCGGTAGTACCAGCTGAAATTCTCGTGTCAAGCATTCGCAAGGAAGAATGCCCGCGACAAGAGGAACTCAATACAAGATGATAACTGACGAGCTCGACCTCGTCGACGAAAGAAGGAACCTCGCATTAGCTCGACTCCAGAATTACCAACAAGCCGCAGCTCGGTACTATGATCCCCGAATCAAAACTCGAAGGTTTCAAGTAGGAGAGCTCGTCTTGCGGAAAGTGTTCGACCATAAAAAGGAAGAACACGCTGGAAAATTAGGAGCGAAGTGGGAAGGTCCTTACCAGGTCACCGACGTCGTAAAGGACGGGGTCTACCGACTCAAGTCGGTAGAAACCCAGAAGCCCGAACTACGACCTTGGAACATCATCAACCTCAAAAAGTATTTCCACTAGGAGTACATCAACATAATCGAACTACGAAACGGCTTGATCCCCTTAAAAAGGGTACGTAGGCAGCTCGACTTCGAGCGCAGCCGCCCCCCAAAAACAAAGCTCACGCCGAGCTCAACAGCTTCTGACGAAGTTACACCGACTTATCTTTGTGAAATCAAAATAAGCCCCTTAATCGAATGTTTCTTTCTGTCGCAAAAGTTAGAGTCATGGCGAAATACCTTGTCATAACATTCCCAAAACGAAAGATATGAAATTATCTCTTCCGAAACGAAAGATATGAAATTATCTCTTCTGAATTAAGGCGATATGAAAATATCCCTTCCGAGCGACCTGAAATGGCCTCTCCCAAAGTCAAAAGATATAAAATTCTCCCGACCTTATATGGCTCGGAAGAACTAGAGGGCCACCCTCTCCCGTTAAACGAAAACGTCGAGGCAACCGACCATACGAAAAGACCTCCGCGCACAACGAACCTTTGTAAGTTTACCCCGATTTTTCTTTCCCGTTAAATATTACACTCGTACTGCACATTACAAAAAAAAAAAACGAACTCAAGTACGAACGACCGAGTCGTGAAGGTACTAAAACAGTAAAGTCTATGCTAAGGCATGTAAGGCTCAAAAAGAAATTCATTAAAAGGAGGACACGGTGTCCTCGGGTCCCGACACCAAAACAAAGCCCCCTCGGGCAAACAAATGTTTTTTTCTAAAAAAAAGACATATCAAAAAGCCCCTTAGGGCAGCATTAGAACAATCAAAATTGCCGCGAGCGCGAAGAAGCCTCATCTTCACCCTCCGCCTGATCGCCGGTAGATGCAGTCGGGAGACTCGATCCAAATTGATCAGGGCGGGGAGCAACCGGTGGCGGAGCATGCGCCAAAATGACCGAGTCACTCGACACGGCCGGCAAGTTCAACTTGCCAACACTAAAATCAGAGACCGCTGCGGCGTTCATCTCTTCCATGACCGCCCTCTTCTGGTCAGCCAACCTCAGAACTTCCCGAGTCAGGTCAAGCTCGCCGGAAGCAAACTCCGCGATGAGTTCGATATTGGCCAGGGTTTCTTGGAGGCGAATCTCAGCGTTGGTTTCAAGCTTCCGCTTCTCGCTCTTCTCCTTGATCCCTTTAAGGATCTCCAAGTATTCCCCACTCATTTTCTTCCTCGCCTCGTGAGACGCAACCTTTATGTCAAAGTCCCTCCCCGCGAGAACTCTCTCCAGGTCGGTTCGATCTTGGGCAGCTCGCATTGTGGCAACTCGACTCGTTTCTTCGGCAGTCAACGCCCGACCTTCGGCTGCCCGGAGCCTCTGAGAAAGGTCCTCCTCACGATTCTCGAGAGCCAATAGCCGGGCCTCTATCCCCTCGTACCTAGCCAGTTTCCTTTTAAGCTCTTCCTCTCGAGCAAAGGAATCCTGCAGTTTTGCGGTCAAAATACGAGCCGACCTCCTAGCGGCCTCGAGCTCATCTACTCGCGATCTCTCACGAAGCTCGCGTTCGGACTGGGCCATAAGTCCGTTCGCAGTCTCCAGAAACTACATAAACACACGAATCTCAAAAATCTCTCTTACAAAAGAAAGACAAAGACAAGAACTACGGTCGATACCTTTCCAGTAGCTTCAGCCATCTTGGCATACAAATCGCCAAAAGCCGTGTCCTCGGCAACTGGAAGCCGAGCCCCTGCGGGTCCGACACGCCTTGACAAACGGGCCGCACCCCCGGGCGTCTCGACACTCTCGCTCGAACTACTCGAGCTCGCCTCCGTATCGATCCTTCAACGCTTCGGTACGGGGGAAGGGTCTCCACCCACACTCTGATCATTCGGACGAGGGCCACGTAAAGCCGGCTCCCTGGACGGGACCGAGTCCGCCCTCCGAACAACGGGAGAAAAGAGGATCCCCCCTGTCTCCGCGGCCGCATCACGGGCCCCGGAGCTCGGGGGGATAACCGTGGAAGGGAGAGGAGAATCACACATGGCAAAAAAGAGCGCATTGCCCAGATTCCCGTCCTCCACCCTTTTTGCCAGATCTATGGGGTCCTTTCCGTTTCGGCGACTTCTCGATCTACGAGATAGCTTCTCGTGAGATGGAGTGCTAGCATCCAAACCCACACCCGAAGAAGGATGACCTGTAGAATAAAAAAAAGAGGGGAGAGGAGTTTTTAGACTTTTCCCAAATAATGACGAGCAAAACGTCGCGAACGGGAGACTCACCCTCTCTTGTCCGCTCGAATATAAGAAGCGGAGGTCGCACAGTTCGACTCGGAGAGGTCCGAGGAGGTACGGGAGGAAAGGGCTGTTCCCGAAGGACCCGGGATTGACCCTGCGAAACCCCTCTTGGATTAACCCTCAGAGCAGCTTGTACACGCTCGACCGTGAAACTATCCCAGGTAACGGAACCTCTCCTCAGACGGGTTATTAGGGCCTCCGTGACAGGGTTAAGGTCGAGCGATTCAGGGAACTCTGCAGTACGGAACCAAACCAGTCATGAATCGAACTGACGCAAAAAAATAATAGTAAAAATAGCAGTAAAAAGGATGAACAAAAGTCCTACCAACATCGGAAGCCCACCGCGAGGGAACGACCGAGCAGTCGAACTCCCCAACCGAGTGGTGGGTCATCCTAAAGAAAAAATATTGGTCCCTCCATCCTTCCCTCGGCGGGAGACCGTCCAGGATCCTCCCAAACCGGGGGGAAAGACGATACGACCCCAGAAAGCGGGAATCTTGCTTCACCGAGCAAACCCGCATTAACTCCTCGGGACCGAACTCAATCCCTTCCTCCGCAGCCCTGACTCCGAGTCCGATAACGTACCGAACGAAGTTCGGCGTTATCTGATAGAAAGCCATCTGGAGTTGGGCCAACACCAAGAAGACGAGGCGAGGAATGGGAAAGAAGAGCCCACATTTTTCGAAATACGTGTAGGAGGCGCAGCAGTAGCCCTCTACGACCGTTTCGGGGGATACCGCCGAACAAGGGATGACGATTTCAACTTCCGTTGGAATCCGGCAAAGCACCCTCAATTTTTGGATACGGTCCACGGTTAACGAAGACGGCGGGTGCGGTCCGAATGATCCCGCCGCCGCACTCGTACTCGCTCCCGCAGGATCCCTGAAAGCCATGAAAGAAAACGGAAAGTTCTTGAAAAGAAACTTTTTCTCTGACGACAGAGGAAGTATGGAGAAAAAGTTCGAACAAAGAAGAGACAGATTAAAAGTAAGGATTTCCTTCAAACAATGCGAATGATTATTTATATCAAAGATTGTGCGCAGTATCGTCCGTACGACTCCTTACTCGCATTAATTACTGAGAGAATCGAGATGACTCGGACTCCTCGCTTCCCTCTCGCCAGCCGTTGATCTGAGATCAACGGCTACAAATGCGCAGTAATTAGGTCACTTCACCAAAAAAAAAAAAACGAGCCCGAGAAGACGCTTCGCGATCTTCGAATCTGAGCCGTTGACGATCGACCAGATCTACGGTGAAAGATAGGACTCTCAAAACCTATACACGCAACGACTGCGGACGCGCTGATAAGCAGTTCAGCCCGTCTCACGCGCTCGCTCCGCGCCATTGGATCGAAATAAGATCAACGGATGGGGTAAAAATAATCATTAGATTTGTCGCATCCGAGGCACGCGCCTCTTCCCAAGAACGTCCACCGCCCATTAACCTCGACTTCTCGAATTCAATGGGCTGGGGGGCTATTGTTGGTACTAGATTTCCCTCTAGGAAATCCGGCCCATTAACAGACAAGACAAAGGCCCGTAATTACGAGCCCATTCCAGAATCAAAGACAGACAAGAAAGCTGACTCCCTTGATGGGCCCAAGCGAAGCAAACGCCCTGGGAAGGCCCAGACGATGCCGAAGCCGGAGACAATCGAGCTCGAGCTCGGCAGAGGATGACGTGGAGATAGAGCAGCTCGGTCTTCGCCAGTTCAACTGATCCGCATAAATCTCGGAGATCGTTACGATGACGAGGCTGAAATATCAAAACGAAGAGATCAGAGTCGAGACTATTTAAGAAGAGAAGTGGCGACCCATTAAAGATATTCCAACCTAGGCTAAGAACACTTCGATTAGATAGCTCGATTTTATACTTTGTACTCTCTTCTCGACTGTGTTTGTTCTATCTCGACGATCAATCTCAATAAAGTCTTTGATTCATAGGAAACTATACCATTTCTATATCCAAAAGTCCAAATCCACGAATACAAATTCTTAGTGTGAATCCCGGATCTCACATTGACTATTATCTGACTACAAAGTGGTGAGCTTTGTATGCTGAGGGTATGAAGTCGGTACAAGGCATAAAAGCATGGAGAAGGTTAGGCAGTTTAGGTATGTTACCACCTCTATCAAGAGTTAATCTTGGAAGAACTCATGGTCGATCTAGGATAAAAAGGTTTCACAGGCTTCTCTAAAAATTCTAGATGTCTATCAAAATCTTCTGGACTTAACAAATCTATTAAATCAACACTTGACCCGTTAGAAACATATGTGGTCTTAGGAATACTTACCCGGCTATGATACTTGGTGTGTTGGATCTCTCTTTGTTGTTCTTGAGCTGTAGATTTCTTTACAAAGTACTCATGGATTTCAAGTTTCAAGCTCTCCCATGTATGAGGTGCCTCGTTGTAGTAGAATCGAACATTCTCTTCTTGCTCCCACCACCCATAAGCAGGTCCGGTGAGTGTGTCAAGAGTGTATGGGAGTTGCTCTTCTAATTGTACCTGGTTGGACTGAAAACTTGCCTCCATGCATGTTTATCACCTTAGGTAATCTTTTGTATCTTAGCTATACCCTAGAAAAGTTTGATATTGTGGTGCATAATAACTTCCATATTCTGTGAAACGATTGCATGTTTCTTCTTCTTCAGCTGCATGACTATCTTCATCCTTATGGGCATGGTGCGCCTTTATATTGATTTGATTCTCTTTGGCTGATTCATGAGTTTATGAGTTAACAATTGACTTCATTAATCCTGATTTCGCAAAGTTAACAATTATTTAAGGATTATTTCTATGCAGTCAATAGTTGGGGAATAAAATCGCTAATTGCAAATACTTCGTGAATTAAATGAGTGTTTTCCGTTTATATTTCCCGACTTAGATTTAATTATGACGGCGTTAGTTTATGAGTTAACAATTTACTTCAGTAATCCTGATTTCGCAAAGTCAACCGTTGCTTGAGGAATATTTCTAATGGTTGATAGCTGGAGAATAAAATCGTTAATTGCAAATAGTTCAGAAATTAAATGAGCATTTTTCCGATTATAATGTCAATTTTTTTTCATCATGCGAACTGCTTTATTGATATACCGGGAGAATTACCGATTGTGTGAAATTAGTTAAGCTAAGCGATTGAGAGTTTAGATACGCATCTGACCAGGTGCAACTAACGGAAAACAAAAAGGTGGAGATCGGAAGAGTAGTAAGAAGAAATACACACCAGAAAGATACTCATTCACCAGTTCATGAAGAATCATGAATTATAAAAGTACAAACTTTTAACATCAATACCTTATGTATGCTTTTATGAATAAAGGGTTCATGCTAACAGTGTTCTTTTTAAAGCTTCATTTAGGTTCATTTTAGCATGTTCATCGAAAAATATATATTATGTGAACAAAAGTCTAGAAATCTGATCGAAGGAAACACATCTAAGTTTGGTCACTATGTATTTATCTATGAAAACTACATTTTCTAATCAAAATAGAAATAGGAAACCAATCTTATATATTTTTCTTTAAATGACTAATAATAAAAAGGAAATTTTCTAAATCTTTCCTACATCACTTTCGTTTGAATGTGGTTGCTCTTCCTCACTTCCTCGGATGTAGGAGTGTTATATATGGGTTTAGCACCCCATCCATTTAGAAGGCCCAATACTTAATTCTCTGGACAGAGGTCGGTCCAACAGAAGCAAAATGGCCCAACAAGCAATAAAGGCCCGAACATGTACGCTCAGACCGAGCCTACTACCATCGGCTCGGCTCGGCTCGATCCTAGCCGAACGACAGCAAGTCAGCTCGGCTACACTAACAGCCAAAGGAACGTACGGCTCAGCCCATCTCGTCATCAAGTACGGCCCAATCCGCACGAGCTTGACAAGCGGTCAACGGCCTGTAAAAAGTACGACCGTATTTTACTATAAATAGGAGTCGTCACTGTACATAAATGTAACTTTTTGGGATTTGTGCACTTCTCACTACTTTCTCTCTCTAGAGTAAATATTCCCGAATTGTAGAAACCGAGCTCGTCTTTCGACAAGCTCGGGCTTTCACTTGAATACGATACGCTCGTTACCGAGCATACCTCTCTCTTCACTACTTAAATACCGAACATTCCTCTCTTAACTCATCGCCGAGCCTAGTCAGTTTCTCTCTTAGAAAAACTTTGGCCTTCGGACCCGAGCACATCAACTCTCCCGAGCAAGACGGACTCTCAAACCTTTGTGACAAGCTCGGTTATCACAATTGGCGCCGTCTGTGGGGATTTAAAAGTTTTTCTTCACTAACGGACAGGTTCAACGATGGCAGGAGCACCACCGAACAAGGATTACGTCCACATCGAAGACATAACGAGCTCAGAAACAGCTCTGAGAACAAGGGGGCAACCCCATCACATTTCTCAGGTTGCAGATCCAATCATTCAGCCGGCCGGCGCCGAGCAGCAACCTCAAAATATCGAACGACCTCAACAAGTCGCAGAAGCTCAGACAAACGAGCAGGACATGTCCGCCTTACTCAAAACTCTCATGACTCAACTAACCGAACTCCCAGTGGAGCAACGCACGCTTCGATCGACTTGCCACGGCACACGCGGTATGCCAAGGGCAAATCAACGATTTACGGATGGCAAGCCAGCAAGGATCCGTTCCCCGAACTCATCTCCACCGAGCGTTATTCGAAGAAACGCCGCCTCCAAATCCAAGAAACCGAACGATATTACAGCAAACCGAGGACGAACAACCTCCCAATACGGATATACCGGGCAGCTCAGCGCTCGGCGCACACAGAGACAGCGAAATTGAGGACTTGAAGCTGATGTTGAAAAATATGACATCCAAAGTCCACCAAGCGATCAGCTCGGCACCCGAGATCGACCGCGTACTGGAGGAAACCCAGAACACACCTTTCACTCGTCGCCTCATGGATATCCAGGTCGAGCATCCTGTCTCTGCGGTCAAAATCAAGATGATGACCTACGATGGCAAATCTGACCCAAGGCAATTTTTAACGGCATTTCGTATCGCGATGGGACGAACAAATTTCAGCATTGGACAACGCGATGCAGGCTACTGCCCACTGTTCGTCGAGCATCTGACCGGCTCGGCCTTGGACTGGTTTTCTCGTTTAGAACCGAACTCGATCGATGGATACAACGACTTGACGCACGCTTTTCTCAAACTTTACTCAATATATATTCAGGAGGAAGTATCGAATGCCGACCTGTGGGCCATCTCCCAAGGGCCGAAGGAAAGCCTCCGATCTTACATCACCCGCTTCAAAAGTATTCTGGCTAAAATCACGATCACTGATAGCGAAGGTCTGCACGCGCTCCGAAACGGCATCTGGTATGAATCCAACTTCCGAGAGGAACTAAAGAAAAACAGACCAAGCTCACTGGAAGACGCTCTTCACCGGGCATCGATCTTTATCAACCTCGAGGAAGAAAAGGAAACCCTAGCCAAGAAGTTCGGACCCAAGAGTTCGATTTCAAAGGAGAAGGTCGAGAGGAGCGCCGAGCAATACGAACCACGGCAACACTACGATCAGGATTACAAGAAAGCCAAGGAAGAAGAAACCACGAGAAAGGGGAAATCGTCGTATTACATCAGCGATCAATTACAGGACCACCAGCAGGACGAGGAACGCCCCCACCAGGGTCATCGACAAAATCATCCTGACCGTCCCCAAAATTATCAGCAGGATCGACCCTCCCAAGGCTACCAAGGTCAAAATCAAGGCAAGCCATGGAACAAATTCGTCCGAGGAGCCGAAAAAAGCAAGCTATTTTGTGAGTATCATCAGCGAGCAGGTCACAGCACCGAGGAATGCAGAAATCTTCAAGCCCTCCTCTTCGCCGACTACCAAAAAGACGGGAAAAAATTAGTACTAGATCGCAACAAGCCTCCCCCGAAGCAAATCAACCAGGTAACACAACCAAAAAACGAAGTCGAGCGCTTCAGGCTCGTCCAAGAGGAACGAAAGAAGCAGGTGGCTTTCGCCGAGGAAATCGAGCAGATCAACGCAAATATGGCAGCTGCGGACAAACGAGCTCGCGACGAAGAGGATGAAGAGAGAGCACATCCACCAAGAAGATGTATAAACATGATTATGGGAGGACTACCAATGGTAAACTACTCAGTGCGATCAATAAAGGAATATGAGCGCCGGGCCATGGCTGCCCAGCATTACCGACGAAACGCCACTGACGAGCTTAGAATCGGTGACGAAATAAGCTTCACCGAGCACGACGCCGAGGGAGTGGACCGACCACACAACGATCCACTCGTCGTCGCCATGAGGATCGGCGACTGCGAAGTCGAGAAGATTTTGATCGACACCGGAAGCTCGGTAGATCTAATCTTCAGAGAAACGTTACAACGGATGGAACTCAACGATTACCGTATCAAGCCATCGTCAAGACCACTAACCGGCTTCTCGGGCGACTCAATCAACACAATCGGAACAATCAAACTTCCCGTCTATGTCGGCCGAATCACCAAGCTGATCAAATTCGTGGTCGTCGACCGACCAGCTATCTACAATGCCATCCTCGGCACCCCCTGGATCCACGAGATGAGGGCAGTCCCGTCCACCTATCATCAATGCGTAAAATTTCCAACCCCATTCGGCGTATTTACACTACGAGGAGATCAGAAGATATCCCGAACATGCTTCCGTATCGAGAACAAAATGCGCCGCAAATCACAGGCGTATCTAGTCGCAGAGCGTCGAATCGAGCTACCACCGCCCGATCGGCCGCAGAAAGATGCGGTAATACAAGTCAACATCGACATAAGGGATCCCGAGCGTTGCGTTGGTATAGGAGCCGACCTCCGCGAAGACCTGCGAGATAAGCTCGTAGAATTTCTCAAGAAAAATGCCACAACCTTTGCATGGACCACCAATGATATGACCGGAGTCGACCCGACCATCGCGTGCCACGAACTGCACGTCGATCCGATTTTCAAACCAGTCAAACAGAAAAGAAGGAAGCTTGGTCCCGAGCGCGCCAAAGCTGTCAACGATGAGGTAGAACGGCTTTCAAAGGCAGGTTCGATCACCGAGGTGAAGTATCCTGACTGGCTGGCAAATACCGTGGTGGTAAAAAAGAAGAACGGTAAGTGGAGAGTGTGCGTAGATTTCACCGATCTCAACAAAGCGTGTCCCAAGGATAGTTTCCCACTGCCACACATCGACCGGCTCGTAGAAGCAACCACCGGTCACGAGCTGCTATCGTTCATGGACGCCTTTGCAGGGTATAACCAGATCATGATGCACCCTGATGATCGGGAAAAGACTTCCTTCATCACCGACCGCGGCACATATTGCTACAAGGTTATGCCGTTTGGCCTTAAGAATGCAGGAGCGAAATACCAACATCTCGTGAATCGCATGTTTGCTGACCAGCTCGGCAACACAATGGAAGTTTATATTGACGATATGCTCGTCAAGTCCACCTTGGCAGACGATCATATCGATCATCTCACAACATGTTTTGCGAGTTTAAACAAGTATGGAATGAAACTGAATCCGGCGAAGTGCACGTTCGCGGTCACGTCGGGCGAATTCCTCGGCTACATCGTCACGAGAAGAGGAATTGAAGCAAACCCGAAGAAAATAACGGCGATCACCGAGCTTCCATCCCCGAAGAGCACCAGAGAAGTTCAACGTTTAACGGGGCGCATCGCGGCTTTGAATAGATTCATCTCACGATCAACTGACAAATGTCTCCCTTTCTACAATCTCCTCCGAGGGAATAAGAAATTCGAATGGGACGCTAAATGTGAGGACGCGTTTCAACAGCTAAAAACCTACCTCTCCACCCCACCAATTATGGCCAAACCCGAGGAGGGAGAGACGCTGTATTTATACATCTCTGTATCAACTTTGGCAGTCAGCAGCGTGCTCGTCCGCGACGACCGAGGCGACCAAAGACCCATCTTCTACACAAGCAAAATATTCGACGACGCGGAAACGCGCTACAACACACTTGAGAAGCTCGCGTTAGCCATCGTCGTCTCGGCTCGAAAGCTCCGCCCCTATTTTAAGTCACACTCGGTGGTTGTGCTCACAAATTAACCAATCAGGACGATATTGCATAGCCCGATCCAATCAGGAAGAATCACCAAATGGGCAGTCGAGCTAAGCGAATACGATATCGAGTACAAACCCAGAACCAGTGCCAATTCCCAGGTCCTAGCAGATTTCCTAATTGAACTACCACCCGAGCTCACCGTAGCCGAAGGACAAGGCCCGAAGGAGAAATGGGTTCTATTCGTGGACGGCTCTTCATCAAGAAATGGTTCGGGAGTAGGAGTCAAATTGACATCCCCGACCGGCGAGTTAATCGAACAGTCCTTCCGTCTAGGATTTCCAGCCTCAAACAACGAAGCCGAATACGAAGCACTGCTCGCAGGACTGCGACTAGCCGAAGCGGTAGGGGCGAAGCAGGTAGACGCATTCGCCGACGCACAGCTAGTGGTGAACCAATTCAACGGAGAATACGAAGCAAAAAACGAACGCATGGACGTGTACCTAAAAATCGTCCAAGAAATTGTCGCACGGATCGGGTCGGTTACGCTAACAAAGATTCCCAGAAGCGACAACTCCTCCGCAGACGCATTGGCCGCCCTAGCCTCGACTTCAGATCCCGACCTCCGCCGAGTCATCCCAGTCGAGTGCATCGCCCGACCGAGCATCGCACCAGACGAAGATGTACTACTTATTACCGAGGAAGAATAGAGACTAGACGATGCTCATAAAAGCAACGAGGAGGTCGTTAAGGACACCGATCCCGAGCATACCGACATCATCGACTGGAGAGACGAGATCAAAGATTATATACTGACCGGGAAGGTCCCTGAGGATCGTTGGGCAGCTCGCCGGTTGAAAGCCCACTGCGCGCAATACGTAATGATGAAGGACGAGCTATTTCGGTGGAGTGCGTCCAAGGCTCTCTTGCGATGCATAAACGGACAGGAGATCCAATGGGTCACCGAGCAGACTCACGAAGGAGCAGGCGGAAATCACACAAGTGGCCGAGCATTAGCCGCAAAGATAAAGCGACATGGTCATTTCTGGCCGACCATGATCACCGACTGCGAAAGCTATGTGGCCCGATGCGAAAAATGCCAAAGACATGCACCAAGCATACACCAGCCAGCCGAGCTCCTGACCACTGCAGCCATGCCCTACTCATTCATGCGGTGGGCGATTGATATCGTCGAACCTCTCCCGGCCTCACATCAAAAGAAGTTCATCCTGATAATGACCGATTACTTTTCCAAGTGGGTCGAAGCTGAATCCTACTCGGAGATCAAAACCTCGACGTTCAAAAGTTCGTTTGGAAATACATAATCTGTCGCCACGGTGTCCCTTACGAGATCGTAACCGACAATGGATCCCAGTTCATTTCCAATCTTTTCGAAGGATTTTGCGCAAGGTGGAAAATTCGCTTAAATAAATCTACCCCGAGATACCCACAAGGAAACGGGCAGGCTGAGGCGACCAACAAAACGATCATCGACGGGCTAAAGAAACGAATGGAGAGCAAAAAAGGCATCTGGGCCGACGAGCTCGACGGCGTCCTTTGGTCTCATCGGACAACACCGAGAACGTCAATCGGCCAGACTCCTTTCTCCCTCTCCCACGGAATGGAGGCAATGTCTCCCGCCGAGATGTGCGTCCCAACGATACGCCTGAGCATTGCGCCCGAGCACGAAGAACTTAACAACAACATGATCATCGACAGCCTCGACCAAGCGGAAGAATTAAGAGACCGAGCACTCTTACGTCTCCAAAACTATCAACAGCAGATCACCCGACACTACAACAAGAAGGTTAGAGGTCGGCGTTTCGTAGAAGGTGACCTCGTCCTCAGAAAAGTATTCGAAAACACACAGGAATACCGAGCAGGGAAACTCGGCGCAAATTGGGAAGGTCTGTATATCGTTTCAAAGATAGTAAAACCTGGCGTCTACGAGCTAGTGACGATGAAGGGAGAAGCCATTCCACGTTCATGGAATGCAAACAAGCTCAAGAGGTACTACTATTAAGCCAAGCATCGCGCCAAAAAAAAAACGAGCATTTTGTTCCAAACCGAGCTCGCTATACACGAGTTCGAGTAATATGTAATGTGAACTACGATCGGCTTGATCCCCTTTCGGGGTACGTAGGCAACCTCTCACGAGGCTCAGCTATATCAATAAAAAAAATTTATTAAGTTATACTTGTTTCATTCTCCCAAACAAATCGACATTCTGGACAAATGTTCGATACACAAGCCGGGCCAAGCTCCCGCACAAGGTTGATCGACAGGAAATAAGTCGAATCTAGTTTTCGCACAATGTCCCGATCAGACCTTAGGGGTAAGCCGAGCACTTACTCGCACCCGACCCGTGGGACAACGAGCATAGCCTCAAATCCCACGCAACCAAGCCGGGCCCAGTTCCCGCACAAGGACGACTGACAGAAAAAATAAGCTGAATCCAGTTTCGCATAACTGTCCTGGTCGGCCTTACGGGGTAAGCCGAGCATTCTACTCGCCCCCAACTAACTAATCCAACTTAAAACTTTGCCAAGGACAAGTACGCGGAATAAAAATCATAAGTACGCGGAAAATCCCGAACAAAATCGCAAACGGACGACCTAAATATTCATTTTATTACTTAAAAAAAAAGAGAGGGGAGAAACAAAGTCCCGAGCTAATACAAACATGCACAACGCACGAGTCCGCTTACAAGCAAGTACAAAATCAAGAGGGAAAGGAAAATTAGATCTAAACAGCCTCAACAAGCTCGATCTTCATCCCGACTCTCAGCCGCATTCTCAGGATCGTCGGTAGGGTCCTCATCCCGATCCTCGCTACTAATTAGCCCAGCCGCTCGAAGACTAGCCGCCGCCTCTGAAGTCAGGAATGCTTGATTCGAGCCGTGCTGATCTGGAACGAGCATTGGAGGATTTTCCTCGATCCGACCCGGGCTGCTAGGAGGAGTCATGACGAAGTCCTCGTCAACCAAATCGGTGAACTGAAACTCGCCGAGCTCCTGTTTGAAGCGAGCAAAGTCAGAATCAGCTTTCGCTATCTTCTCGGGAGGAACAGTAAACCCTTCCTCGACTAGCGTCTTTAGTATGGACGCAACTGCAGCAGCCTGATTCATCATTATCTGCTTTCTCCTCCCGAGCTCCTTCTCTTCATTGGCTTTCCTGATCTTGGAGAGCCGAGCTTGTGCCTTGCCCGATATACGCTTCCCTTCCTTCAGAACCTTGCGCGTACGAGAAGCCCTGAGCCGAGCACATTCGGAAGCAAGCTTACCCTCTAAATCGGACACCCGAACACTCAACTCGTCAACCTCGGCCCGAGCGTTCGAGGAATCGGTCAAGCATTGCATATTCTCGGCATCCAACCGAGCATTCTCGGTGGATAGATCAGCCATCTTCTCCTCCAGGTCAGCAACCTTTTCCTCCTCGGCCCTGAGAGAGGAGCGGAGCGCCTCCGTAGTAGCTGCCGCCTCGCGGTACCCCTCGAGCTCAGCGATAACCCTCCCGGCCTTAGCAAGATCCCTCCTCAGCCCGCTAACCATCTTCTCGAGACCAACATGTTGCATCTCGTACTCGTCAAGAAGAAGATTATAATTGGCCAGACCCTAAAAAAAAAAAAGAACCGAATCAAACTAAGCAAACACAAAAAGAAGGGAAAAGACGAGCAAAACCTTACCCGAACAATGTCCTTGGCAGCTGCCTTTTTGCGCTCGGGAAAGTGCGTATGATCAACCGGAGGAAGCGGTCTCGGAGGACTATCTCTCAGCATGCGGAAAAAATCCGCACAAGCTGCCCCGTCACGACAATTGACCTCGAGCCCTCATACCTCACAGAGAAGCCATAGTCTGTAAATGCACCCTCACCCGGTCCGCCTAGGAAAGTAAGACCGGCGATCTCATCTATGTTTGGCATGACGCGGTCATCCTGAGAACCAGCATTCTCGTTTTGTTCCCGACCATCCGTCTCTTCCCGATCAGCGACCTGATCGGTCTCCAAAGGAGTATTCTCATTAGCAGTTAGGCGCTCAGGAGTTCCATCCCGAGCACCTTTGGTATCGGGAAGAGCCGCAAGATCCATTCCACCTTCAGGACGCTCGGGGGCTTCAGCCGTCTGAGCATCGACCACCTGCGTAGCAGCGATCGACTTCTTCTTCTTCCTTTTCCTCTCAGGAGATACCTCCGAAGTATCCGCGGTAGCAGCTACATCCTCGGTTCGCAACCTCTTCTTCTCCTTCCTCCTTCGACGTTTCTCAGCCTTCTCGGCCTCGGCCGCCTCTACCGCAGCACACACCTGACGAAACAAATCTTGATGATACTCGTTCACAAAAAACATCCCAGGAGGAACCTCTCCGACCCATGGATAAAATGGTCGGTTAGTATCCAAGTCAACAGGATTTACCTGCGGTTCGGAGGGATTCCCCTGCGCCGCTACAGGACCCTCTTGCCGACCAGTGAGGTTTTCCTCGACGTAGTTTACAACTTCAAGATCCATTTGACCCATCTCTTCTATCGGTTTCCCTCCTTTCGTGTACCGAACAAATGGACGATTGTTATACTCGGTTAACGACTCGATCGAACGAAGATGACAACCTGCAAAGATCAAGATTTAAGAAGGCAAACCGAGCAAATAAAAAAGAGGAGGAAGAAGAGAAGGGTATACCTTCTTCCAGACACTCCACAGCTCGCCTAACTTGATTAGCGTGAACGTCCGGCCACTTCTGAATTCCCCGAGCAACAAGCTTTCTGAGATCCGCTAGAAATTTATCCGATCGAGGAAGAGCGAAAGGATGACGATCTGCAAAAATAGAACGAGCATGAGTTAGTCTATTTAGAGGAACGAGCAAAGCGAAGAATGTTTACCATGCATATGATTCCACCGAGTCATGTATGGCCTCTCCGGGTCAGGGACCGAAGCCGAGTTAACCCGAGCATAAAAATAGTGGTCTTGCCAGTCGTCTATTTTTGACGGTTTCTCGACGATAACTTTTTTTCCGAAACGGGTCCTCATACACACATAGCGGGTCCCAACAGTCGTACTGTTCGTCGAGATTGACGTAATCTCCTCAAAAAACCAAAGAGTCATATCGACACCACATTCAGAAGCCAGAATCATGGAGCCGACCAGGTTCTGAACTGCCGCCGGAGTCAACTGAGACAGAGCAATCCGCCTTTCCTCGCAATAGGCAATGAGCAGCTTGGGTAAAGGGAACCTAAGATGAATAATCTTAAACCAAAAGTCATACAAGCATATCCATCCCTCCGGACAATCCCAGGGTCTCTCATTCGGCTCGGGTTTGCGAAGTTCGAGCCGACCAGCGCTCCCAGGAACACAATTGTCCTTGATCCACTCCAAATCATCGTTCGAACACTTCGTTGGCAGAACAAGACGCAAGGGACGCGCCTTCTTCCCCGAACCATCCGAGCGACCTCGTTTTGAGTTTCCCCGAGCCTTCTTAGACCTACTCGGCTCCAGCACCATCCTGTCGCACCGCGCCTGATCCACTATAGCCACGACCTCCGCCTTCACTGGAAGAGAACCCAAATTCTGAACCAGCGGGGGAAGGCTAGGCCGAACACCGTCGTCCTCCGAGTCTATCAAGTACGGCACTCGAAAGCTCTGCACACTGCCCGAAGCCGAAGGAGCTCGACCCCGACTATTGTCAGGGTGATGATTGACAATCTATGTTCGCGCCGAGCCAGACGAAGAACTCTGCGCAACGGATGAACTAGATTGAACAGAGTTTCCCTCGGACAACCTCACCGAGTGAAGATCCTGGCCCGAAGACGATGACGAGTTGGATTCGATCCTCATAACTTACAATACAACAACAAAACTAAAGAGAGAAAGTAAACTCTAGAGAGAAGGGAGAGCGAAATACCTGCAGAAGGAGAGAAATGAAATCGGAGAAGAGCGGAGCGCGATATATATAAGCTAAGCGGGAGGATTTCAAGGCAAGCGCAATGATGACCCCTACGCAACCTTTCAGCTTCCAGCAGTTATAGGTATCATCATTGCAACGGTGCGACTCTTCAGTATCCAGCTGCTTCCCAAGAAACCTTTTGAGCTCCCCGAGAATGAAACGACAAAACGAGTGGATCAAACTGGCCGACCAGGCCTACACCGAATAAATATCGGCCCAACTAAAACACTGTCAAAATCCGTCGACTTCAAATACTACGAAGATCGACGAACTGGGGGGGGCTTACTGTTATATATGGGTTTAGCACCCCATCCATTTAGAAGGCCCAATACTTAATTCTCTGGACAGAGGTCGGCCCAACAGAAGCAAAACGGCCCAACAAGCAATAAAGGCCCGAACATGTACGCTCAGACCGAGCCCACTACCATCGGCTCGGCTCGGCTCAATCCTAGCCGAACGACAGCAAGTCAGCTCGGCTACGCTAACAGCCAAAGGAACGTACGGCTCAGCCCATCTCGTCATCAAGTACGGCCCAATCCGCACGAGCTCGACAAGCGGTCAACGGCCTGTAAAAAGTACGACCGTATTTTACTATAAATAGGAGTCATCACTGTACATAAATGTAACTTTTTGGGATTTGTGCACTTCTCACTACTTTCTCTCTCTAGAGTAAATATTCCCGAATTGTAGAAACCGAGCTCGTCTTTCGACAAGCTCGGGCTTTCACTTGAATACGATACGCTCGTTACCGAGCATACCTCTCTCTTCACTACTTAAATACCGAACATTCCTTTCTTAACTCATCGCCGAGCCTAGTCAGTTTCTCTCTTAGAAAAACTTTGGCCTTCGGACCCGAGCACATCAACTCTCCCGAGCAAGACGGACTCTCAAACCTTTGTGACAAGCTCGGTTATCACAAGGAGCTTCTCTTTCCTAATATTACAGAACAATCAAATTTGTGATCATCTGTTGATACAAACACAAGCAATGCTAATTTCAAATCCAAATCATTTTGGAAGCAATCCTTTTAACGAGCGAACACTTCGTCTATGCTGCCGTAAACAAAATAATCAGAAGAGAAAATTAAGTCAGGAGTATATGATCACAAGTCATAACTTAACCTCTTTCTTGGTTGCAGCAGCCTTTGTTCTTGCGACCGATATCAGCATCAGCTGATTAATGAAACTTATATTACAAGAGTTTTGGGTATGGACAAGTTCATTGCTTGATACGTTGTAGGCAACATCCAAATCCCCAAATTGGTATTTTGGTAATCATTTCCTGAACAGACCTAAGAGGCTGAAACCAATTCACTTTGTTTTGGCTAGTTACATACTTTACATGTTTGCATCTGTTTGCCTTGAATAAAACCGTTGACGCAACCCAACTTTGGAAGTTTGTAGACAAACCTTGTTGCTATGAACTCAAGTCAGGCTACTGTTACATTTATTTTTGTTGTTTCGTATTTCTTTGATTAGTTATTGAATTATTAACTTGTAATTCTGGTTTATTTGTACCTACTAACTTGAGTAGTCAACCTTGGTAAAAAAATTCGACAGGATTCAGTTTTGTATGTACCAAAACGAGAAAGTAAGTTGTCAACTTTTCGAAACATCATGTATATATATATAACGAAATATAAAAATAAAAAGTTGAAGCTGGAGAAGTTTCGATTTATTCTCAGCCTATACACAGGAGCAAATATTTACGCAAACATATGAATACCCTTACCTCTCTGTAAGCTTAAAATATTCTAACCACGAAGTTCCTAACAGCTAATCGCAGGTTTTGGTGTTGATTTTCATGGCCTGTGCAATTCCAACAGAGAACTTCCACAATATACACATGCCACAAACTAACAAGAATGGACAGTTTCGCATTCAGGGTGGTGGTTAGAAGAGAAATCACAAGAATCACACCTAACACATTTGCTGAAAGGGAAAAAAACACATGATCTCATGAAGAAAAAGTTTCTGTATAGTGCCCTTGGTACTTACCTATCAACCAGACTGTAAATGTTTCTCCTTAGGCTAGGAACAGATCAAAGCCTGTGCACAGAGTTGATCCAACAACACCTGAAATTGATCAGTTATGAACAGCCAAAAAGAAAAACACAGCACAATGTAACTTATGTATTTGAAAAAGAAGAGGCATTGTGTTTTTCAGTAAACCCAATGCATCAGAGTAACATCTCTAGAAGCAAGCAAGCAAGCAAGATCTGCAGGCATCCGACATAGCTACACTGTTTCCTGAAAAATGTAAGGGAAGTTCAATAATCCACCAATGATGAAGAAGATACAAGTGACTCACCTTATCCAGAAGCTTAAGCACAAAAACTAAAGTATATATGAATAAAAGACATCTCATAACAACACAATTCTCCAAAATAGGACTTATCTTAAACTTCATTGTCCGAAAATTACAACGAAAGAAAATTAGACTGACTATAAGAAGAATAACATCACAATAAGGATTGGAGTTTCCATACATACTTTTTTCCATTCTGCTGTCTATACAATCATTATAAGACCCCTCTTGGAAACGAAAAGTACGTAACAGTTTGATTCCACATTGCAGGGAAGTATTGCCAACACCTGAAGATAAGACTGTTAAGGATCAAAAAGAAAAAGGACGAATCTTGATTGATACTAACAAAATTTACTTTGGGTTGTACCAGCAGACTTTAGATTTCTTAACTCCATTAAATGTTCATCAGTTGATATATTTAGAGAAAGTCTGAGATCGGTTAGTGATGCTTCCTGATCCCAACTTAACGGGCCAGAAGCAAATAATTTTCCCAGTGTACTGCGGTATGTGTATAGTTCAGGCCTACCGGACCTCCTCACTGCTCCACCACCTGCTAATGAATCTTTCCGCGTATCTTCTTCTCTGCATCCTTTTGAAGATTCTGCATCACTACTACTACAAGAGTCGGCGTCTTGACTAGAAGAATCATCTAGAAATGAAGTTGACGTATCACTCTCATCATATCTAATAGGGCTACAACTACCAACCGAGCATGCATCAGTATCATAACACCCATTAGAGACTGAGCTTCCTTTACCAACAACACATTCACTAAACCTTTTTGATCTTACCCTCACCATTTGACAGGAACCATTGTTAACGGAAGCTTGCAGACACACTTTACCACCCCTACGGTCAAAACAGCAATCAACAGCACCTTCCTTTATAGATCGCATCTTCTTAGGACTTCCCGTGCATGATTCAGCAGTCTCACAGGGTGAAGGTCTCTTCAACATTCTTATAGGGACAACACTAGTCTCATGGGGCTTTAGATTCTGGTTTACATCCGATCCAGTTAGCGTCGAGGACTTCAAAGAACATGATACCTGCGAGATGATAATTCAATAACTCCATTAGCACCGTTACTTCAAAACACAATACCACCAAAGACAAACAAATTAAAAAAAAAAAACTTACCTTTCCCATCATAACCCATCTTTCATCTTGCCAACATTGTCGAGCCCTGAGGTTAACTTTGTGAACCGTGAGTTCTGCTGCGGCACCAAGTAACCGAACCACATAATATCTTCCAGACAACTCTTCAAGAACCGTAGCCGTTTTCCAGTAAATGTTATCACGAACCTCAACTAGTTCACCAGCTTCCCATTTGTCTACATCTATTTTTGGAGGACACGGCCTGATCATCTTCCTTGCAACTCTCTCCTCCAATGCCTCGTCGCTTGAAAGCCCGAAAGCGTAGTATCTAACACTGTACGTGTGACCATTACCCGATATAATCTCGGCTGTTCGCCACGCACCACATGGTTCCTCTTTGAGGCTCAAAACCTCAACTCTGCTTCCTTTTCTGAATCTCATGATGTTATTATACAGTTAGCTTAATACCTGCAAAACCAAAATACTCCAACTTAGTGATACATTCAATAAAATATGAGTGACAATAACAAAAGCAATTGATCTGAAAACAATCTCACTATCTCTGTATCATAATCTCGAATTAACAAGGATTTTCACAAAATAGATTGAAAAACACACACAAAATCGAAGAAAACACAGCAAACAGTTACAATAATTTTGTAAGAAAACTGATATTCCAGAGCATCACAAGATTAGTTCAAATTAGGGTCGGAAGAATCTCTCCGATATAGCATAAAAGGACAACTTCCGAACGATTACAGAATAAGAAAATATAATATATAAAAAAATAACTAAGAAATTTCGATCAAAGAAACTTTCGTGGTGATCAAGGGTGTGAACAGGAGCATTGATACAGATCAGAAGAAGAAATTGCATGCCTTTTGACGAGTCTGAAGAAGGTTCGACCACCGTAAGAATTTGCCTCTGGATTTCTGGAGATTGTGAACAAATTATTCGGAATGGAAATTTTGGGGATTAGGGCTTCACGTTAATTGTAAAATATAAAGACGAAACTTGGCGTAAAGAATTTATATAATTTTATACTTTATTTTAATTAAATTCTACTGACCAATAAATCTTTATATTAATTTTGAAATATTTTTGAATTTTATTCACTCTCGATTGATTATTTACTTATCCTTAATGAAATTAGTTTTTACTATATTATCTTCAATAAAAACAATAAAAATAAAATGAGATGATAAATATAAAAATATTTATGAAGATTTATTTTATTTTATTTTGAAGATATATAAAACTTTCGATAAAAAAAAATTAAAATGATAAACACAAAAATATTCATGAAGATTTTTATAATTTTATTTTGGAGATATACACAATCTTCCCAAAAAATAGAAAAGTAATATGATAAATATAAAAAATATTTATGAATTTTTAAAAATATTAATAATTATGATTGTAAATAATAAAATTTGATAATAAATTCATATTATTTATATAAATTTAGAATTTATATATATAAATGAAATTATTTTAAATAAGAATTTTTTATTTTTATTTTATACATATAAATATTTAGTTATAATTTATTTTGTTTCTATTAATTTTATTTTAGAATCAATTATAAAATATTTTAATAAGATGCTATGTATAATAATATATATAAGTATATTTAATTATAAATGGTTTGATATAGATTTTTTATAATATCATTGTTGTTAAATTAATTTAATAATTTTTACTTTACAAAAATTATATTTAATAATATTTATACTCGAACGCAAATCATACTATTTCCTAACAAAAATAAGTAAATTAGTAATGACCATAAGTGCTAACAAGATTAATATGATAGTTGAAGTTTTATGAGAAAAAACAAACAAATAACAGGATTTACCAAAATAAATATCAACTTTTATTAATCCAAAATATATAAATTTAAGTTAACCGAGCCAATATTTATCGATTTAGTCAATATTATTTTTTATTTAACATTCATTTATTTTTAACGGAGATTGAAATATGTTTTTTTAAGTAAGCAACGGCAAAAAACAAAACATGAAAATAGTCAATAAAATATTAACTTACACAGTTTCACCCAATAAAACTTAAATTTCTTATTGATCTAAAAATATGTAAACTCATATTGGTCGAGTCAAATTATATATGAACTTAGTCAACATTTATTTTCATTTAATAGTCGTTTACTTTTAACAGAAATTAAAACGACATTGTTTTAAAAACATAAAATATCTAAAAATTCCCAAATTAATTCCGACTTTTACTTTCTGTCTAATTTCTTCTCTCTTCACTTGCATTCATTATCTTCTTCTTCTTATGATTCGAATAACATAAAATTGAATTCATAAAGCAAAAGTTTTGGCTTCTTGATATGTCAGAGATCTGATCCAAACAACTAATGTATAGCTAGATTGAGTTTTTGTGTGGTTCGAATCAAAGGAAGAAGGAGAGAACGAATTCAAGTGAAGAGTAAGTGAAGCGAGGGAGAAGAGAGAATAAACTAAAGAGAAAATAAGGATTCAATTATGCGATTTTTAAAAAATTGTTTTAAAACGACTTCGTTTTAATTCCATGTAACAGTAAACGTTTGTTAAACAAAAATATATGTTGACTAAATTCATCTTAAATTCATCTTTAATTTGTCTCAATTAATATAAGTTTATATATTTTTGAATCAATAAAGAGTTTATATTTTATTTGGAAAACTGTGTAAAATCAGTATTTTATTGACCATTTCACATTGTTTTTTATTTTTTCTTATGTTTTTTAAAAGACATCATTTTGATATCCATTAAAAATAAACAGATGTTAAATGAATATCAATGTTGACTAAATCCATACCTAAACTAGCTCGGTCAATTTAAGTTTGTATATTTTTATATTAATGAAAGGTTGATATTTGTTTCCGCGACTATGTGTAAGTTAGTTATTTGTTTGACCGTTTTCTCGAAGTTTTATGATGAAATAGTTAAGAATTTAATGTTTTCATTATGAATTTAAAATATGAAAGTTGAACTGATCCTGATAATCTTATATGTTAAATATAAAATCAGTTTATTGTGGATGTAATATAGAGATATCTGTCTCTTGTAGATATGTGTGTTGTATTAAGAGTTGTCATAAAGACTTGCCGTTGTTTCGTAAGTTGTTTATCAGGATCATGTATTGTTGATAATTAGAATCGATTGGTTGACCATCAATCCATCATTTATAATTAGATCAGTTGCAGTATTTGATTATGTAACAAACATTTGATATACATATATTATCATAAGGTCCAATTTATAAGTGTTAATATATGGTTGTGTCTTTAGAGGTATTTTTCCTATTTGTGATTTTAGAGTTACTACATGTTAAAAGCACCAAAACATGATCCGGTCAAGTTCTCAAGTCAAACATCAACCAAGTCTCAAAAGTTCGAAGAATTGTGATTTTCATATTTAGATAAAATTGAAGTATCAAAAGTTTTCCCTTATAACGGAGGCTTGAATGGATTTTTTTTTTTTATAAAATATATTTGGTGGAGAAATACCATTTGAGTTAGGACTCAGTGCAAATTGGTTTTAGATCAACTGGAATCGTGATTGAAGAGATACAGTCCCCTCGTCCAAGAACCCTACAACAGGAAGCTTCCTCTCCTTCACCCAAGGACCCTCTAAATCTGTAAATACTTATTTTAGCATCTTATTAGACACAACTCAATAATAATAAACATTATTCAGCGTTTTGAGAGAGGCGATTTTAGGCGACAAAATTTGTGACTAGGGTTTCGTTCGTTCCAAGCTACTGATGCCGACGCCGCCGGCTTCTCCAGCTGCGGCCGAGGCTAACACGGAGGCTCCGACGACTCAGGGCTCTCCACAAACATTGAAACCTGAGTCCTGGGCCAACGTCGTTCAAAAGAAGCAAAGTTTGAAGAGATACGAAGTGGAAGTAACAGAGAAAGATGGACAAAAATTGGTGGAAATCCCTGATGAAGTGATCTCCAAACCTTCACACCTATGGGATGATTTTGTTATTGGCAGATTTCTTTCAATATCACCGCACATCGCGAAAATCCATATGATCGTGAATAAGATCTGGATCTTGGGTGACAAGACATAAAAGATTGATGTTTATGAGGTGAATGCAACGACTATGAAATTCAGTGTTTCAAATCCGGACATTCGCACCAGAATTTTGAAGAGAATTATGTGGAATATGGCTGGGGTACCAATGGTACTCACAAAATGGGATCCAATAACAGAGAATGTAGCACAAAACAGAACTTCGGTTCAGCTTTGGATACACTTGAGGAATGTGCCAATTGATATGTTTTCATGGGAAGCCTTGAGCTTTATTGCCAGTGTGGTGGGAGGACCAGTGAGACTTCATCCGGAGACAGAGACTTGCGCAAACTTTGACGTAGCAAAGGTCTTTGTAAACGCTAATCTATCTAAGGATCTTCCAAAGAAGATCAAGTTTACTAAGAATGGAAGACACTTTACAGTAGATTTTGCTTACCCTTGGTTACCACAAAGATGTAATAGATGTGAGAAGTGGGGTCACCTTGAAAAGGTATGTATTGTTCAACCGACAGTTGATCAAACACAAGTCTCAGTTGAGAAGCCTTTGGAGGATTTGGAGAATACGGTGACACAAGCAATAGTGGAGACTGCTACTACAACAGAGCATAATGCAGAAGTTGTTAGTGTTCATATGGAGACTGCAATGTCGGGAGAAAATGACAAAGGGAATGAGGCAGATTGTAGTGTTCGGAATAATGCGGACGATGAGGAGAAATGGATGACAAACAAGAGCCCGACAAGGAAACATCAACTCGACTATGGTCATGTCAAAATAGCTTCTCCCTCGAGATTTGCGATACTGGATGATATGGAAGAGGATGGGGAAATTGTGGAGAAAGATAAGAATCAAGAAAAAAGCAAGGATGAGACTAAGGGTGTAACGCCCCTTCCCCATTCTCCGCTGACCGTCGAGCTGACCGGTCAACAATCAAACAAGAACATGACCGATCGAACCCGAGCAAGTCGAACAGGAAAAGTTCGTCACAGGACGAAGCCAGAGACAGATCGGTTTGAGACAAAGGCTCGCACTAACCCGTCCTTGACTCCGCTATCCTCACTTCTATAGCACAAGTTGTACACCTTGTACCATTTCCGTGAGTTGTGTCGGTTCGGACTAAACACCATATCAGGAAAGCATATTCATTTCTGAGTAAACGTTCAGTACAACGTTTAATCGTCATTTTTACAAATCATTTCGTCAATCAACAAACAACAATCAAAGCTCAATACAAAATTGGCGACAAGCCGAACCGAAATAAAACATCCAAAACCATCGAATCAACACCCCGCCACAAGAAATCCCGACACTACACCGAAGACCTCCCGCGTCCGTCGTTGCTACACCTGAAAAAACACAAAAAGAGTCTAATGAGCGATCTAAGATCACCCAGTGAATCGGCTCCCCACTAAGGCTGCTAATCTATCTATCATCTATAGATTCCCGCCCGAAACCCCAAAATAACAATCAACACACAAATAGCCGATCACGCACTACCACGTCGCGTCGAGCCCACACACAATCAATTGCCAAAAGAAAGAGAAGGCGATTAGAGGAAATCGGGAGCACTGCAGCACATTTCCCAGATTGAGAATCGATCTATCTACCGCGCACTACCAACTACACCAAAACACACACGCTGGGCCCCTACGATCTTGGTAACTTCCACGGGTTCTCACCGTTACCGATATGGCAACTAACCCACGTGACTCCTAGCCGTCCACACAACGACTAGGACACCGTTCTCTGTCCATCGATACGCGGCGACTCCGGTTACCCCCGGCAACCCGAGCTTCCATGCAGTCCGGCCCTAAGACGCGACCCCGTATTCTCCGGACTACACCCTACAGACGTCACTCCATAGGTTCGCACCTGTCAGAACTAGCTGTCCAGGTTCTCAATTCCCGAGGATCCAATCGGGATGGAAGTACCAGCACGTAATCAAACACCTAGACTTGCGGGATCTAGCGTACCCTAGAGTCCTAGTGCAGAAATGTAAACACGCAGACTCGCTTGGACTCTAGCAATCAATCACAATCAATATCGACAATCAACTCAACCCCACATCCCGCAAGTCTACTCACACACACTACCGCTCTGACTCGGCACCGTACCGAGTCAGCACCACAACTTAACCGGTCCCGTGACCGCGTTAAGTAACAACGAGGATCGCTCGGCCCAACACCGAGACGATCTAAAGGCCTGCACAGAAAGGTCAACCACAACCACACAACAAACACAATCACGCAATCAACAGTCTACTCGGCCCAACACCGAAATAGACTCACAATCACACACACAGGCCTATTAGGGTGTCTAACGTCTTTTAACCAATTCACGCCCGCTACCTTGGGTTAACCGCTTGTTAACCCGTAGACGGTTCACCAATCACAACACTTCTCATTCTTAACCAATCCTCATCATCTTTTAACAACTCCTCGATCCGTCGGTTTAGAGCTAGAAGCTTACTAAACTCTCCGACGTCTCATCATTCATTACTTAATTCATTAAACCTCGGGAAACCCCGACACCATTCATATTCTATACGTTCGTTCAGGTTTAACTTCCGTATTTTAACATCGTCTTAATTTCCGTATATAAGTTCATTCAATATCGTTCTTTACTTATATATATATATATATATATATGCATATACGGCCCTAGTCATGCTACGACTATATGAATGCATCACACAACGCTACTACCAACCTAGCGGCACAAAATCAGGTTTAATCCGTTTTAAGTCTACCATGCTTCTTTAACCCTAGCCGGTTTAACATTAACTCAATCAATCAATTCTTAATTCAATTCAATTCAACACGGTCGGGTATGCATTCCTATCTCTACGGTTTCCCATTTATAGTTCTATATGCAACTACGGTGTTTGAGCCGA
This sequence comes from Orychophragmus violaceus, assembly GCA_030180135.1. Classification (NCBI taxonomy): domain Eukaryota; kingdom Viridiplantae; phylum Streptophyta; class Magnoliopsida; order Brassicales; family Brassicaceae; genus Orychophragmus; species Orychophragmus violaceus. The sequence continues at coordinate 22,614,194 of CM058235.1, forward strand.
CTCACAGTGATTTGACGGAACGAACGGCACGGATGCGGATACGGCTTCCCGAGACCCCGAACTAAACCCGAACCTCCCGAACACACGAACACAAACTCCCGAACACCCCGAACCTCCGTCGCTTTGACCCAACCTTGACCCGTACTTGACCGTTGACCTTGGCTTCCTGAACCGGTTGACCCGCACTTGACCATACCGCTGACCTTCGTGATTCCGATCGAGCCTCCGGACTAATCTCTTTTCTCTCTCCTCCGGTTCTCTTTCTCTCTCTTCCGGCTCTCCTTATCTTTCTCCCTCTTCCGGCTCTCTCTCTTCTTTCTCTTTCTTCTTTCTCTCTCCTCTTTCTCTCTTTCTTCCTCTTCCTCCGGTCTTCTTCTTCTTCTCTCCTCCTCCTCCTCCTCCTCCTTCTTCTTCTTCTTCTTCTTCTTCTTCTTCTCCTTCTTCTTCTTCTTCTCTTCCTCTTCTCACGCTCCTTTCTTCTCCTCTTCTCTTCTTCTTTTCTTCTTATGTTTTTGGTGTGTGGAACAAATGAGAGGTTCACTTGGTATTTATAACCAAGTTCAAAAATCCTTTGTGTGACATGTGTCCATGACACACATCTCATCTCTTTCATTGACACATGTTGCCACATGTCTTCTCTTCCTTCACCCTCCAGCCACGCCTCCTCTCCATAAAGGGCCACAAAATGACCCATTTTACTACTCATTTCACATTTGCACAGCCCATGTAAAAGCCCCTTTGATTTAGGTCCAAAAACCTTTTTGTAGATTCATTGAATCTAGCTCACAAAGCCCCTTTTATTTTCCTCTTGCATAATTTCGTGGCACAAGCTTGTAAATGGGCTTTCATCAAGTCCATAATAACTTCAGACATCAGCTCTAATCATCCCAAACCAGGCCCAAGCTCCCTTGAATTTATTTTGGAGTTTTAGTCATTAATCACCCATTAATGATCTAAAATTTATAACTTTATCTCGGCATCAAATGTTGCTGCATCCTTTTAACCATGTCTTCTTCATATTATAATGGAGCTGTGGTCAAAATTTCATAATTTTTGGTGGAGTTTAGAAGGTCTTCTCGCTTGCCCGAACATTGTATCGGTTTCTCGGAAAACCCGGTTTTACGGTTAATATTTTCAAAACCCTTTAGCCGCTTCTATAAATCCACCAAGTCTCATATTCAGATTCTAAATGCTCTTAGATGAATTTAGCAATTTGAATCACCTCAAACGGACACCCGTAGCTCCTGTTATGAATTTTACAAGTTTTGTCGGTTTTATCGGTTTCCATTCCCGATAACCCGAAAAACTCATCTACGGTCCGTTTCCACCATTCTTGATCTTCTAAATGTTGTCTTTCTTTAAAAATAATAACATTTGTCCCGTCTTAGATTCCGGCTCGTATTTTGGTAAAATTACCAAAATGCCCCTTAACTTCTCAAAATTACAAAACTGCCCCTTGTTGACTTTTCTGCTGCCCGTTGACCATTCTTGATACAGGGTATTACATTCTTCCCCACTTGCAGGAATTCGATCCCCGAATTATCCGTTACTAACAAACTTTGAATTGGAAACTGAACTCTGTAAATCTCCGTCTCTCGCTTCCAACGCTTCCTTACTTGCACACTGCTGCAGCCCACTGACATTACGGCGACCCTTCCGTCTCATACCATTCTATCCCACTGATCTCATCAACCGTTCCACTCTTGCTTCCCGTCTTGTATTCCGTACTGTGCTTCACGCTCAACCGTCTCCCTCCGTCCATCCGTCCCGACCTCGATCTTGTTCTCGCTGGTTTCTGAATCCGATTTCGCTAACTTCCCACCACATTCTCGCTAACGGCTTCGCTCTGGTTTCCATACGGCCATTGCTGCTAACACATCACACTGACCGCTTCGCTCTTTCCGCTGCTCGGTACAGACACTTCCCACTAACACTCCACACTGACCGCTTCACTTCCCGGGTCAACTCGTCTCACGGTCTCCTTTCCAACCCATCTCGCTTTCGGGTTCGGGTTCGGTCTCGCATTCGTATTGCATCGTCCATTCCGTCCTGCACTCAACACAACAATTTTCACTGGAGCGGTGAATTCAAACCAATCCATTCCCCGATATCACTTCCTCATAGAAATATAGTTAGTTAATCATGTACCCAATGGTCACCCATGATTAAGTAACGATACTATATAATTCCGCTCTCTCGTGAATCGACAGTCGATTCAACCCATTCTCACGTTAGCTCAACACCTTAATCGAAAAGGTTCTAACACTTCTATTCTCACCAGTCTAACGATCGCGATAAAATTCAAGCTACTCAACCAATAGCTTACCACCACCACTCACACTCCGCACATGCTACGCATGCCATAACACTAGCACTCTTACAGTGCTACACCACCGAAAAAGACAACCCTAACTATCCGATGCACCACACAAGCATTAGATAAAACACACAAGCAAATAAATGCACAACAACCAATTACCACACGCAACCAAGCAATCATCAGATCGCTCCGGATATGTCGTCAATCTGGGTTTAGGTTATGAAGAACGGTCATCAGTTCCGCTCATCATCAGACTTCGCGTGGTAATTCATTTGCATCAAAAAACCATCACACGCATGCAAACAATTACTACGAAAGTCATAATGATAAGTGAACAATCTGAATCACATACATACACAAAACAACAACATACACATGTCTCGAGGTTTATAGAAATACATAGGGAAACAGAATACAACCATAAGATGTCCGTCATCAACAACCCAACCCACAAACTGCACCGCCATATCCTTGAGATGTTCCCAACAACATACGAAAACCCGTCGATCTGGATACACACAAACAATATAGTTGGTGCCCATACTCACCTGGCCTAACTACCATAACCCTAACAGCCCCAGCACGACCGGAATGCCATACACAACCGGCATCGCGGCTCGCGCTGGTAACCACTGGCAGGTGCGCCGGGAGGGTGTGGTGGGTGTGCCTCTCTGGTCGGCGGTCCGACCTGCTGCGGCTCTGCTATCGGACACAACTGCGCGACGTGACCCCCGCGACCACAAATCTGACAAACCGGAACGGGCGATGGGCGTGGCCCATGGAAGCACTCTGATGCCTGATGGTCTGTCGCCCCACACAACTGACAAGAAGAAGCTGACCCCGAAGAAGGCTCCTGAAAACAATATGTTGCTCGATGCCCCTGTCCTCCACAAATCTGACAAACAACGGGTGCTGAACGGGACCGACGAGAAGTGGACCGACGGGAACAAGCGGATGCTCTGTGTCCCTCGTCTCCACACCTACGGCATGACCTCGAGAGTCTCGGTGGCTGCACCAATGGTGGCTGCGCTACAGGTAACTGCGCGGCTGGCTGCTGAATAACTGGCTGGCGAATGAGCTCAGCGTCTCTGCGACTCGGTCCTGGTCGACACTCCTCTGGCAATGGGGCACGATGCGGCTCTCCGTCTGACATACGCGGTCCGGGCCCTACGACTGGACAAGTCGGTGCAAGATGACCGTCCATGCCACACACCTGACAATAGTAAGGGCTCGGCACCGGCTGGCGCGTCTCTCGGTAGCGCGGATAAACTGGTCGTGGACACCAATACAGATGAAAACCCTGAACTCCGCAGGCGCTACAGGTCTGGTACACAGGCATAGGCGGCACTGGATCTGGCGTGTCTGCTAGCGGCATCTCCGGTGGTATAACTGGCTCGGTCGGTGGTGCCTCTGGAGATGTGACTGACTCGAACTGCGTGCCCAACCCCGACGTCGACATCGGCGCTACTCCGGCGGCCGACTCCCTATCTGAGTGTGGCTCGGCACCATCGAGTGAGGGACCTCCTGACCTCTGCGGCGATCCTGATGATGCGGCCCCACATGCTGCTCCAACACATCTGCTAGTATCGCCATCTGCTCGTCCATCCGCTGCGCCCACTGCGCATGCTGCTCCGGGTCCAACGGATCCATGTCCAGGTCCATGTCAAAAGCTGGGTGTACCTGGTCCAACTGAAAGTCCCCTCCACCAAGTGGAATGAAGTCTGACTCGTGCAAGCTAAAGGGTGGTGGCACGTCCTGCGCCTCAAGCTGCATCCCTGCGGGCACTGTAGGTGCCTCCAACTGAGGTGGGAATGACGGCAACCCATAATCCACGAATCCCAAATACCCCGTCACTCCTACAGTCGGGTCTGCGGTACCTGCATCATCCTGTAGAGAAGGCGGTAACGGGTCTGGTAATGGCCTCCAATCCACTGCGGCTGCTCTCGCTCCCTGATGCACACGGGGAACCACTGGCGGCCGATCTGATACCCGCGTACCCTGCGGTCCTATCCTCAGACCTGCCTGATGCTGGTCTACCAACGCTTGGTACTCTGCTCGAGTCATCCGTCTCTCGCCCATACTGCTCGCGACGATCCCACACACCCACTGCACGCACCCACACACACTCCGTCCAGGGACGCTCTGCTGCTCACAAACCACAAATAAAAATTAGTACACATAATACAAATTTTCTACCCCATCCCAACCCCGGATTTACGAACGCGGCTCGGTTTCCTAATGGATGCTTGGGTAAGACACAATTTTGACTCGATAAAACCACGGAAAACAATCAGAAATGAATAGCTTTGAAACCCATGTAGAACCATGCTCTGATACCACCTTTCTGTAACGCCCCTTCCCCATTCTCCGCTGACCGTCGAGCTGGCCGGTCAACAATCAAACAAGAACATGACCGATCGAACCCGAGCAAGTCGAACAGGAAAAGTTCGTCACATGACGAAGCCAGAGACAGATCGGTTTGAGAAAAAGGCTCGCACTAACCCGTCCTTGACTCCGCTATCCTCACTTCTATAGCATAAGTTGTACACCTTGTACCATTTCCGTGAGTTGTGTCGGCTCGGACTAAACACCATATCAGGAAAGCATATTCATTTCTGAGTAAACGTTCAGTACAACGTTTAATCGTCATTTTTACAAATCATTTCGTCAATCAACAAACAACAATCAAAGCTCAATACAAAATTGGCGACAAGCCGAACCGAAATAAAACATCCAAAACCATCGAATCAACACCCCGCCACAAGCAATCCCGACACTACACCGAGGACCTCCCGCGTCCGTCGCTGCTACACCTGAAAAAAACACAAAAAGAGTCTAATGAGCGATCTAAGATCACCCAGTGAATCGGCTCCCCACTAAGGCTGCTAATCTATCTATCATCTATAGATTCCCGCCCGAAACCCCAAAATAACAATCAACACACAAATAGCCGATCACGCACTACCACGTCACGTCGAGCCTACACACAATCAATTGCCAAAAGAAAGAGAAGGCGATTAGAGGAAATCGGGAGCACTGCGGCACATGTCCCCGATTGAGACTCGATCTATCTACCGCGCACTACCAACTACACCAAAACACACACGCTGGGCCCCTACGATCTTGGTAACTTACACGGGTTCTCACCGTTACCGATATGGCAACTAACCCACGTGACTCCTAGCCGTCCACACAACGACTAGGACACCGTTCTCTGTCCATCGATACGCGGCGACTCCGGTTACCCCCGGCAACCCGAGCTTCCATGCAGTCCGGCCCTAGGACGCGACCCCATATTCTCCGGACTACACCCTACAGACGTCACTCCATAGGTACGCACCTGTCAGAACTAGCTGTCCAGGTTCTCAATTCCCGAGGATCCAATCGGGATGGAAGTACCAGCACGTAATCAAACACCTAGACTTGCGGGATCTAGCGTACCCTAGAGTCCTAGTGCAGAAATGTAAACACGCAGACTCGCTTGGACTCTAGCAATCAATCACAATCAATATCGACAATCAACTCAACCCCGCATCCCGCAAGTCTACTCACACACACTACCGCTCTGACTCGGCACCGTACCGAGTCAGCACCACAACTTAACCGGTCCCGTGACCGCGTTAAGTAACAACGAGGATCGCTCGGCCCAACACCGAGACGATCTAAAGGCCTGCACAGAAAGGTCAACCACAACCACACAACAAACACAATCACGCAATCAACAGTCTACTCGGCCCAACACCGAAATAGACTCACAATGACACACACAGGCCTATTAGGGTGTCTAACGTCTTTTAACCAATTCACGCCCGCTACCTTGGGTTAACCGCTTGTTAACCCGTAGACGGTTCACCAATCACAACACTTCTCATTCTTAACCAATCCTCATCATCTTTTAACAACTCCTCGATCCGTCGGTTTAGAGCTAGAAGCTTACTAAACTCCCCGACGTCTCATCATTCATTACTTAATTCATTAAACCTCGGGAAACCCCGACACCATTCATATTCTATACGTTCGTTCAGGTTTAACTTCCGTATTTTAACATCGTCTTAATTTCCGTATATAAGTTCATTCAATATCGTTCTTTACTTATATATATATGCATATACGGCCCTAGTCATGCAACGACTATATGAATGCATCACACAACGCTACTACCAACCTAGCGGCACACAATCAGGTTTAATCCGTTTTAATTCTACCATGCTTATTTAACCCTAGCCGGTTTAACATTAACTCAATCAATCAATTCTTAATTCAATTCAATTCAACACGGTCGGGTATGCATTCCTATCTCTACGGTTTCCCATTTATAGTTCTATATGCAACTACGGTGTTTGAGCCGACTCACAATGATTTGACGGAACGAACGGCACGGATGCGGATACGGCTTCCTGAGACCCCGAACTAAACCCGAACCTCCCGAACACACGAACACAAACTCCCGAACACCCCGAACCTCCGTCGCTTTGACCCGACCTTGACCCGTACTTGACCGTTGACCTTGGCTTCCTGAACCGGTTGACCTGCACTTGACCATACCGCTGACCTGCGTGATTCCGATCGAGCCTCCGGACTAATCTCTTTTCTCTCTCCTCCGGTTCTCTTTCTCTTTCCTCCGGTTCTCTTTCTCTCTCTTCCGGCTCTCCTTATCTTTCTCCCTCTTCCGGCTCTCTCTCTTCTTTCTCTTTCTTCTTTCTCTCTCTACTTTCTCTCTCCTCTTTCTCTCTTTCTTCCTCTTCCTCCGGTCTTCTTCTTCTTCTTCTCTCCTCCTCCTCCTCCTCCTCCTTCTTCTTCTTCTTCTTCTTCTTCTTCTTCTTCTCCTTCTTCTTCTTCTTCTCCTTCTTCTTCTTCTTCTTCTCTTCCTCTTCTCCTCTTCTCACGCTTCTTTCTTCTCCTCTTCTCTTCTTCTTTTCTTCTTATGTTTTTGGTGTGTGGAACAAATGAGAGGTTCACTTGGTATTTATAACCAAGTTCAAGAATCCTTTGTGTGACATGTGTCCATGACACACATCTCATCTCTTTCATTGACACATGTTGCCACATGTCTTCTCTTCCTTCACCCTCCAGCCACGCCTCCTCTCCATAAAGGGCCACAAAATGACCCATTTTACTACTCACTTCACATTTGCACAGCCCATGTAAAAGCCCCTTTGATTTAGGTCCAAAAACCTTCTTGTAGATTCATTGAATCTAGCTCACAAAGCCCCTTTTATTTTCCTCTTGCATAATTTCGTGGCACAAGCTTGTAAATGGGATTTCATCAAGTCCATAATAAATTCATACATCAGCTCTAATCATCCCAAACCAGGCCCAAGCTCCCTTGAATTTATTTTGGAGTTTTAGTCATTAATCACCCATTAATGATCTAAAATTTATAACTTTATCTCGGCATCAAATCTTGCTGCATCCTTTTAAACATGTCTTCTTCATATTATAATGGAGTTGGGGTCAAAATTTCATAATTTTTGGTGGAGTTTAGAAGGTCTTCTCGCTTGCCCGAACATTGTATCGGTTTCTCAGAAAAACCGGTTTTACGGTTAATATTTTCAAAACCCTTTAGCCGCTTCTATAAATCCACCAAGTCTCATCTTCAGATTCTAAATGCTCTTAGATGAATTTAGCAATTTGAATCACCTCAAACGGACACCCGTAGCTCTTGTTATGAATTTTACAAGTTTTGTCGGTTTTATCGGTTTCCATTCCCGATAACCCGAAAAACTCATCTACGGTCCGTTTCCACCATTCTTGATCTTCTAAATGTTGTCTTTCTTTAAAATTAATAACATTTGGCCCGTCTTAGATTCCGGCTCGTATTTTGGTAAAATTACCAAAATGCCCCTTAACTACTCAAAATTACAAAACTGCCCCTTGTTGACTTTTCTGCTGCCCGTTGACCATTCTTGATACAGGGTATTACAAAGGGAGAGGAAACAGAGGGAAAAGGGGGGAGGAGACAACAAGTCCATACCCGGTTAAAATAACAGAGCATGAGAGAGCGGAGACATTTGTTGGAAAATCTACTGAGCTGAAACAGACTGACGAAGAAAGCTCCCAGAGATCCTATCTTCCACGTGCAGCAAGGAAAAATCATAAGTTCTTTTATGCTTCAAAACAGACAACCAAAGATAATTCTTCGGTTGTTAACATGAGAGGCACCCGACGGAATAATCAATGACAAGATTCTGTTGGAATATCCGTTGATTCAATAAATCATCTAAGCAAAAAGTAGTTCGTTCGTGGATAAATCAAGGAGGTTTGATGTTTGGTGGGTTGCTTGAAACAAGAGTTAAAGAACATATATCAAGGAAGATTATGGTAACGAGTTTGGAGGGTTGGAATCTGTTATCCAACTATGAACATAGTAGGCGAGGTAGAATATGGGTTTTGTGGAAGGACACTGTGAGAGTTACTCCAGTTTTCAAAAGCTCTCAGATGATAACGGTTTCGGTTTGTCTGGAAAATGCAACAGAGGAGTTCTTCTGAACCTTTGTGTATGCTCTAATTCAAGCTGAGGAAAGAAGGGAGTCATGGGAAGATATAAAGAGTCATTACAACTCTCCAATGATTAAACATAAACCTTGGGTCATTATGGGTGATTTCAATGAAATACTTGAAGGTTTTGAACATTCGGGTTTCCATGATTCACCTCATATCATACAAGGAACAAAAGACTTTCGAGATGTAATCAATCACGCCCAGCTGCTGGAGATAAGTACTCAGGGGCCACTCTACACTTGGTGTAATAAGAGAACCAAAGGCACCATTTGCAAGAAACTGGATCGAGTTTTGATTAATTAGGCCTAGCGTACGAAATTTGAGAGGAGTTACAGTGTTTTTGAACCGGGAGGATGCTCAGACCATCTTCGTTGTAGGTTGAGTATGGGTGAGATAGAGGAAAGGAAGAAGAATCCATTCAAATTCATGACCTCAATTGCACAAATGTCGGAGTTCATGACTTTATTGCAGGATCAGTGGAAAGTAAATGAGCGTTTATTCCATTCAACGTCTGCTCTTCACAGACTCACTAAACTGCTTAAAGGACTTAAGCCGCATACTAAAGCTTTGGGGAAAGCAAAATTGAAAGATCTGCCGAGAAAGACCAAAGAAGCTTATGAAATCCTATGTGAGAAGCAAAGAAACACTCTCATGAATCCATCGGCTCAAGCAGTAATGGAAGAAGGGGAGGCTTGGAAGAGATGGAACATTTTAGCAGATCTAGAGGAGGCTTTCTATAAACAGAGATCTAAGCTCCATTGGCTGCAGGTTGGAGATAAAAACACAAAAGCTTTCTTTAATGCGATGAAGGTGCGTGAAGCAAGGAATGCAATTAAGGAAATCCTCTGCACAAATGGAGAAGTGGTTAACAAATCAGAAGAGATTAAGAAAGAAGCTGAGAGACACTTTCAAGATTTCCTCAATTTCCAGCCTCCGGAGTTTGAAAAACCTTCGGTGGAACAACTGCAAGAGTTTTTGGACTTTAGATGCACTGGTTCTGATAAAAACATGTTGGAGAAAGAGGTCACGGCTGAGGAGATCAGAAGTATTCTTTTTAAGATGCCAATGAACAAATCCCCGGGGCCAGACGGGTACACTGTTGAGTTCTTCCGTGAAGCTTGGCCGATCATAGGACAAGATGTCACAATTGTTGTCCAGTCTTTTTTCATCAAAGGTTTTGTCCCAAAAGGATTAAACTCAATAATCTTGGCTCTGATTCCAAAGAAAGAGGGAGCTCGGTAAATGAAAGATTACAGGCCCATATCCTGCTGCAATGTTCTCTATAAAGTAATCTCGAAGATTATCGCCAACCGACTCAAAACTCTGCTGCCAAAGTTTACTGCTCCCAATCAATCAGCTTTTATAAAGGACATATTACTCATGGAGAACCTCTTGCTAGCTACGGAGTTAGTAAAAGACTACCATAAGGACACTATCTCCTCAAGATGCGTGATGAAGATAGATATATCGAAAGCTTTCGATTCTGTGCAATGGCCATTCCTCCTCAATGTGCTTGTGGCTCTGGATTTCCCAGAAAAGTTTATCCATTGGGTCCGGTTTTGTGTGACTTCTGCCTCTTTTTCGGTTCCGGTGAACGGTGAATTGGCTGGGTATTTTCAGAGCTCTCGAGGTCTAAGACAGGGATGCTCATTATCATCATACCTTTTTGTTATATGTATTAATGTCCTTTCTAAGATGCTTGACGCAGCAGCTGTTCAAAGGAAGATTGGCTATCACCCTCGATGCCAGTTAATCAATCTAACCCATCTATGTTTTGCGGATGACCTCATGGTCTTTGCGGATGGATCAAAGAGATCAGTGGAGGGAATTCTAGAGATTTTTGATCACTTTGAGCGAATATCTGGCTTGAAAATTAGCTTGGAAAAGTCGACCTTGTTTATGGAGGGAGTTTCAAACGAAAATCAATCGACATCCTCAACCAATTTCCGTTTGGTGTTGGCGCTCTTCCTGTAAAGTACTTGGGTCTTCCTTTACTTACTCGAAAAAGGACATCAAATGATTATCTGCCTCTGGTGGAAAAGATCAGGTCAAGCATTAGCTCTTGGACGAACCATTTTATCTCCTACGCCGGGCGCCTGCAACTCATTAGATCAGTCATTATGAGCCTCACAAACTTCTGGCTACAAGCTTTCAAGCTCCCTAGTGCTTGTTTAAAAGAGATCGAAAGTCTCTGCTCCTCCTTCTTGTGGTCTGGACCAGACTTAGACCCAAAGAAAACAAAGGTATCATGGTAAGAAGTATGTAAATCAAAAAGCGAAGGTGGTTTGGGGATTAGATCGCTGAAGGAGATAAGCATTGTATGTGGTGTGAAACTGGTCTGGAAAATCGTATCCTCTAGATCTTCATTATGGATTAATTGGCTCAGAACATATCTGATTAGAAAGGGCTCATTCTGGACAGTGAAGCACAACACAACTGTCGGGTCTTGGATGTGGAGGAAAATCTTAAAAAGCAGGAACATTGCGAAAGAATTCATTCGCGTGGAGATAGGCAATGGTAAAACAACCTCTTTCTGGCATGATCAGTGGAGTGAGTTGGGGTGTTTATTTGACAGGCTCGGGAAAAGAGGATTCATTGACATGGGAATGGGAGAAGCATATACAGTCCATGACGTGCTAACACTCCATCTCAGAAGACGGCATCGGTCTCAGGTTTTAAACGACATTGAGAACAAGCTTGAAAATCTAAGATTAGCTTCTTCAACTGCAGAGGATACTGTGCTTTGGAGACAAAAGGAATAGCTTCAGACCATGCTTTAAATCAACAGAAACATGGCTGCAGATCCGACAATAATCAGCTACATGCGACTAGACCTCACTGGTATGGTTTGCTCATGCCACACCAAAGTTTTCTTTCATTACTTGGATGGCCATGAAGAACCGCCTAACCACGGGAGACATGATGCTTCATTGGAATGGAAACACTAATGCGGCTTGTGTCTTTTGCAATGATCATATTGAGACGAAGTAGCACCTATTCTTCTCCTGCTCCTACTCGGCTCATATATGGGAACAACTGACTAAAGGAATATTTAGGAATTATTTCACAAAAGACTGGTCTTCACTCCTTCATATACTGCAGGATAAGGCTCGTGGAAAGGTCCAACTTTTCGTACTGAGATACATTCTTCAAGCATCAATTCATACTATCTGGAGGGAATGTAATGCAAGACGTCATGGTGATAAGCTCTCCTCAAGCATGCGTCTAACTATGCTTCTGGACAAACATATGAGAAATCGGCTGGTGACACTCCATCAATGGAGGACTCCAATACTGGTTCTCAACAAGATAGACACTACAAGAAAAACGGGTATTGATAGCACATGAAGATAGCACGAATTTGGAAACTGCTATTATAGGGGGCATGCAGGTTTGGGTACTCTATTACAGCATACAATTAGTGCTAAGCCATATTTTTAATAAGCGGGAAACCAAAATCGGGTTTTGGAGCCCAATTTCTGCTATCTTTCTATAGGCGCCAAGACTTAGTCAAAAAAGACTGATTTTACGCCTATGTTCATTTAGCTTTAGCGAACAAAAAAAAAACATAGCTTGGCAGAAAAACCCTCTTTCCTTCGGTTTCTCCGACAATCCCATCATCACTAAACTCAGTTTTTCGGCCACGAAACTCATTGCCATCGATAATCTCTATCTTCGACGGCCGTGATTTCAGTCTTCATCTCTAATCTTCGAGCTGGGTCTAAGATTAGGGTTTAGGTCTTCTGTTTCAGTCGTCACTCTTCAGGTAGACGAAAGTTGAAGGTAAGAATCTCATCAATTGCTTCACTAGGTTCGCATTTTTACTTCTTCTGATGGTCACTGACTTTGTATTTGGCTTAATGCAAGTGATAACGAAGAGGATATAGAACGAAGATAATCCAGAGAATCATCGTCTTCAAGCCTTTTCTAGAGGTAAGATTCAATGTTAGGGTTCATATTGGGGTTAGATCTTTTCGAACCCTTTTTAATCTTCAGATTTGAAATCTAATTGTACTAAGTTCTTCGTTTTCAGGTGAAGAATTATTCGGCTCAAAGGAAAGGAAACTCATAACAGTACTCATTCACGGAGCTTTTACAGTGAGTGTCTCATCTACTTACGTCGTAGTGTTAATATTGTTTAGGACTACTAGACTTTTGTTGTGACTGTTGTGTATTTGTGATTATTTTTGTTTTACTTTGAGTTGTGATGAATCTGCTTGTTATTGAGAAAGTCTTTCCTACTCAGGTGTGTTGAGAGATCAGTTTAAGTTATACAGGTGCTTAACATCTTTGTGGGTGAGAGTGGAGATCGTCTCACCAGAGCCTCCAAGATTTTATTTTGTAAGCCTTGTATCCTTTTACTTATATGTGTTTGTGGATTGGTGCAGAAGAAGGTGTTCAACCTCTTGTACAAGGTTGCAGACATTTCTTCTTAAGTGCGTACAAGTCTAAGATCATGGTAAGATCATGATTGACAACAAGCCTGTGATTATCACAAGAATGGTGGCAGGGAATAATGTTAGAGAAGGAGATACTGCTATAGAGGAAAAGGAAAAAGATTGTGCCGTAAAGGAGAAACAAGAAGACGAGCAAGGTCAAAGTCATGGGGAGATCCTGAGAAGCAGTCTCAAGAAGGCGATTTGTGGGAAGAAGGGAGAAGAAGAAGGTACAGTGGGTGGATTTGATGGGGAAAGAACTTGCTGAGATCCGTGAATTCAATTCCAGGTTAGTCTGATGCTTTTGTGTCTTTCAATCTGTTGCAGCTTCTTTGGTTCCTTGCTGACTGGCATTTGTCTGATTCCCCATTTTATTTGCAGTGAAGAAGACCAGATCAGATATAATGGCGATAAAAGCTGTGTTTGCGTTATTCTGTGATCAGTTCAGTTTAGTTTCAATGGTGAAATATCAAGAAGCTTGCTCGAGAACTATCCCTGTCCGTCTTGTAATCTTGGCTACAGAGTTCATATACTTAACCATATTCAACTACAACTGCTTTGATATCTCATGAACACATTATTCTCTGGTTCAAAATTTTTGTTTGCAAGCTAAACATAAATTGGAAAATATAACATAATTTATAAAATATTAAAATGTCTACTAAAAGTCAATTGGAAAAAATTTTAAAAATATAATCCAAACAGGAGTTACTAAGTTTTTTTAGTATTACATATAAGGGTGTAAGGTTTGAAATTCAGTTTTTTTATAAATTTTTTTTTATCAATTATCAGTGAATTATTGTATCGTATGTATAATATAATTTATAAAATATATATTAAAAACAAATTAGAAGTTTTGAAATATTTTATTGAGAGTTTAGGACATTATAGTATAAGTTTAGGGTTTGGAGTTTAGGTTTAGGGTATTGGAATATAAGGTTTAGATTCACACTTAAACTTAATTTTTCAATTTGTCATTTAATATAGGAAAAATACCATAAAATTATTAAACATACCAACTTTTGAAATAAAAGATGATAGAAACATACAAAACCTTGATTTTATTTTAGTGTATGTTTAGAGGTTAGGGTATTGGAGAGATTATGATATTTGATTTGTAGATTAGTTTCGAAAATTTAGGATATTGCAATTTTTTTTTTTTTATAATTACATTGTTTTAGGGTATAAATAGGGTTTAGGGTAATACTATTTCTTGTAGTTTATAATAAAATATAAACACAAAACAATTATTACATATATTACAAGTTCAACTAATATGAATGTTAAAGTCTTTATATGGTTTAAGATATTGGGGGTTAGTGATTAAGGTTTAGGGTTAGTGTTAGTTATATAAATTTTTTATATAATATAAAAGTAAATGTCTCATAAACATTTGATTTAGAGGTTAGGGTATTGGAGGTGTAACTTTATGAAACTCTCTTGAAGAGAGGTTATGCATTGATCAACATATATATAGAGTACAATCAGAATATTCTAGAGTATTTACAATAAATGATATTTTCATAAATCTCTATCTAATACCCCCCCCCCCCCCCCCCCCCCCGCAGTCTGATCGGGAGGTTGCCGTACGTTCGGGCTGGAGCGGAAGTCAAGAAACACAGTTGTAGGCAAGCCTTTGGTAAAAATGTCGGCGTACTGTAGAGATGTAGGAACATGAAGAATCTTGACCTGACCCAACGCTACTTTCTCTCGAACAAAATGAATGTCGATCTCGATGTGCTTCGTACGTTGATGCTGAACCGGGTTGGTGGAAAGATAAACAGCGATGATATTGTCGCAATATACCAAAGAAGCTTTGTTAATCGGCAATTTGAGCTCAAGAAGAAGATTGCGTAACCATGTAAGCTCAGCAACAGTGTTGGCGACTCCTTCACTCACCGTAGGTTGTCGTTTCGCGGACCAAGAGACATGATTATCACCAAGAAAAATACCAAAACTGGAGGTAGAGCGACACGTGTCAGGACATCTGGCCCAGTCAGCATCACTATAAGCAACGAGAGACATGGAGGACGATGAGTGAAGGTGGAGTCCATGAGTGATTGTACCTTTGAGATAACGGAGGATGCGCTTAATAGCAAGGAAATGGGATTCACGTGGATCATGCATAAAGAGACAAACTTGTTGAACAGCATAAGCGATGTCGGGGCGCGTGAACATGAGATATTGAAGAGCGCCGGCCAGAATTCGATAAAGAGTGGGATCGGAGAACGGTTTACCAGCATTAATAGCAAGCTTGGGCTTAGTGTCGACAGGTGTGAGACACGGTTTTCATTCGGTCATGTTGGCCCGATGAAGAAGATCAGCAATGTAATTTTGTTGATGAAGAAAGAGCCCCTTGTCATGACGAGTAACAGATATTCCGAGAAAATGATAAAGAGGGCCATCATCCGACATTGGAAACTCGGCAGAGAGAGATGCAATAATGGATTTCAAGAGAGACGGAGAGGAGGCCGTGAGAATCATGTCGTCGACATATAAGAGGAGATAGGCCAAGTCCTTGCCACGACAAAGAACAAACAACGACGAATCCATAACACTTTGGACAAAACCAAGACGGGAGGCGAAAGTAGCAAACCGATGAAACCACGTACGAGGTGCCTGCTTGAGCCCATAGAGTGATCGTCGAAGGATGCAAACATGGTCAGGACGAGACGGGTCTTTGAATCCCGGCGGCTGGTGCATGTAGACAGTCTCTTTAAGATCCCCATGGAGAAAAGCGTTTTTAACGTCGAGCTGATGAAGAGGCCAATTCTTCGTGATAGCGACATGAAGAACAGACCGAATAGACGCAGGTTTGATGACAGGGCTAAACGTCTCATCGCAGTCAACATCGGCTTGTTGTGATCGTCCATTTGCAACAAGACGCGCCTTATATCGAGCAAGCTTCCCTGTGGAGTCAAACTTGTGCCTGAATAACCACATAGAACGAACAACATTAGCAATTTTGGGCCGTGGTACTAAAGACCACGTTTCCGTTTTAATAAGAGCACCATATTCCTCTCCCATGGCAAGGTTCCAGTTCGGGTCTTTGGCTGCCTGAACATGCTATGTTGGTAGTGGAGAAACTTCACACGTGTGAAGGCATAGACGATTCACCGGTTTTCGTATTCCATCTTGGAGACGAGTACGCATCGCATGTCGTTGACGTGGCGGAGGAGGAGGCGGTGGAGGTGGAATCGGAGAAGTGACTGAAGGTGAGGGAGAAGGGGAGGCAGGTTCAACTGGTGTAGTTACCGGAGTGGTTGTGATGCGACGGATAAGAGGCGGCATTGGGTGAATTGACGCGGATGAAGGCAGAGTAGTGGACCGTGCGGCAAAGGGAAAGGTGCATTCATCAAAGACAACATGCCGAGATAAGATGATTTTGTTTGTGGAGAGATCAAGGAGACGATAGCCACGATGTTCAGTGGGATAGCCGAGGAAGACGCAAGGAGTAGATCGAGGCGAGAGTTTGTGATCGGTTGTGGCGAGAAGATTCGGATAACATAGAGAGCCAAAAACACGTAGGTGATCGTAAGAGACTTTTACGTTGAGTAGACGAGTGAATGGAACCGCATTGTTGATGGCTGAGGATGGTAAAATGTTGAGGAGGTATGCTGCAGAGTTTAGTGCTTCAACCCAATAAACCGGTGGCATGTGAGCTTGAAAAAGAAGTGTACGCACCAGATTGTTGAGAATGCGAAGGAGCCTTTCCGCTTTACCGTTTTGCTGGGAAGTGTACGGACATGAGAAGCGGAAAGACGTACCGGTATATTGAAGTTGCGTGCGGAACTGATGGTTATCAAATTCGCGGCCATTGTCACATTGAAGAGAGCCAATTTCACGGTTGAAGTAAGTACGAACCATGGCAGAGAAGTGAAGATAGCGGCTGAGAGTTTCACTCTTGCGTTTGAGAGGGTAGATCCAAACAAAATGACTGAAATCGTCAAGAAAAACCACATAATATTTTATTCCAGAAACACTTGATATTGGAGAAGTCCAAATATCAGAGTGAATAATGTCAAAAGGTCGTAAAGTGACCAAAGAAGAAGAATAAAATGGTAATCTAACATGTTTTCCTAATTGACAAGCATGACACAAAGTTATCATGTCATGTGAAGAAAAATAAATAAAACCAGAAGAAGATAAAAGCTTAAGTGTAGATAAACCCGGGTGTCCAAGACGACGATGCCAGAGAGTCTCAGTAGAAGCAGAAATTGAGAGAGCAAGCGGAGGCGGAGAAGATGGTGTGACGGAGTACAAAGGACCACTGCTGTCACATCGGAGAAGACGTTGCTGCGTTTGAAGGTCCTTAACAGAGAAACCAAAAGGATCAAACTCAACTGAACACAAATTATCAGTGGTGAAACGCCGAACGGATATCAAGTTTTTGATGATAGTCGGACACACAAGAACATTGCGGAGATGAAGTGGGCGAGACAATGATGGTATAGTGGTATGTCCCGTGTGTGTTACCCGAACTAAGGAACCATTGCCAACGGCAACAAGAGAATGATAGCTTTTATTAAAAGAAGAACGTAGCGTACCTGGCTGAGTGCTAATGTGATTCGTAGCTCCCATGTCCATAAACCACCCGGAGTCATTAGGATCCGCAAGACTCATCGAGCTGAATGAGTGAGGGAGAGAAGACGGCGTGTGTGAGCTGGCAACCGACGGTGTTTGAGGGATGTGCTGAGCATAATGAGCTTGTGGATATGAACCGAGAATGCCGGAAGCAGATGGAGAAGACTGAGCCGAGGGAGGCGGAGACGGATACGGCATTGAGGGGTACATCGGTGGAGCACCATAAGCTGGTGGAAACTGCCAAGGCGGTTGCTGATACCCCCACGGAGGCTGCTGGTATCCATAAGGTTGTTGTGGCCAATAGTTGTTGTTGTATCGTCCACGGCCGCGATTGCGCCCACCACGGCCACGACCACCACGCCCTCTTCCGCCGGATTGATGTTGATACGGCTGATGTTGTTGAGGTTGAGAAGGAGGAGGCGATGGCAGAGCAGTATACAGAACGGTGGAGGAGGAGGAATTGGAGTCGTTTTTAGCGGTTGGTTTGACATGACGAGATAGGCGTTGTTCTTCAGAGAGAAGCATTGAG
This sequence comes from Orychophragmus violaceus, assembly GCA_030180135.1. Classification (NCBI taxonomy): domain Eukaryota; kingdom Viridiplantae; phylum Streptophyta; class Magnoliopsida; order Brassicales; family Brassicaceae; genus Orychophragmus; species Orychophragmus violaceus. The sequence continues at coordinate 22,632,564 of CM058235.1, forward strand.
CGGGCCTTGGTGAAGGAAGGAAAAGGAGATTGGTGTTGAATGACGTTGATGATAGCATCAAACTTGTCAGAAAGGTCATTGAGCATGTACATGACGAGAGAGCGATCAGGTACAAGTGAGTCGAGGTTAGCCAGGACGTCGGAGAGTGTCTTCAATTTGTGACAGTAATCGGTGATGGACATGTCACCGATTTCAAGCGTGCGAAGCTCATTATCATATTGGATCGCTTGAGCTTCTTTGTTGTCATGAAACAAATTTTCGAGTGTGAGCCAGAGGTCTCTTACGGTGGATTTGGCCTTGAGTATGATGTCAAGAATCTTTTCCGACACCGTGCCGTAAATCCACATCTTCACGAGACCTTCTTGTTCCTTCCATTCTTTGGTGATTTCGGCGGTTGAAGTAGTCTCCTCGAGATGATTGAGGACGCCGAAACTGAGACAATGAGTCTCGAATAATTCCCTCCAGAGATCGTAGTTATGCTTCTGGAGATCAAGCTGAATGGGGATGTAGGCCCGAATCTGATTGATTCCATAGGGCTTTTCATTCACGGTGGCAGCAGTAGAAGATTCTTGCGCCATGATAGAAGGGAAGAGAAGATCAGAGAAGAGAAGAGGGAGAAAGAAGAAGAAGGGAAGAAGAAAAGACAAGAAGAGAAGATGAAAAGTTTTCGGTTGGAAGCCAAAAAGGCTCTGATACCATGTAACTTTATGAAACTCTCTTGAAGAGAGGTTATGCATTGATCAACATATATATAGAGTACAATCAGAATATTCTAGAGTATTTACAATAAATGATATTTCCATAAATCTCTATCTAACAGGAGGGTTTATGGTATAAATAGGGCTTAGGGTAATGAAATACAACTAATTTAGTTGTAGTTTTCTAACTAAGTATAAGATATGAAAATTTATTATTTCATAACATTATAAGTTATGACAATTTTTAATAACATAATGTATAAAAATAACTGCAATAACTATAAAAATTAAGAGTTTTTGATTAGAGTCTTTGATTAATTTAGGATATAGAGTTTGAGTCTTTAATTAGTTTTGGATGTATGGTTTGAGTTTTTGATTAGTTAGGGTATAGGGTTTGGATTTTTTAGGGTATAATATTTTCAAACTTTAAACTCAAGCCTTAAACATAAAATTTATAACCTTTAAAACTATAAATAGATAAGATTTACACCACAAACATAAAATAATATAGCAAGTAATATAGCAAAATTTAACACTATAAAAAAATTCAAGTATAACAAATTTAACCTTAACTCTATACCCTAAACACAACCCTAAACCCTAAACTTCTAGACTCCTAATAATAAACACTAAAAATTTAAACACCAAATAATATAATAAAAAATTAATATTTATAAAAAATTTCAAGAATAAATTTAGAAACATAAAACTGGAAAAGAAAAAAATTAGAAACATATAAGAATAATTTTTCATTAATAATATAAAGAAAGTATTTAGCTTTCTAAAAGAGATAATAAATAAATAAACTTTTTGAAAGGAAAAATAAAAAATTGTGTTTCAGAGCCAATTTGTGCTAAATTTTTTGATTTTAGAGCCCAATTTTTTTGGTTATCCCGGCAAATTTTTGCCTTCTCTTCTCCAAACCCCTAATTTCCTAAAAAAGTTCTAAGTATCAGACTTTTCCATTTCTTCGACATGTTTCTTATTCCTCCTATCTCTTCGCAAGCTATGGATTCTCCGATGACCGGTTTTGCCAGACTCTTCTTATTCCTCCATTTCTTCGACTTGTTTCACTACCTCTAGCTATTTCTTCCCTCGTCATCTATCCTTATCTCTCAAAATCAAAGAAAAATTTCCCACAAACCCTAAATCGATCCTCCGATGACCGGCTGAAGAGAAAAGAAACCAAGAGTTGCGCATGTTGCTGGAGGAAGAGGAAGAGGTCGAGGGCGAGGTGGTCGTTCGGTCGAACCCTTTTGCTAATTTGGAAGGTTGTATCTACTTGTTTCTCAGTTACTTGGTTCCTCAATTCTTCGTTATGTGGAGTGAATCCCTATCCCAGGGTCATTATTTTGATTTAGAAGAAATGATTTCAATCATTATGTTTGTGTAGTACTAGCAGATTCTTAGTTTGGATTAAAATCTGATTGGAGTTTGTTTGTTTTTTCTCTCTCTCCAGGAGTTGAGAGTTGGATCGAATCTATGATATTGTTAATGTGCTAGAGAGTGTTGGGGTGAGATTTGTTTCTTCACTGATTTCATTTTCCACATGCTCTCTTATGTTGATCGAGTCTGATAAATTTTATGTTGATCGATGCCTTTAATTTGGTTTCAATGATAGTATTAATCAAAGCTTAAAGATTCCGATGAGTGTAATGTTTATTTTTTAGTTTGGTGGAATTATCTGATCTTGTCATTTTTGCTTCAATCTTGAGTTGAAACGAGGTTACACAGTTGGGGATTTCATAATGTTTGTTAGAGTAGAAACTAGGGTTACACAGTTGGGAATTTCATGACAGGGAGCCCTCAACGTCAGTTGATGATGGTAAGTAATTAGGTATTTGGCTTGTGTTTCGTAGATAGGTATAAAATTGAGTCTGAAGGGTTTTGTATGTGTGCTCTTCCTTTAACGACTGTGGTTTAAATTTCAGCAGAAACTTTAAGTCTCTTGGTTTAGTCTAAAGGGTTTTGTATGTGTGCTCTTTCATGGATTTTGTTAGTTTGGCTGATGAGATTAAGTGCTTGTGTAATAGGGAAAATTATCTTCTAGAGGATATGTATGGCTTTTTCTGCGTGCTTTAATGGAACAAACATTTCTTGTAGGTGGTCTTAGGAGGTGGATACTCTGATTTGTCTTGAATGGGTATACAGTAAGGGCAGGTATTGAAGCTAGAGGTTTCATATTTGGCCCTCCTATTGCGTTGGCTATTGGTGCGAAATTTGTTCCCATGAGGAAGCCCAAGAAGTTGCCTGGTATGTTATTCTTTCCTCTAGTGGCTTGCTATTTTGACATTGAGTTACTTCAAATATAGTCGATAGATAACATGACAAGTTGTTTATTTGAATGGCGTCTTGCTTCAAGTTTACAATCTTTATATTGTCGTGGACTTGAGCAAAGTGACTTTTAGCTAGCTATATCTTCTACTCGTTTGGTAGTTCATATATCTTTTTAGTAACTTTCAGTAGCCTAAGTGGTTGTTTGTTTTTGTTATATATCGATGGACTAAATTGTTATCTTGACCAATTCCGAGAAAGGTGTTTGTTAAGTCAATTTAGACACTAAAAGAATGGCTATTAACAGGGAAGGTAATCTCGGAGGAGTATTCATTGGAGTATGGAACAGATAAGATAGAGATGCATGTAGGTGCGGTAGAGCCTGGTGAGCGTGCTATCATCACAGATGACCTCATTGCCACTGGTGGGACTCTCTCTGCTGCAATCCGACTAGGTGATGCAAAAGGATCAACATGCCGAGGATGGAATAGACCAAGTGGAAGCAACTTCTTGATATGTATTTTTATTATGTTTGTGTAAAACATGTTTTAAGTTATTAATAAAAATATCAAATTTTAAATATAATTGTTTTTATAAAAATTTAATTGATTTTTAAATAATAATTCATAAATAATTTAAAATAATACTATATAATAAAATTTTAATGGCTCTCATTAATATTAAACATAGCAAAAAATAAAAGTGTTCATAAAATATACAATAACCATAAAAATTGGCTATGATAAATAATAATATAACAACTATAAAACGCTAATATAAAGTATAATACAACTCTAAAATACTGCCACCAAAATATGTATTATTGCACGAATAATATGCTGCATTAATTTATAAAATGGCGATAAACCAATGCTACTGAAAACTATATAAGCACATCAAAATTAGCGCTATCGTAGACAAGTATATGATAGCATCTCAAATTAGTGCTATAGTAGATGGCAGTGGCAAACATAGCATTTATGGAAACGCTATCATAGACATATGATAGCGTTTTCATGGTGCTATCAATACCCATATTTCTTGTAGTAAAATTTTAACTTTCAAGTCTAAATTTCAAGTCTCTGTACAGTTAAAAATCTAAGCAACAGTCGCACTCCGTTGTAACACCGTTTTTGATTGAATACGAATTTAACATTCTTTCAAAAAAAAAACATTATTCACTTTTATTTTATTTTTTTTTGTCAACAAAAGTTAAATAAAGAACACTATTTCTCTATCATCCATATCGGTGGTTCCGACCCGATATGTGTGCTTGGTGACTGCCTGAGACGAGCACTCCGTGCTAGCCTATCCGCCGTCTGATTATGTGTACGTGATATATGCTTGTGGTAAAAAGTCGTGAAGAACACCTTTCTCTTGTCGTACTCTTCAATGTAAGCTGCAAAGGCTAGCCAATTCTCCGGCTCAGATACTATCTTCACCACTTCCGAACAATCCGTTGCAAAAGTGATATGTCTGTGATTGAAGAACGTCATGCTTTCCATAGCCCAGATCAGTGCTTCAAACTCCGGGTATAGCGGCGAGAGACTCTGTCTGATGTTCATAGCTCCAATCAATACATTATTCACTTTTCTTGGTTTTGCTTATTCAATTTTGTCATAGAATTTTTCTCATCTTTTATTAATGTCCGTCCATCCCGTGTTGATATACTTGTGTAGTCCTCTTCCCATGTATCACTTATGGATAAAGTGTGGTAAATTCGGTCCAACAGTTTTGATAAAAAGGTTTTATAGTCATTAAAATAATTTACAAATTTTTCAAAGCCAGACCAATGTCTTTTTCTTCTAAAAACAGAAATATGGCTTATAACTCGGGTCAATTGCACTGAGTGTATCTTTTTATCTTTTCCTTGCAATTTTGTATCTTCTTAAATGTTTGTTCATTTTTGTATCTTTTGTTGATGAGAGAGGGAATGAAAAGACTAGAATACCCTTAGACTAAATGAACTGACCAATTACTCATTTGCTAACTAGAAATTTTATGGTTGTGGTATTTTAATAATGGCTAAGAGCTAATTTATTTTAGGTCTAAAAGAAAAAAAATCTCAGAAACGTCGTCTCTTTCGATCTACTCTCTCTTCTATTTTAGACTGGCGAAGGCAGGATGAACATTCGTTAGGGTTTTGATACTCGTATATCACTAATAAGGTAAGGTTGAAGTACTCTTATATTGTGTTGTAGTGATTTCCAATCGAAAAATAATTCAATTGATGTTTATTTTGCAGACGATGGTAGACAAATGCCTACCGAGTAGATTGTACAAGACAAATCGATATCCAGATGGTCGACTGAATATATACTCCAAACCGGAGATACTAAACAGAGTGTGGTAGATAATTAAGGATACGCCCGAGTGGGAGAGAATTCGAGATTCTAGTTTTGGAGATTTGTTCAGGATCCCAGTGAAACAGTGTTCAATTTCTGAGAAAATGATACATGGGCTACTGGCGAGGCAACTAATAACCAAAAAGAAATACGAGTTGACTACAGTTTTTGCGGGGGCAACCTCTACAATTCTCATTAGAAGAGTTTGGATTGATAACATGCCTGAATTGTTGTGAGTTCCCTGAACAAGAAGACATAGAAGAGAGGAGTATGGTGCTGGCGAGAAGCACTTCTGAGTGGGAAGAATTATTTGGCAATATGAGTAAGAGCCGGAAGAAGGGGGACCAAGGGGTTAAGATTACAGACATACTTGAAATGTTTGATGATACACACATGGATGGATCTAAAAGGCTGAAGCTTGCGCTGATATGTATTGTTGATGGAGTGCTTATTAGTAGCAACCAGGTTGCAAAGGCAACGCCGGAATTTGTTGAGATGCTTAGCGATGTGGAATCTTTTTTGAGCTATCCATGGGGAAGAGAGTCTTTTCTTAAAACAATTAATTCAATGAAACCTGGTCCCGAGAACTGGTAAACTTGGTGAAGATCCTGTTAAAACATTCAGAACGCAGCTGCAGCAGCAAACGAAGGTCGTGTATGGATTCCCACTTGCATTTCAACTTCTAGTTTTCCGTTGTATTCCAGGATTCTTGGAGAGGATGCCTGACCATGAATCAACTATGAACTTCATGGATAGTTCTTTCGAAAGGATCCCGAAAAACAACTGGATTAGTAGTGAGACTGTACTAGACATCGAGTTTGGAACAGAGGTATGGGTATATTCGTATCATCCATATTTAAACGAATCCGTTTATCCATTTAGATTTGCTATTTTACTATGTACAGGTAAAAGTGGTTCCTTATTTAAAACCCCAAGTGAGGCCATTAGGAGAAGGTTGGGGGGAGTGGATAAACGAGATAAAATATAAGAAGGTAGTTTATCTTGAAAGCCTCCTGGATAGTAATCACGATTTTAAGAAGGATGAGTGGCCTGGTGGAGATTCTTCTCAGAATCTTATTGAACACGTCCCAAAGGCTATTGTGGAGAACAAGAAAAAGAAAAAGATCTCGTTACTTGCTATTGAAGATGGGACCAGCAGTGAGGCTGACTCTGTTGTCAATGACAATTAACTACAAGAAATATGGGTATTGGTAGTAGGCCGTTGTAGCACTAATTCACGAACTGCTACTAAAAATACCAAAATCCGATTCTAACTCTATTGTAGCATTAAATTCGTGCTGAGAAAGATTGTCATTAAGCGGGAACCCAAAAATATCTTTTGTAGCTGGAATTTGTTTCGGAGCCAAAACACTTAGCGAAATTTTCTGTTTAAGCGGAATTAATTTTTTTTTTGGCCAAGTCATTTTCACTCTAAACAACTTTTTTTTGGGGGGGGGGGGGGGGGGGGGGGGGGGGGGGTCAGTCTCTAAACATCTCAATTCATTCATAGCCACCCAAAAAAATCCTCTCTCGTCCTCCTCTCCTCATATCTTCCTCCTCCGTTTTGACCGCAAGTATCAGCCATCGGATCTGAAGATAGCTTCGGAGTTTCTAACTACATGGCTTCCTTTCTTATGTAGAGATCTCTGCGCGTCCATGTTCTCTCCCATCGAAACCCAGGTTACGATATTAATCTTCTCCTCCCTTGTGTTCAGACAGAGAAATTTCAGATCTTTCCTTTTTCATATTTCGAGTTTAGAGACAAAGAGTTTTGCTTGTGCTTGCTTGGTTGTGTTCTGAAATTTTCAAAGTTATTACACTCTTGAATCCTGTTTTTGATCATTATGATTGATAAATCCCACAAAAACTCATACTAATCCTATAGGGTTACTAAGCTCTATTCCTTCCTTATTACAGATACGATTGTTGGAGAGGATAAACCATGTTTTAGTCGGAGCTCTTATCTTCTCCAGCGTCGGCTATATGATCCAACACCTCCGACCTCTGAACTTCAGATCTGAGATTTTATCAGGTGAGCTAATGCTATGGGATGGGTTCAATTAGCTCTCTTCATCTTCCATCTCCTGCGATTATACTATTGTTAATCATGTTACGCTTTGTGGATATTTATGTTGTCAGTATAAACTTGTTGTCTCATATGTGTGTATTGCAGATCCAACATCACTCCGGGAACTGTGTTGATTATCCTTGCTGGTAGATTAAAGGGCAAGAGAGTTGTCTTCTTAGATCCGCTAAATGGGGTAGCTTTATGCATTTCTCTTTAAGCTATTTCCGCAATTCATTCATCATCTCTTAGTGCTTGAAGAAGTTGCTGTTGTTGCATACTGTTTCAGCGAGGATGTGTTTACGGTTGCGCAGATGATACATGAAGGTTTGGTTTCTTCTGTCACGCTGCTCTTGAATTTCAATAGAAAGTCTTGATACGGTGTTCTAACAAGTGGCTCTAACCCTTGGTCTCAACATCTACAAGACATTCTTCACTGTCACAGCTGGTTCAGTGCTCTTGTTTCATGGTTGTTCAAGGATCATTACGCTTTGATTAAAACCCTTGTTGTCTTCACAATCCATAATCTTGAATTTGGGGCAAGTGCTATTGATAAAGCCATGACATTTGCAGATAAAGCGACTATGGTAAGTCCTGAAAACATAATCCTCGAACATACAACGATAGCTTCATTCATGTTAGTTTCATCGCATCCTCCTCTCTTTTATCTTCTTTAGAATGCTTGCTACATCTTGTGATGATTAACTACGTTGTATGGTTCTTATGTACCTTATGCGCATCAACAATTTCCGCTCTCTCTCTTGACCATGTCAAAATCCAGAACAATGTAATGAGATTAATCCTTTGGTGCTTTCTTTCTGGTCTAGACATAAAAATTGTCTGATTTTTCCTAAAGGCCTTCATCATCATATACTTGTTGCTGGTTATTAGAGTTGCTCTCTATAGTTAATGACTATGTAAACATCAGCTTTAACTAAGCTTTTTATTGGTATCATTTAAAGGGTCAACCGTTTACAATGCCATTGTCAAGAATTTCCTTGGCACTGGACAACATCTTGGTAAGGCACATTCAAACTTCTTGTCTTCATTTGTATACTGGACATTGTAGTATATGTACTTATACTCTATTTCGTTCTTTAGACTCTCATTACTTCCCTTTTTTTGCACTCTCCATACTCTCATGGGTGGAGAAGAAAATCGAAGGTTTGGAAAAGGAGGCAACGTGGTTGAAGCGAAAAATGACGACCAAGGATTGTAGGTTGCGTGTAAGTAAACGTCTAAACAGCCCAGCTCAAAAGTGCACATTGACAGGAATGAAGAAAGATTTCTCTGGTGCAACAAAAAAGGCTGAAAAATCTAATTCTGGAGTGTCGGAGAATGTTAATACTGGAATTGGTGATCAAACTTTTGGAAGTCCTGCCACCGACGAGGGCACTAATTGGGATAATGTGAATTCTATTATTTCTCAAGTTAACAACTGTGTTGATGAAACTTTTTTCGATCAAGAAAATCTGGGATCTGAATTTAACATTGGCAACTTTTGTACTCAGCTGGATGACACAATTGATCCTTGTAAAACAAGGGATGAATCAATTGTTGGTAAGGACAAGAAGCATGTGAGATTGATCACAGATGGGGGGGATCAAAAGCACTCGAAAGATGTTATGTATGCCGCTGAAAGCCTAGAAACACTTGGAAAGGGGGCGGTAGTAAACAGTGTGGTTTTGCATCCATTAAACCAGGTGATCTGCTCATACATTTGAAAGTTTGTTATTTTGGGGTTTGCATCCATTAGTTATGGTGTATGACTGATTGTTCATAATGTTTGCCTCTCCTTGGTCTTAACGTGTTAATAAATGAAAACTACTTGTTGGAATCTAGCATGGCCAGTCCAAAAGTTGCAGTCCGGTGGAGAAAAAATCTGACGATCTATCCACGGAGAGTCAAGTTTGTCATACGAAAGAGAGTGAAGTAGACCAGCATCAGGTATTTATGGATACATTTGAATGCTTTTAAGTAGATAAGTCCAAATTATTTGTATCCATTTTGGCAAGGTAATACCCAAATTCCGGGTGGAGCAAAGTTTGACGGTTTATCCATAAAAAGCGAAATGGATGCTGCTTCCGAGGAGGATAAAAAAAAAAGATGGAGCGATGGCTGCTGAAAAACAAACAACGGTAAAGGATAGTACACCAAGTGAAGGAAGCCTGATGTAAGTAAGTCATTAATTGGGAATAAGTAATTATTTGTTTACAATTTGGCCAGAATGGTATCGGACATCCTGTTGAAGAAAATCAAGATGGCGTATCCATAGAAAGCAGAGTGGAGAGCTGCTGCAATCATGCTGAATTGGTCGATGGACAGATGTCTTTGTCTGAAAATAAAGAAACTACGGTAATTGAATGAAAAGAAAAACTTTTGTAAGCTATTAATGTGGACATGAGCGAGTTATTTATGTTGTACTAATAATATAGAGAGGGACTCCGAGGGTCCATGTGAAGTAAAGACTGATGACATAAGCATGGAAAGCAAATTGGATACTTGCTTAAATCAGGATTGTAAGGGGGATGGACAAGAGGAAGTAGCTAGCAAGAAACTATCCACGGAGAGTCAAGTGTGTACTACGAAAGAGAGTGAAGTGGATCCTCAACATCAGGTTTTTTTATGGATACATTTGAACGCTTTGGAGAACTGGTGTATTATTGATATACCATGGATTTTAGGGATTTTAACCATGGTATATGTCTTCTTATCGAGTCTTTTAGAGTCCTTTGGAGTCCTATTATCTATGTTTTCAGGTCTAGACACGTTTGGAGCGGATTTGGACATTATGGCGCATTCTGGAGCATTTTGGAGTATTTGGCCGAGAGATAGAGTTCACTGCCGATTTCACAGATCTGTGTCGATCGACATAGAATGTGCATCGATCGACACAAGATCGTGACAGAAAATTCTCGCGAGTTAAATGAAGAGTTTAGAAATTGCAACAAAGCCCATAAGTTTCTCATAATTACAAAGAAGCCCCAGCCGTGATTAGACCAATATATTAGGGTTTTTAAGCCATTGTTTAGGCTACGCTTTCAGACGCTTTACTTACGCTTTCAGAGAGAGTTTAGGGGCTGATCCTGTTCTCGAAAGAGACTTGATTTCGAACCCCAGTTCTTTATTCTGTTTTATGATATTTGGTTTTCTATTCATGATGTCTTCTGTTTCGATGAACATGTCTGAGTAGTTTACCTGTTAGGTTTGGGGATTCTCACAAGGGATTTCATGGAATATTAGGTTAATCAATCTGTTAGGGATTCATACTTTCTAGTTCTTCGTCTAGGATTGTTCTTAATGCTTAATTTGAAGTAGCTATCCAGATTTATGATGTTAGGTTGATTGATGCAACGACAGTTGGTTAATTAGCTAGAAAGAACTTAGATGAGCAATTGAATTACTCGCAAAGGAATTTGGTTTAATTGAATTGTGAACATATCGAACTTGGAATTAAAGCTGGTTTAATCTGTTAGTAATTGCAAAGGAATTTGGATTGCTGCACTTAGACTTAGAGAATTCTCGCAACGACAGTTGGTTAATTCTATATCTGTGTTTTGAGTTCTAGAACAGTTCTTAATTAGATCCCTCTTGATTGTTTGCATGTGTTCCTGATTTCCTGAGAACTCCCAAAACCTAACGCCTTCGTTTGATTGCTTACTTTCACCTCGCTAGATTCGTTTACTTGCTGTTTGATTTACTGCTTTCACATCTGCCTCGCTTAGTTTAATCCGAATTACTTATAATCTATCGTGTGACCGGAGTCCTTGTGGATTTGATACCCTAAGTACTACATCTGCATCACTGTGCACTTGCAGTTAGAATCGGGATAAACCTTGACCTACCAAGTTTTTGGCGCCGTTGCCGGGGACTCTTTGAGTTCGCCGATAGATTTAGTACTAGGATTTAGACTAAGCATTTTTTCTTGTTTACTCACGTTCTTGTTTCTTTGGTGTTGCAGGAATCGCACTGCATCGATCGACATTGTCCTGTGTGTCGATCGGCACTGATTCGCAATTGCATCGATCGACGCTTTACTTGCATCGATCGACACAAGGCAAAACCAGAGAATCCGGGAGCTTGAGCACTTAACAGGTTTCGCTCTATGGAACCTGTAATTCTGATTCGCGGTGAAGACGGCATTTTACGAGACCAAGAGGGTCATATATGCAACGCGAAGGGTCAGAAACTGGATGGGGAAGGAAACCCCATCATACCATATGCATTGGTTGAGCAGATAGCTGAGATGAGAGACAAGATTGACTCTATCCACAGCATCCTACTTTGGAAGAGACAAATCCGAGCTGATGCAGAAGATGAAGAGTTTGCAAGGGTGAATTATATAGCTGGAGCTGATTATCATGGACAAACATATGGAAATCAGCAGAGACGAGGTTCTAGTTATGCTCCGAGATCGAGAGATTATAGTTATTCATCTCACCAAGCACCTCCTGCACCTACACATAAGAGCAGATTGGAGGCCATGATGGAGCAGTATCTTGAGGAACAACAACAGATCGCTACGTCTTCCAAATCGAAGCTTGATGCCTTGTACACCGATTTGAATGGGAAGTTTGAGTCCTTGAACACTCATATTAGGCTGCTGGACACACAAGTGGATCAGATTTCAAGTTCTGTCAAAAGGAAGAATACTCAGAATGCTTATGTCAAAGCCATCTCAGTTCAGGGTGAACACAGGCTGAATCAGGGATCATATCTTGAAGTCAAGGCTATGGAAATAGTGGAAAACACGGAAGAATCCGAGATTGAATCCCCTGAGTTTGAGAGTTTCGACGGACCAGACTCAACCGAGATTGACATTGATCTTTTGGCTTGGACAGTTCAGATTGGTAATGGACCATTCCAAGAAGAGAAATTTGAGTTTAAGACTGCTGAACTCGTGGAAAGAGCTGAGAAACCCAAGACTGAAGCTGGAACTCGAGATGAATTACTTGCATCGATCGTTGCACCTAGTGCGTCGATCGATGCACACCGTGAAGAATCAGCCTCACTTATTTCTCGTGGAGTTGTTAAGGAAAGGGTCTACAAACCTCCTATACCATTCCCAAGAGTTCCTAAAAGGTCTAAACATGAGCAGAATGTAGTCAAGTGCATGGTAGTGGTGGATAAGGAGATGAATGAAACCCCACCAATTGAAGCTTCACGAGTTCATCCTTGTGTGTTGAGATATGCAAGGAAGATTGTTTCCACTGATGGTCATTTGAAAGATGAAGTTCAGATTGAACTACAGTGTCTGACTGTGTAGAAAAGAAGATGGTGGTTCTTCAGGAATCTACTCTAACATCTTCAGGGCCTGCAACTGCTCATAAGCAGAAGCTCTGAACATCAGATCTCCACCAAAGCACAAGTATAAGGCTTTTAAACTTAAACCTCCTGATCAATCAGCTTTGAATATAGGGAAACGCAAAATATCACCCAAGCTTCGCTCCCGCCCCGAATTTCCTCCTACGTTCCTTGGACGATCTCACGCTGATACTGCTTACACACCACCCTGGATGAAGAGATATTCACAGAGACACTCAAAGTCTCTGTTGAAACCCCCATGAGTCTGATCTCTTCCAACAGTCAAGCTACTGACTTTAAACAAGCGCTGAGTGGGAGGCAACCCACTGTTAGGTTCGATTTTGTTTTCATTTTTCGTTTTGGTTTTGCTATTTAGATTTTTCTGTTTAAGTGTGTTCAGAGGCGTGAGAAACAGGCAGAATCGCACTGCATCGATCGACACATATAGTGCATCGGTCGATGCAGTCGCGATTTATGGTTTACCGATTCGATTGCGGTTCAGACACCGGTTATCTACATAACTGTGGGCAAATTCTCCTTGCATCGATCGACACCCTTGTGGCATCGATCGACACAGGGCGACAACAGGTACGTATTCTGCAACTTTTCGGTTTGCACTTCAATTTGATTATTCTTTTACCGAACCTAGGCTTGATTACACTGGGGACAGTGTAGTTTAAGTGTGGGGGAGGAAGCTACTGACGCACGCTTTTGTTTTCTTAGAGTCAGTCATTTGTTTTTCAAAATTTGTTTTATTGAGTCAAAATCAGTATGAAACTGTGATTTTTCGAGGAGATTTTTCGCTGGAACAGGAACTAAGTGATCATTGGACAGACTTGCAGAACCTCTATGACTGTTAGAAAACCCAACACGGATCAGCCTACTGAGAACACCCATATCACTTCAGGTATCAGAGGATCCTTTTACTGACTTCACTCTAATATTGACTTAATTTTCTCACCTAAGGGCTTGGTATACCTTGAGTCGGATTCCTTTGTTAGTTCTGACACAGCTTGTAAACATGTCCTATTTGGTTCCCTTCTCCCCTTCCATAAAGTAGAAAAAAATAATAAAAAATAATAAACTGAGGATGAGCTAGTAGCTCCGAAGTGGTCTCGGGAGTGGTAGCTACCACTATTACCTCCTGTGCATCCATGGAATGTGTCCAAAGTACACCCCAAAACGGGAAGAACACTGATAAAAAAAAATGATACCCAGTGGGGAAAAATCAGTTGTTAAGGAAGGGAAAAGAGAAGAAAGGGACCAGAGAAAGACAGTATGGTAGTCTAGAGCTGACAAAGTAAGATTCCACGTACCCTTTGATCGATAATCCTTAGGTGAGACCGCACTTAAATTGCTTATAGAAGTCAGTAGGGTGAATTTGAATGCGTGAATGTGATTGTGGAGTTTACTTGGGACAGTTGCTAAGTGTGGGGGAAGTATATTGTGGTCTTGAGTTCTGCAGGAAAGTTTTCAGTGGATTACTAAGTGAATGTGAATGCAAAAGTTCCTAAGACGAAATGAGTTTCTGAGTTTTCAAACTTCTTCTCTTATGTTTTGGTTCTTTACTTGCTTGAGGGCAAGCAAGAGCTAAGTGTGGGGGAGTTGATATACCATAGATTTTAGGGATTTTAACCATGGTATATGTCTTCTTATCGAGTCTTTTAAAGTCCTTTGGAGTCCTATTATCTATGTTTTCAGGTCTAGACACGTTTGGAGCGGATTTGGACATTATGGCGCATTCTGGAGCATTTTGGAGTATTTGGCCGAGAGATAGAGTTCACTGCCGATTTCACAGATCTGTGTCAATCGACATAGAATGTGCATCGATCGACACAAGATCGTGACAGACAATTGTCACGAGTTAAATGAAGAGTTTGGAAATTGCAACAAAGCCCAGAAGTTTCTTATAATTACAAAGAAGCCCCAGCCGTGATTAGACAAATATATTAGGGTTTTTAAGCCATTGTTTAGGCTACGCTTTCAGACGCTTTACTTACGCTTTCAGAGAGGGTTGAGGGGCTGATCATGTTCTCGAAAGAGACTTGATTTCGAACCCCAGTTCTTTATTCTGTTTTATGATATTTGGTTTTCTATTCATGATGTTTTCTGTTTCGATGAACATGTCTGAGTAGTTTACCTGTTAGGTTTGGGGATTCTCACAAGGGATTTCATGGAATATTAGGTTAATCAATCTGTTAGGGATTCATACTTTCTAGTTCTTCGTCTAGGATTGTTCTTAATGCTTAATCTGAAGTAGCTATCCAGATTTATGATGTTAGGTTGATTGATGCAACGACAGTTGGTTAATTAGCTAGAAAGAACCTAGATGAGCAATTGAATTACTCGCAAATGAATTTGGTTTAATTGAATTGTGAACATATCGAACTTGGAATTAAATCTGGTTTAATCTGTTAGTAATTGCAAAGGAATTTGGGTTGCTGCACTTAGACTTAGAGAATTCTCGCAACGACAGTTGGTTAATTTTATATATGTGTTTTGAGTTCTAGAACAGTTCTTGATTGTTTGCCTGTGTTCCTGATTTCCTAAGAACTCCCGAAACCTAACGCCTTCGTTTGATTGCTTATTTTCACCTCGCTAGATTCGTTTACTTACTGTTTGATTTACTGCTTTCACATCTGCCTCGCTTAGTTTAATCCGAATTACTTATAATCTATCGTGTGACCGGAGTCCTTGTGGATTCGATACCCTAAGTACTACATCTGCATCACTGTGCACTTGCAGTTAGAATAGGGATAAACCTTGACCTATCAATTATCCTCTTTGCTATATTTGGTAAATATACATTTTAAATAGAGAAGTGTAAATTATTTGTATCAATGTTGGGCAGGTTAACAGACAACTTCCTAGTGAAGCAATAATTGATGGTGTATCCATTGAAAGCCAAATGGATACTGCTTCCGACGCGCCTAAACAAACAGATGGACACATGGAAAGCAAACTGGAGACTTCCTTAAATCAGGATTTTGAGGGAGATGGACAAGAGGAAGTAGCTGGCAAGAAACTATCCACGGAGGGTCAAGTTTGTACTACCAAAGATAGTGAAGTGGATCCTCAACATCAGGTTATTTATGGATACATTTGAATGTTTGAGTAATTGGTGAAGGAAAACTTGTTGTACATAAGTCCTTAATTTGGAAATAACTAATGAATTGTATATATTTTGGCCAGAGTGATACTGGACATCCTGTTGAAGGAAATCAAGATGGTGGGTCCATCGAAAGAGAAATGGACAGCTGCTGCGATCTCGCTGGATTGGTAGATGGACAGAAGTCTTTGTCTAAAGAGAAACAATCAACGGTAATTGAAGTGAGAATTATTTTTGTGACCTATTATGGTGGACATGAGCGAGTTATATATTTTGTACTAATAATTGCCAGAGTGACTCCGAGGTTCCCTGTGAACAAAAAACTGATGACATACCCATGGAAGGTAAACTGGACAGTTCCTTAAACAAGGAAAAAATGGGAGATGGACAGGAGAGAGAAACGGCAAAGAAACAATTGAAGGTAGTTTAATAATATTTTTTAAATAGTTGTTCGACAGTTTATAGGACATATTTTATGTGTTTGACAGAAAACAGTAGACGTAGCCTTTAAAGAAGTTAACGAAACGAGGAAGAAAGGTAAAAAGAAGAGCAATGACCGTAAAAAGAAGCGTGGCAAAATGAAAGTATTGGTTGCTAGCACTGAAGAACCGGTGGATCTAAGCGATTCTTCTCCTCCACCAAAGCGTGTTAAACTTACTCCATCGAATGACGAGGTTGAGCTTGCTCGGGTATTTGCAGGGTTAAGGGAAAGCGAAGATATGTTTTTTGAGCATAAGAACGCCTGGCAGGAAACGCTGAAACTCTTTCCTACGAGGTAAGAAATAATTGTGCTTATAGAAAAGTTAAATATGTTAGATGTACTTAATTTCCGCATAATTTGTAGGCAATACGAGCTGAAGAACTTGATATTTGGGGAGGTGAACATAGATAACCAATTCTTGCTTGACATTGCAGAGCCGAAGAAATGTTTGAACACAACGGTTAGTATTTTGTTAATTTGTTATATATTGCCATATGTTATTAACATGTATGATATCTTGGTACTTCAGCATATACAAGTACTTGCAGAGTACATATACATGAAACATGCTAGGTACTTCACAATGGAGAGGGTGGTCTTCCTTCCCCCTTGGTTTTCAAACCATTTGCAAGGACGACATATGAACTTCATCTCGTCCAAAGAAAATCGAGAGTACCATTGGGACGAACGCATGAAGAAGTATGTCTACGGCGAGTGGATGCACGGCCGTGTTAAGACAAGGTGGTTTGAAAATGTGTCATCAGCTTACGTTCCCATGAATTGGGACGGAGATCACTGAGTCAGAGTTGTTATTAATTTTGAATTTCAGCCTGTCGACCTACTAGACCCGTTGCCAATCCATAACCGTGGTACCAAAGCTGCTAAAAACCTTGCACCAATTCTAGAAATGTTGTCTTACATTGTGGAAGCCTTTTTCAAGCCGGACCCTGATACTAATTGTATGAAGCCAAGGGAACAAAGCAAGGCGGGTAAACAGGAACTGAAAGAGAGTTTACCGCCTTATTCATGGAGTCGCTTGGAGATAGTGTACACGAATGATCGAGTAGGCGATTGCGGACCTGTTACAATGAAGTTTCTTGCATTGTATGCCCTAGCCAGATCAGATGGAATAGAGGCGATGACAGATGAATTCGTGGACCAGTTTTGACAGGAGTACGCGATGGACATTTATAAGCGGTGGATAGTCCCACAAATTTTCAAATGAACTTCTAACTATTCAGTATGATTTGTGTTTTATGGTTTGTGTGTTTAGGTCTTTGAGACATGAGAAAATGTTTGTCTTTTCGAACTTTGACTATTTGGTTTTCGTGTGCTAACATCAATTATATTCGATGCTACTTTGGGGATACTAATTTGATAGGTGTATATCTCTATTATGGGTGGATAGGTAAAATGAAGTTAGGTTATGGATACATGCCTGTTTTTTTAATGGGTAATTTTATGGATTGGTTTTGCCTACTTAAAACATGTACATTCGGACGGATAGCGATATGGATCAATGTATTAATTGACGATCAACTAGGAATGATAAATCGATGTAGTAATAAATAGTGAATTAGGCAAAATCTATTAGGAATATTAATGCTACTCTTCAGAGTGACGGAAGTAGGGGTTAAAGTGATTGATTAGATGGGAGGGGATATGTCAAAGAAAGCTGTATGGCTAGTCTGTGACAGATTAAGACCTGATAAAGTGCCTCGATGAAGGTGTCTTTAAAATATCGATAGACAGTATGTTGACTTTATAACGTTGATATAGTATTTCCTAGGAAAACGAATGGATGGCGAAATAAGATAGCAATGGACATCATTTAAATGGACAAAACCAAATGGATAGGGAAAATGCATACTAACAGTAAAACTATCCACGATTGGGAAAGTTTAGGCAATGAGAGGTTTGTTTTATTAAAGGATTAATTAATTTATGTGTTTCCCTGTTATTGATTGTCCATAATGATCGCCTTCCTTTGGAAATTGTTATAAATATCTGACGGGTATAAGGGTTGTGGTCTCGAGGGGTTGTGATAATTACGTTGGAATATGTTTTAATTTATTTTTATTTGTACAAAAACGAGGATAACGAAGGTAAATATGAAAGTCAAATCGACACGACACGTATATGGATAGTTTATTACAAAGACACGTGTGAGAGGATTTTATTGATAAAATCCACTGCTCCAAAATATTAGTATCCGTGGATTAAATATTTTTATTATAAATTTGTTATCATACATAATGACGCCTTGAAAGTCGTAACAATGATTTGACGGCAAACAGGAATGCGGGTTCGAAGAATCCGCGTCTCGAGAAGTGGTGTTGAGGGATTTGAAGTTGGCTTTTTTTAAATAAATTTCAACTATTCTTAATGTTATATTTTATAGGATTTAAAGAAATCGTTAAATTTTAGTAGATAGTGGATAGGTTTAAATTAATATTGGATGGATACCTTGATCTATTGATGGATAAGATAACAAAAAAGAAAATCATAGTTATAAATAATATTAAACATACTTAGGCAAAAACAATAATCTAAATATTTACGCGTCCCAAACGACATAAACGCCAGCGTTTTACATTGCGACATTGCCCCAACCGCCACCGTCTCCCCAGCCGCCTGCGTTTTCCTGTCCGCCGTTTTCTTGACCGTCGTTTTGTTCTCCACCGTTGTGCACTGCGTCATGACCCCAACCGCCTCCGTTTGCATCATGACCCCAACCACCAACGTTGTGCTCTATCTCTGGCCAACCGCCGTTGAGTGGATTGTCTTCTATCTTAGGCCATTCAAGGAAAGTGTGGGGGATTATTTGGAAGAAGACATTTGTCTCGATAGTCCAGAAACAAGCATTACACATGCCAGAACCTTTGACATTCTCGTCGTTGATACTAAGCCAATATCTATAAACGAAGCAAGGGCATGACCTTAAACTACCAACATCAGTTTCATCCCTTATGTGAGCGAGATCGACGGCTATTCCGATAGGCCAGGAGTAGCGTTCGAATTTCCTCACATGCCTCCTAAGAGCACGGATAGCAAAACGGGAAAGAAATGGGATAGTCGAACCTGAGTCAAAGGATGGGTAAATAGATCGCCGGATTACTTCGTAGCAATTCATAGCAGGTTTGCAACCTGCGATGACAAAATCTTTAATCTTTTCAAAAGCTTCTAATCTTCCATCGTATGTGTACATGAAGTCGGATATGCCCTTCAGAAACATAGCGGATACGTTATTGGCATCCAAGCAAGCATTGTACAAAAGGGTGATGCATCTTTGGTCTCCTTCGGATGGGCCCTCCTGGATAAGGTTAATTCGAGAATGAGTATCCACGTGATCGGCGTCTTGACAAAGGGTCCTGCAAACAGCTCGGGCTTTGAAGTGTTCTCGAATATGATCACTCGCATTCTTCGCAAGGATTATTCTTCTTACTTCCGCCGGAAGGTCTAGAAGGTTAGCACTACTCATTCTGAATGATCTGTATTGTGTGTGTGGACAGAGTGAATGCGTAGACATAAATTATTTATAGATGCCAAAAGGGAGCAACATTTCAATTTCCTAACTGAAATTAATTGGAGTCGAATAGAAATTCCCTAACACAAACACGTATCCATAGATGGTACTAACTTGATTGGACACGGTATCCAGATTGCAAAACTCGTAAATTTGCAGATTAATTTAATTATATTATATTGATCATATAATGTATAGGTATTATAGCTAAAGTGAAACGCATATGGATAGGTGATTGTTAAATATAGTGAATGATGGACAGCGACAAAGATAATAGATAGGGAGGAAGCCAATGAAACGTATAATCTGTTTAACTTATGGACAGACATGGAGTGTAGAAAATGGATAGTAGACTACTTAACAATGTAATGTGATTAGCGTGAGGTTAATAATATGATATTGTTGGGGAATATAAATTAGTCTTACCTCGAGTAACATCTATGGATGAAAGAGAACAACTAACCATAGATGGGCATTGAGATTTGCAATAACCATTAATCGATACAATACTAAGTTTGAGATGAGGAACTATACATCTATTGTATTTTTAGGTGGGTTGCTTGTGAGAAAGGTATTTATCGATATTCATTTAGCAATTAAGAAAAATACAACTTCTCGATGGATAGTGTTTACACAATTGAAAAGATTAGTTTTGAAGATAATATTGGAATCTGTTATATTAGTAGATGGATACAAAAGCAGGAAACAAAGCATGGATAGACTTTTATCCATATGGGGGAGAATTTTGAACTGTTTAGCTAACTTAACCAATTCAATACAGTAAATGACGCATATCTGTTAATTTTGTTTCAAGGTCTTCAATCTTTGAAAGCAGAAAGTCGACCCTATCAATTAATCCTGAGATTTGAGACTTGTTTGATTCTTCTTTCAGGCGAGCCTCAAGGTTCAGCTTCTCAATTTTCTCAGTAACTGCATCGTCCCACCACTTTTTAAATCCACATCCCTGAGCTGGACCCTACAAATACGAAGGGACACGGTGGAAAATGGCAAAAAATAAATATATAGAAATTCATAGGTATGATGAAATTTAATTAAGAAATATACGTCAGATAATTCGTAAGGACATGTATAGAAGCGCCTTCCTTTACTGCCAGGTGATGTAGAGGTTGTTATGAACAAGGAATACTTGCAATCGCAGCTCCTAGGAAAACCTAATTGATGAGTGGTTTGAGCAACTGTCCTTATACCGGAGACAGGCTGTCCCCATTTGTAGCAAATTTTGTTAGCTGCATCACTCATACTGTGGGAGGGGAAATAACAGAGTGGGAAAGGGAGCTGGTTAAGTGGTGATCTTCTTCTGCGGCTAGACTACTTATAAAAAGATTTGAATTAAACGTGTAGAAATATTGCCTATAGTCATTCCATTTAACAAGTAATAATTGGATGGATAGATGGGAAAAGTTAGGATGGTATTTGTCTTATATACGGATAGTGAAATAGAGAATAAGCCATCCATCAATATTGTTCAAACACTCTCCCGCCAATAGTATGATATGTTAAAGCTTAAATGGTTACGCAATGCATCAAATATTAAGCTAAAGGTAATATGTAGTAGCCAGCTGTTAGAAGAACTGGTCAAATCGTCAGAAGTAGGGTTTGACTAAAGAAAAAGGACGTGTACTGACTGGAAAATGTGTAGAGTTTTGAAGCGACGTCATATGCTTCTGTTGGGGGTCACGCGCCATTATCCAAAAATAAAAACATTTTTTTTGGGGGGGGGGGGGGGGGGGTGCCAAAAAGGATTGGGTTTGAGAGAAAAAATAAAAAATAACAGATCCATAATTGGGCATAAGCAGAGAGTAACAATAAGTTTGGCTAATGTGGTTACCAAGTTCGCTATTGGCCGAAATCGCAGCTAGGGTCGCAGAAGACGGCGTTGATGCTTGTGCGAATCTACTTAAGGCAGGCCCTGAGGGCGTAAATGCGGTTTGTTCACCAGAGGTGTATTCAAGAGTCCGACTGGACAGGCGGCATGATTTCACTTGATTTTCAGACGAACAATATTCGTGGTATTACAAATTCTACAGGAAGTGCGTAGAGCACAAAAATCCGTATGCGATGTACACCGAAAGCATGCGCACTGCATTCAATTTGAGCGATCTTGAGACAGCTATAGCAATATTACATGAAGTGAGGGGTGTGTATCCCCATGCCGAGCTAATGTATATTATTCTTAACTGGTGCGTAGGGAGAGGCTGCAACGCCGAGTATAAAGTTTTCAGATCTAAACGATCATATGATGAGGCAATGGCTATTGGTGAGATGCTGGTGTACCACGTGCGTGCGGTTCAGCCAAAGCAAGTTGACACTTGGCGTGATTCTTGGAGCTGCAGCGATTTGGATGATTGTTGGTGGGTTCACACGATGATGGGTGAGAATAGTGGCGATAGGTGCGAAAACTGTTACTTTTATTTCCTATCCATTAAAATCAGGAAGATGTCGTAAATAGTATCCATGTAATATATTTAATGGATATGATGTGTATCCATGAGTTTATATGAAAAGTACTAAAGACATAGAGTGTTCAAAACATCATGAATAGTTAACGAAGGGTGAACGTGTAAAAAAAACTGAATTAGGTGGATATATATGTATTACAAGTCTGGTTAGAACAAGAAGGACAATATTGGTAATGGATACCTAATTCGAAAATATAAAGACATAATGTATAGTGAATATTGTTTTGTGGTCATTTTATTAGATATATTTTTAAATAATTGTAGTTAGTGAGTGCAGTAGGTAAACCGAAACGTTTATGTTATAGTGGATAGGATGATGTTTTACATCCATCTCAATAGTGGATTTAGAAAGCACAATGGACATTCAGTGGATCGTCAAACGAGATCCAATATAGTCAGTCGTTTATATAAAGATAATGTAGATAAATTGGCTAAATAGATAGATAAGTTGGAGTGTAACTAGAAAGTTTGAGTAACAACTGGTGTCGTGTTGGTAACTATAAAAAGTGATTTGACTAACGAAGTGGCCTGACTGACATATATAGGGGTACTCAATATAGAGCCATATTACGTAGTCCTTTAATGAGTGAGAGACAAACAAATGTATTTATTAATTATTAATTTAAAAAAAATCGAATTTGTTTGATAATTGGATAAGCGGAGATTTGGAAAAGGGTTAAATGGAAAAAAGAGGAAAATGCAAAGGAACGAGCGACGATGTTGGTGTGACAACATTCTAGGTTACAAATGGATAGTAGGGAAAGGTTCCGGAGATAGGATACATTAAACAGTATCCAACATGTTCCTTTGTAGATAAAATATATGAATTGAAGGCTTGTAAAGCTATAGATTACGTCTAACCGCACCTTTATAAATGGAATGTTTGATTAAGTAAACCAAAAAATTAAAGAGAGAAGGTAACGGATCATGGATAAGAAGTGGTTATGTTTCCATATGTGTAAAGTGATAGTACGAGAAGGGTTTTTTGTATTTAATAATCGGTAGGTAGAAAAGTAAGATAATGACCGTTTGAAAGGCGTGTAACTAAATTGTTTGAATCTGGGAAAAAAAATTTGTATCCTTCATAATTGGTAGAGTACAGAAACTGCGATTAGACTAGTGTAGTGCCTGAAAAGAATTGACGCAGGCATTCTGACACATAAAGTAGGCTTTAATTAATGAATAGCGTATAACTTTCCGAATTTCCAAGTAATTACTAGATTGACAATTATAATTTAAAAGTTGGGAGGTTGACTAATGGATGTTATTATATATGTTGGTGAGGTTGTGAATAGTCTGTTTCTATAAGGAGTGGTGATTATAACGGATTTTCGTAAAATGGATAGTTAAGGAATACGATATTGGATAGGACATGAAGAAGAAGTCTGAAAATGCATTAGTAACGGGTTTACATATCCATCATATAGTAGTGGATAGCGTAACAAAAAATAACAATACTATTTGATGATAATTATTAGAGAGTTAAAAATGTGATCTCTAAGCGCCCCAAACCGCATGAATGGCGTTTTGCCCATTAACGCCGACAAACACGGCGGCGCCTTGCTCATGATCAACGACCCCATCGACCATAGTGGCCCAAACAACAGCGTCATTTTGGTCATGTGCTTCATATAGTTTGGCATTTTCTTCCCAGTCAATGAGCTCGACCCATTTGAAGAAAGTCCCCGGGATTACACGGAAGAAGACAGAAGTTTCAATGGACCAAAAACAGAGGTCGCACATACCGT
Organism: Orychophragmus violaceus; assembly: GCA_030180135.1. Lineage (NCBI taxonomy): Eukaryota > Viridiplantae > Streptophyta > Magnoliopsida > Brassicales > Brassicaceae > Orychophragmus > Orychophragmus violaceus. Next base: position 22,656,594 of record CM058235.1, read on the forward strand.
GACCTTTAACGTTTTCGTTTAGGAAGTCAAGCCAATAGAGATGAACAGAGCACAGGCATGATGCAATTCTACCATGGTTAATAGAGTCAGATATCGCGGTTAGAGCGGCGGAGATGTTCATGGGCCAAGTTATGTGCTGAAATTGTCGGACATGCTTTCTAAGCACACGGATAGCAAAACGAGAGAGAATAGGAATCGTTGAACCTGAATCCAGCTCAAGAAAGATGGAACGGCATATGACTTCGTAGCAATACAAGGCGGGCTTAATTCCGAGGACCGCGCAGTGCTTGAGGCGGGCAAAGGCATCAACTCTACCATTTGTGTACATGAAATCCGATATCGCTTTCAAGAACATTGTTGTTGGATTCTTCGCATCTAGACATGCGCGTTCCAGATGGAGTATCCCTTGATAATCGTGGTGAGTCTTTATAAGGTCAACCTGGAATAAGGTATCCACGTGATCAGCATCATCACGAAGGGTCTTGCAGACAGCTCTGATTTTGAAGTGCTCAAGTATGTTTTCGCTAGCATTTTTTGCCAGTATTGACCTCCTTAATGCGGCTGGCAAGTCGAGTAGATTCAGATAGGGAACAATGAGGGGGTAGGGATTCACTGAACTCATCTTGGGTAATGCGAAGGGTAAGTGTAAACAGATGGGTAAATGAGCGGATATAACATATTTATATATTGCTTTAAACTTAAAGAATAATATTTTATACAACTGAATTCCATGTTTGAGATAAAAAAAACAGTGTAGGAGTACATGAGTCCAATCCATGTAACGATTAGAGCAGCAAAAAAAGAGAAAAACGACAAATTAAACAAAAGAATGGCTAGAAAATTTGATTAATAGTTGATAATACATGTACATGAATATCCATGGCCATATATAAAATGTAAAATATAACTTGAGTATCCATATCTGTAGTTGTAGTTTGTTAACGACTACTTCAGGTTTTTATCCATATATGTTCGTTCAATAGGATAAATAAGGTATCCATCTTAATTGCATCAAATTATGTGGGAAACAAAGGACAAAACCAAATAACAAGAGTTGAAGTTGATTAGCTAAATAAGGTAGTGGTACAGAAGAAGACAAAGAGTACACTAAGAAGCTACTGGTGTAGAATCTTGAGCTATTATAAAAAGCACTACAATCACCCAGGATATATGTGTGCCTTTAACTGGCCAAAAGTCCAAGCGGCTGCACAAAAAGACACTGCTGCAACCCAGATAATATGCAGCTTGTTCATCTTTTCTTGCACATGCCTCTTTGTAGAAAGAGAGTTGTTGTTCCTTGCAACCTCAACGGAGATCTTTCTAGCCATTTTGAACGCTAATTCGTCTCCAACTTCGTTTGACCAATTTTCTAAAACCTTAACGTCCTGTTGCATTTTCTTGACATCCTTTGAAACCCTGTCAACTTCTTTCATAATCGCGTCGTCAACCCACTCGCGAACGTGAGCTTCACTTGGGAACTGTGTTTTTAAAACGAAGTGTTTTTTAAAAGGAAGTCTGAAAAAAAATAGTAGAACGGAAGAGGAATCTTATTTTGATCTAACCCGGCTAGCTTGTGGACATTTGAACCACCTCCGGTGAAGGTTAGCACGAGTTCTACCATATCCTACTTCAATGCGTTCCCCACACCAACACATAGTTGGGGCTGCGATGCCTAACGATCTACAGGGTAATAGTTGATCAGAATTAGGAACAGTAGAGGCAGACGTGAAACTCATTTTGTGAAACGTTGTTACTACGTAATAGGGGGTCTGGGTGGTAAAACTCGTGTGGTAGGAGGTCTATATTTTCTAACATGTTCAATATATAGGAAATAATGATCTAGCTAATGAAATAAAAATAACGATCCACAAAAAGGTAGGTTAAATGGATAGTTTGAAGGTAATCCGTAGCGTTTTAAGACTCGTTGAAAGTAATTCATAGCTATGGGTAAATGTAGTTTCGTTGAAACTATGTTTAATATCCTTAGAGTTCGGTACAAACGAAAAAGTTTTGGTCGGCTGCTTAGTAAAGCGAGTAGTAGCAGCTTTATGGGGAAACACTAAAACAACATCAATAGTTTTCCAAATGGTCAACATCAATTCAAATCAAAAACGAAGTAATGCAACAGGTATCCATCAAAAAGGATGGTCAGTTACACAATAAAAGGTGCCATCCAAAATAAGGAGCGTAACAGGTATCCACTCTTCATTAAACAAAAAACATGGCTCGTTATAAGCAAAAAGCAAAATTCAAACAGACTGTTATCAGGTTTTGCAAGTAGCACGGTTGTGATTGACTCCTCCGCATTTGGAACATCTGTTTGAGGTTGATCGAGGGGTCTTCTCCTTCTGAAAACAATATTGCAAAGATAGAAATTAGAACAATTATAAGACTACATGTAAATACACATCAAAGGATAAGGGTATTGCATGGTATTCGCCGATGGATGGATACCTTCCTTCTTTAGGTCTACCAAATGGTCTCTCGACGTCTGGTGGATAAAGGTATAACGGTTGCGAACAACATCCGGTATATCGATGTCGTTAGGATTTCCCCCTGGGTTTACCACTCCTTCATAAGTTGCCCTCCAAGTGGATGTCTTATAATGAGAATCGCATAGAGACGCGTATGGTACGTCAAGACTGTCCGCGGCTATTAACGCGTGGCCGCATGGGATTTTAAGCTTGTCAAATAACTTGCATGTGCATCGCTTGTCTTCCAGAAGAACATGAATCGATTCCCCGCCAAACTGGCCGACAATTTCAAAATTCCAGTTCGAAACACTAGCTATCTTAGAACCGTGGACTGACTGCATATGTTCATCCATTAGCTTATCAACCTCGATAGAAACATCATGCTTGTGTGCCGCTGATTTATTACGTCTACAACTGAACCACCTAGTCAACATAGACCGTATACAAGAGAAAAGATCTACAATGGGTTCGCTCCTACCATCAAGTAACGCTTTATTCAATGTCTCGGCTATATTGCTTGTCATAAGATTGTAACGTTCTCCTTTGAAATATGCTCTGGTCCAGTGTCCAACGCCTATATTGTCAAGATACTTAGCGCATGCTGCATTGTTGTTACGTATACAATTGTATGTTTCACGGTAGGCACCAATCTTGTATGCATTCCCGGCCAACTTGACCAGTTGCGCAAGCCCTGCGGATTTAAACCTGGCTTTAAATTTTCTATGGATGTGCTCAAGACATGCTCCATGGTGAGCTCGCGGGAAAATCCTACCCTTTGCTTTGTATATTGATTGGAATATGACCGATATGAATGTCAATGTGGGGCTGTCAGCAATAATATTTTCAAGCTTGTAAAAGAAATATGTCCAGGACTCCTCATTCTCTTTGTCCACGACACAGAAAACCAGTGGAAAGACTTGAAAATTAGCATCCTGTCCACTTGCAGTTAGCAGAACTCCCCCGTATCTACCACTCAAATGTGTACCATCCACAATAATCATTATGCACAGCTTCGCAAAACCTTTTATGGATGCGCCAAATGCTAAGAACACATATAGAAACCGCTCGCAGCCTAATGTGTCTACCTCGGTCTCGAGATCAGCAATCGTGCCAGAGTTAGCGAGTTTTAGCATATGCAAAAACTCTGGCAGCTTCCTATAAGATCCATCATTTGTACCTCGTAGCATCGTGAGTGCCTTCGACCTTGCACGCCAACACTTTTTATACGGTGTATCGATACGTAGCTCCTTCATCAATAATGCTTTGAGTCCAGTTGTTTTCGGACCAGATGCGGGGTCTGAATATTTATCTTTGAAAACAGTGGCAATGACCTCTGTCATCCCAAGTTTCCTGTACTTATTCCTAGTATCAGTACACCAAGAGTTATGTAACTCTGCCTTGCGTACCTCCCAATATCCAGTGTCCTTCGTCTCATGAACTATAACACGCCAGTTGCAAGTCTTATCCGGGCAATGGATAACAACTTTGTGAACAGTGGACACAGGTTTTATGTAATGAAACTTGTTCTTTATCGCATGGATTGCTAACCATACCAAACAATCGTCTTTGCTCTTGAAAAGTTTACCCTTGTACAGATCATCACCCATTGAGTCTAAATCTAAGTCAGGGACAGGATCTCATTGATAATTGTTGTCATCCACTATTGGCGAGATATCAGCTTGTTCCTCGTCGGTAGGGTATGAGTTGCCACCAGATTCAGTACCGCTCCACATGTACACGTATTCTTGTTGTACAGGACAAGACTCACCAGTCTTCCGTTTGGATCTATTACCTACTCCAACGGGGATTTCAGACATCACATCCAGTGCGTTGGAGCCTCCATATTCATCATCGATGAGGTTGGACCAAAACTCACGATCCACATTGCCAACATCCACGGGTACCTCGTTTGACGTTCCATTCTCATCATCTTCTGGCGTGTAGTTTTCTTCTTCACCTCCTACTGCCATATCAGCATCGCAATATGGATGGTCAGACACCGGGTGATTAACAGTTTCTGTATTCGTGGATACATCTTCTTGGCTATCTAGCAAATCAAAACTGAATGGGGCCCTCTTGTTTGAAACGTGCTCAACAGAACTATCCACTAATGCAGTGGGAGTTGGGGGGGGGGGGGGGGAGCATTATTTTATTTCTCTTGGAGTCACTGATGACCTTCTCTCTGCTAGATTTATCTTGTAAAACGGACATGGATTGAGGCATGTTACCAGAGACGTAATTAACTTCTATATCCACTAAATCGTCGCTTGGTGGATTGTTTGGAAGCGCTTTTGTTATTATATTTTCGTTGGTGAGGTCATCTTCTTGACTATCTCTGTCTAATAATTCAAAAATGAATGGTGGCTTGTTGTTTGGAACATGTTCGTCCCTTCTGTCTGTTAAATCAGTGTTGGATGGATAGTCTGAAACAAAAAACAAAAATGTTGGTTATTTCGGTTTTTTTTTTTGGATTGAAGTTATTGGAAAACAACGAGAGACTGAGTAACATACCACATTCGATCGGTGAATGGTTTCGAGGGTAGTTGGTATAAGTAAATGACGGCGAACGCTGATCCGAAACTGCATCGCCAAATTCTTGCTTAACGAATGGCCTTACGAATGGAACTATCAATCCATCAGAGCGTTTACTTGGAGGTGAACAAGTACGAAATATCGAGTCTAGCGCTTCAACAGTGTCGTCGTCAAGCATGACCGGAGAGTCTCTGCTACCAGACGGAGTTGCATCACCAAATAGTCTTACAGGCATCATGAACCTCCCTTGGTGAGCTAGCTTGGACGCCTTTTTCTTCGCAGAATCGCCTTCTTTCCTAACTATCTTCCCCAGGGACAGGAATAGCTTCATTGAGCGGTTAGATGAAAAAATATCCAGGAAACAAGATAGCCTGAAATCTGTTGTTACCATGATAGGCGGCGAGCTGTCATTGAAAGCAGAGGACAAGGTAAGAGCAGGCGAGTAGCTGAGCTTTGGCTTTGAAGCACATTCCAAACCAAACTCTTTCATCTTCATGCCTAGCTTCATTGGGACGACCCGAGATACCCTTTTTATGTCTACGATGAATCTCCAGGCTCCGTCGCCGGTGACCAGCCAAGAGTCGCAAACTACTACACAATTCATATTTTCGTCAGGGTAATCTTCGGTATCCATGAGTTTCGAGCAAGTATATCACGAATTCTAACAGATCCGAAATATATTCATTTGCTACAATTTGTATTAATCAATTTAGTTCAGATATAAGTAGTTCCAAACAAACTAAAAATTCAAAAATGTGTAACTAATAAGATTAAATAGTTAACTGAACTAACTAACTAGAAAGGTAAATTGAATTAATAGGGAAGAGTAAATTAGTCATTTTAACTCATTAGAAGACAAAAAATACATAATTGCACAAACTTTTGAGAAGATACAACTTTGCTATTACTTTCCAAATAAAATACACTGGGTGCAATTAATCCCTTATAACTCAAAGACTTCTGAAATCTGAAGTTGACACATTCTATGTTTTTAAATGTGTCTATACCAGAACGAGAGCTTTCTCTCTGCAATCTCTCTAAAGTAATCTCCAAACCTTGTCGTTTTCGGCCGTCGGTTTTGCCGGTGGTCGGTTACTTTTGTTTTGCGTTGTGTATATCTTCCGACTGTGATGTCGGATTTCGTTGGTGTGTTTTCTTCTCTCCAGAGAGCTTCCGGGCCAATAAATTTCGATTAATATCGGATTCTGTCTTTTGGCCAAGTCTCGTTTTAGCGAGACAAAGGATCTCCTCTCCGTCTGATGCTATCTCGTCATGGATCCGATTTTTCCATCTTTCTTCTACGATTCTCAATCTTTTGAAGAATCATATCTTCATCGCTTCTACAACTCTTTGAGGAAGAACATCGATGTGGGCAAGGTTTTTAGGTCAGTATATTGGGCCCAACCGGCGATGGAACCTCTTTGGGTTTGAAGAATTTTTGGTAAAGGTGGAGCAATAGATAATCTATTCGGCAGTACCTTACCTCTATGGCGATATCTTATGTGGAGTTGTAGATCGACAGTTGGGCTTGCTTGGACTGGTTGAGTTGGTGTATGCGGTCATCGGCGGTGTTCCTCACGATTGTCGGATGATTTGCATGCCGGTTTAGCTTCTGCGGCTGACACGTGGCTTTTCTCATCCAGAGATTTAGACACATCCGTTGTAAATTGTGTTAGTGGGCTTTTGTTAAAGCCCAGTTTCTTTTACAACTCTCTATAGCCCATCTATTTTATGACCCTGTTGGGTTTAAATGAAAAATATAGTTGACAAAAAAAATGTGTCTATACCCAAAAACTGTTTTTGACACTCCTACCTTAACGTTTACATGTGCATCATAAGAACAGTTAAGACGAACCTGGACTGTGTAAATGTGAACTAAAGATCATCATAAGAATTAACGCAACTAACAGTGTATCTCTATTACTCTTACATTTTTAATCACCGAAGTCACAACACCAAAAGCCAGAAACATGTGGATAATATCATCCAGAATAACAAGTATACAACATTCACGACACAGCTTGATCATAACCTGAACACAAACAAAAACTGAGCGTGATCTAAGACAACAGTATGGTTGAAAGTTGCTGCTTATGATGGAAGCTTGTCTCTGTTGCTTTACGTTTTTCAATCCTGCAACACAGACATTATAAAGATGTGTTTCGAAGAATCGGATTTACAAAAGAAGAGAGCGAAAAGATTTTCAACACATACACTATAGAACAAACCTCAAGGTTATTCGTTAAATCACCAATAGTCTTTGCAGCTGCATTCCCCATCTTTGAAATGGTGGAATCTCTTTGTATCTCGCATGATCGCTACTCTACCAACTATATCCGCCATAATCTTCAACGCGTTATGACAATCAAGACACACACGAAGGTTTTTCATGACAGTGAAAGGATGACGAGGTGCACTGTTGAGTACAGCACGAGCAAAAGCTATTCTCTCGCTATGACCAAGTAGTGCAGTCTCTTTACTCTCGTCGTCTATATCATGCAAGGCAATTTTTGTTTGACAGACATAGCCCCTTTCTACCATATGCATCTTTAAATTTCTCAATATCTCGAAAAGTTCATCGTTCTCAGGTAGATTGGTATCCCCAGCCCTATATTCAAGTATCTTACCACTTGTGATACCACGAAGAGCATGAATCCCTGATCTTTTCTTTAGACTCGCTTTCTCAACCTCTGATGCCTTAACCGGTAGATAACCTTCCCTTGACTGTTTGTTCAATCTTGTAGGATCTAACTCCTCAACAATCTCAGCACACCGATCTCCAAGTTCCAAATCCCCATGTACCCGAGAAAGGTTCATCAATGTTTCCCACACATCAGCATTTGGCTCCATGGGCATTCTCTCTACAAATTCTAAGGCTTCATCTAATAATCCTGGTAATGCAAACATCTCAACGATGCTTACATAGTCTTCCATGGTAGGGATGATGCCATAGTCTTCAGACATTGACCTAAAGTGCAATAATCCCTCATCAACATCACCTAGCAAACCACATGCATAGAATACTCCTCTAAACAGTCTACCATCGGGTTTGTTTCCTTCGTTTTTAAAACGAATAAACATATCAATAGCGTCTTCTCCTAGTCCATTCTTTGCAAAACATCTTATTAAAATGTACCAAGTCTCCAGATTCTTCTCAGGCATTTCTTCAAAAACACTTGATGCTTCATTCATCAACCGACAGTTAGAGTACATTTCTATCAATAAATGATATGAACTCACATCTAAATCGCAAACTAAAGAACTTATCTTCCCGTGAACAACCTTGGCTTCTTGTAAAGCCTCTGCTTCCCCACAAAGCTTTGCTAATCGTAAAAGCCTAGTTAAATCCACAACATGACCCATACTAGCTAACGTATTCATAGTATATAGGGCCTTTTTAACATTCCCTTGTCTGCAAAACGCATCAAATTCCTCAATCACGAGGTCAGTATAATATCTTAAGTAATTTGCATCTAAATGGTAAACTAACGCTCTGATCTTCCCTTGAACAGATATCTTGGCTTCTTGTAAAGCATTGGCTTCTAGAAAAGCATATTCTTCTCCACATAGCTGTGCTAACCGTAAAAGCCTAGCTAAATCCAAAACATGACCCATCTTTTCCAATGATTCCATAGCGCTTAGAGCCATTTTTAGATGATCTTGTTTGCAGTATGAATCAAAATCCTCAATATTGTCTTCTATGTTGCAATCAAAAGTCTTGTTATTACCTGAATGCCAAGACGATCCACCATTTGTATAATCAGAGTTTGTCCAGTAACTTGTATTGTTCCAAGTGTTGTTGGAATTGAGGTTTTGAGATTGGACCTGAGAATTAGACATACTAGGAATCTGCTGCCATGAATTTGAAGGACTCTGACTTTGTGTCTGAACAACAACACTTCCACTAACCTCATTTCCGTTAAACCCTGCTCTAGGGTTTATATCACCAGCCATATGTGATGAATCCTCGATTCGATAATCATTATGGTTTCCAAAATCTAGCCTTTCAACCGCTGTGGAGAGATTCCTCACGAGTTTATGAACTCTTTTGGCAACTTCAGACGAAGGGCGACATTCGTTGGGTAAGGAGAGAGCATAGTTTGCTCTGGGAAACAACGAGAGCTTCCTATACATCAGAAGAGCAGAGACCAATGGTGAAACCGAATCCTTGCTTCGATGGAGAATCTCAGACCGGCGAAAGTTGTGCGGTGCTTATTGTTTGACGGCGATGAACTGGAAACGACATTGATACGATCGGAGATAAGACCAGTTTGGGCCTAAGTTGGGCCAATGGACTGGGAGAAAGTAAACCCATATGATATTTACCATTATGCCATCATTGTTTAAATGAAATTGGAATCTGCTTCTTGCTCAGTCATCATCCACCGTTCTTCTCCGGCTAAATCATTTCTTTAATGATGCTTCGTCGCCTCATTCTCCGGCAAGCTTCCGCCGCCGCCGCGGAATCGAAGTTCGCTCGTCATCTTCATCCATTCTATCAGAGGGTATAGCATTTTTTCTTTGTGGATTTTCTATTCGAAATGGCTCGTGATTTAACGTTTGTGGGTTTGGTTCAGAGAGGAATACACAGTAGGAACAAGAAGGCAATGGAGTACGTAGCCAAAGGATGGAGCGCGATTAAGGAAGTAGACAGAGTCATTGATTACTGTGAACTCAATGATCGACGCCTTATCCCTCTCCTCAGGGTACCATTCTTAACTCTTTCTATGTATGCCCATAATTTCCAAACTTTTTGTGTCTTTTGTTTTGTGAATTGGATGTTTCTGATTCAGGGAGCTAAAGAGAACTTTGAGCTTGCTCTGGAGGCTGATAATTTGAACACTCACGCTAGATATTGGCTTTCTAAGTTGCACTTGAAGTACCATGTTCCTGGAGCCTGTAAAGCTGTGTAAGTAAATTATAGTCAGCTAGGCCCTCTTTTATTTCTCTGTCAAAATTGCAATCACGAATGAAATCTTTGGGTTGATGAACGTACTGTACATTAACTTTTGTTTACTACAAAGTTTCAACGAAAGTAAGAGCAGATTAGGTTATAATATTGCTGAATTTTCCATGGTGTTTCATAATTTTGGAAGTTTGCTTGTGCTTCTTCGAAAAACTTTTGTCTTTTTGAAGCTATAGAACATACCTTACGTTTGGCCATCTTATTCTTATGTTTTTGATCATCACAGTGGAGCTGCTTTACTTGTTGAAGCTGCAGACATGGGTAATGCTGATGCTCAATATGAGCTAGGTTGTCGTTTACGAGTCGAGGTAAAGCTTCCTCACAGTTTTTGTCACTTGTAATAATGTTTATGTTCGCAGTTTTTCTCCCACCTCTTAGATATTATAATGTTATTTATTGATTACCTCAGATGTAGCTTCGTGTTCATATTTTTTCACTTCCATTGTTGCTGTAGTGGCACCCCTTAGCTGAGAAATGTCTAAATCTTTTTCTCCCACTCATCCTAAATTAGCATTTGGTACTATTTGCAGAATGATCATGTCCAGTCAGATCAACAAGCGTTTCATTATATAGAGAATGCTGTTGATCAGGTATGAATCAGTATATAGTCCAGCTCGTAAAATTGTATCAACAGTCCTCAGAAACTGTAAAGAAATCTCACTTGGAGTTGGTAACTTTGCAGCTGCATCCAGGTGCTCTCTACCTTCTAGGAATAGTGTATCTGACAGGAGACTGTGTGAAGCAAGACATAGATTCAGCTATTTGGTGTTTCCACAGGGCTTCAGAAAAGGTAAGAAACTTTAATGTCTTGCAAAAACTCACTCTTCTTAGTTTGTATCTAGATCAGTACCGGTAGTTAAACCAAAGCATTGGTTGTTTTGTTCAACTCTCTTCTATTACCGGTAAAGTCAAGATCACTCTTCCTGTAGTTACCACAGTCTGACTCGCTTATGTTCAGGGACATGCGGGTGCTGCCATAGCGTATGGATCTCTTTTACTTAGAGGTTAGTAATATCCTCTTTCGGCACAGACTGTAACACCCGCCTCCCGGTTAAACCGGAGACGCGGCATTAGGACGCCCGTTGAACCGAACATGGTCCAACCGGGGCGCCATCTCAACTTGTCCCAGGACCCGGCGCTTCCTTTTTATTCAAATCCACCAATAACGTCACTCGATCGGTCAATCCTTCATCCGGACCTGCGAGGGAAAAAGAAGGGAAAAGGAAAAGGAGGCCTGAGTAATTGTTTCAAACACAATCACCCAGTGAGGACGGACTTAAGGAGTCCGCGATCCCGGCTTACACCGCACAACTACGAATCACAAGTCCTAAGCTAATATCACCTTGCAAACAGGCCCGAAGGCTTCACCACACAATACTATCGCCCAATCGTGCATACGGGCTCCAAGCCCACACTCATGAACCCCTAACGGCTCCAAGCCCCACACAATGCGTCCAACGCACGGTACGTCCAACGCACGGTACGTCCAACGCACGGTACGTCCAACGCACCACCACACGGTACGTCCAATGCACCACCACACGGGAGGGCTCGTCAACACCCTCCTCTGACGATCAAGGACGTCCAACGCCCTACACTCAAAGCCCTAGCACAATTCTACCACACATATCCATCAAGCACAAGCAACTTTTTCAGTTTAAGCGATATCCTAGCATTATACGTTCCACAATCAATCACGCGTATCTCTAGCCTAGACTACCTAGGAAAGACGACATTAACAGAGGACTATCGTCCGGAATTGAGATAGAGCAAGGGGGATAACCAACGGTCCTCACCTTAGCCAAAGAAGAGGGCAAAACGGTAATTTAGAAGCTTCCTCAGCCCGAACGGACATCGGATCTGGATAAAGGACGAGAAAACGAGTGGGATATGCTTTCGTTTCGTTCGAATCGGGTTTAGGACGGTCAAGTTATGGCCCACAAAGTTTGGTTGACTAAAAGTCAACGGTCAGGTCCAAGTCAACCGGTTGACCCGGTCAACCCAGACCCAGACCCAAGCCCAGACTGAACCAGGCCCATTTGCCATAACCGGCCCAATTCCTAAACTAGACCCTAACCGAAACTAAACCGAGCGAAATCTAATTGAACCAGAAAATTAAAGGGAATCGAACTAACCAGGAATTAGAAGCTGAAATGGAATCGAACCGGACTGGTTAACCCACACGAACCGGTCAACGCCTGACCCGGTCAAGGATCCGACCCGAACAGGTCCGACCCGACCCGACCCGACCCCACCCGACCCGACCCGACCCGACCCGAACCGGTCAACCGAGTCAACTCGGCGACGGTCCGGCGGTGGCCCGGCGGCGGTCCGTCGGCTCTCCGGTGGCCCTCCGGCGGTGGAGATCCGACGACTGTCGGTTCTCCGGTCACGAGCTCTGCTCGAATTTTTGGAATGGTGTGAGAAATGAGGAGCCCCTCTCTTCCTTTTATAGGAAAAGGAACTAGGGCTTCCCTCCTTAATGAGTTGGGCTTTGGGCTTTGGCTTGAATTAGAAAAGGAAAGCACATTAATGAGGTTAATAATGGACTTGGGCTTGAACTAACTGGGCTTTTTCTTCTTTTTAACAAAATTTTAAAAGGGCTGGGCTAGGGCCCTTACAATTCTCCCCCCCTTAAAAGAATTCGTCCCGAATTCTGTGGCGGAAGATCTCCACTGCAACTCCTTACCAAACACACTCCGTATATTTCGCTGACCAAAACTGACTTGTTTGCTTACTTGCTTGAAAAGAACTTGTCCTTGAATCCTGAAGACTGCTTCCCCCCCCCCTTATTTCCAACCACGCTCTGAAGTGTCCTTCTTCTTGGTGCCGATCCAACAGTAGCTCCCAGAATGCAATACAAACGCCACATGCTACCGCCCCTGTCCAATAGGGTTGGTCTCCAACGTTTAGAAACCACACTCATCCCTCGAGTGGTTCTAAGTCTCGAATTCGATGCTCCGCTTCCAATCCCATTCTCCTCAACGGTTTCCATTACCGTGCCACAATACATCATCTACTTCCAAATGGATTCTCTATGACGGTTTTCCATTACCGTGCACTATGACGTTGACTGTCGTCCAAGCAGACATCCTTGCTAACCTCTGTGACCGATGCAGCTAACCATGTCCATTATGGCTATCTGGCTGGTGGGGAACGACCCACTTAACTCCTGATATGCTCCAATGCCACGTTTCGGCTGCGCACTCTGATATCCAAACCAGCTTCCAATCTGACTTCCATGTCAAGGTGTCCTACCTTGTGATCCAGGTGTAGTGCTTTCCAAACTTCATCCTTTGGGTTTCCTTCCCCATTAGACTTGCGCTCCTTTGCTATTCCTTGCAGCTTCTTGCCAATCCTCCTTAGTGTTTTCCTAACACTTTCCCGTTGGATTTCCATTTCCAATAACCAGCTTTGTCCACTTGATCTTGCAATTGCAGAAGTTTGGCTTGCCAGGCAATTCCAAATGGCACAACGCCACTTCCCAAAGCGCTTTTCAATCTTGAGGAACTCCATTAGCTGCTCCAGTAATCTATAAAAAAACTCCAAGGCAGACCGTTTTCTTTCCGATCCCACCGTTGAATCTCGAGCCAGTCGTACCACGAAGATCTACTCCAGCTTCCATCTTGATCAATCTTCAACGGGCCGTCCATAACTCATTGAAGTTGATGTCGCAAACCGATTCCAAGATTCCATACTTAGAACAGGTTTGGACAGTTTCCTGCTGCTCCTTATGATCCAAGCAACTCAAGCAACTCCCGACGCTTAATCCAGTAGGAACACCGCCACTTCCAAATGGACTCCTTGCAATCCGGTCTTTTCATTGACCTCTTGCAGCTCCTGTAGCACTCCTTGCAGCTCTTGCAGAACTCCTTGCATAACTCCTTGCAGCTTCCCCGATGTCTCTTGCAACTCTTCTAGCACTTCCTGTAACTCTTGCAACTCTTTGATACACTCCCGCAGTAGTCTCTCCAGTGAACGTCGCCACATCCTGATCACCCTCGCACGCTTGGTTGAACAACACTCTGAACAAGCGATGACCCCAACACACACCTCATTAGTACTGACTGCCCTGTAGAAGCACACCACAACACACATTCCAACACACACCTCAACAGCACACAACATACATCTCGGCGCACTTCTTAAGGGCAGTAGCACCACTAAGGTTTGAAGACACTGACCCATCCTGCACGGAAAAATTCTAACTAGACTAGGACCGGCGTGGAGAACAATCTATGATATAGTTGGTGCTTGAAAAAGCCTTTCGCAAAGTAACCATTTTATAAACTTTCGCAAACGCTTTTGAAAAAGATTTGAAAACAAGGTTTTGGAAAACAACGAAAGCTGATCTCCCAGGATGGAACTGGGAGATCTTGACCCTGGCTCTGATACCAAATTGTAACACCCGCCTCCCGGTTAAACCGGAGACGCGGCATTAGGACGCCCGTTGAACCGAACATGGTCCAACCGGGGCGCCATCTCAACTTGTCCCAGGACCCGGCGCTTCCTTCTTATTCAAATCCACCAATAACGTCACTCGATCGGTCAATCCTTCATCCGGACCTGCGAGGGAAAAAGAAGGGAAAAGGAAAAGGAGGCCTGAGTAATTGTTTCAAACACAATCACCCAGTGAGGACGGACTTAAGGAGTCCGCGATCCCGGCTTACACCGCACAACTACGAATCACAAGTCCTAAGCTAATATCACCTTGCAAACAGGCCCGAAGGCTTCACCACACAATACTATCGCCCAATCGTGCATACGGGCTCCAAGCCCACACTCATGAACCCCTAACGGCTCCAAGCCCCACACAATGCGTCCAACGCACGGTACGTCCAACGCACGGTACGTCCAACGCACCACCACACGGTACGTCCAATGCACCACCACACGGGAGGGCTCGTCAACACCCTCCTCTGACGATCAAGGACGTCCAACGCCCTACACTCAAAGCCCTAGCACAATTCTACCACACATATCCATCAAGCACAAGCAACTTTTTCAGTTTAAGCGATATCCTAGCATTATACGTTCCACAATCAATCATGCGTATCTCTAGCCTAGACTACCTAGGAAAGACGACATTAACAGAGGACTATCGTCCGGAATTGAGATAGAGCAAGGGGGATAACCAACGGTCCTCACCTTAGCCAAAGAAGAGGGCAAAACGGTAATTTAGAAGCTTCCTCAGCCCGAACGGACATCGGATCTGGATAAAGGACGAGAAAACGAGTGGGATAGGCTTTCGTTTCGTTCGAATCGGGTTTAGGACGGTCAAGTTATGGCCCACAAAGTTTGGTTGACTAAAAGTCAACGGTCAGGTCCAAGTCAACCGGTTGACCCGGTCAACCCAGACCCAGACCCAAGCCCAGACTGAACCAGGCCCATTTGCCATAACCGGCCCAATTCCTAAACTAGACCCTAACCGAAACTAAACCGAGCGAAATCTAATTGAACCAGAAAATTAAAGGGAATCGAACTAACCAGGAATTAGAAGCTGAAATGGAATCGAACCGGACTGGTTAACCCACACGAACCGGTCAACGCCTGACCCGGTCAAGGATCCGACCCGAACAGGTCCGACCCGACCCGACCCGACCCCACCCGACCCGACCCGACCCGAACCGGTCAACCGAGTCAACTCGGCGACGGTCCGGCGGTGGCCCGGCGGCGGTCCGTCGGCTCTCCGGTGGCCCTCCGGCGGTGGAGATCCGACGACTGTCGGTTCTCCGGTCACGAGCTCTGCTCGAATTTTTGGAATGGTGTGAGAAATGAGGAGCCCCTCTCTTCCTTTTATAGGAAAAGGAACTAGGGCTTCCCTCCTTAATGAGTTGGGCTTTGGGCTTTGGCTTGAATTAGAAAAGGAAAGCACATTAATGAGGTTAATAATGGACTTGGGCTTGAACTAACTGGGCTTTTTCTTCTTTTTAACAAAATTTTAAAAGGGCTGGGCTAGGGCCCTTACAATTCTCCCCCCCTTAAAAGAATTCGTCCCGAATTCTGTGGCGGAAGATCTCCACTGCAACTCCTTACCAAACACACTCCGTATATTTCGCTGACCAAAACTGACTTGTTTGCTTACTTGCTTGAAAAGAACTTGTCCTTGAATCCTGAAGACTGCTTCCCCCCCCCCCCCTTATTTCCAACCACGCTCTGAAGTGTCCTTCTTCTTGGTGCCGATCCAACAGTAGCTCCCAGAATGCAATACAAACGCCACATGCTACCGCCCCTGTCCAATAGGGTTGGTCTCCAACGTTTAGAAACCACACTCATCCCTCGAGTGGTTCTAAGTCTCGAATTCGATGCTCCGCTTCCAATCCCATTCTCCTCAACGGTTTCCATTACCGTGCCACAATACATCATCTACTTCCAAATGGATTCTCTATGACGGTTTTCCATTACCGTGCACTATGACGTTGACTGTCGTCCAAGCAGACATCCTTGCTAACCTCTGTGACCGATGCAGCTAACCATGTCCATTATGGCTATCTGGCTGGTGGGGAACGACCCACTTAACTCCTGATATGCTCCAATGCCACGTTTCGGCTGCGCACTCTGATATCCAAACCAGCTTCCAATCTGACTTCCATGTCAAGGTGTCCTACCTTGTGATCCAGGTGTAGTGCTTTCCAAACTTCATCCTTTGGGTTTCCTTCCCCATTAGACTTGCGCTCCTTTGCTATTCCTTGCAGCTTCTTGCCAATCCTCCTTAGTGTTTTCCTAACACTTTCCCGTTGGATTTCCATTTCCAATAACCAGCTTTGTCCACTTGATCTTGCAATTGCAGAAGTTTGGCTTGCCAGGCAATTCCAAATGGCACAACGCCACTTCCCAAAGCGCTTTTCAATCTTGAGGAACTCCATTAGCTGCTCCAGTAATCTATAAAAAAACTCCAAGGCAGACCGTTTTCTTTCCGATCCCACCGTTGAATCTCGAGCCAGTCGTACCACGAAGATCTACTCCAGCTTCCATCTTGATCAATCTTCAACGGGCCGTCCATAACTCATTGAAGTTGATGTCGCAAACCGATTCCAAGATTCCATACTTAGAACAGGTTTGGACAGTTTCCTGCTGCTCCTTATGATCCAAGCAACTCAAGCAACTCCCGACGCTTAATCCAGTAGGAACACCGCCACTTCCAAATGGACTCCTTGCAATCCGGTCTTTCCATTGACCTCTTGCAGCTCCTGTAGCACTCCTTGCAGCTCTTGCAGAACTCCTTGCATAACTCCTTGCAGCTTCCCCGATGTCTCTTGCAACTCTTCTAGCACTTCCTGTAACTCTTGCAACTCTTTGATACACTCCCGCAGTAGTCTCTCCAGTGAACGTCGCCACATCCTGATCACCCTCGCACGCTTGGTTGAACAACACTCTGAACAAGCGATGACCCCAACACACACCTCATTAGTACTGACTGCCCTGTAGAAGCACACCACAACACACATTCCAACACACACCTCAACAGCACACAACATACATCTCGGCGCACTTCTTAAGGGCAGTAGCACCACTAAGGTTTGAAGACACTGACCCATCCTGCACGGAAAAATTCTAACTAGACTAGGACCGGCGTGGAGAACAATCTATGATATAGTTGGTGCTTGAAAAAGCCTTTCGCAAAGTAACCATTTTATAAACTTTCGCAAACGCTTTTGAAAAAGATTTGAAAACAAGGTTTTGGAAAACAACGAAAGCTGATCTCCCAGGATGGAACTGGGAGATCTTGACCCTGGCTTTGATACCAAATTGTAACACCCGCCTCCCGGTTAAACCGGAGACGCGGCATTAGGACGCCCGTTGAACCGAACATGGTCCAACCGGGGCGCCATCTCAACTTGTCCCAGGACCCGGCGCTTCCTTCTTATTCAAATCCACCAATAACGTCACTCGATCGGTCAATCCTTCATCCGGACCTGCGAGGGAAAAAGAAGGGAAAAGGAAAAGGAGGCCTGAGTAATTGTTTCAAACACAATCACCCAGTGAGGACGGACTTAAGGAGTCCGCGATCCCGGCTTACACCGCACAACTACGAATCACAAGTCCTAAGCTAATATCACCTTGCAAACAGGCCCGAAGGCTTCACCACACAATACTATCGCCCAATCGTGCATACGGGCTCCAAGCCCACACTCATGAACCCCTAACGGCTCCAAGCCCCACACAATGCGTCCAACGCACGGTACGTCCAACGCACGGTACGTCCAACGCACCACCACACGGTACGTCCAATGCACCACCACACGGGAGGGCTCGTCAACACCCTCCTCTGACGATCAAGGACGTCCAACGCCCTACACTCAAAGCCCTAGCACAATTCTACCACACATATCCATCAAGCACAAGCAACTTTTTCAGTTTAAGCGATATCCTAGCATTATACGTTCCACAATCAATCATGCGTATCTCTAGCCTAGACTACCTAGGAAAGACGACATTAACAGAGGACTATCGTCCGGAATTGAGATAGAGCAAGGGGGATAACCAACGGTCCTCACCTTAGCCAAAGAAGAGGGCAAAACGGTAATTTAGAAGCTTCCTCAGCCCGAACGGACATCGGATCTGGATAAAGGACGAGAAAACGAGTGGGATAGGCTTTCGTTTCGTTCGAATCGGGTTTAGGACGGTCAAGTTATGGCCCACAAAGTTTGGTTGACTAAAAGTCAACGGTCAGGTCCAAGTCAACCGGTTGACCCGGTCAACCCAGACCCAGACCCAAGCCCAGACTGAACCAGGCCCATTTGCCATAACCGGCCCAATTCCTAAACTAGACCCTAACCGAAACTAAACCGAGCGAAATCTAATTGAACCAGAAAATTAAAGGGAATCGAACTAACCAGGAATTAGAAGCTGAAATGGAATCGAACCGGACTGGTTAACCCACACGAACCGGTCAACGCCTGACCCGGTCAAGGATCCGACCCGAACAGGTCCGACCCGACCCGACCCGACCCCACCCGACCCGACCCGACCCGACCCGACCCGAACCGGTCAACCGAGTCAACTCGGCGACGGTCCGGCGGTGGCCCGGCGGCGGTCCGTCGGCTCTCCGGTGGCCCTCCGGCGGTGGAGATCCGACGACTGTCGGTTCTCCGGTCACGAGCTCTGCTCGAATTTTTGGAATGGTGTGAGAAATGAGGAGCCCCTCTCTTCCTTTTATAGGAAAAGGAACTAGGGCTTCCCTCCTTAATGAGTTGGGCTTTGGGCTTTGGCTTGAATTAGAAAAGGAAAGCACATTAATGAGGTTAATAATGGACTTGGGCTTGAACTAACTGGGCTTTTTCTTCTTTTTAACAAAATTTTAAAAGGGCTGGGCTAGGGCCCTTACACAGACCCTTCTTGCTTCTTTTACAACAGACCTTGACGATTATACATGGCTTTCTAGATCTTAGGAACACAAACAATATCGTTCCCTTTCTTGCTTTTCGAGGTTACTTGCTTTAAAGAGATCAACAACTTTACAGGTGTGCAAGTCCCAGAATCTCTAACAAGATTGAACACCATGGGAGTTTCTCCGCCCAAGAGATTAAGGGAAAACATGGAGATGAATCCGTTAGAAATGGCGAAAGAGCAGTTCCAAATCGCTGCAAGAGCGGGATGCGATCTTGGGCTTAAATGGCTGCAAAGAGTGGAGCAGGAAGAGAAACTTCTAGTGAGCCAAGAAGAGAACGAATTTGCATCGGCATAAGTTCACACTTATATGTCTCATGTGGAGTGAAATCATTAAGAATCTTATGGTGCAATTTTCTGTTTAGAAAAGAAAAAAAAATACGAAAATTGAGATTTTATAGATTGGGTAAAGGGCTACGAAAAAGTATTTATGTATAAAAATACTGGTTGTATACTTGTATTAGAACAAGCTAAAGTCGAATTTAGAACTATAAAAATTTGTTTAACTTAACAAAAATCGCTTTTGCAATTTTTAGCCTAATCGCACTTTGCGAACCGGGAGACCTCTCTGGTGCTCAATGGCTTTGTAGTAGGTCCTCCCGTGTTTCATGAGCCTATTAGAAACTGAGGCGGTGAGTTGTTCCGAGTGATGTCTCGACTGTCTTATATTTGGCGACATGTGGTG
Source organism: Orychophragmus violaceus (assembly GCA_030180135.1). Lineage (NCBI taxonomy): Eukaryota > Viridiplantae > Streptophyta > Magnoliopsida > Brassicales > Brassicaceae > Orychophragmus > Orychophragmus violaceus. The sequence continues at coordinate 22,676,641 of CM058235.1, forward strand.
GGGTAACCCCTTCGGCAAGGCGAACACTAGTGTTCTGGTTTCAAGTCGATGATTCTAGTAAGTCGTTAGATCTGGACCGTGTGAGAAGGATTGCGGTATACCAGGAGCAGCATGGAGGTTTGAGAAGCGGTCCGGGTCTTTGTGCCATCGTTTGCAGCGGAAATCGGTGAAGTGGGTTAGGAGGGTTCACATTGCTAGGCTGAGCTTCAGCGGTGTTTGGTGAGATCGTCACTGCACTTGGATAGCATGACAGCGGCGGTACTTGGTGAGATCATCGCATGTCGGTGTCTTTGAGCTTTCCCTTGACCGAGTCTAAGGTATGTTTGAGGCGGACAAGTAGGGGACATTCTTCGAGTTGAGAAGAGGTTGTCGGAAAGAAAATCGGCCACGGAGTCTCGTTTTTTATAGGGGTTCACCGATTGAGTCTGTGAGTTTCTTTGTTGTGAAGCCGGAGTTACCGTGAGACGAGAGGAGGGGATCAGGTCCTTGGAGCGGTTGCCAATGTCGGTTCTCCTATATATCGAGAAAGGGCTCTGGTTGTGTGCCACAAATCCTCTTGGCCTCAGAACCGTCGGCGGTGAATAAAAAGAATCGGGAAAACATTTAAAAAGTCGATTTAACGTAACCGGTCTTTGATTTCTAGTTAAGGGGTTTCACTTATTTGTTCAATGGTTTGGCTATTTCACTCCTGGTTTATGCTTGTTATAATTACGGTTAGATTTTCGATTTGGATTGTTTTAGTAATTAATCTTTATAATAATTGAGAAATGATTTTGAGCTTATACTTACTCTCAAAATGGCTGATTACTAATTTACCATTAATGAAATTACTTTTTACAATATTAACCTTAGTTTGTATTTATAATTTTGTTATTTATTATATTAGTTTTTAATATTTGTTGTTATTTTATTTTAGAGATATACATCATCCGAACATAAAATATATTTTATTTTATTTTATAGATATGCATCATCCGAATAAACAAAAAAATGAAAAGATAAAAATATTTTTTTTAATTATGAGTTTTAGTATTGATAGCTATGACTATTGTGGATAATAGAAATTTATACGTATTAATTATATAAATTTTAAATTTTGATAAATATAAACGATAAATAATTTAATAAAAGTTATAATATTTATACATATATTATTATTTTATTTTATTTTTAATTTTATTTATGAGATATACATAATCTTGGATAAAACATAAAAAATTAAGATGATAAATATGAAAATATTTATGAAGATTTTTAAATACTAATAAATATGCTTTTTATTGACAATACAATTTTATATAGTAATTTTTTATTATTTGCATAAATTTTGAATTTATATATAAACGATAAAATATTTTTAAGAAGAAAATTATATATTGATGTTAATACATATAAATATATAATTATAATTTATATTGTTGCTATTAATTTTATTTTAGAATAGACTATTAAAGGTTTTAATAATAATTTTAGTATAATATATATACTTATAAATAGTATGATATCTATTTTTAATATTATTTTTATTAAATTAAATTGTTGATTTTTTACTTTTAGAAAATTTGTCTATTAATAATGCTTGTGTTCACACATGGTGCGATCGAATCATATTATTATTAAAAAAAACTTTGTGAATCAAGTTAAAAATACTAATCATTCTATTGTTTGCTAGGTTAATCAAAATAGTCACCCAAATCTAACTTGGGCTCACCCATATAGTTTTGATGTCATATTTTAATAAATAAAATAGTAAAATTAAATATTTCTGATTTGGTATTTAGTTTTTAACCATAACTATTTAAAAGTAAATAAAATTATAGTGTAAATAAAAGTAAATATGTGTTTTAATAACACAACCAAATATATGTTTTATTATTTTTATATCGTTTAAATTTCTATGATATTTTAATTTGTTTATAACAGTTTATCTTTCAAAATTAAAAGTGTTATTATTTTTTTCTTTAAGTTTGGCATTTTATATGTCACTTTAGTTATAAAAATCATCTAGTGAATATTACATTATATTTCTATATTCATTATAAAAAACTGATGTATTTCATCCGATTTTATTCTTTTACTGATGTTCTTGAATTTATTTTATCTATATTCAATTACACTTTACAATTCTCCAAAACTCCATAACAACAATACTTGAAGTAGGCCTGGGCATTCGGGTCTTCGGGTCGAGTTCGGATCGGGTCCGTGTCGGTCCGGATCCGTGTCGGATCCGGGTCCATCGGGTAGAAGAAATGAATGACCCATTTAAGAACCTGCTAATTTCGGGTCGGGTTCGGATCGGTTTCTGCCGGTTTCGGATCGGGTCGGGTCTTAAGGTAGCTTACCTGCCATTATTCGTTCTTATTCGGATATTAATCGGGTCAGGTTCGGTTTCAGGTTCGAACAGGTTTGAACAGGTTCATATACAGGTTCGATTACAGGTTCGAACAGGTTCGGAACAAGTTCAAACAGATTCGGAACAGGTTCGGACAGGTTTGGAAAATGTTAGAAACAGGTTCGAAACAGGTTCAGAACATGTTGATTACAGGTTCGGAACAGGTTATTAAAATATTTAATATATATAAATACATATATATTAATAATATATATATTTATGCAGGTTTATATGGGTATCCGAAAAACCTGCAGGTTAATACCCGGACCCGAACCTGTACCCACGGATCTTCAACAGCTGGACCCAACAGGTTAAAATGTCTAAACCAGGTTCTAACTTGAACCTGTCTTATTCAGATCGGTTCTGGGTCGGGTCCTCGGGTCCGGGTAAAAATGCCCAGGCCTAACTTGAAGATTTTTTTTCTAACTATTCATTCAAATGCAACTTTTTTATTTAATCTCTATCTATTTATGATAAATAGTTGAAGATTTTTTCATCTAAAATGTTATGTAATTTGTTTATTTTGGATTCATATTTAGTTCAATTTGGATAATTTATCACCTCTTTTGTCTCAACATTGGTCCAACACAAACTCTGACTATAATTCTTATTATTTCTCATCTAATAGTATCATTTATAATTGCAAAATATGATAATGCTTCTTGTCTCACAATTGATTTTATTTTATTTTGTTCTAGTTGTTGTTACTATGATTAATTGAAGGTTTTAGTTACTGATATTACTGCAGATCTAAATTTATTTGATTTTTAAAACAAAATTAAAATGTCATAAATCTAATTAGGACTGTGAAATTTATGATTCTATAGACTCGCATTTTGTGCTTTTATATCGTCTAATCATCATCTTTGGGTTTATATTCTACGGTTTGCCGTTGGTCTAGGTTTTCTTTTGTTCTCGAACGTTTTCTTTAGTTTTATATAAAACTAGGGTCGAATCCGCTCTTCGCGCGGACAATTATTGTTTTTCCTTGAGATTTCTTCTTTTTTGTGTCTTTTTCTTTAGCAAGTGGTATTTCAATTTTTTTTTAAGAAACGTAAAGTATTGAGCTCGCTTAGTTTAGTTTTATTTACTCCCTCTCTCTCCTCTCTCTAGGTGAATTTAAAGGCGATGCCGGTGGTCCGGCTGTATATACTCTTGTTTTCTTTTTGGTGATGTGGGTTTTCCCGCCAATAATCTCCAGCCTCTTTCCGGACACGGCTTCCAATTCTCTGTCAGACTTTTGCTACCGGTTCTATGCCGGTCTCTCTCAAGCTTAAGATCTGATTATCATCTATATCTCTTTTATCGGTTCTTCTGTTGGATTTTCGATTCCGTGAAGGAATCGATAGATCGATATCCATGGTGCTTTCTCTATCAAAGGACCGGTGACCGATTTCTCTCCTCTCTCTCCTTACCGTATGCTTCCGGCGAGTTGATCCTCTGCCCGCTCGAATTGAACGGGTCTGGTGGCTCTTTCACTGTTGCGATGAGTCCAATATGTTTTTAGCAACTATCAAGCACAGATTAGCGGTGACAGTGGTGTTGGTAGAAAGGATTTACTTCTGATGCGGTTCTTTGGTGGATTTGATGGTTGTTGATCGACATAGTGTAGGTGATGAAGCGGCAACAGCTTCTTCGGTGACCATGTCGGTGGCCGGCGGTTTGCATGTCGACGAGATCTCGATTTGTGACGCGTGCTGTGTCTGATTAGCTCATTTGCTGTAATCAATTTTCCAATCTTTGTTATTGAGCCATGTACTGTTGCCCACTGGACTTTATGAAATATAATACGCTTGCCGACAAAAAAAAATTTAGTTTTATTATAAGAAAACAAATATTATATTCATTAAGTATGAGAAAATGTAATAGAATACAACTAAACTTAAGACATTTATTTTAAAATCATGATGAAAAACTTGGATCTATACTATTAAAACAGGTGACTGACCATGGTACATAAATGTTGTTTCCGAAATTTGTCATTGATATTATTAGGATTTGTAACCTTCATTAAGGGTAATTAGAGAATATAACATTATCTCTACAATCCATGTTTCCAAACAAGACAATTATTAAACATGTAGCCAAACAACCAAAATCTAATGGGTTCCACTTTCCTAATTAATTAAAATCAAAACAAACTAATTGATAAATATAATGAATAATTTATACATCAACTATTATATATAAATTAAGATTCTCTAATTTATGATTTAATTTAAAATATATTTATAATATTTTTAATATTTTTTATTTTGTTTCAAATATATATACACATATTACGGTTGATGTTTTTACGATTGTACTTTTTAGCAGGTTTTACCATCAAACTGAAAAATATTTAATTAATTAAACGGGTTGAAAAATTAATTAGCCAATCTCGATTATAAATTTTCTATAAAAAATTCGCATATAGTAAATAATTTCAGCTGATATATTTTAAAATTAATAAAATATTAAAATAATTTCATACTTATATTATTCAAATATTTGAAGCGTCAAATTATGTTTTATGTTTGAATGAAGTTTTTAACGGATAATTCCATCAAATTCGCAAATTATATATACGACTACAACATGTATTTTATAAAATAATATTTTAGATAAATAAAATAACAATTAAACATATACCACATAACTTTTACAATAGTTGTTTTCACATATATATATTTTTTCCAAACTATGATCTTACGATACAACACAGATTAAAATATATAATGCGAAATCGTTATTTTAATCTCTTAATCCTTACGATATATCTCTTCCAAATAACACATAATTCATTTTAAAAAAAAACTAAATTGCTAACTCACTGTTTATAATGTTGGTTAAACAATTATAATCAAAATTAGATTACATAATTAAAAATCTAAACTACTATTAGCAAAATGAATAAAAAGTAAAATTTGTAAAGAAAATTAAACCCGCACTTTCAAAGTGCGGGTCAAAATCTAGTTATGCTTTATAGTTAGATGACATTTGTTTTTTGGGGTTTTCCAGCCGTAAACTCTCTCTACGACTTTTCTATATTTTCCAAAGGTATGCATACATATATAATTTTCTTAGAAAATCTGCATAAATATTCACATTAGAACAAATATGTATAAGTTGTGTGTTGAGTCATTTATCAAACACAATTTTACATGTATTGTAATTAAGTTGATTTTTGTAGTAGATTGCAAAACAGATATCCGACCAATTTTTTTTTTGTATTATCTAAGTTTAGCAAAATGTCATGGTAATGACTTCATATTGTTGTTTTTTCCAATTGTTGAACCATGATTCAACACATGTACCGTACATGTATTGATCCCATGAAAGTAGATTTTACGCATTATCTTGTTCAAGTTGTGTTGGTTACCTGCCTTTCATTGACTAATGAGACAGATGCTGCTTTCTAGTTCTCTCGAATATTTTCAAAAATCTTCGACAGTTGAGTAGGATTGGTTGAAATCGGCCTTGGGCTATTTGTAAAGCGAGATCATTAGTAAAATTGAATAAAATTTTGACATTGATTAACTAATGTATGGATCTACAAATTATGAAAATATTTAAATTTCGCGTGTCTGGATCTTCGTAAATGTATGACGGTAGCTTTTTTAATAGTCTTGAGGAGACACCATTTTCTGAGCGAATACATCATTTTTAGGGTCTGTCATTTTTCCTTAATCATTTGCCTTTGATAGGATGTTTAATAAGATCATTTGCTTTACAATTGCAGGCTCATAAACAATAATTTTAACTTAAAATGTTCCAATCGTTTTGCTCATTAGGGATGTCTATTTCATTGGATATACTATTTCGTTTCTTTATTTTTGTCGGCAACTATATGTACCTTTTTTGTTTTGAACATGATATATGTGCTTTTTCCCTAAAAACGTTGGTGTGACTCTAAAATAATAATTAAAAACTATAGGATGACTGTAAAGTTCTTATTCAATGGAACATTCATAACATTACACAAAATATTCAAGCTTTTATGATGAAGATTCATTGTCCCTCCTTTGCTTTTGCCGTTTGCGAGAAGATCCTGTAACCAAGCGGCTCATTTAATTACTCATCGTTGCCTTAGTTGGTTACAACAAACTCCATTGACTAATTTTGTAAACTCTTAGAGTTAATGCAAAGTTACAGTTTGTTGGAACATTCTTTATTTTTTGGTGCATCGATCTCACCATTGACCGGATTTCAGATCATGAGAATTAAAGGATTAAAATATCATAGGCTAATTATAATAAGCCTTTTTTTACTTTTAATAACTAAAATCAAAATCAGAAAATAATTTATCAACATCGATCGTCTTTCAGATCATATGACAAAAGACCCCAAAAAAAGAAGAGAGATCTAAAATTTGTTTTTTTGTCATGACCCCGTCGAACCCAATCCCGAACCCTTCTGTATAATTTGATTGTCCAACTTCTCCTTGTCTAACTCTTCATCTCCTCCAACTTTTTCCAATTCCTATAATAATATGTTAAAAGTCAAAGTATCAACATACACAAGATTAGGTGTCTAAGAAAATCCAGAAACTTGCCCTAGGTCCAAGAAACAGTCCATATGATACACCATCGAATTTGTCAGTGTGATAGAGCTGAAACACAAACATGCACGAGAATATACCACAAAGTTATATCATGAAATGCTACTACTATTGCCCAAAACATTGTTAATTAATTTGTCAGTGGTGGTATTCAATCAGAACCACTGACGAAAATATTTATATTTTGGGAAAGGCACGGTTTATACTTTTGTCGTTGACCAATAAGTCAGATGAGATGTAGTAAAAGTTATACCTGGTGGGCGCATGTGAACCAAACCATCGTAGACAATCATGTAGGCGATCCCAAACACCGTTATTCTTAGTCCTGTTACAAGGAGAGACAGCATTTCGAGTTAAAACGCAGTCGTAGGGTTTTGAGACGATACAAAAGCCACGAAATGTTATGGTATTTACTATTTAGTGCAGCCAACGAGTTATTTTTTCATCACATGAACCGAGGATCCCATATTTCTTTACTAAAATTCAAATACGGAGACAGAAAATACTGCAAGATAGATACGGTACTTTCTAAATCTATGTCCACATGGATTTCAATCCACAAGTTAGTAGAATAAAATACTAACTTATCTCGACCTTTGATAGCGATAAAACGCTATCGAAATGTGCTAATGCTGGTAATTGTTGTTTACTTTTACCTAAAGTTTTGGCCAAAACATATAGTCAAAGATCAGCATAGTAGTTGGGTCAGTGAGTACAATAGACCAATGAGTTTGCGTATAAAGCGAAGAAGAAAAAAGAAAGAGAGAGCACATACGGCGCCAAAACAGAGACCATGAATGAGTCCTTTATTGAAGAAACAATAAGAGAGGAGAGCAATACCAGGAACAACATTAACTATTGCAAAGACATCGTTCAACTCAAACACCCCTTCTCTCGGCTTGAAATTGAATAGTCAGTACGTATGAGAATTGAAAGTAACCTCATCCTCATGCATGTTCCATAGAGATGCCAGAGAGCTCTATCAGCCCATCTTGCCAAACAAACTTGTGTGTTTTTCGGAAGATTGTTTGACTTACAGCAGCAACAGCAGAAAGAGCGAATGTGACGAACATCTTCGATATTGGGATCTCACCTCTCTGTTTTTTTGTAACCAAAATAAAAAAACAATTGTAAATATTTGAACCGAATTGAGTTCTTTGTTGTTATTGTTTTTACCTCCATTTGCCAAGAGAATCTGTAGTAAACGGCCATAATGGCCATGGATATGATACCAAAGTTTGACATCACTCCGGCAACGCTGGGTACTCCGCGTCTATGAATTTGGTCGTGCTCTCGGGTCTCTCATCGTCGTCGACGGGATAGATCTGCCTTCGCTCTTCAACCACGTAGCAGACGAAAAAGCCTTTGAATAGGAGGGAGGTATGTTCAAACAATCTTCAGATTTTATCTTCATATGAAAGTACCTGTTTTTGGTGTCGCGGGATCTTTGTGAAATTTAATAAAGCTCTGCAAGCCTTTATGTATATGTATTCTTGAGAAGTTGTAATGTTAGAGCGAAGAGACAGAAAATTCAATTGATGCCGGTTCGGAAGAATGGCACAAATGCCATCTTTGGAAGAAAATTGATCACAAATGCCACTCTTCTTTTTCTCATATTTTCTGTAATTTTTTTTAAATGAAATAAAGGCAAAATGACTAAAAAACCAAACCCCAAATTGAGTATTTACGTAACCCAACCGAGCGACCCGACCCATGTCCGACCCGACCCGCCGCGTTTGGTTTTTTACCCCCAATAACTTTTTTTTTTCAACCCTAAAGCGAAAAATCTTCGGTTTCCAAACTACTCGGCCGATCTCTTCCGTTTTCTGGGTAAGAATCATGTTTGACCTTGATTTTGAATGGGAAAATCGAATTGAACTTTGTCACTTCCATTCAAAATCGGAATCGAAGATAATCGATTTCCAATTTTCTCCCTATGTTCCTCTTTGTATTGACTTGAATTTGATTGAGTTGTTCAAGTTTAATTGAAAATCCCAATTCTCGAGCTTAATTGAGTTGTACCATTTGGACTATTTGATTTATTTTGATTCTTATTTTGATATGGGTTTTGTTCTTGTGTTTGTTCAAGGAATAAGAATAATTCGAATAATGGCTCCTCTTGGTCGAAGTAAAAAAGCTAAGAAGAAGAGTAAAAAAGCTAATGGTCCGAAAGTGATAGAAGAAGGAAGATTGGTGGAAGAAGGGAAAAGAAAAGAGGGAGGAAAGAGCAGTGATGCGCAAGAAGAAGCAGTAAAAAAAGAAAAGGATCAAGAAAAATAAGAAGAAGAAGAAGAAGAAGAAGAAGAAGAAGAAGATGAACAAGAACAAGAACAAGAACAAGAACAAGAACAACAACAAGAAGAAGAAGAAGAAGAAGAAGAAGAAGAAGAAGGAGGAGGAGAGGTTGTTAAAGTAGATAAAGGAAAAGGTCTTCAGATTGTCCAGGTAAACTGAAAATAAACTTAGAATTTTGTGTTTTGGTTATGGGACAAGTTGTCCAACTGAGAACAAATGATTTGGTTATGGGACAATTGGTCCAACTGAGAACAAATGAATTGGTTCTGGTACAAGTGGTCCAACTGAGTACAACTGTAAATGAATTAATGTGTATTTTGTTTTGTATTTGCAGGAATCCTCTGATAATGATGGTGAGGATGATTCCCGCGCACTGCAGCCCGAGAAGATGTATTTTCAGCCAAGTAAATACACCAAAAGGGTTATGATTGGAACAAGGTTGAATTTGGGAGAGACGTTCAAGATGGCAAGAAGAAGAAGAAGACGGTGCAAGTGAACAAAAAAGACATCATAGCAAGTGATGTTAAGCGTACCAAAAGAGGACCAGTTAGGTTTTCACCATGTCGAACTTGGTTTGTTATTTTCGGATTTATGTGATGTTGTTTTCAAACTTGGTCTGTTAGTTTCGGATTATGTTATTTTCGGATTTATGTTAAGTGTTTTAAGATTTTTTTTTCGGATTCGTAGTATAGGTTTTGGTCCAACTGGGACAACTGGTAACACATTTGGACCATTTCATATTATAGGTTTTGGTCCAACTGGGACAACTGGTAACACAGTTGTCCCATTTCGTATTATAGGTTTTGGTCCAACTGGGACAACTTAGTTAAGTAATCATTCTTAGAAATCTACTTGTTTGAAGATAAGGCATAATCATTCTTAGAAATCTACTAAGTTAAATCCAAATACATAATTTAAAGATCCTTTGGAAAAGAACACTACAGGATCATTAACCGCATACTAAATCGAAATCTACTTGTTTGCAACTATCTCGGTGAGTGTAGCAATCTCGGCTTCTTTCTGAAAAGTTTTCTCAACTCTTCTTCAACTGCATGATCCCACCACTTACGGATGTGGTCTAAACCGTCACCACCACCAGCCTAAAACAAGTAAGACAAGTGGAACAATTAAAAGCAAGTAAGTGTGAAAACTGAGACAATTGGGACAACCTCAACAACATTACCTCAGTCGCCGGGCATTTGTAGTATCTTTTTCCTCGATTTTTCGGTGTGGTATCGGTACCGGTGACCAATTGCATGTATTTGCCACACCAACAAAATACCGGAACACCGAAATCCGCATCAGCTCTTGCGCAGCCACTGTCGAAACTTGCTTCAGAGGAAGAAGGTCCAGACCAACTTATTGGCATCGTGACTGCATAATAAAAAGGCAAAACCACTTTTAAATCAACAGAAAAGGCAAAATTCGAAATCCCTCTTAAATCTACTCGTGGATGATTGTAGATCTAGACCAACAATTCCAAATCCATGTATATAATCATACGAAATTAGCAAATGTAGGGGGAATTAGGGTTTACCTTGACTGTAGCAGCTGGAAAATTATATGAAGCAGCTCCTTCTATGGAGAAAACCCTAGCCTTTGCCAAAAAGGTAAGAGAGGATGAGGTGAGAGGAGAGAGAACAATATATAAAGAGAAAAATAAAGTATTTTTTAGGGAATTTTTTAATAGGGATTTTCTAAAATTTTCGAAAATTATATAATAATTTCCAAAAAATTTCGGTGGTTTTAAAATTCCCTCCAAAATTCCCAAACATTTCCTCCAGAAATTGGGCATAGATGTACCTAGTTGTCCAGTTGTACAGTCATCTACATAGTTGTATTTTGACAGTTTTTGTTTTTTTGTTGTTGGACCTTATGAAGGATAAAAGTTTTGGAGTTGGACTTCTGATTTTCCCCTATTAATCATCAGTTTATAGGTTTTCACATTACAAAATGTTCGAATTTATAGAATTCTCATATTTCCCTTACTAAATGGGTGACAACTAACATTGGTCTCCTATAACTAATAGGAGTGTTTTGTGTGAAATCAGAAAAATGTTTTACAAAATTTTAAAATTCTTATTTTATTCATTTATCTTATGTGTTTTGTCATCCTTACAATGCTTACTTAGAGAAATCCACATATAAATGGAAAAAATCACAAATTAGAGTTTACAGTTGGACCAAAATGTACCACTTGTACTAAACACATAATACAAATTAATAGAAATACAAATGCACATACATTCATAAGTCGATGCTTATTCGATTTAATTGTTACATACCCAAAACAATTCTTATTTGAAGCTTTCGAAACCAAATCTTGCACCGATTCCTAGAAGTAAATTCTTGCTTTATTTCAAGACCAGTACCATCTTCCCATTCTTCAACTGCCGCAACTTCTCTAACTGGAAGGTCCACCAAATCATGAACACTAGCAACCAAATGGTTATTCACCGGGCTATCAACAGTAGCAAATTTCGTCACAACCATCATTACCAACATTTACGTGAACATCAATCTCCCGAAACTCATCATTAATCGCCTCGTTCTGTTGTTCTTCAATAGCAAGGATGCCAACATTTCCTACATTTTCCATCTCATCAGCTCTACCATTTAAAACCGGCTCCGCATAACTCACACCACATGAACTTATTCGCTCTGCTCTTGAAACTTGGTCCAACCTCTCATTGTTTTCCACACCATTCAATAACTCCAATTTCAAAACAGGTTTCAGCCCCTCTTTATCCAACGAGGTAAGATAAATCAAAACTTCTTCATCATCTACAACATATGTCTCTCTCCTAGATTTAGAAATACTGTAACTCAATTTCACCTTCCCGGTGGTTTGATCTATCCCAATCTTCTTGCATATCTTATCTACTAACACCGCATAAGTTATCTCCTCCAAAGATGAAGTCTTAAACAAGATAGCGTATAGAGAATTTCTTGAAATCCATTCATGATCTTCTGAATAGCATCCTCCATAGTCAAATTGCACGTTTGTGTACATGTTCTTCAACACCTAATGTAAATACAAAAAAAAAAAACATAATTAAGGAATACACAAGTTTTTACAGTTGGACCTAAATGTACCAGTTGTTCCGATATTTATGTCCAACTGGTCCAATTGTTCATAAGTTGTACCAATTATTATCCTCCAAAGCAGTTGTACCAGTTGGACTAAATCGGCAGATTTGGATTCAAATCGATTTGATTTTGGGGTTCCTCGTTTTACTATGATTCAACACGATTCAAGACAACTATGAAGCAATATACCAATGCAGATACCTAATAATCACTTGAAACATGAATACCAACACTTAATTTAGCTTCAATCCCTAATTGAACTTCAACTTGAATACCCATTCAAATTGTTTGATATCCATCATATAAACATCAAACTATCAAGCTTACCAAAAAGAAAATAAGTTTTTCGGAGAGAGCTTCCGCCGATATGAATTCCGTCGTCGTTCCCGTCGAGTAAAGCCGTCTCCGCCGTCGTCGTTCTTCCTTGTGGAGGAAGGTTGAAGATAAACTATTTTTGTTTTTTTTTACTTTTATTGTTATTTTTAATTTACCATATTACCAATATTTTTTACCTCTCTCAAACCTTCCATTTCATTTAGAATCTTTCTTCAAGGGTAAAATAGGAGAGCAAAAAAAAGAGTGGCATTGAGATCACAAAGTGGCATTGCTGATCAATTTTTTTTTAAAAGTGGCAATTGTGACTTTCATCCTGCCGGTTCGTCGAAGAGCAGTCGTCTCTGAAGCGGCTCTTGCAAAATTAGGGTAGGTGAACTAATTTTCTGATTCTGAACGATGACAGTAAAATGGGCTTATCATAAGATGGGCCATCACATTTCTCTTAACACATAGGCCCATGAGAGGTGGCAGATGGGATTCGTCCTTCTTTTACAAAAAAGAGACACGTGTCACTTAGTTAAGCAATCAAAACCCAACTTTTATAATATATATATATATATATATATATATATATATATATATATATATATATAAAACTAGTATTCTGGTACGTGCGTTGCACGGACATTATATTTCAATTCTTTTATTTAAAATAACATTTTAAAGTATTTTATTGTACATCGGTGAATATTCGATTTTTGAGTTTACTTTAATATTGTGTTACAGAATCATATTTTTGGTCTAAAAATAAATGAAACCCATAAACATATAAAGATGATCTAAAAGAATTAATTTTATGTTCGATTGTCAAAAAAAAAAGAGTATATCGTATAAAATAAAACTTTCATTCATCATCATCAAATGCAAGAAAAGTAAGATCAGAAAAACATATTCTAACCATCCATAAAATATTAAGAAATTATAAGTTTTAGCTCTATACACATTTTATAATTTAATATGAAATCTAGATCTACATAAAAACATTCTATTATACGTCTAATATTAGTCTATTCTCATATCTCAAAAAAATATTTTCTATTAATCTATTGTAAGATACGACATGACCTATAGTTTAGAAAAACAAATATTATTGTTTGTAAAAGTCTTTGGTCATAACACATATTTTTATGAATCTACGGACACCAATATTCGAAGACATAATAAACTCTATAAACTATAAAATAATTTTGACTATTTCATACCTACTCATCATAAGCAAAAATTTTATTAGTATTTGTTTTGGTACAAAACTTTAGATTTAATAATGCATAGTCAAAATATTTTCTATTTTTTATGGTTAAGAACTTTGAATGCAACAACAAAAACCTATTTTTAGATTAACCTTCTCAACAAATTGTTTACGCATGAACTCTTATTTAAATATGATCTTCCATTCTTGTAAAATTGGTACATTTTGCTTCTCTTCACCATTTTTTTATTTGAAGATAGACACTTGAGCAAACAATTTCTCATGCTACATCCTTTGAAAATAAGGTAATAATATAGATTTTCATATTCTTACATATTGTCTATTTTATATTTTTAAAAAAATGTAGAAAACTATTGTTAAAGAAGAAGATTTGCACAATAGTTTTAAAAATGAAGAAGATAAAGCTTCATGGTTTGAAGAGTGGGTGATATTGAACAGAGACGGGAGGAAAAGGCATGGAGTAAACATAAAATTTTATCGGATAATGGCGAATTATTTTATTTGAGGCTTCTTTTAAATAAAGTTAAAGATGCAAATAGTTATGAAGATATACGAACTGTTAATGGAATTATGTATCAAACAATTAAATATGCTTATTATGCTCATTCTCTTTAAGAAATTTTTTATTTTGTGGAATTGCCTATTATATTTCGTCAGTTTTAACATGGAAAATTAAGATTTGTCGTTTTTTAATAAATTTGCTTTTAATTCATTTTAGAAATTTCAGTTTATTATGGATGTTGTAAGCAGAGCAAAATGACTAAATATATTAGGCAATACAAAAAAAAAAAAAGCTTCGGACGGTTCTGTCTATATATTTGATCTTCATTCTTAACATTTCATGAAGAATTTTGTATCCAAGTTAAAATATGATTATTATGCTCTTTCTCTATGCAATACAATAATACGGTGGACTATTAGATCATATAGTTTAATAAAATAATGTCTCAGATGGTTATATTTTGGGCTAAATATAATGAACACAACAACAAATACATTAGATTTTTAAGAATTATGAACCACTCGGAAACCCAAAAAAAATTAGGGTTGTACCAAACATATTAAAACATAGATTGAGTAACACTTCAAGAAGTATGATGAATATTTCAAAGAAAGAGATTTAGATTAGAACTGATGAGGTCATATTTATCAAATGTCATCAGGAAATTGTAGCTTCGACCCGATGTCTCATGAATTTTAGAACTCACATCCATTAAGTCCATCATATCATCTTGTAAATTTATGTGTGATACAATAAATAGATTCATAGTAAATAAGAGATAGTAAATAGGAAGCCACTAATAAGAGAGATTAAATAACAAAAGTAAAAGAAAAATACATCTATATTTTGAATCTTGATGGTTTTCATCATTCCTTTTAATTAACTCCTTGTTGGCAGATTTCAGCACTATCATCTGCCATTAATTAAAATATTTAGTCGTTCCAAGTTCTATCTTACGCCTTTATCCACAATCAAGCATCAAACCACTTCTTTCAATATAAGTATATTTTGTTAGGAAGTCATAAGAAGAAGTTATTGATGATACATACAGTGTTGAGCATTTGATTAGGACTAAACCATCTCTGGTATTTATATTCAAAGCTCAGCATCAAGCCTCTTAACCTTAGTTTCCATTGATTCTTTTTTTACTGATCTGAGAGGATGAGAAATTGATGATTAAAGATCAATTAATTCGAATAAGCAATATCAAGAGAAGCAAACACGTTTGTAGCAGTGAGCGAGGTAAAAGACCAAGTCACTTGGAAAATAGCAGGAATCAAGCAATCAAACAACATTTTTCTCGTAGTTAAGCATGTTTCTTGGATTAATCTGTCCAATGTTCTTGCAGATGTCCACATTACAGAAGAAGATGGCGCATTAGAGCTCCTTGCTGTGGCGAGATCTTTGGTTGTCATCACTGTCATAATGAGGCTTCTTTGTTTCCAGCTATAGATTTCAGGAAACTTTTTCTTTGCAGCTCTTATTTGCATCAATATTTTGTACGCTCACTTTTGTAATTATGTCTTGGAAGCAGAACAGTATATATGTAGATCAGAAACAGAGTCATGATTCAGCCAGCAGATTCTTCAACATTCACATTGTAATAAACCTCATTCACTCCTCCTGCACCACATTGTCCTTTAGCAAACCCTGAATCATCAGAGATCTGGTTGTATCCAGAACCCGCAGTAACAGTAGACGTTTCGGCACCTGTTCTCTCAGCTACAGTTTTGAGACGGTAACGTTTAGTTCTTGACCCAATGACCTGTCCCAAGATCAAAGCTCCAATGGTCAAAGCCATGGCTGTTTTCGGCATCAGCACAGAATTCCTGAGCATAGCTATAAAAGGCACAGCAGCATGTACAGCCAGAAACCATGAAGGCCAAAACTTTATGGTGTGTTCTCTCCAAACACAAAGAGGCACGTTTGCAGCCATCCCCATGAGAGCGAATGCAATCATCTTTTCAGGTAAAGGCTGAGGGCGAAGGCTTTTAACCAAAGCAGTCTTTGAAAGTGCAGCTCTTGCAGCTACTATAAGAGCTGGACATCTAAATTTCATACCAGATGGTGGCTGTAATGCTTTAGCCACAAGAGGCATGACTTTGCTTGCAGCTCTATAAGATTTTGCGATTGGACAGTTCCTGGTTTCTAACCATTCGTCTCAAACTGTCTCATGTTTTGATGAGTCCCCAGACTGCATCAATGTTTGCTGTGGATAGTTATGGAGCAACTGAAAAAGAAAAAGTAGTGGTTAACGTGAGAAGTGGGGAAATAAAAATGGAGCAGTTATAAACTTTGAGAAATCGTGGGAAATCAGTCCCAGAAACAGTTTTGCCTATTTATCGTGGAAAAATATAGTTTCTGATATCTAAATAGCTAAAATAAAACTGAAATAAATTTAATCTGTAAAACAATATCTCGTAAAACAATAAATCTCACCAAATCTAATTACTACTAAAGACCATTCTATTGTTCATTGACTCTATCTCGTGTTAACACAGGGTGTATAATCAAGTGTTGAGGACTATAGAAAGGAATGTTTTAAGAAAAAACAGAACGGACGTTAATGCCTTTAATATCCTGTTCGAAAGCAAACGACCCTTGACACAGTAAGAGAGATAGAAGATAATGATTTTAAAACTCGGATCTTTTGAAAACAGAACATAAAAGCAAATAGAACAATGTTTTAAAAAAGCTAATTAGGTGGAGCTTAATACTTATCTGAGGAACTTTGTGTGAGGTGCTTCTAAAGAACTTCCCTTTCGTTTCAATATCTGAAACAGATATTCCCATCGTGTTGAAAACATATTTCATATGTATGAAACCTACATGAAATTAAGCAGACAGAAAATCAGTTACTTTCTCAGACCAAAGTAATCAGATAGTACAAATTGGTTGAAAACATATTTCATCTCTTCAAAACCTATATGAAATTAAGGATACAGAAAATCAGATTTTTCTTTCAAAAAAGATAAAAGTAGAACATATCTAATTATACTGTACAGGAAAACAACGTGGAGGATACAATCACATCCCTACCAACAATACCTAATAAAAACAGGGAGCTTGAGGATGATGAATATAGATTTTGTTCACTTAGAAGTGCAAAGAAAGAAACAGTAAAATACTTACGGAATTTCGGATGGATGGTGGATATAGATGGAATAAGTAATTGAGTCTAAAGCTCTTGACAGCGATTCTCATTTGAGTTCTCATTTGAGTTCTCATAACCAATGAACATCTTAAATCTGAAAATAACAAAAAACATAAGCAGACAAATACAAAAAGACCTAACTAAGGATGCATTCAATCTTTACTATGAACTCTGCAATTACAAAATCAAAAAGATTAGAATTGTTTAAGATGAGGGTCTTTGAAACACAGTTGATCTCACCTCCTTGGAGTAGATGGTTCATGGTTTTAACGATGATATTCATAACGCAGATCTGCATCAGTCATAAACAAAAAAAATAAATTATCAATAAACTTAGAAAAGAGGTGAAATTGAAAGTAAAAAGAATTGGGTTTTTATAGACAAACCATGATAGGCTGTTCTTCATCGGTTACAAACTGCAACAAACCAAAAAGGGGTTAGGGTTTTCAAATTTCGTGAAGATAACAGAGCAAGTGATTGATTACAAACCTGAAACAGAACGTCATTAGCAAATTAAGAGGTTTATATGTCTGGAAACTGGATCCTTATTTTGAATTGATAAAACAGACACAACAATTTTGAATTGATAAAACAGATAATGAATCACGATAGTGGGAATTGAAACCCTCAATGGATCAGAGAGCTTAATCAGGGTTTTTCTCTGAACCTTTTTTAGAAACCCTCAAAAATGCCCAGAAACACAAAAAAGCTTTCAATTCTTAGAATAAATCATCAATTCAGTTGGTAGGAATTGAATTATCAAAGGAAGAAGCTTTAATTTTACGTTGATGGAGAAAGCAATTGAAAATCCTAAAATGGCGAAAATGAGGAAGAGCTATCGCGAACGTAAACAGTTTCGAGAGAGATGGGGAGAGATAAAAAAATTTCGGGAATAGACATCAAAAAAATGTTTTAGAGTAACCAAAATGCTTGACACGCTGGCAAAATGATTTGTTTTGATTGGAGGATGAAAGACTTTTTCTCTCTCATTACTTGTCTTTTATGTATATTAGATTGTTAGTTGTGCCACGTCTGCTTTCATTGAATGACAATGAGTTTTCTCTGGATTCATCATTGAATGACAATGAGTTTAGTAAGAAAATTTATGTTGGGCTGGGATTAATTAGGTTTTGATAAAAAAATTTAAAAATGAAAGAAATAGGCTTCAGATCTAGAGTTTTTTCTTATTTCTGAACGAAGAAAAAAAGAAATGAGAATATTGACGTAACAAGCAAAATTAGTTTAGTAAAACAAAGGGAACTTAGAGGAAAAAAATCCCTCAACTAAAATGGTTCCGATAAAAATTTCGTTGTTAAAAATTTAACACTCAATTAGTTGTTAGTTAATTTTTAACTTCTTCGTTTAAAATACCGTTAAATCAAAACGGCGCGTTCTGAGAAATAAAAAAACGACAAGTATTTTGAGAAAAAAGTTATTTAATTCCCGAAGTATTCAAAATCAACAGTTTTATTCCTCAAGTATCATAAACGTAAAACAATCCCCCAAGTTTTCGTTGACTTATTAAATGTAGACCTAGGTTTAGTCAGCGGGTTAGAGTTAACGTCGTCGTTAACTTATTAACTAAAAAACACTTAATTAGAATCTGTAACTCGACCAAAACAGATCAAAAGCGTAAAAATCCCAAAATCTTTAGAATCCTAAAGCGACAAAAAGGAGAAAACAGAAGCTTTGAACCCTAACTCAATTGCTCTCAAAATCGAAGCCAAAGGAAGAGGATAAAGTTGATTCCGAGGAAAATGATGACTAACAAAAGGCGCAAGCTTCCTATCAGTTTACGCCACCTTGATGTGAGATAGTAACCAGACACAAAATCATTCAAATTCAGCTTTGTTGTTGTGATCACACACATGGCATGCATACAAGGTATGCCATTCAACTGCCAATACCCACAACCACATGTTTTCTCATCCATCTCAACTCGGTATGCACAACCGTGATAGTCAACCTCATGTGAATCTCCAGTCGTCATGTACCTTTTACACTCCCTAGCCTTTTGTCTATTTAACTCTATCTCTTTATCTGCTCGTGGTGTGAACCGCTTTTTCCATTTATTGGTCAATAGAGTTCTCCTTGCATTCCTCTCCATGCATTTTCTTCTTACATCCGTCAAGAAATCGAGTAATGGCATTCTCTTTTCATGCCAGGAGTTTCCACATTCGCTTTTCGTCTGATAGGAAGCTTGCACCTTTTGTTAGTCATCATTTTCCTCGGAATCAACTTTATCCTCTTCCTTTGGCTTCGATTTTGAGAGCAATTGAGTTAGGTTCAAAGCTTCTGTTTTCTCCTTTTTTGTCGCTTTAGGATTCTAAAGATTTTGGGATTTTTACGCTTTTGATCGGTTTTGGTCGAGTTACAGATTCTAATTAAGTGTTTTTAGTTAATAAGTTAACGACGACGTTAACTCTAACCCGCTGACTAAACCTAGGTCTACATTTAATAAGTCAACGAAAACTTGGGGAATTGTTTTGCGTTTATGATACTTGAGGAATAAAACTGTTGATTTTGAATACTTCGGGAATTAAATAACCTTTTTCCCCAACTAAAGATGATTTTGATAAAAATTCCTCAACTAAAAAAAATAATGTAAAACCCCCTTAAATAATTATTTTTTTATGTTTTAACTCTTTGTTTTAGTATACCTTCAGATCTCAAATCCTCATTTATGCTAAGTGTATCAAGCGATCCTTGTCGGCTCTATGTATTTCAAAATCGAATTTCAGTATAATTTATCAGATGAAAAAACAAATCTTAATTTGAACAAAGACCTTTAAATCATACAGAAACTAATTGTAACATCCATGATCCTCGCTAAGATATGCGGATCGAGCTATGGAACCAGAAGTGAGAATTCAGTCGAGAATGGATCGCGGATCAAGACGTAGTTAACGCCCATGAACCGATCGCATTTGTTACTATTGGCCTTGAACCGAAATCCATCCTTAAGCCGATAATAACCATTATCGAGGTCCGATCACACATCTAATCATGATCACGACCATGACCACGTACCGGCCTTGAACTGAGATCCAGTCCACATCATTCGATGATATGTCCGTTTGGTTATAGGCCACCTGATGAATTAAGATTTTTTTTTTCATTTAATGAATTAATTGTAATTTTATTTTAAAATACGTAGAACTGACAAGGATCCTTTGATACATTTGGCATTAATAACTGTGAATTTGAAATCTGAAACATACTAAAATGAGGGGTTAAAATACTAAAAATAATTATTGAGAGAATTTAAATTAGATTTTTTAGTTGAAAGATTTTTATCAAAATGAAAGGAGTTTTTTCATTAAAATCACGAAAGACCTACCAGCCCAAACCCAAAGTATATAAACAAATTAGTTAAAAATAGTAAACAGAAAATGGTTCGGTTTCGCAAATGTTTTTAATCGAACCAAAGTAAACCGGTTAATATTAATTTGCTACGTTTTTTGTCTACAATTTGCTAGATTAGCGCCTGCACATTTTTCTCTCGAAAAAACATAAAAAAAAGCGCTGCTTCTTCTCGATGGATCCGTCACGGTGGAGACGTCGCCGACTCTCCTCCCTTCTTCTACATGAAGACACCATCTCCTCATCTCGTTTCTTCCTTTACCGACATGGATCTATCTGAATTCGAGGTACATATTCGAACGAAATCTCCTGACATTCTCCCATAGACGGACCCACCGACGATGTTGCCTCCAGTGAGAAGTCGACTTCGTATGTGGATCCTCGATGGCCATACTTGAGTAGATGGACTACAAATAGTCACGTTCCTCTCTCAGAAGTGAAGCAAGCTTCTCTGGCAGAGACTATCCTGATTTTGGTGGAACCTGAAGAAATTGTTGTCAATGCCCTTCTCTCAGTTCCGTTGTCGGCAGATAATCTTTAGATGAAGAGTCTGGCGAACCCGGGAAATCACATTGATTCAGTGGATATGGAAACCTCCGGAGGTGGTGGTATAGCTACACCAAATTCAGCGGAGGTGGTAAGTGATCCTCCTTCGTCTGCTATCTCATCTACCCTAGGAGCATGGTCTCGACCTATCAAAATTATCTCTCCCACAGAAATTTCATTGGTATTAGCTGGCCAATTAGTTGGTGGTAAAGAACACTGGATTTATCTTCGCCGGTGGTCTGGCCGGTGTTGTCGGGTTCCCAAAATGGTCAGAATTCAAGGCAGATAAGGATTGAGGTGTCCAAAAGAAATATAATGGAAGATGGTCAAAAACCGATTAACATAATGGAGGATGATATTCGATTTCCTTGGTCTGCAAAGATGAACCCGTCTTCTAGGAATCTTTACAGAGCTACTGAGCCATAATACTTAGAGGATGGAACTCCTACGGTAACAATTCCATATCATGTTCTATTACAAGGATTAGAGAATCAGAAGGAATACATTTTAGGCCAGTTCTATAATGTTCGCCTCATTCAGGTGGTTTGATTTATGATGTTTTCAATAAGCTATGGGGAAGAAAATGCAGAATCACCATTATGAAGCTTGGTGAATCCAATTATCTTTTTCATACCCCGGATGAATCAACTAAGATATGGGTTCTTAAAAGAGGTTTGTGGCATGTTGATGATTGTCTGATGTTTGTAGCTTCTTGGACTCCGAAAGCTAGATTAGTTATTCATGAGATAAAAACGATTCTAGTATGGGTTGCTTTGAAAAAGATACCCAACATTTTGTACTCAATTCCGGGAATTAGCCACATAGCTTATGGTTTAGGTGCTCCAATGGCCACTCACAAACCAAGACTAGATCCCTTTCTCATGGGTGAGGCCAAGATTCTAGTTGAAATTGAGTTGAGAAAAGCTTTTCCGAAAAAATTGCCGCTAGCGATGAAACAAGTTTTATCTCTATGGTGGATGTAGAGTATGCTTGGTTACCTCCAAAATGTGGTACGTACTGATATAGCCCTAGAATCAAAGTTTGAAGCTCTGATACCAGATGATGCAGCCCCGAGGCGGAAGCTTGAGCGATGGATTGACGGAGGACAAGCACTGGCTTAAAAGCTCTCTTACTTGACCGAGATGGGTGGAATGGATAGAAGGTGATTGACTCTCTCAACCGGTGGGTGTTGATTGACTCTCTCAATTGGTGGTTGAACAACTTATTTGAATCACACAAACAAGTTAATCCAAGGTTTTCTAGAGAATAGGTGAATCACACACTTATTCAAAAGAAGGGGAAAACTATAACAAAGAAACTCTCTTTGAATAGAAAATGAATAATACTTGATTGAAAGGTTGAAAAGGTCAATAATACAATGAGCTAAACTATGCCTTTATAGGCTCTTTACAAATGGTCATATTGACCTTGAATAAGAAGGAAATAGACACTTAATGAAAAACTAGCCGTTAGGCTGAATATGGTAAGGCTTCAATGTTGGATGCTTTTTATTTGTATCTGGATGGCTTTAGGGGATAAGTTAGGATCTCTAGAACATCTTGACATGCAAAGAATTCGCAGCTCTCATTCTTGGAAAGGAGCCGTTGGATGATCTTCTCCTTGAATGTGCTTGTGTCGGAATAAGGAAAGTTGAACAAGCTGAACCTCCAATTGATTCTGAGCATGCTGGATGAGTTGTGGACGTCTTCTATCTTCTTGGGCTCGTGGTAAATGTCTCCTGGTCGCCAAATCTTGGTTTGAGAGGTGGTAAACCAATTGGTCTTCATAGCTTCCATAAATAGCTCCGGTTGAGTTGGTTTATGCTCCAATGGGATCCGCCTGATCCTGTGTGGTCTGGTGCTTCTTAAGGTGTCGTAGAGTGCTTCTAGAAGTAGTAATAAGTCTCCTGGTCGCCAAGTTCGAGTTTGGCAATATTTGAACTCATGATCTTCCAAATAAGGCAAGTGTAGCATCTCTTGATTTGGAAGTTGAATATATTCCAAACCATTACTCCTTTTGGTTTGAATCCAATTATCCTTGGTCCTCTGATGAGTTGGGAATCCAGAATAATTGGATTTGTTGATTGGTTCCTTCGGGATTGGTCGGAGTGCTTCATTTTCTGACTGTTGGTCTCCATCGGGTCTGGTTGCGCTGACTGACGTAGTGTCTGACGCAGTGTCTGACGTAGTGATTGAGTTAGTGAGCGCCTGGTCTAGTTTGGTTCTGATGACCGCATCATACCCTCCCTCTTCAAGAAGTTTTGACCTCAAAACTTGATCACCTTGGGAATCATTTTGATTCTGATGTAGTGGTTGAGCATCCGGTGGCTCTTCTTTGAGTAAATAGGATAGCAATGCTCCTCTTCTTTGAGCTGGTATGGCATCTCCTTCGCTTATCTTTCTCCTGCTCTCTTTAAGACCTGAAATATTCTCAACACTTTGGCAAAGAGACAAGTGCATTATGGGCTTCTTATCAAATAAATATCAGTTTGAAATATTTTGTGCATGGGCCACTACTTTAGAGTCATCTTCCTGTGCTACTGATATCTCATCTTCTTGCAAACTTAACAAATCCTTTAACACAGCTGTTGAGTCACTGGAAATGAAATGGATCAAAGAAAGACTTACCATGTTAATAGATGTAGTGTGATTGCTTTGGTCTGGTGGCTCTTCTTTGAATTCACATTTGACTTTATCTTTAAATCTAATCCATGTCTCAACACTTGACTCAAGAAACAAGTGCATCATACCAGTGGCTTGACAATCAGTGTTAGGCACTTTAAGTTCAGAGATAACCTCATGTTTGGTTGAAGCATGATATAATTCAAGCCTTTGATTTGCTTGTGGCTCATGTGTGGAAACATGGCTCGGTTTTGGTCTCTCTTTCAAGACTCTTTCTACCATTGGCTTCTTGATCTTTATTAGACATGTACCTAAGTCAACTATTAAGGAAAAGAGCAAGTGTATTATATCTGATATTGAGACTTTAAAAACAGGTTGTACAAGGTTGGAGTTTACCATTATGGATGTGACAAGCTGGTGCAGGGTCTCCTCTCTTCTGGTGCGTGTACTACTAGAGGTTTTATGCTCTAGTCCATCATTGGTTGAAGCTCCCTGATCTTTCTTATCTTGATTACTTTGTGTTGACGGTTCTGCCCGAAACTTGACTTCAAGACCTATATCTTTCTCAAGTTCTTTTGGACAAGACAAATGCATTATCATATCCTTGGAATCATTATAAACAGTTTGAGTAAGATAATTACTCACCTTGTCTCGCTCATGTCTTGGTCAAACAATCACGATGGTACATTGAGTGTACTCTTGTCCTTTGTTTGCTTGTGTATCATGACATTGGTGTTGCTCTACTTCTTCTTTGGCACCTAAACCTTCATGAACCTTTTGGTCCAGAGACAAGTGCATCATAACAGTGGTTTGACAAACAAGCTTATTCATTTTAAGTTCAGAATTCACCTTGTTTGCTTGCACCTCACGGTTGATGTCGTTTTGACTTGTGTGCTCTTCTTCTTGTCTGATTCCTGGATCAAAACTCTTTGACAAAGACAAGTGCATGAGTCTTGAATTGGAAATTAAATTATCAGATTGCACAAAGTTATCATTTGTGTCAGTTACTTCCAATTTCAACTCTGATGTTACATCTTTGAACAACTTTCTAGATGGACAATTTGTAGCAAAATGCCCTCTCCTATGGCACCTATAACATGTTGGCTCTTTGGAATTTACAAGGTTAGAACACTTACCTTGTGTTGGCATGTCTAGGAGCTTGAGTGAGGCATCAAAGCTGGGTCCGGTTGCATTGGGTGAAGCTTTGCGGCTCTGTTTCTGCTCTTGCTTCTTTAGGTACAAAATCTCCATGATCTCCTGCCATTGCTGATCCTGCTTTGATTGAAGAGTCTTCTTAGATTCTTGATAGCAATCAGACTTGGGCTTAGGAGCAGCTTGTGCTTTGGATGCAGTCTTCACTCTCTTGGTTGTAGTTTGAAGCTTCTCCACAAATTCCTTTTTCATCCTGGACTTGAGGTCTCTCCAATCCAGTACTGGCTTCTTAAAGATGGTTGGTGTGCTCTCCTTTAGCCACCATTCATAAGCCTTTTCTGTGAAGCCTGAGACAGCTTGTACTAGCCTCCTCTCTTTTGGAACTTTGTTAACTTGTAACCACTGCTCCATGTTGCTTTCCCACTGCAAGTATACTTTAGGATCTTTGCTAGTTCCTGAGAAGATTAGGGAATCTCTTGTTCTGGTGGTTGGCTGCCTTGTGCTTGCTTGTTGGGTTGTAGCTTTCCTTGTATCAGTGAGCTGACGTTGAGCTAGTACATGGTATGAAGTAACTTCATGGTTTTTGAATGCACTCTTGTGCCTAGGTGGGTGGTACTCTCCATACATGTCTGCTTCTGAATCTTCACTTTCCTCACTGGTTTTCATGCAAAGCTGACTCCAAGATGAGGTTGTAGTGTGCAGCTCCTTGTGTTGCGGCTCAGGATCACAGCCTGAGTCACCATCTGAATCATACCCATATTCAGAGGCATCATCTCCTAGCCATGGTGGTGTCTCATACTCTGTCTCCTCATCTGAGCAGAGTAAGCTCTCTTCATCCTCACTCCAACTGTCTGATTCTTCTTCCTCCATGTCACTGATTCAGTACCTGACACAATAAACTCAAAAGTGTATCAAGGATTCTAACACAAAGAAGTAAAATTCAGAAAATTGCAAATCCACACGATTTGGTGCAAATATGGAAATAAAATTTTGCACAAAATATATGGAAAAAAGATTTGTGACACAAAGACTTAAATGTAAACTCTCTTTTTTTAAAAAAAAAAAAAAATTCGAATTGAAACAAATAATATGGAAATAACACTCTCTTTTTTTTTTGTTTAAAGGAATTCAAATCAAACAATAGAAAACTTCTTTTTTTTTTTGGTTTTTATAAAATGCAAAATAAGAACTTTTGAAGCTAAACTTGAAAGATCAAATAGCAAACGATTTTCTTTTGGTTTTTTTTTTTTTAAAATATGCAAACAAAATCAGAAACTAAGTAATATGATGAAACAAACAATTTTTATGGTTTTTGTTTTTAAGATGTAAATGAAAACAGAAAATTAAGAAAAGAAATGTAATGAAAACCGAAAGGATAAGGATAGAATACACATGATTAGGAACCTTTCGGCTCCGATACCAGATGATGTAGCCCTGGAATCAAAGTTTGAAGCTCTGATACCAGATGATGCAGCCCCGAGGCGGAAGCTTGAGCGATGGATTGACGGAGAACAAGCACTGGCTTAAAAGCTCTCTTACTTGACCGAGATGGGTGGAATGTATAGAAGGTGATTGACTCTCTCAACCGGTGGATGTTGATTGACTCTCTCAATCGGTGGTTGAACAACTTATTTGAATCACACAAACAAGTTAATCCAAGGTTTTTTAGAGAATAGGTGAATCACACACTTATTCAAAAGAAGGGAAAAACTATAACAAAGAAACTCTCTTTGAATAGAAACTGAATAATACTTGATTGAAAGGTTGAAAAGGTCAATAATACAATGAGCTAAACTATGCCTTTATAGGCTCTTTACAAACGGTCATATTGACCTTGAATAAGAAGGAAATCGAAACTTAATGAAAAACTAGCTGTTAAGCTGAATATGGTAAGGCTTCAATGTTGGATGCTTTTTCTTTGTATTTGGATGGATTTAGGGGATAAGTTAGGATCTCTGGAACATCTTGACATGCAAAGAATTCGCAGCTCTCATTCTTGGAAAGGAGCCGTTGGATGATCTTCTCCTTGAATGTGCTTGTGTCGGAATAAGGAAAGTTGAACAAGTTGAACCTCCAATTGATTCTGAGCATGCTGGATGAGTTGTGGACGTCTTTTATCTTCTTGGGCTCGTGATAAATGTCTCCTGGTCGCCAAATCTTGGTTTGAGAGGTGGTAAACCAATTGGTCTTCATAGCTTCCATAAATAGCTCCAGTTGAGTTGGTTTATACTCCAATGGGATCCGCCTGATCCTGTGTGGTCTGGTGCTTCTGAAGGTGTCGTAGAGTGCTTCTAGAAGTAGTAATAAGTCTCCTGGTCGCCATGTTCGAGTTTGGCAATATTTGAACTCATGATCTTCCAAATAAGGCAAGTGTAGCATCTCTTGATTTGGAAGTTGAATATCTTCCAAACCATTACTCCTTTTGGTTTGAATCCAATTATCCTTGGTCCTCTGATGAGTTTGGAATCCAGAACAATTGGATTTGTTGATTGGTTCCTTCGGGATTGGTCGGAGTGCTTCATTTTCTGACTGTTGGTCTCCATCGGGTCTGGTTGCGCTGACTGACGTAGTGTCTGACGCAGTGTCTGACGTAGTGATTGAGTCAGTGATTGAGTTAGTGAGCGCCTGGTCTAGTTTGGTTCTGATGACCGCATCACGTACGGTCAACTTGGACACAAAATCAAACGGTGCTTACAATCATATGGTTCACAAGTACATGTCACTACATCAGAGGTTGTTACTGCGACAAATTTGGAGGCTGTGAACAAGACCATTTCCTCCCGCCATAAGAATGGAGGTACGTCATTCTAACAACTCTGTTTTTCCATCTATTAAGCCAATCAAAATTGGTACTTCTTCTAATGGAAAAGATTACATGCTCCCAAGTACTAGATCCATCACAGAGAATGTCTCTGGCCCTATTGCACCACCCAAGGTGCACACATCTATCACTTCTCCTAAAAATATTGAGTGTCCCCTACTAGAGACTGCAACAAATCCATCAATAACCACTCCTCATCATGCTATTGCTATTGTCCAAAGGGAGAGTGTAGAGCCGGTTAAGCACAGTCTTGGTTCAAATAAGTTTGCCTCTTTGGCTTTTTCGCAAGGAGATGAAGATTCATTAGAGTCAGACAAAAAATTTGATTTGAGGGATCTTATGACATTTTTGGGAAAAAAAAATTCTTCGAGAACGGCCGGTTAAACCTTCCACAAAAGTTAAGGAGATGCATTGGCAAGTCATAGGTAGTGGACGGGGAATAGAGGTCATGGGAACCGTGATGGACGTGGCTAGACTCAAGCATCTTCATATTCACTAAAATCTATCGAAGCGAAAGATTCGATTGCATATGATACATACAATGTATCCAAGCTTTTCACTATTTTTTAATCTTTTTTACAATAACTGCATGATTTTATATCATGGCTGTGTAATGATTTTCTTAGTAAAAACAGTTTGTTTAAAAAAAAAATTGCTAGATTAATCGACACAATAGTTGGTTCGAATAGAAAAAAGGAAAATAAGAAGAAAAAAGGAAAATAAGATGAGAAAAGGAAACAACAAAAATAAACATTTTAAGGAAAAGGGAAAAAGGAAACAACGAAAAAAAGGAAATTCCTCTCTTCAAGAATCCTATATAATCACAACACTCACTTGTCTCTCTTTTCATCACTCTCTATCTCTCTGTGCTTTCGATTTGTTTTTGAATTTACCCCCAAATTACGAGAAGATGGAGACTGGATTTGAACTAGACATCTCTGCATATACGTCCTTCTATCAACCCTTGCTCCATTACCCTTCTTTAACCAAAAGCGAGGTTTACATCAATTTCTATCACAGATTCCGGCGATTCGCGTTTAACGATTCCGATGGAACTGGATTAGACCCGGCGACTCATTTTCCCGACCATCAAATCAATCTGAGTCTCTTTAACCACGAGTTAAGTCCGATCCATCTGACTAACCTCATCGAT
This sequence comes from Orychophragmus violaceus, assembly GCA_030180135.1. Classification (NCBI taxonomy): domain Eukaryota; kingdom Viridiplantae; phylum Streptophyta; class Magnoliopsida; order Brassicales; family Brassicaceae; genus Orychophragmus; species Orychophragmus violaceus. The sequence goes on from CM058235.1 coordinate 22,705,816, forward strand.
AGTCGTCTCCATGATCGTACCTTGTCCTGTCATATCGCTAGTTGCATCGCAGCTGAAGCGGTTCAATACGTTGAGTTTTTACATCCTTACGTCATGTCCCTTGACGTCCTTTTGACTCAAGATTTGTTCTTTCAAAACAAAGAAGAAGAATCGATGGGTCCCGTTTCGGAGGAAGAAGAAAAAGAAGAAGAAGTGGATACATGTGCCATCTGTTTGGAGGGTTTGTATGACAACGATGATGAGGCATTGGATTTGCCATGGTGTTCGCATCGATTTCATCATAGATGTATCGGACAGTGGTTACTGAGACACAACTCTTGCCCTCTCTGCCGTGAAATCGTGCTCTAAGAATGATGAGACTTATTTTGAATGTTATTGTAATTGAAACTACTTTTGTTGCTATTCATGTAATGAAAGTATTCAGGTTCGGTTAAAGCTTTCCTTTTTTCTATTAATGAAGAAAACTTAGGATTATAGATTTTGTTGTGTCCATGTTTAGCATTTATAAATATAAATAAGAAAGTGTGAATCTTTTACACCTTAGTGATGATCATCGATACACATTACCATTGACACATCGTATTCCTCTGTACTCAGTTGTTTCAGACTCCTGAAAGATAGTTCCAGTTAGGGGATTAGTTTCAGATATATATATATATATATAAGAAACTCTCTGTGATGCCTTTGATCAGATTCACTTTGTGTGAGAAAAGGTAAATGTGACCAACAGATTTGGGTTTCCCAAACTCTAAAATCTCCACATGATTTTGGAAAACCAAACCAAGGCAATTTGCAGAGGCAACAGTACTTGCCCTGTGAAAGAAACAATGTTTTCTCTGCTCCCACCGACTTGTTTGTTCAATCCTGGCAAAAAGCTGTAAAAGCCTAGCTAAGTCCACTACATGACTAAAATTTGCAAACGTATCAAATTCCTCGATCGCGTTAGTATAAACATCTGAAACAGTTTGCATATATACCAGCGTTCAAAAACAATAAACAGTTTGCATATAAAGTATAAACAGTCAACAACGCTTAAGAAAAAGGAAACTTTTTTTGAACGCTGGTTTCATATTGTTGACACACAAACAAATTTTTTTTTTTTTTTTTCCTGTCATTTTGTTCCCATATGTATTGTGTTAATATTATTTTAGGCCCCATTAAACTAAAAGTGCTTGCCCTACTAGTCTTGGTGGGCTTCTGTATTTTTCAGTCTAGTCTAACTAGAGTACACTGAGGCTGCCGTGAAAGCTTAACAAGACAACAAGAATCCAACTAGAGTGGTCACTGAGGCTGCCGTGAAATTGTACTGGAGGAGAGTGATGAAACTTATTTTGAATTGTCTATAATGTTTTTGTTTTTAATGCATTGTAACAGAAACTACTTTTGTTGTTGCCAGATATGTAATGAAAAACACTCAGATTCATCAAAGCTTCCTTTTTAAGTAATGAAAACTTAGCATTATAGATCCTGTGTTACTGATCAATTAGAGATAAACATACGGTTCCTGTTTAGGCAAACTACATTACCAAGATACAAAAAGTTGGAATCTTTTACATCTTAAAGATGATCATTGATAACCTCAAGAAGCTGTGATGGTGTTGCTGCTGGATCGAGCTGTCTGCAACCTCTTGGTGCATCGGATGCTTCTCTACCTGTGAGCAGGTAAGACGGTATCCGATGAGAGAATCTCGATATTTCATCCCTTGAAATCCTTCTGATTTCTTTAGGATCCAAATGATGGTGAAACACGGATTTGAAACCAGCAACTTTAACCAAAGGAACCACTGATACACCATATTCCTTTGTATATCCTTCAACTACTTCAACTACATCATACTCAATTGTTTCGGCTCCTGTAAGATAGTTCCAGTCATGAGACCAGTTCCGATATAGAGCCCATACATCGCCTCTTCTAGGATATATAAGAAACTCTCCGTTATTGCCTTTGATCTTTATAACTTTGTGTGAGAAAATGTAAGGTGACCTGCAGATTTGGGTTTTCCCAACTCTAAAATCTCCACACGTTTTTTGAACACCAAAACCAAGCCACTTTGTTGACCTAAGCTCACTTTTTGTCTCTGAAGTAAGCTGAATGATACGCACTTTGAATGGATCTACGGAGATAACCTTGTCTATCATCACATACGTTCGAGGCATCCCATCTAAAGAGTCGTAAGAAGCCCATATCTGGTTATCACTAAATGACTTTTCAGTTCGATCCTTGTTAAAGTCACAAAAATCTGGATCAGTGACATCTATTATCAAGGCTCCTAAGGGATCCAAATCCTTATCAGTACCAGAAGTATCCTTAATGAAGTCCACACAGCATGATCCAATGGCACTTTTGTTTTCTGAAGAACCTGCATTAGCCAAATTGACATCCTCAGTATTCATTTGCCTTCTGTTTGCATCAGTTTCAGCAACGATGGCGCATAATTCTTGCAGCTTTCTGCTGATTATCGGCTTAGCTTTCTTCTTCAATAAATTCTTCAACTCATCATCAGAAAATTCTTTCACACTGTTGGACTTGGGGGAAAAACAACTTCCTACGTTGGAACCAGCCACTGCATTTTCCATAACCTTTCTTCTTTTTGGAGCATTTGTCGGTGGAGCACCAGCCACCCTTTTTGTATACTCTCTACGCACAACCTCGTCTTTCCGTGACCCGGTCTGTGTACCATGAGCAGCACTTTTGGTTCCAGTGCACACAGCACCCCACTCAAAGGAATCATACTCACCATACCCACCATTATTGTCTCTAATTTTCTTTCTTCCGTCTGTTGACTGACGAATAGAGTCAAATTGGTGCTCATGAAAGGTCTTGCGGATAGAACCTGAGCCTGGAGGATCTGTTTCTACAGCTATAAATGGCTTACGACAGTTGGGACACAGGAGGTTCTGATTTAAGTAAACACGATGATACTCATACTGTGTTCTGCAAGTGCGGCATACAGTCCAAAAGGTTCCATCAGAAGTTGTATTATGAGCTGCAGTGGAAGTAGTTGCAGCAGAAGCAGAAGCAGATGCATCACTTGCTCGCTTTATACCTCTTTTCGAAATCTTCACTTTTGCAGTGTTATTAACACTTGCTTTAGCAACTTTCGAAAATCCATTGTTTGCATGCTTTGATGATGAAGCCCCTCTTCCCTCATGCAATCCATAATTCCTCTTTGAGTCATAGGCAGCTCTCTTTGCCTTGTCGGAGAACACAACCCATGCCTGAGAAAGAAACTTAAAGGCTTCCTCTGCTCCAATCGACTTGTTCCTGTCAGGATGAAGCATTACAGCCAACTTTCGGTAACGTTTCCTCACTGTTTCGTCATCAGCCTCAGGGTTTATACCAAGTACACCGTAGTAGTCTATCTCCCCATTTATTATATTCTGCGCAGATAAATGCATATCAAAAGTAGCCACCAATTGGGTAATTCCCTCGAGTTCAGGATTCAAGAACTGAGCTTTCAAGGCAAATTTCCTAGCCCCGGCAAAATCATTTGCTAAAAACCTCTTCTCTGCAGTCTCCCTAGCCCTATTAGCCTCTTCTTTATTATAATCCATTTGGATCTCCTGATTAATACCTTCCTCTTCTAGATTGGAGAAGAGGTGTTTCACTAAGAGCAGCAATGTGGAGTGATAAGACACCAATACCTGCTCAGGGAAACCGAAATGACTCCTCAATAATGAGACTGCAGAAAAAATCAACCATTAATGAGACAGCGATTCTATAAACCGGAAGCTAATTAATAATAAATCAGGAGGATAAGGTGATGAAAGAAACGAAGGTGGAAGTAACCAATCAATGATAATATCTCATTCCAATAATGCAAAATGATCCATCTACTCAAGCACAAAGATTCCCAAAAGTGATACAATACAGACTAAGCGAGTGCACATACTAAATTCCACCAACCCTTTACTTTTGCCTTCCAAACATGTTAAATTGAAGAATCCTAAAAGAGTATGGTGATAACAGTGACAGAAATGAAGACATGAGTAATCAGTCTCGTCTAGAACATGCACAATGTTCCTACTACTCAAGCACAAACATTTCAGAAAAGTGATACAAGACAGACTAATCAAATGCACATATTGAATTCCATCAACACCATTATATTATTTGACTCACAAACATGGTGCATTGAAGAATCATAGTTAAAACAGAAACGTAACCATACTCATCATTGGACATGATGTCAGCAATTATGTCCTCATCAATAAGGTTATAAACCCTAAATCTGTCCTCAGGAACATTGCTTGTAAGTGTAAAACAATTCAAAGGTCTTAACACCAATAAATTTTCCAGATTTCCGAATAATTGTTCTTCACCGAAGTATAATCCGAGTGGGCATTAACATACAGTAGTGACCAAAGATCGGAGTTTTAAGAAGACAACACAATTCAGAGTTAAGGAAAAGGAATCTTACATAGACGATAGAAGGGTTTCTTTGGGTTCTGGGGTTACAGATTTCTCCGACGGAAATGGAATCGGAACAACGAGACAATTGGAATTAGAGGGAAATGAAGGGTCTCTTCTACTAAAATCGGCGGCGCTTCGAAACGGTGTTTTGTCTCACTGCTCTAATTTCAAGTCGCGTCCTTGAATTTTTTTTTTTCCGACAGGTTAGTGATTCTTTTTTTTTTGTCAACAACTTTTTATATTAAAAGCTAATCTCCATAAAAGGAGTAAATGTACACATCAAACATCGCCATAAAGGCATAAAGAGCAGAACATACAATCTGATAAACGGCAGAACTTAAAAGGATAATGACTACCAAGCACTTAAACAAACTAAAGTCGCGGAGAAGTCCTCGGATCTCATCGACGATGGAGTTGTTAAGTAAGTAGAAGTCTTGGGCACTGGATCGAACACCCGAGAATAGAACAGCAACAAGTGCACAAATTTCTATCTCCAGAATGGCTTCAGAGGCGATTAAACACCTATCAAATAAGCCTTTGATGACACCCCTTGCAACACAAACATTTAAAACAAATGGTGAGCACAAGGGAGAAAGGGACTCCACAAAGGAGACAAGATCCTCACAAAGAGGTAATGTAACGAAATCCTCATAAAGAGGCAAGGTAAACTCCTCATAAAGAGGCAAGGTCGCATAATCCTCATCAAGAGGTAGTGCAACAAAATCCTCATAAAGAGGTAAAGGGGGTGACATTAGCTTAAGCCTAACAAGAATAATTCTTGTAATAGGACCTAAACCAGTCAAACGCCAAACAACCCAATGAACCGATAAGATGGAACCTGAAAACAAAGCAGGGAGATCATGATCGATCAGAGGAATGGAGGCAGTAGAGATGCGAACAGTTACGATAGACATGTCTCCAACATTGGAGAGGGTCAAAACTGCATAACCAAAGGACCATGAGTCAATAGAACGATGCGAAGAGCAAATAAAATCTGGCGGGTCGGGAGGTACTGGAGGCGTCGGAGGACAGATCACTGAAAGCCATCCCCAATCTAGGAAAAAGCATAGCACACTCTCCGTTTCCAGAGCCAAAGACTTGAGAGCTGAGATCTTCACCACAAAGAGGTGTGGATTTAACACAAGGAAATGTTCAAAAGTCCGACAAAGAGTTCGGTAAATCAATGGCAGCACTGAGCCATGCCAAAGCAAGAATCTGCACAAAGCAGCAAAGGTTGGCCTACAAGCAGGACCATTAATACCAGAGACCACGCCACAGCTTTCAATTATGAAGATATCAAAAACTGGAGATTCAACGGCCTTCCAAACCCATAGCTTGATACTCATTTGAAACAGAGGCGGATGATTCAACCCGAGAAACTGGTCTGCGTAAGGAGACCACAGAGGAGCTACCGCATCTAAGAGCGACGACAGAGAAAGAGACCTAACCATGTGTGGCGGCTCCGAGATCTGAGGTGACGGCGGAGACAGGTCGGAGATATGGAAAGGCGGAGGATGAAGAGCCGTCACTGTCATTTGTTCTACAGATGTATAGCCCAAACACTCGAACATCACAACCGGTGAAGAAGACGACTTCGGCGGAGATGAGAGTGGTAATGTCTGGTCGGGTGGTGCTGGTGGCATCGGAGGAAGGACAACCAGAACCGCCACCTCCAAAGTCAAGAATGAGACAAAACCGGAGACAGACCTTTCAAGAGCGAACGGTTCCGACCAAGGCAAAGACCCGACAGACACAGAGTGAGGAGGAGGAGGAGCTGGCTTCGTGGAAGGGTGAAGTTGGTCCGGCGGGAAAAGGCGGCAGTGCAGGCGGATTGAGCGGTGGCGTCGGACCAGTGGCTGCGAGCAGAGGCGACGGCGCAGTGAGAGCAGGCAGAGGCGACGGTGCAGTGAGAGCAGGCAGAGGCGACGGAGAACGAGCTGCAAACGGCGACGAAGCAAACTCCGGCACGGAGAAGAAGCTCTTGTGGGAGAGAGAGGGCGACGGCAGGAAAGCTGGGGCGGAGGAGCTGCGTCGGAGATCCAGATTCGGCGAAGCATGGTGTTGGCGGCTGTCTCGGGCATCGTGCCCGAGAGAGAGGAAATTAGGGCTTCCTGTTTTTTTTTTTCGTCCCAATTCTATATTCTTCTCATCACCTACAGGTTAGTGATTCATTATTATGAAGATAGGGGTAATCAACGGTTTACCATAAACATGATTAATTTATTGTTGACGAAGAAAACCTTTTTTCACAAATCAAATATATAGTCACTAGGTTTCTGGCCCGTGCAAAATGCACTAACTAATTATTTAGATAAAAAATGTATGGGTTAAACTTATGACATAATTTAATTAAACATTAATTAAGAAAAAATAAAGTATAATAATTAAATAATTTTAAAAATAAGATAAATGTAACAAAATAATATGAACGTGAGGAATCCGCTGAAAAGAAATAAAATTGAGGAAGTTGGATTAGAACCAAAAAAAAAGGATCAGCTAATATCTTCCACCTCATATCAATCAACGATCATCTTGATTTTATAGCCTGCACGCAAATCTTTTACTAAACTTACCACAAATCTATGATCTTAATCGGTCTTATCAAATCATAATCTTCGAATATACAACGCTAGGTTTTTTTTAAGTTTTTCTGGTTTGTCCATGTCGATCATGTGCGATCTATCTAAATTTTTATCGATCTAATTTGACAACGATGGCTTGATCTATTAGTAAACCGATTCCCTATTACATATACAGGATCACATGTCGGCGACTCCATTTGTAGTTGTTTGGTGGTGGTCTTGACAGGAATTTCATCTCTTAACTTTTAAAAATTAGGTAGTTTACAACACACAGTAACGCGGCAGTTTAAGTTGGACCAAAATAAACAGATAAATTTTCATGTTCTATGACTACAAATATGTTTTTTGCTGCATAAATATTTTGCTTAGAAACTCTGTTTTTAATGAAAATCTTACTCGAGGTAGTAACGTGAATTTATGCACGATTATTAATAACATAATTTGGTTGTGATGACTTTTTAATGGATTTAGGAGTGTTGAATAGCTACAAAGACCAGTGGTATTCTTTAAAAAAAAAGGTCCAGCTGTTCCGATAAATCAATGTTAAAATATGATAGTGATGACACAAACTAATTACAGTTCTTTAGATACAAAAAAATATCAAAGTTTAAAGAGAAAAGGCATAAAATAACACAAAAACATATCTTGTCATAAATATAGCATCAAATAAAATAATTGACATTTTTAACACTATTTTGATTACAATAACTTTTATAACATTATATAAATTAGGGTTTAAAGTTTATTATTTAGAATTTAAGGTTTATTATTTAGGGTTAGGGTTTAGTATTTATGGTTTAGGGTTTATTATTTAAGGTTTAGGGTTTAGTATTTAGGGTTTAAGGTTTAATATTTATGGGTTTAGGGTTAGGGTTAATTTTGTCTTATGCCATTAATAAATGCTATTTTGTGATTTTTCTTTCTTGATGTTATATTTTTGACAATGCATGTTTTTGTGACATTTTTGCGATTTGCCCAAATTTAAAAAGAACTCTTTTATTTCTAATAACAATGTCTTAAATTTGGTATAGATTCTAATTTTTGTTTTTAGTCAAAAGATTCCAAAAAAAATTACAGGGAAAACTAAAGATGGTATTTCGCCTCCAATATTTCATTTCTGCTAAGGCGTAGGTACCTTTTATTGCATCTTCCTCGTGGTATGCCTATGAATAGTGTAAATCATATCTTTCTTTTTTTAAGTGTAAACCATATCAAATCATTAATAAAACAAATTGTTAAACATTTTAGTTTCTGGTTTTTTTTCTTTTTGTCTTAGACAAAATGTCGATTTATCAAGAAATGCCTCCAATTAGGATATGTTGTTGCCACTTAGATATTCTTCTCATCTTTGTTCGGTAATCTGAATTGAAATTTGTAAATAAATCATACTTATATTGTTCTTCTCTGTAAATATACAGTCCAAGAAAACAATTAAATCGCAACCCAACTCTGGATCGTATGTCATCTTGGGGAATTGATATTGAAACAACATGTCTTCTTTGTGGAGAGAGTGAAGAATCTAAGGACCACCTGTTTTTCAGTTGTCGTTACTCGTCTGGAGCAGAGTCACAACTCAACTCGGTTTAAGTCAAGCTCCTAATGCTTGGGAAAATACTCTGATTTGGCTTCAACAGATTCAATGTGATAAATTCTTAAAAACTGCACTCATTCAAGGATGGCAAGCTTCCATCTATGGCATTTGGCATGAAAGGAATGTAAGACTGCATGATGGCTTGGCGTTATCTCCAACACAGGTTCTTAACTTCATTTTCTCCAAGCTTAGACTAAAGGCTACAGCTCTGATTTCTCTTGGCTCGATCTTGGGACCTCCTCTTAAAAGGATCTAGGATCCTCATTGACTCATGACCCTGTTTTTCCTTCTCTTTTCTCCTCCGTTTTTGCTCCCCTGTTTATGTAAGTGTTGCAGCTTGCTTCTTTGTAAAACTTTTCTTTTAAGCTAATTCAAGTAAACCCTTTGACAAAAAAAAAAACAATAATAAACTGGAATAAAAAGTCTTTAAGTCATAGTTTACCGAGTACCAACGAGTCTGGTTCTAAAGATTAGTTCACGACCAAACAAATTCACTCAAGAGAACGACGGCAAATGCTTTTTGAGTAAACCATATAAAATATGAGTTTTCCACACACGTTTACGAAAATCAAACGCACTTTTCCATTCTTTGCTTTCATACTATAACCCAGACTGATGCCACAGTTGGTAAAAACAGCTAAGACTGGTATATGCTCTTGGTCAGCCAAGCAAACTCAAGCAAAATCAATATGATCGCAAGGTAAAATATATATACCTTATGAGAGACGGTATGAGATGGTCTCATCAAAGAGATTGCTCTGATGGAAAAACAAAAAGACAAAAAAACATCAAAGTGCTGATCTAGTGGGTAAATCCACAAGCAGAAATGAATCTAAAAGCAAAGGGAAGATGAAAATGAAGAGCACCAACATGAAAACATTTCATCAAACATTCTCTAGTCTGCTCAATTACCGTTCTTAATTGCTTAGCTTATACTCCCACCAGATAATAAGTATAGCAATGGCCATCGGCAACTTGGGACTGAACATGCCACAAAATAGCTAACAATATTTCGAAATCAAAATCAAGTGGCTGCTTTAATGATAATTTGGTAAATCGGAGCTTACATAGAAAGGATTGAGCTGTTGTTTTGCTCAGAGCTCATTGTTGTTGTTGTCTTTTAAAACCTTTTCTTCACCTTCATTAAACAAAAGAAGAAAACAACAATTATTTCTGACAGCAACAGAGAATAACTTTTTTTAAAGGATTCAGAATATCAAAGATAAGATCAATTTGCCTCAATTCGATTCAACCCAGCTCCGATATAATCATATTGAATCAATTCGATCAAACCCATATTTCATAAATAAAATTGTAAATCAATTCGATCTAACCCAGATTCCATTTAATCAAACTGATTTGATTAAAGATGGCTTCCATATATTTAAAATGATTCAATTTGATTTAACCTAGCTACTAACAAACATTTCTTTTTTTAGTCGAACCATTCATTCATTCATTAATAGAACTCCATCAACAGAGGAGGGGTTACAAGATAATTCATGAACAATACCCAAAGTTTTGCCAACCAACTGACTAAATAAACATGATAGAAGTAGACACACTTAATCAAAAGAAAGCATGAGGAATCGAAGAAAACTAAGATCCCATGGATATCTTGATCAGCTGCATCCGACACACTCGTAAGTGCGTTAGACTCTGAACTAAAGCCAGAGAAGCTGTCTGCTACAAAAGCAGAAAAGAAGCATGCAACAAAGGCATGAAGGACAATACATCGGGAGGAAAAACCTTGCAATATCGATGAGTCTTGGTCAACCAAACCACTTAAACTCAGTGGAAATTTTGGAAAGAAGAGACAATAATTGTCTAATGGAACCAACATCTCAGTAACTAGTGATTTAGTTGGCAACACTCCTTCAAACAAAACCCAAGAAAGGGAGGCCCAACATATCACACCAGAATTCATAAAGAACTGGAAGACTGAGAAAACAGGGGAATTGTGGATGTTTGGAAAGGGTAGGGGGAAAAGCCAATACACTATATACATGGTTGGGTCTGAATTAAGCTGAGGCTTGAAGGTCGGTAAGATTGGGAAATGGAGAGCTGTAAATAGATTGGCTAAAAGGGACGATGGTTGAAGGGGGGGGGGGGGGGGGGAATGGTTACAGGCGTTGAGGGGTTAATATTGGGATTAAGGCCCAAAACCAAAGAAATGTCATCGGTCCAAAGGTGAGGGGTTGATCGACGGGTGGGAGGTTGGTCGAAGAGGCTACAAGGAAGCCAATGAACCTCATAGAGAGGTAAGCGAAGTGATTGAAAGCTAGAACAATAGGACATAAATCCAAAGCTAAGGCCAATCAAATCTGAGAAATTCCAGGGGATACAAAGGACATCACCTAACGCGACTGAGCAAATGAGCAAAGGCAGGGACCAAGACTTCAAGCCAAGATTAGGCAGAAGAGGGATCCGACCAACAGCTATGGGGGAGCACAAAGGGGGACTCAAAATCACTGCACACAGAACACGCAGAAGGGTAACAAATGGAGGTAAAAGGAGGCTCCGGTCAGGTGGATCTGGTGGATCCGGAGGATCAGGCTGGAAGCACGGTGGTTCCGGCATCGATGAGAGCAAAATCCAACAGAGGAGAGAATGGGGCTGAGACAAGATGAGGGAAGAAGAGCTTTCTCTAAATCCCCTCAAGTCTGACTTCAAGTCCAAGTAGGTGCAGAGGCTAAGCATCTCACGACGAGGAGCACCGAGAAGAAGATCGAGCACAGTGGTCGGAGGGCAAGCTGGATCCGAGACGACAAACGAAGAGGAAACAAGGAAAGGCAGTGAGGTGAGAGTGAGCGTGAAAGTGGGCGGAGGGGAGACGGGCAAGAGCGGCTGAGAGGAGGAAGGTACGAGAGGCGGAGTAGAGGTGAGTACAGTGGTCGGAGGGCAAGCTGGATCCGAGAAGACAAACGAAGAGGAAACGAGGAAAAGCGGTGTGGTGAGAGTGAGCGTGAAGGTGAGCGCGGGTGGCGGAGGGGAGGCGGGCAAGAGCGGATGAGAGGAGGCAGGAACGAGAGGCGGAGTAAAGATGAGTATGAACGGTGGAGGCGGAGGGTCCGGAGGAATCAGGGGAATTGGAATCGGCGAAAAAGATGCAGACATGGTGAGCTCGGCGAGGAGACCAGGGAGCTAAAAGCAGGAGGAGGGGAGACGGCGGACTGAAGGCATCGGAGGACACAGGTTGAGGGTTGCGGCTGTCTCGGGAAGCGCTCCAGGGAGAGATTTCATTAGGGCGTCTCAAACATTTGCTATTTTCTCACCTCTGTACTAACAAACATTTCTATAAAGACAAATTTGCACCAAAAGTATTTCAGATCTGTCAAAGAACAAAAGCAAAAAAAGACTAAATTTACCAAAATGGTCAGACCATGAGAATTTTCCTCTAATCTCAAAGCTTCTCTTATGGATGAAATTTGAAGAAAACTTGGTTCTAGTCTTCTTTGTTCGTTTGAATTCTCAGAATTTGTTTTTTTCTGTTCATTTAAGACTGATAAAGAACAAATCCCTTGATTTAGGTAAGGCAGATTAGAGAGATAACCAAACACGCAACAATGGTTGATCAGAAAATTCGTGAAGAAGATGATGTGGTGAATTTTAAATAGTGGAGATATGGGCGATGTGGAAAAAAAGAGACGGTTGAAGTAACTTTTTTTTTATAAATCCTAAAGCTGGATGGATGAGAGAATATGAATAGGGCTCTATGATTTCATAGTTGAGGTGAGAGGGATCGATGGTGGAATTGAGATCGTGGGTAGAATAATGGAGGAAACAGTGGATTTTTTCTTTAAAAAAAAATAAAACCTGAGCAAACTTTAACGAAAAGTACCGATAAGAAAAGAGAAAAAAAAAATCTAAAAAAATGAGAGAAGGACACGTCAGATTTGTCCACGTGTCAGAAGGAGAGATAATTAGTTATTTGGGTTTTTGCTAGTGATTTATAGATAAAAAGATTTAAAAAATTAAAACAGTTTTGATGAAAAATGAAGAATAACCATGTTTTCATTTTAGAAATCTTATAGATCTTTAAATTACTTGACTAAAAGCTTTTTAGAAAATAAAATCTATCAATATTTTATAATTTGTCAAATTATTGGTTAGAAAGTAGATTTTTACCCAAATCAGTAAAAAATTTGGAAAATAATTTAACAAATAAAAAATTTCTATATATCCTTAGTTTTTTTAATAATTTTTGAACTGTAAATTTAAATAACTCTAGGGAAAATTATTGAGAGTTCGGATGGTATTTCATTGCCTCATTTTTACCGCATATTTATTTACAATGTTTAGATAATTCATTACGATAAATGTTTACTGATAACTACAATTAAAAATGAATATAGAAAAAGATCCGGCCTATGATTAATTAAAATATTAATTTGTGGTTGACAAAAAGAAAATAATAATTTGTTATCTATTCAAAAAGAGGTATAAATTAGTTTATGAGTAGAAACCGTATGTGCGATTTCAAACCATCTCTCGACCAAACATCTCGGCACTTCACTCCGGCTGACGTTAGCCTCTTCTTCTAACCTTATTTTCCCTTTCCTTGTTCTAGTTTTGGTTTGGATTAGTTGTTGATTCAATGAACGGATGAAGATGAAACTGCGGTTGGATCCGTATCGGAAGGGCATCACGATAATCTCCGGTAAATCTCTTATGAAAGGTATCACCATCTCTATGTTTCTCTCATGGATCTGTTTCTGTGAATCTATGTCTCGTCAATGGCAGTTTCATATCAACCATTGTCTTCCAATATCCGGCGTTTACGTTGTCTTCTTTCGGCATTGTTGGCCGCGTGTTTGTTTTTACTAACAAATGATGTTAGTTATATGTTTGATACCGTGCATCAATATTTTCTACTGTGGACGTCCGATCGATTACAAACCTCTACGGATTTGACTTGTAAACAACGACCGCCACGAAAACCGCCATGGATGATAAGACTATCTAGAGTAGAAGATGTAATCTCTATTTTGTATGCCGATGTTCGTATAATCGCTGAAAACTGGTCGTCCCAATATTTACTTTTTGCGGTTGAATCAATATATTAGATTCTAAACCGAAAAATATCTATAGCTAGTTCTTGGGATAGGATCAATGTAATACAACAAGAGAACAAATAGTACTTATGAAGCGACGAAGATTCAAAGTTCGCAAGACTATTAGCAGAGGTTATTCTGTTCAGAATGAAGACCTCAAAAACAACATCTTCAAATTTTAATTCATTTGATATGTTGTTGCTTTCTCAGTTTAATTATGTCATTTGTTGTTTTATAATTCTATGTATTGTTTATGTATTTGTGAATGTTCATCTTATATAATAATATAGCAAGACGTTAGGAAAAAAAAAAGTTTATGAGAATAACAAGGTTTTAAGGTAAAACTTAAAGATATTTAGAAGCTCGCATGCATCCTGGTTGGAATGCATCAATGGAGGAAGAGATTCAAAACTGTTCAGAGACAGGAACGTGGTCTCTTGTACCATACACGAGGGACATGCATGTTATAGGCAATAAATGGGTCTTCCGGACAAAGTTGAAGGCTGATAGTACCCTACACAAGCTCAAAGCACGCTTGGTGGCTGAAGGATTCAATCAAGAAGAGGGGATAAGACTTACATTTATGTGGTAAGACCAGCCACAGTTCGAATTGTTCTTTATATAGAAACTATTGTGTGTTGGAACATAAAACAAATGAATGTGAAGAACGCCTTCTTACATGGTGATTTTGAAGAAACATTGTACATGAAGCAGCTTGCTGGATTCATCAACAAAGAACCTAAACATGTATGTCTACTTCGTAAAGCTCTCTATGGTCTCAAGCAGTCTCCACGTGTATGGTTCGACAAGTTCAGTACTTTTCTATTGGAGTTTAGCTTCAAATGCAGCATTAAAGATCCTTCTATGTTCATCTACACAAAGGACAAGGATGTGATTCTTCTGCTGTTATATGTGGATGACATGGCTATCACTGAAAAAAACTCAGCTACACTAACCAAGCTGCTTGCTGATCTCAACAACAAATTCAAAATGAAAGATTTTGGTGATCTGCATTACTTTCTGGGGATACAGGTTCATCATCATGAGTCTGGCTTGTTCATGTCACAAAAACAGTACACATAAGACATACTTGAGATAGCTGCCATGTCTCATTCAATCCCAATGCCAATTCCTCTGCATCTTCAACTGAACAAGGTCACTGGCCAAGATGAGCCTTTCTCTAATCCTACTTATTTCCGTTCATTGGTTGAAAAACTCAAGTACCTGACGATTATTCGGTCGGACATACAATTAGCCGTTAATTATGTATGTCAAAAGATGCATATACCATCTCCGTCAAACTTCAATAATCTCAGAAGGATCCTTCGGTATATAAGAGGAACGACTGATATGGGCATAATGTTCAACAAAAAATCCGATTGCACGGTCCGAGCTTACAATGATTATGATTGGGCTGGCTGCACTGAAACACGGCGGTCAACGTGGGGCTTCTGCACATTTATCGGCTAGAACTTCATCTCGTGGGAGTCAAAGAAGCAACCTACAATGTCTAAAAGCTCAACATAAGCTGAATATAGAGCTTTGTCTAAAGCTGCCTCAGAAGTATCTTGGATCAGTAATCTGTTTTGTGAACTAGGTGTCTCTATCCCAATGACACCAGAACTGTTCGGGGATAACTTATCTTCAGTCTATCTAACAGAAAATCAGGCATTCCACAAGCGCACAAAGAACTTTGAAATGGACTATCACTACATCCGTGAACGCGTAGCTCTTGGCTCATTGGTCGTCAAACACGTTCATTCAGGTTTGCAGCTCGCTGATAGATTCACGAAATCATTGCCGTTTGCTTCATTTAGCAGTCTTAGATTCAAACTTGAGGTCCAAGAACCGCCTCCCCCAAGTTTGAGAGGGGATATTAGCAGAAAGACTCTGATTTACGTTTCAGAACGCTGTCGTCTCACCTACTAGCTCAACTCGGAAGCAAACGACGCAACATCAGTGAAGACAAAAGCGATCTTGGGCCAAAGTCACATTGAGCCCAAATCGGATCCATCTCAGCTCGTGGCGCCAAACAATGCAACGAATAAGAACGCTCAACGACATACGGACAGTCAACCTTACCTGGTCAAGATTCATAATCGATTTGCAGCTTTTGATGAAGAAGAGACAACCTGATCATCGACAAGTGTCTAAGGGCGATTAGGTTTAGCTGCTTGTATAAATAAAGCTCTTAACTCGTTGTAAACATTAAGCTGAAATGAATTAAAAATCGAAACATTTTCATCTTCTTCATTATCTCAAAATCCTTTCATTTTGTTGGAGATGACATAGTTATGGAGTTCCCTTGTGGAGTAAAGATCAATCTACATATTAACGATCAAAATTTGTAGTATTATTTTAACAAGGGGGTTTTGCAAATTAACCCGTCACCAAATTTCGGATCAAGCCTTCAACCACTTCTCATGCGAGTCAACCCATATAGCCTTAGTCAAACCGCAATATAGTCCACCCGTGAAGTGATGACGTGGCACCGTTAAAAAATTAAACAGAACTTAAAACACAGTCGTTTTGAGATTAATTAAAACAGTATATATTTTTAACTTCATGATGTTTTAAAAAAAGGAAAACAACATGTTTCTTGGATTTTAAAAAGAAAAATATTATTAAAAAAAAAAAGATACAAAGAACAGACAAACGAAAGAGCTTCAGCTCAGACATATTGCCATGGCTGTCACAAAAACAAATAAACACCACTAAAAAGTGCTCTTCTTCTTAAACCGATCGATCAAAAACTTCACGAGAATTCTCTCCCGACCTTCTGAATTGCACAATATATCTTTCTTCTTGATTCAACAACATTGATCCCTATATCCTTGAGATCCTCCAATGTCAACAATGGCAACACTTGTTCATCAACTTCATGCATCTCAAACATTGGCTAATATCTCCCTAACCCTAATTCATCTAGCTATATCTTCACTCCTTGTCTTCCTGTTGCTCCACTCTGCCAATCTCCTGACATGTCTCTGCTGTTCTCGTACCTTGTCTTATTCTCAAACACTTCTCTCGTTCCAATTCTTCTCTCCATGGTCTACTCCGTCTCTGGGTTCTTCGATTTTCGTTGCCCAATTTTACCGGACTCGCTTTGCCGCTGTCGTCTCTACACCCGTTGATTTCACCCATTTATTGACCCGCCAAGTCCCAAGCGCAATCAGATTTTCATCTACGGTTTATGTGTTGTAGTACCCGGAGCTCAAATTTGTAGGGTTCGAGTCCTCGACAAAGACTTCCCGCTCTGAATCGTCTCCTTTCAGTTACTCGATCGAACGGTTCCGTTTTCAGATGCTTCGCCATGAGATTGAAGAATCGATTGAAATCGAACGGCGAGGTAAGATTTTCGGTGGTTATGATTGATTTAAACTGAGATTTTGTGGGATTGCCGCCGAGTGACCGCGTCAAGATCCCAAGCTCCGACGGCGCGATTTTGCTGTCGTCGTCGTTTATCTAAAAGCATGAAGGCTTCCTTCATCGACGAGACATGGTCGTCACTCAAACTCTCCTCGCCCATTGGGCCCATTTTTATTTTTTGTACTTTTCTTTTTAATATCTAGGAACACATGTTGTTTTTCCCTTTTTAAAACATCATGAAGTTTTTTTTAAAAAATATTTGAATTATTCTCAAAACGACCGTGTTTTAAGTTCTGTTTAATTTCTTAACGGTGCCACGTCATCACTTTACGGGTGGACTATATTGCGGTTTGACTAAAACTATACGGGTTGACTCGCATGAGAAGTAGTTGAAGGCTTTATCCTAAATTTGGTGACAGGTGACGGGTTAATTTGCAGAAAACCCATTTAACAAATCCAAATCCACCATGATATTGTATCTTTTGTAACAAGCTGGTTATCTTAATGTTAAAAACAAAATAAGAAAATAAAAAATAAAGCTTCAAAACAGCAGCAGCACACAATAAAATGGAAGATACATCGCATCAAAATAGAATGCGGCGGTCTATAATGAATCTCTTTTGCAGATCTCAAGTCTTCTATCGCCGTTTCAACCGTAGGATCCGTGATTCAATTATCATCTAACGGTCATCTCTCATTCACCTCGTGCTAACCCATGGCTTGGATTCTTCCACGTTTAGCTTTTTGTAGCCGCCCGATCAGAACCTATCCGACGATGCTCATTGATCATGATATCTCTGCAACTTCACGCACCGATCCAAGAATACGTATATTTATACGCACTTGCGTGCTCAATGTGGAAGCGTATATACAGGATTCAAGCAACTAACTTGATGAGTACCGAGGGATTTGATGACTCTGTTCTTCGTGTTCATGTCAAAGAAGGTTTTGGTGCATTTTGAAAATTTTCTAAACTTCAAAATTTGTCACAGGAACATTTTCTTTAGTTACTATATAATGTCTCAAATAGGTCTTTCAAATTCTTCAAGCCAACAAATTTTTTGGTGAATTCCTCAAGAGGATTGATCAAAAAGAAATCCTCAAGAGGTGTGCTCTGTTTTCCACAATGGAGATAGCAATGTTTGTTTTGTTTTCAGACAGCGATAACGAGATGGGAGAATTTCATAAACTCGATGCCGGAGAGCAGTCGTTGGAGGGATCGGATGCTGTTAAACTCTCAGGAATAGGTCAGAGGATCAGAGGAAAAGATCCTGCTGACAGAGAGAGCAGTCGACTGAAGAGGTAGGTTTCATAAAAATTCTGCATTTTGACGAAAAAGTCTCTCCGGGTTTTAGAATAGAGGAGGTGACGTGAAGGATATTATTATGGGGAATTGAAAAGGTTGCTGAGGAACAGAGTGTCTGCACAGCAAGCGAGAGAGAGGAAAAAGGTTTATATAAATGAATTGGAGAAGAGAGTGAAAGATTTGGAGGCGAAGAACACTGAACTTGAAGAGAAGCTGTCCACTTTGCAGAGAGAGAATCACATGCTTCGAAATGTATGTCTTCTTTTCTTTAGCAAAACTGAACCTAACTTTTCGGTTTATCCGAACGAAATAACCAAAACCCCAAAATCCATTATATAAAACCGAGCCGAAAGATATAACGGTTTTAATGTTAACGATACCCAACAAACCGAACATAAGTTTTAAACGACCTAAGTGAATTATAATGATTTGTATGGTGTTGTGTATTTTCAGATAGTGACTAATGGATTCATGCAAAAACAGAAAATTCATCTATTAGGATTATGTGATTAACCAAAATAATTAATAGATTTTTGGGGTTTTTTTTTATTTAATAATAGTTTCCAAAATTGTATACTTAGAACTTAAATTTGGCGTTGGAACATCGTGCTCAGAGGTGACGACAGAGTCCCTAGAAACAAATACAATGCTTGTCAACATTTCTTTCGTGAATCTACATCATAACTCATGAAGAAGATGCTTCCTTCTCTTACAACCTCTCTTTTCTCTCTCTTCTCTGAAACCTCTTTTAAATTTCTCACCCAAAAATGATCTCAAGCTTATTCTTTCATCTGAGTTCTTATGTATGTGATTCATAGCTGATTCTCTTTGAGTTGCGAAATAGGCGAGTGAATATGTTCTGATTTAGTGTTTTCAAAAGTTTTTAACTGAACTAATTGAGACTTTTTACATATACTTTTGATTATACAATTTGATTTGCTCAAACAATCCTTTATTAACCATTTCTTGGAGATTTTTTCGCTAACTAATGCAAGAACTCTGTGTTTTTACCTTTTCAGGTGCTTAGTTTAAGGTTGAGCTAGGTGACTCATTAAAGAGGCTGGAGTTGGGGCTTCTTATGCTGCTAATGGCTCCTAAAATTTCATTGTAGTACGAGGAACACGAAGTCTGAGAGTCTAATATCAGACTACAACCGAATTCTGAGAGTTTCTCATGAAGTCTTATTTCAGACTGCATATGAAGTCTGAAATTTAAAAGTTTTTGAAAATTTTCACATGAAAACCTTTAAAAAGGCGGGAAATTTCTGCATGAAAATTTCAGAATTCCCGCTCAATTCAGAAGTTCCTTCTCAGGCTGCATATGAAGTCTGATACCAGATATTTTACAATTTTTAATTGTTAAAATCTGACGGCAAAATTTCCCTCCAATTTCTCTCCACTTATCTAAACCTAATCTTGTACACACATATAACAAAAAAAAAATCATCACATTCTTCCTTCTCTTACAACCTCTCTTTCTCTCTTTTTTGTAAAACATCTTTCAAATTTCTCACCCAAAAAGGTTCTCAAGCTTATTCTCTCATCTGAGTTCTTATGTATGTGATTCATAGCTGATTCTCTTTGAGCTGCAAAATAGGCGAATGAATCTGTTCTGATTTAGTGCTTTCAAAATTTTTTTAACTGAACTAATTGGGACTTTTGACATAGACTTTTGATTATACAATTTGATTTGCTAAAAAAATCCTTTATTAACCATTTTTTGGAGACTTTTTCGCTAACTAATGCAAGAGCTCTGTATTTTTGCTTTTTTCATGTGTTTGGTTTAAGGTTTAGCCAGATGATTCTCCAAAGAGGCTGGATTTGAGGCTTCTTATGTTGCTAATGGCTCGTAAAATGTCATTGTAGTACGAGAAACATGAAGTCTGAGAGTCTAATATCAGACTACAACTGAAGTCTGAGAGTTCCAGGTAAATCTGGTTCAAGTATTTAGACTTCTCATGAAGTCTTATTTCGGACTGCTATGGTGGAGAAGAAGAGAAAGGTATTCCAAGGAGGTTCACCATATATCAAGGATTGTCTATGGTGGGATTTACATTGTAGACATGGCAGGCTACAACCGAAGTCTGAGAGTGAAAATTCAACATGAAGTCTGATATTAGACTACTTTTGAAGTATGAAGTCTGATAGTAGATTAGGTGTTTTATCATTTTGTTGATTTTTACTGGTTATTAGTCTTCTTATTGAACACATTGTATTGTATTAGATTATTGGATGATCAAATCAAAGGAAGGAAGCTCTCCTTGTCTACTATGCTTGTAGAAAAATACAAAGTTGTCTAAATTTACTTTTGTCTACTCAAATCAACAAGAAATTTTGTATACAAACTAAGAGAACCTTAAGTACTGGTGAATTTTCTTACACTTAGGGAAATGCGTCACCTTAACCTTGGAGAAAAATATGTCACCTTAACCCTCGGGAATTTTCTTGGACTTGAGAAAATGGGTCATTTTTAATATCCAGACTGTCAAAGAAGTCTGATGATATGGTCGTCAGACCTCTACTGTTGTCTGATTCTTATGAGCTAAAAGTTTATAAACTTAACAAGTCCAAATGTCAAGAATGTTCTCTCATAATTACATTAGCAATCTTATTAGAAAAGTAATTAAGTCACAACAACACAACAAATTCACAACCTAATATATAATCAGCCGTAGGTTCTGGACAATTAGGTTGTTTGTGGCCTTGTTGTCTGCAATTCGAACAACAATATTGCTTGTGTAGTTTCCGTGGTTTACTGCCCTTCTTCTTTGGTAGGATGTTGCGCGAGTATGCATCTTACAAATTGTCCGTTCTGTAAGATGGACATACATGCGTAGAAATGTGTAGTTCAAGTTCCGGTGAAGAAGTCTGACTATAAAATCAGACATCATGAGAAGTCTGAATAGAAAATATTAAGTCTGACACTATATTGACAGGCCGCACACGTATTAAATGGGTATTAGCTAACTCGACTATGCTCCTTACTTTCATATAATTTGTGACATAAACCGGAGGGCTATCCGGATCCATTTGTTTCAAGATTGCTTCCGGTAATGGATATGATAACTCCACCAGCTCGGTTTTCTTGGCTAGCATATAATCATATTGTATCATCTCAACAAGTTTTTGATGTGTAGAACCATCACGTAAAGTGATAAACTGCTCTCCTTTGAGCTTATCAACCACAAAGTTAACAGGTAACTGAACCATTATCTGTATAAACAAACATGTATAAACCACATTAGAGATCTTATATGGAAAAGCCAGGTTTCTTTGCGAAGTCTGATTTTATTAGCTACATTGCCAATATTATTCAAAAATTGATTTAAAAATAATTACCAAACATAAGAATGTAAAACTCACGTACGAGGAACATATACAACTAACACACATTTATAAAAATTAAAATCAATGAAATTAATCACCAATATACAAAAATGCGTTTTTAAAGTTTTTAATATTTCAAACGTCTTAGCAGTCTGATTGTAGTAAAACCAGACCTCTATGGCAGTATGAAAAAGAGTATTTTTACAATTGAAATCAAATTGGCAGACATCGGATGCAGTCTGACAGCCATCAGACAGCATACACAGTATGCTTTGAATTTTTTGATATTTTTGTCAGTCAGCTTATGAAATCTAAGAACAAAAAGGGTAGTTTTGCAATTGACTTTTAAATTTGATTTTTTCAGATTTCTCCAAGAAGTCTTATAATTTTCAGACTTCAAATGTTGTCTGACAAAAAGTAGGGGTATTTTGGGGTTGACCAAGAAAATTTGGGATTGACTTTTTTGGTAACAGACTTCTATTGCTGTCTGGAAAGATTTTCAGACAGCGAGGGAAGTCTGATTAAAAATTTCGCAGTTTTGGGGGTATTTCCAGCCTTGACCAAAATTTAATTTTTCAGATTTCTATAGCCGTCTGGCAAAAGTTTTGAATTCATACATCTAGTGTTGTATGATATTTTTCCCCCTTTTTTCAGACATGTTTAGAAGTCTGACGTTTTTTCCCTTATTTTGGCCAACATCTGAAAATTTGGGTCAATTGTAGTTTATACCCCTTTTTATTTTCAGACATCGGATTCCGTCTGACAAAAAGTCAAGATTCGGTCAATTTCTTACCAGACTACATAAGAAGTCTGATTGAAAAATCAAATTTGAATCAATTGCAAAACTACCCTCTTCTTATTTAAACTTCTTGGTGAAGTCTGATAATTTTTTGTTCTTTTCAAAAGAATTTCTCAGACTTCAATAGAGGTCTGTCAACTCAAAGTCAATTGCAAAACTACCCTCTCGTTGACCACTAGACTCCATCAGATTTCATGGAAAGTCTGAAATCGCGAAACAGATCTAAAATTCGGCGGATCTTGTGAAAATCACCTAAATCTGGCTTTGACCTCGTTTTTACTTTCGCTAAGCGCCCATAACTTCTAGTTACACCAATACCCAACAAACCCAACCAATTTTATGCAAGAATAACCAAAATCGCAAGAGATCCAAAATTTTAAAAATTTAAAACATGAATTAGAGAGTTTTTTTGATGAAATTTGAGAGGAAATAGGAGAATACAAGGTTGTGAACTCTAATATAGAGTTTTAATGGCTCGAAATTGGTTGTGTGAGGCATTAATAGCTCAAATTTGATTGTTAATGGTGGCTGGGTGAATTGGAAAAGATGGCAGATTCGTAATTAAATTTGATCTAAAGGCTTTTTTGTCTTTTGATGAAAACATTAGACTTCACAAGAAGTCTAATGATGACATTATCGTGAATACACGGCTTATTAAGTGGATATATTAACGAAGGAGAGAAAGGAGAAGGAAGATGGTAGTTTTAGGGTTGACTTCAATTTTAGGGGTAGTTTTGCGACTGCTCCAATCAAAATTACATCATATTTCGAATAGTCACTATTAATTAGTGCTTAAAAAATAAAGAACTGTTTTTTTGAGTAATATGAGTATATGACAACTAATACTTCATAATTAAATACAAGCATATAACTCATATTTTCTAATTAATTACAACCAATATTTCCGCAATGAACAGTGTTTGCGGGTAAACACTTTTTAACAAAATAACTAAGTTACATGCTGAGTTAACTGATAATTGGTTTAACATACAAACAATGTTTAGTGAATACTAATTTTGTAGAGAGAGATAATTGAGTTTCATTTAAAGTTAACTGATAACTGAGTTTACGAGATGAGAGTATCTAGCGAATACTGATTTTGTAGGAAAAAATAACCGAGTTACACGTTGAGTTAACTGATAGCTGAGTTTACCAGATGAACAATGTCTAGCGTATATTGATGTTCTAGGATAAGGTAACTGAGTTACTAATACAATGAGATATTTGGATTATTCTAAATATACTTATTATTTCCAATTATCATTATATATTATTTATATCTAGATAGTTATCTTCTATTATTTAGGTTTTCAAGGTTTTCTTATAAATAACCATTTATGTATAAAGTTGTATTCAATTTATTATTTGATTAAATTTTAAAAAATATTTTTGAAAATGCTTTTGGTAAATGACAAAGAAGAGTATTCTCAAACCCTAGTTTTCCAGGTATTAATTCTTATAATCAACGGATCTCTATTTCTGTCTTAGAAGTTTGCGCTTCATCAGTTACATGATGAGTTAACTTTTTTTTTTGGTCGAAATTTTGATGACTTAACTAATAATTGAGTTTATTAGATGAACATTGTTTAACGAATTTTGATTTTGTAGGATAAGATAATTGAGTTACTCGATGAGTTAACTGATATCTGAATTTACCAGATGCACTGCCCACCGGAAAATGATTTTTGAGTTCATTAAAATTTTCATTTTTATTTTAAACAGTAGATATTTTTGGTTTAAATTTTTCTCTTTTTCCTTCTTATCTAATTATCAAAGTTTCATTCCTCTTTTTTATTTGTTGCTATTAATTAAACTCACTTCTGTTTTTTTTTTAATTAATGATTCTTTATTTTAATTATAACTAACTCGTTATATCAATTTCAAAATATAAAAATGTAAACAAAAACATGGTTATAGATTAATTTGAAAATATCTCATACATTATTTTTATTTTCATATCTTTGAATTTTACACAGGAAAAAAACACTGAAGTAATCACACACAAATGTGCCCAAATGTACATATATATATATTTGTACAATCATCAGTTTATCTAGGTTCACCAACTAACCCATCCACTAAACTTAAACCGTCTTGATGTCTCAGATCAAGGCACTCATGTCAAATGAGCCCAAATCTGGATAGAGTCAAGAGGAGGAGCTTGAGATGAAGTTGCTGAAGACCACTGAGCCGCATGAAACATTGAGTCACCATCATACCAAATGCCTTTGTCAAGGATCTTCGATCGCAAATACTCATTTGGAATTCTAACAAACATTGATCTCGTGAGAGGGTTGTTATGTATTTCTACTTTCTTACTCTTTCCCCACTTATGATTTATGACACTCGGAATTTGGCTAAAAGGTGGAGGACATCCATTGAAGTAGCAAACAAGGAAATCTTTATGAAGTTCAGCTCCTTTCTTGAAGACTTCGTCTAGAATCAACACCTAAGTGATTTATCCTCAAAGCGCCTAATCTTTTCAGCTATGTTTGGAGCTGAAGCAGTAGACTCTGCTGGAGTATTAGACTTAACTGAAGCACGGGATTGGCGGGAAGGAGATGAAAGAGGGGGAAAGTGAGAGAGAGGAGGAGAGTTTGGTTCAGAAGGATCTGGTGGCAGTGGAGGGTGAGGAACATGGAGAGCACTGTCACCGGCGGCCGGAGACGGAGGTTTCAAGTCGGAAGCAGCAGCAATGGTTAACCAGGGGTTACTCATCGATACTCGTGCCCGGGAGGAAGTTGACTTTTCATTCTTGTTTGTTGATTCTTTATTTTAATTATAACTTATTCGTTATATCAATTTCAAAATATAAAAATATAAACAAAAATGTGGTTATAGATTAATTTGAAAATATCTCACAAAATATTTTTATTTTCATATCTTTGAATTTTACACAGGAAAAAAAAACACTGAAGCAGTCACACATACACACATATATATAGATACTGCAAACAGAAAAGGTACACACGAATACAGAAAGAAAACAGGTATCAACGGATTCGGTTGAATGTATCGTGGATACAGTACAATGAACCGATTTAATCCGTGAGTTTTATTTTATTTTGGTATAGACTTGCATTGTATTTAAAACACACATAAGTATATAACAAAGTTCCGCAGGAGGTACTTTTATTCTTGTGGTCCGTTGATGCACATCAGAGATATTCAGTAGTGGAGACAAGTAAGAACTCAACACCGATGTATATCTGATCGTTTAGCAGAAGTCCCCTTCGTGGATCGTGGAGTTCCTTCAGCGGCAAAAACTCGGGAAAGCCTCCACTTTCGTTGTACTCAAACCAAAAGTCACTGCGGACTTTATCAAATAAGTATAGATTAAAATGAGCAAACGGCTTATATAATGGAAAGATTTTTCTAAAATGGAAATTGAGTATTAATATGTACTCTTTTCATGGTGTTTGCCGTGGAGTTGGTCCAAAACTCGCAGTTTAAAGACCGCAAATGTCTCTTCCTTTGGACCGGTAACGTAATCGGACGCATTCAGATACAAAGACAAGGAATTTCCTTTCCCCTCTTCGTTTCCTTTTGGGTACATCTCTAGTTTCCTGGGTTTAAAATGACAAAACACAATTTCATAACATATACACATACACTTTAAGACTCAATTCAGAAAATGATCTTTGTATTAATGTTTTGTTATTTCGATGTAAAACGTTAATTTCTCATCTTCTCCCTACACGATTAATGTATTGTTACTTGAAACATTAATTATAAGTATGAAAAATTGTGTAATTTATTTAAATTTATAATATATTGATTTGCTTACCATCTTCGTGGTCCAACGGTGAATTCATAGGAAGAATGTTCGAGCCCGTCGAAGGAGGAAAACTGAGTGATCTTCCAGGTGAATCGAGAGTTTCCCCGAGGGACCTCCGTCAGTTTAAGGCGGTTTGCTGTCCCAATGGTTCGAGGGATAGAGGTAATGGGGAACTTTAATTCGACACTGGTGATCTCAGCACAGAACACAGCTTTGTCGTTCACAATATACCTCTCCATCAACGCCGGTGATACGACGTCCAAACTCCCTATATTTGTTGATTCTTCTTCATAAAACCCCACGTCCGCTGATAACAAATATGTCAGTATCAAAATCTACACCAATTAACACTCGTGAAAATTTCAATATATATATATACACGAAAACATACTTTCGTATATGTCAGCAACATGCTTAGTCTGAGAGACTACGCTGAGTTTGTAACTGCATTTGACTTTCCAATTAGAAGGTAGAGACTTTGCATCTGTGAGCTTCAAACTTAAACCTAAATTGTCCCTTGTGCCGTCTTTCTTAGGTAGATAAATTTGCAATTTCCTATATCGTCCAAATTCAAGCCAAAAAGAACAGAAATAAGTTATATTAAACGGTGTAATCCTGGTCGGGCGCTAGATCGAATGACTCACCAATTCAGACCAGAAACGTGGAAAAACGATGACTGGAGCCAGGTAGCTCCGTGAGTCATTAGCTTAGACATTCCATCAACCAACAGGAAGTGAGCGTTTTTGCGGTTCGTCATCTGCTTTTTTATGGTTTCTAGGTAGAAGATATGCAACCATATTTAGAAATAAAATGAATTAAACGTATATGCATGTATTATGGATATACAGTAAAACGAACCTTCGATTGTTGAATTCATTTTGGCGATGTTAGTCGGCTAAAATATCGTAGTAGCGTTGCTTAGATTGTTGGTCTATAGTTTGTGTTGGAGTGAGAAGGGAAGTGGTATGTAATATCTGTATATATAGGCAAATTCCTTCACGATGGGGTTTCAATTACTCATAGGAATTTCTACGATATTTTTATTTTACCTATCAGGCTCTACAAAGATAACTAAGTAGGTCTTCCAAGAACCTCATATCTCTTACATCCATGTATTTTTGTTTGTTACTTTTCTTTTTTATAATATTATGGAAGTTTGGGTCTTAAGACCCATAATTTTTTCTAGGTCCGAAGATAATTTTTGGAAACTTTTATTTAAAAAGTAAGGGGGACTTATTGGTAGATGAATTTATGTAGAGTTGGTTGATTTGAAGAGTTGAGAGATTTGTTAAAATTTTAGGAGGGGTTATTGGTAGATGAATTTCAAATGATTGTTAAAATTTTCAAAGTCTATTGTTATTGGTTTATGAATTTTAACAATCTTATTAAAATCTATTGTTATTGGTTTGATGATTTTGAAAATACATACAAAATCCATTGTTATTCAAAAAGTTTGGTTTTTAATGATTTTATGATTCTACTAAAATTTTGTCTTATTGGGACATAGATTTTAAACAAATTAACTCATAGAGAAAGATTTTCAAAATACTATGTATATCCCTTAGATTCTCAAAATCAATATAGTAAAAACATTTTGATATATTTTATAAATATACAAACTCTTATCAAATCTAACAAAACTCTTTAAAATTTTAACAAATCTCTCAACTCTTCAAATCAACCAACTCTACATAAATTCATCTACCAATAAGTCCCCCTTAAAGAGTTTTGTTAGATTTGATAAGAGTTTGTATATTTATAAAATATATCAAAATGTTTTTACTATATTGATTTTGAGAATCTAAGGGATATACATAGTATTTTGAAAATCTTTCTCTATGAGTTAATTTGTTTAAAATCTATGTCCCAATAAGACAAAATTTTAGTAGAATCATAAAATCATTAAAAACCAAACTTTTTGAATAACAATGGATTTTGTATGTATTTTCAAAATCATCAAACCAATAACAATAGATTTTAATAAGATTGTTAAAATTCATAAACCAATAACAATAGACTTTGAAAATTTTAACAATCATTTGAAATTCATCTACCAATAACCCCTCCTAAATCTTCGTACCAAAGATGCTTTGAAGCCGGACACAAAGGAACAAACTCACTTATGTTATCCTAGACTACCAATACTTTGGTAAAATTTGGACAATTTCTCGATTTTACGGATTTTTACCGGATGTTCCCGTTGGGACTTTTTCTTCTTCTTTAGTAGTTACTTTATATATGTCTAAATGTTGTAGGTTTTTCCTACTATAAAAGGATTATAGCTATACACTAAAAGTTTACAAAGACCAATCTTTCACAACAATCAGTCTACTGTTGCATCCTTTCATCAATGGATTATAAACAGGGTTTTCGGATTAAAAATTATAGGCAAATCGCCAGTTTTGAGATGTCGGTCATAAAATCAACTTTTCATTATTTTCTTCAACTTTTTATTCATGGTTTTAAAATTTTGGTTGGATTTGGATTTAATTACCCGCTAAGTTATTTGGGATATGGTTTAAACTTTAACACTAACTTGTGTAACAACCCATTTTGGTTTATCAAAAAGCTTTACCCATTTGTTTCATAATAATTTTAAACTAATATGATTCATCCGCAGTGTGAACACAAAATTTTGAATATCAATATATTTAATTTTTGTTTATATTTTTAATAAACTTCTATAAAAATAACTTATGATATGTATCTTTTAAATTCAATATTAACTAAAATAATATACTTTATTATATAAAATTATATTATTTATAACAAACATATTTGTTAATATTTAAAAGATAAATAGTAAATATATTATAATAAAAAATTAACTGACTTTCTTATATTTATTACCGAGATTATACATATCTCCAAAACTTAATAAAAATAATTATTTAGGTCAATATAATAAATAAAAAAAAATTTCTAATATAAAATAAATAACCTAATTTTATTAAAAATAAGCAAATAGTCAATCCATTTGAAAATCAATGAAAGCTCAAATCAGTTACATTTAATATTAAACCTGATAAACTAGATATTTCCTCATGATTTTGAAGATATCATAGTATTGCCGCGTTTGATATTTTAGCGGGCTAAGAAAATCTGAAAATTTTGGTCTTTTTTTAAAGAATTTTTAAAAGAAAATTCAAAAAAAAAAAAAAATCTTCCGATAAGGCCTATTTTTTTGTTTTTTTTTTTTCATTTGGGATTGCAAACTCTGCTCGATGTGCTTTTAATGAGAACCGGCATCTCCGAATACTCCAATTGATCCGCTGATGCTGAAAATGTATGAGTTTGCTTAAAGGAGACGCCGGAAACATTGAGAATATGTTCAAGGAGAATCAACCAAAACAAAATTGGCCATATGTCGTAAGGAATGTGATTCTAAAAAGATATTTCGTTAATGAAACTAGATTAACAAATCTGTACGTCTTGCCACTTATTAGTTCAATCGTTGATTAACTGTTTTTTTCCATAGCTACAACGAAAATATGGATAGTTATTCATAATATATATATATATATGAGATACTAGAAAGTAGAAACTAACCCGTCTTAGGGTATCTCCAACTATACTATATTTAAGTGATCTCCCACAACCCCCGAAGAGCTTTATCGATCTCTGAATGCACGACCAATATATCGACTAAAATTTGCCTGTATCCACGACTGCACTTGCGGCTCTAATACATAAGTCTTCACTGGCTCCCTGTACTCCTGCGGCCTCACACAACACGCAATGCGACATGGTCCACCTGCGGTTATGGTCGTTGTGGCCTGAGCGAAGAATCCTCTGGTGGTTCGGTCGTGGACTTGGAAACTTGGTCGCGGACAGTGATGGCTGCATCAGTCTGGTCGTGACTAGCGTAGAGGGCAGAAGAGTTTGTGGCCTATGGTCCGCAATTTCTTTTGGAAAGTTTGGGTTTTAGGCTGCATGGGCAGCAGCAGTTGCAGTGCTCGTGGACAGTTAACCGCTATTGCTCAGGATGTGGTCGCGGTAGCTTTTGGTTGTGGCTCCTTGTCCGCAGGATCCTCTGGACGGAATCAGAACGAGTTTGGGTCGGACGCAGAGGGTGAAAACGGTCACAATGTCACTGCTGTTGCATGTCCCGTGGGTCGAGGTAGATTTGTCGTGAATTGTGTTGTGGTCGACCGTGATCGAGGTGAGCTGTCCGCGGTACAAGGGTGTTCAATGGATTTTTTATCCAGCAGTCTTCGGCGGCCGCTGTACTTGACGGCTGGGTCTGAAAATGGGATTCCTCCTCTTCTAAGTCTTTTCTTTGCTCCAGCTAATCCTAATGGTATAAAGCTCAACTGCAAACATCTAAAGCCTTCTTCTAAGTACCTAAAAAGACTAAAAAAGAACCGAAACATGCAAAATTATATTCTAAACACTAAATTATGGAATGAATGAATTCCTAAGCAAATGAACATGAATGAATGCAAAAGATATGAAAATTATACAAATATAAATACTAAATCATGGTAAATTATGCACATATCACGTTAGAAAACTGTATATACACTACAAAACAAATCCACATTGATAGCAGATTATTATAGCACGTTTTACTGAACTGCTATCGTAGATGTGTTGGAAATTTCCGTACTATATAATAGCATTTGATAAACGTTATGATAAATGATCATTAAGCGGGAAGCTAAAATTTTCTTTTCCGCCAAATACTTAGCGAAAATTTTAAGACCTCACTTTCCCTCTTTCATTCTCATTTTCCCTCTTTCACTTTTCCTTTTTTCCCCTTTCTCTTAAAACCCTAAAACAAAAAATTATTCCAAATTTTGTTCTCTCTTCCTCCTTTACAGACAAAAATCCTTGACAAAAATCGATTCATTCCTCTGTACTTTCTTCTCTCGTCTCTCTCTCGTTACTTTCAGTCAAACGCACCACTCAAAGAGTCACAATTTTCGTTTCCAGATCTGCTTGCGCATCTTCTGCCTCCGTCGAGACGAGGTCGAGTGTACGCTTTCGTTCCTCTCCAACTCTTTATACACGTTTGTGAGAACGATTCGACTTAGATGTTTCCGACAGAATCAAAATTAAAATTTTTGTTTGATTTGAAATGTTTTTGGGTAATGAGATTGTTCTTTATTTGCTTGTAGACTCTTTGACTCCCATCATCAGTTTGTGTGTGCCTGTGATTGTAAGCGATAGTATCGAGTTACCTTTCCAAGATGTTATAGATTACAAAAAGTTTTCGAGTTTTTTAGGCCCACACTGCTCTGGAGCCAGGGTTTCTTATAAAGATGCTGAGAAAAATAGGAACCAAGAAGATCCTGGAGTATCAGAGAGAGATGAAATCGGTACCTTATCCTTTGATTCAACCCCTAAACTCTTAGAATGTTCGATTGTTTTACATATTTTCAAGACATTTCTCATGCTCGAATGATGTACACAGGTAAGAGGGTATATTGACTACGATAACCCGCAGTGAAGGAAATCTAGCGTCAAGTCTCACAGAAGTTACCACTCATCAAGATAATGAGTAACCGTGACGAACACCTTGTCCTAAGAAACTCCACCGAACCAGACTATTCATGTTTATGCACAAACCAAACTGGTCTCATCACTTCCGAATAAACACATCTCTTTGTCTCTTGAGCGAGACCTATCAGATTGTGGAGGAGCTCCGAACTTACTCTCCTTCTCAACTTCTTGGCCCCGAGACTTGCACAAGCGAGTTATTCAGGTAAATGATATCGTTCCCAAAATACACGTTATCCCTTCTAAGATTATTATATATAACCTTGAGTCAGTGCATTTAGATCTGGGTGTCACTTAGTTAACAAAATGTATTGACAGGATAAAATGGTGAAGCTTACAAGTATAGTATTCAGCACTTACTATGCAAGTCAGTGTGATTTGTGGACTCTTCAATATTATTATTTTTGGTGAGATGCAGCGATGTGGAGAGGCATTAATAATGCATAGCTGTCATCGATAATGGAGTTCCAGCTCAATTATTGATAAATGAATAGCTTGACCTTAATTTAGAACATAATTTTCATTCAGAAGTTATGATTGAGAGCTAGTCATTAACATATTCAAATTTTCAAATATTGGCAAGGCAACAAGCTCAGAGAGAAGAAGAGTTAGCACAGACACAACATAATATTTTAGCTCATCAGGTATATTAGAATTGGTTGCATCTTTTTAACACCTGTTGCTCCCCATGCCTCACAGTCAACATGTATGTATGTTATTTTAAAGCTGTTAGAAACAGGTAAAAGAAAACTGTGGAGATTGAGGGTGGATTTGTATAGTTGATGTTTTATGGAAAAATAACACGTAATGGTTGCAGGTGAAGTGGAGGCTTTGCTGCCAGTAGTGGGAATGTTGCTGCAGTTCAGTCCGGAGGTTAGTTCTTACGTTTGGAACTTGCTGCGTGTTTGTTTTATCTTTTTGAGAGAGAAAAAAGGAAGACAAACCATATGTGATTGAAATGGCAGATCCAGAAGTGTCAGCAAGCGTGCCATAGCTCAACAACAATAGAGGCGAGTCCAGGTGCGGCATTATTGGTGGGCATTGTTGGCTCAAAGGTAATAACAGAGAAAGATCTAGATTCACACCTTAGAGCTAGATAGATCTTTAGGTGAACTCATTAGCCTTTTGATTTTTTTTTGTATAATGTTAGTTTTACTTTGTTTAAGACTTAGCGGCATTTTACGATGTTAGTATATAACTATGTAAGACTTGTTTTTGATTAATGTAATATTATTTTTATGTATGTTGATGATTTATGAAAAAAATTATGTAAATCAAATTATAAATATTTTGCAAAACAAAATTCAAATAAAAATAATATATATATATATATATATATATTTATATAGCGATAAACATATGCTACAATATTAAATAAAATAGCACTAACATGTGCTATAAAAATATATATTAAGCAGTGCTATAATAGAACGAATGTATGATAGCATGTCAAAAACGCTATCGTATGGATACCATCTACTATAGCTGCGGATGTCATAGCATTTGTGAAAACGCTATGTATGACATATGATAGCATAATTTTCGCGCCGTCAATGAACATTTTTGTTGTAGTGATATAATCTCCAAAATAATTGAATTGCATTTTTTTTCTTTCCTAAAACGCACATATGAAAACTTAAAAAACTTACAAAATTCTGAAAATATAAATAACATGTCAAAATTTATTAGGTTTTATTAAAAACTATGAAAAACATAATAAAAATAGTAAAATATATGATATCTCATCCCCCGCTGACCCTGCACACTTCATGATTAACTTGTCAATCACCTGGCAAACATAAAAAGAAGAAGAAGAAGAAGGTCTGTTTTAAGTTTAAAAAAAAAAACAAAGAAGGTCTGTTTTATCCCAATAGATCTCCGCCGAACCCAGTACAAACTAGCATCCTCACCTCACAAGAGGGATCCTGATTTTGACATACATTCATTCCATATGTTAATTTTTCACTTTAGAATAGAGTTTTCCTTGATCTGGATATTTAATTTCACCTATTTTCTGATCATTTCTCTTGATGTTTTCTTTCTTTCTTTTCACCTGAATGCCTCAGCAAATGAAAGAGAATGTAGCAAATCTTCTTTTTCTTCAGAGCTGATGTATTTTTTTACAAAGAGTTTTCATTAATATTAATAATATTTTTTTTAAAGAGAAATTTAAATAAAACCAAAACCCACAAATCCGAAAAATGGGCCCATAGAAAAGAAGCTTATTCCACTGTCCCTACAAAAACCGTCCTAATTACATAAAAAAAACCTAGTTTGCGATGAAGTTAACCGCCAACGCCGGAAGCCTAACTCCGCCACCACCACAAGAGAGAGAAGAACCCAACGATATGAAACCAGAGTATGCCGCCTAGAAAACCGCCACCACACAATGAAGAAGTTACCTAAAACCGCCGTGAAACACTATGCCTAGATAACAGGCCGAGAAAACAACCACCAACGAGAATCCGAGTTGATCTGATGTTACGTACACAAAACTGTCGCCACACACTGATCTGATGTTCTTAACGATTTTCATGTGTTCAGTTTCTTAGATTTATGATTTACTATATTTGATGACTTGGCCATCTGAGAATCCTGGAAAATCATCTCCCAAAATGTTTTCCGGACTGTCAGCTATTTATTTCTTCCTGCTGAACATTTTAGACTCACTGACCTAAAATTTACCTTGACACTAAACAACAAAGTTTTGACTAAGAAAATAATATGTTACAACGTAGACTGGTAATAAAAGATTTAAGCGAATGTCAGAATAACTTTTACCAATATCTTGGTCACAATATATAATTTATTTGGTTTCAGTTAATGATCTCAACACCTAGCTAGTAATATTATTAGTTTTTTTTTATACATCTCTTACCTCGTTGCATGCCAAAATTTGCGTTGTTTGTGGTGCTACCACATCACATTCATAGTCCAGAAAATTCAACCTAGAAAGCATAACTAAAGGATTAGAAGGAGCAGATTCCCACATTGAAATAGGATTCTATCATATCTAAAAAGAATCATATCCTCCGGTCCCTATATTCCATAAGCATTATTTGTATTTTTACTTTTGCTTACACTGTATTTGATGCTATCGAGAATATAAAATCAATGGTGAATCATTTTTAAAATGGTGAATATAATGCTCATATTCTATATGTTCTTAACTAAATCACCGTTCAATTTGATATCTTGTATCTTGACGTAGCCAAATCTATATATATAAACCTAACCCGTCCTGTTTAGCTAATTAGGTCTTCCACTTGAAAGCTGAAGTAAGCTTAATTCAAGCATATATGATAATATCAGAAAATGGTTTTGTTATTTTAGATTACTTCAAATCTGTAATGTACTGCAAATGGATCTTTGTTGAGCAAGCATGAGGAATGCCATCTGCCAAAGGAAATGTTTTAGAGAAAGGAAATTATTAGCAGTAAGGTCCAGAAAGGTAATGCAGAAGAAGAGTTGGGCCACAAGCAGGCTCACTCAGCTACAGTCAAGCCCACACGATATCAGCCAAAAGCAACAACGGTCACATTGACCAAAAGCGTAACAGAGAGAGGAAGAAAGCTTGACTGTACGGGTACATTAGAGGCTGGAATCAAGGTTCAAAACAGATTTGCATTACTTGAGGATTTACATTAATGAGCTGTAAAGTTACAGCTGTAATGGTTATCCAAATCTACTCTAGATTGTTCTGTAATCTTTCTATAAACCGAGAACAATGTGTAACGTTTTTAGTATCAATGAAATGCAGAGTTTTTAACTTTTCTGTCTTCTTCTTCATTTGAGCTTCTTGCTTTCATGGTATCAGAGCCATGGAGGCTCCTTCTTCTGATGTTTTTACTCCTGCACTTCTTTCTATTACGCAAGTTGTCACTCTAAAACTTGGAGAAGGCAACTATCTCTCTTGGAAATTACAGTTTGAGCAATTCTTAAACAGTCAGTTGCTCTTGGGTTATGTCACTGGTTCGACGGCTAGGCCTCCTCCTACAATCACTGTCAGAAATGGAGATCAGGTCACTGAAACCAACAATCCTGCCTTTCTCAAATGGATCCATACGGATCAGCTCATCATGGCATGGTTGATTGGTTCACTGTCTGAGGAGGCTCTGAAATCAGTCTATGGGTTACGCTCCTCTCAAGAAATCTGGTATACTCTTGCCAAAAAGTATAACAGGGTCTCAGCAACACGCAGACTGGATATTCAGAGGAGGATTCAAACCACTACGAAGGGATCCAAGTCGCTCACCCAGTACCTCTCCGAGATTAAGACTCTTTGTGACCAACTAGACTCTATTGGAGCCCCTATCTCAGAACAAGAGAAGATCTTCGGTGTTCTCAACGGTCTTGGAAGAGAGTATGAGTCGATCGTAACTGTTATTGAAGACTCCATGGATACATTACCAGGTCCGGGTTTCGAAGACGTCATGTACAAGTTGATCGGGTTTGAAGACAAACTTCAAAAGTATGAAGCACAACCTGAATCCACTCCACACCAAGCCTTCTACACAGAACGTGGAGGATACTCTGGACGAGGTAGAGGCCAGAACCGTGGAGGATACAGAGGACGTGGCTATTACTCAACCCAAGGAAGAGGATTTCCTCAACAGTTTGGCCAAACAGCAGGTCGTGGCTCCTCCTCTGAACATGATCAGCGTCCAACCTGTCAGATATGTGGGAAATATGGGCACCCTGCATACAAGTGTTACAAGAGGTTTGACCATTCATACAACACTGAGGAAATGAAGCATGCTCTAGCTGCGATGAAAGGCCCAGAAAGCAGTGTGCATCATGATCCTAACTGGTATACTGATACAGGAGCTACCCACCATGTCACAAACAACACTCAGCAACTTCATTCTTCTCTGCCTTACGAAGGATCCGACTCTGTGATCGTGGGAAATGGAGATTTTCTGCCAATAACACATATTGGTTCTATTGCTCTACCAGGTATCTCAGGTACATTACCTCTTCAGGATGTATTGGTTTGTCCGGATATCACTAAATCTCTTCTATCTGTGTCTAAGTTGACTGATGATTATCCCTGCGAGTTTACATTTGATGCTACTAATGTGTTTGTTAAGGACAAAGCAACACAACAAATCCTCAGCAGGGGAGTCAAAAGTAATGGACTGTATAGGCTGGAGGTTCCTCAGTTTTTGGCTTACTATTCTTCAAGGCAGCAGGCTGCTTCAGAGGATGTGTGGCATAGAAGATTGGGGCATACACAACAGTCTGTTCTTCACCATCTATCTGCAATAAAAGTTATCACTATCAATAAGGCTGCTCAAGTCATGTGTGAAGCTTGTCGCTTAGGGAAATCTACAAAGTTACCATTTTCAGCTTCTGTTTTTCAATCATCTAGACCTTTAGAGAGAATTCAGTGTGATGTTTGGGGTCCTGCACCTGTTGTATCAGTTCAGGGTTTCAGATATTATGTTGTATTCATTGATCATTACTCAAGGTTTACTTGGATCTATCCTCTTAAAATGAAATCTGATGTTCTTTCAAAGTTCAAAGCGTTTCAACAGCAAGCTGAAAACATACTTAAACAGAAAATTGGGGTGTTTCAAACTGATGGGGGAGGAGAATTTGTCAATCATCAGTTTCAAGCTCACCTCACCAACAGTGGGATCAAACACTACATATCTTGTCCACACACTCCAGAGCAAAATGGAAGAGCAGAGAGAAAGCACAGACACATCACAGAGCTTGGTCTCTCTATGCTTTTCCAAGCTCATATGCCGGCTAACTTGTGGGTTGATGCGTTCATGACTGCTACTTTTCTCATAAACCTGTTACCAACTTCCATCAATGGCAAGAATATCAGTCCATTTGAGGTCCTTCATGGTCAAGCTCCAGTGTATACTGCGTTAAGGGTGTTTGGCTGCAGTTGTTTTCCTCATCTACGGCCCTACAGCAAAGATAAGTTTGATCCTCGATCTCTACATTGTGTTCTACTTGGCTATTCAGAGCAGTATAAAGGGTACCGTTGTTTATACCCACCAACTGGACGAGTTTACTTGAGCAGACATGTCCTCTTTGAAGAACATCACTTTCCCTTCTCAGATACTTACAGAAAATTCCTGCCAGAAGCTACTACTCCACTAAGAAGAGCTTGGCAGATAGAACCTGATCCTCCCCTGGAAAACGAAACACCAGCCCCAGAGGAAGAGTACATTCCTCAAAGAAGAGCTGCAACAATCATATCAGACACACCTCTGGAACCCACTACAGAGACTGATCCTGCTGATAATTCTGTTACAGAACCTGCGCCAATCCATGAACCTGTTCAGGCTCCACCACCGGTTCCGGCTCCGGCACAAGCTCAGGCTCCAACAAGAGTTCGAACACAAAGGTCCCAACCTCCAGCCCAGCACTCTATGACAACAAGGAAGCAGGCAGGTATTGTTAAGCCCAACCCAAGGTACATAATGCATACGGTTACTGGAATCCCTGCTGAGCCAAAGACAGTAACAAGTGCGCTTAAGCACCCTGGGTGGAAAGCTGCAATGCAAGAAGAAATTGATACCTGCAAAGAAACAGAAACATGGAGTTTAGTACCATCACCAGATAATGTGAATCTACTTGGATCAAGATGGATATTCAAGACAAAGTTGCATGCTGATGGTACACTAGACAAACTCAGAGCTAGACTAGTAGCAAGAGGTTTTGAGCAAGAAGAAGGGGTCGATTTCCTGGAGACATATAGTCCAGTTGTAAGGACAGCTACTGTTCGTATGGTTCTTCACTTGGCTGTTATAGAAGGCTGGGACATCAAACAACTTGATGTGAAAAATGCTTTCTTGCATGGAGACTTACAAGAAACTGTGTACATGGCTCAGCCTCAAGGTTTTGAAGATAAGGATCATCCGGAATATGTTTGCAAGCTTCATAAAGCTTTGTATGGATTAAAACAGTCCCCTCGAGCATGGTTTGACAAATTTAGCTCATATCTGATACAATTTGGCTTCAAATGCAGTGCTAGAGATCCATCACTATTCATATACATCCATGAAAAGAGTATAATGCTTCTACTTCTTTATGTGGATGATATAGTGTTAACAGGAAACAATACGGAGGTGATCTCAACATTCTTGGAGTCTTTGAGTCAGAAGTTTCGGATGAAGGATATGGGACCTCTAAGCTACTTTCTAGGAATCCAGGCTCAGTTTACAAGTAAGGGTCTGTTTCTAAATCAGGAAAAATATGCCAAGGATCTTCTACAAAGTGCAGGGATGTTGGAATGTGCCCCAATGCCTACCCCATTGCCACTGCAACTTGATAGAGTTCCTCACCAAGATCAGTTGTTTGAAGATCCTACATACTTCAGATCCTTAGCCGGTAAGCTGCAGTATTTAACTCTAACAAGACCGGATATACAATATTCTGTCAATTTTGTTTGCCAGAAGATGCACCAGCCTACTCAGTCTGATTTCCTACTCATCAAGCGTATCTTGAGGTACATCAAAGGCTCTGTTTCAATGGGATTATCTTTATCATCAGAGACAGACTCAACACTCAGGGCTTATTGTGATAGCGACTGGGCAGGTTGTAAGGATACAAGGAGATCCACTGGTGGTTTTTGTACGTTTCTTGGCACAAACATAATCTCTTGGTCGGCTCAACGTCAACCTACAGTGTCCCGATCGTCAACGGAGGCAGAGTATAGGACTTTATCTGACACAGCTGCAGAGCTCTCTTGGATTGAGTCTGTGTTAAAAGATCTGCAGATTCCTCAAGACAAACCGGCTGAGATATATTGCGATAACCTTTCTGCAGTACAGCTAACTGCGAATCCAGTTCTTCATAAACGGTCCAAGCATTTTGAAACTCATTACCACTACGCAAGAGAGAAAGTTGCCATGAAAACTCTGGTCGTTAAACATGTCCCTGCTTCTCAACAGATAGCAGATATATTCACCAAACCGCTTCCTCAACAAAGTTTCATGGATCTTCGTTACAAACTCGGTGTGGAAGAAGCTCCCACCTCGAGTTTGAAGGGGGATATTAGCAGTAAGGTCCAGAAAGGTAATGCAGAAGAAGAGTTGGGCCACAAGCAGGCTCACTCAGCTACAGTCAAGCCCACACGATATCAGCCAAAAGCAACAACGGTCACATTGACCAAAAGCGTAACAGAGAGAGGAAGAAAGCTTGACTGTACGGGTACATTAGAGGCTGGAATCAAGGTTCAAAACAGATTTGCATTACTTGAGGATTTACATTAATGAGCTGTAAAGTTACAGCTGTAATGGTTATCCAAATCTACTCTAGATTGTTCTGTAATCTTTCTATAAACCGAGAACAATGTGTAACGTTTTTAGTATCAATGAAATGCAGAGTTTTTAACTTTTCTGTCTTCTTCTTCATTTGAGCTTCTTGCTTTCAGAAATAAGTTAGAGAAAGAAATCATTTCCTATTTTCTTTTTCCTATGTGTATCAGGTTTTTGGGGCACTATAAATATGGGTTTGAAAGGTTTGTAAACATGATTCACACAATAAAGACATGTTTGTTTGTTCATTTAGATGGTTCATCACGATAAAGATGAGAACTGATATTCATCTAGTGCCAGAAAAAAAAACATCGAGATGAAACATTTAAATTAAATTCAAAATCATATGGCTTAACCAAATTGAAGCATTCATAGTGCTGACTCGGATCTGGTGTGTGTTGGTTTGGTCCTTGCTGCTTTCAGTCGTCTTCAACGACGGTTTGTCAAACTTTAAGTTTTGAACCCTGTCTTGCTGCTTGTTTCGACAGAGAGAATTCCTTTTCAAGCATGTCAAGAGGTTGCGTATGTTTTCTTTACCTAGGATGGGAGATCCTTGGCTCCGGTTGTCGCGACAAAATATATAAAGTCCTTGCCTACTTCATAGGGTCTTTAGCCTTTCGTATTTGTTAAAACTTATCGGTTGTTGCCTTAAGTTTTTTTTATTCAGTTGTCTCTGGGAGTCTTTGTACTCGCCGGTTTTATCTACGTCCTTGTATTCATCCTCGTTTTTTAACTTGTATTCCGTCTTTGTTTTAAATTAATATAATCCATCAGATAACAAAAAAAATATTCTTCTTTTCAATTTTGATTTTTGTAATTAATTGAGTACTATAAATTTATGAACATGCTTATATTCATTAGTGCAATCAAAACACACACACAAACATACGATTCTCTTCATCCCAACTCATCGTTCTCTCCACAGATTTATGTTTTGTTTATTAATATTCTTTTTTTTTTTTTACTAATTAGCCATCATACCATGCATTTTGTTATTCTATTTTTTAAAAATCAAGTAAGTTTTAGTTTAAATTTTACTTTACAAAAAGTTAATTAAAAGGTGAAA
Source organism: Orychophragmus violaceus (assembly GCA_030180135.1). Classification (NCBI taxonomy): domain Eukaryota; kingdom Viridiplantae; phylum Streptophyta; class Magnoliopsida; order Brassicales; family Brassicaceae; genus Orychophragmus; species Orychophragmus violaceus. The sequence goes on from CM058235.1 coordinate 22,746,882, forward strand.
CTAGTAAATTATTATTGCATTCAAAAAACTTTTTTTCCTATCAACAAAAAACAATCTAGAGTTAATAATGTAAACAAATATGTACATAATATAATCCATGCACAACAAATAAATAATACTGATTTTAACAATATTCTTATTTTATTTGATAGCAATTTTATTTAAAAATATGCATGAAAGCAATCTTTTGTTTGCGATACGATTATTTGTTGAATATCTTACAAACAGATTTTTTTTTTTGCAATTTATTATTACTAGAGGATATGTCTTTACTAAAAAATATGAATAGATTAACTATTATTATACCCGATCTATTTTTTGTTAATAATATTTGTTATCAAATAAAAATAATAACTATTTTTCTGGACAATATATGATTGATTGATAGCATATAAATATATGTATATATATGTGTATATTTATATAAGTGATTTTTTATTAATATTTTTAGACTAACTAATGTATTTTTACTGAATGTAGAACTACAAGAAATTTAGGTTTTTATAGCAGATCAGTATATCGTTTTTTTCGATTATGCTATGGTTGACATATCTTTGTGTATTTGTGAACGCTATCAATTGGTTAAGCGGGACAATAAAATTTCACGCATCTGAATTTTTATGTTTGGCGCACAAAGTCACCTGAGGAAGCCGTTGCTGATGCCATAAAAGCAGGTCATTTTGAGCTCTTTACACTTGTTTAGCTTTGTAAATGTTTTGTTGTATGATGAAAACTGAGATGGTGATTCTTAGATGTGGATATAAATTGTGGAACGTACATGCTTAGGAACACACAATCTGCGATTGAGAAAGGGAAGGTGAGCGAAGAGCAAGTAGACCGAGCTCTCCTAAATCTCTTTGCAGTTCAACTTTTTTATTTTAATAAGGATCTTCAAATTTAAATTGCAGGAAGAAGAATAAAATGTTTACAGCCCATAAAGCAGAAGGTTAGCCAGCCCAGCAGAATTAAAAGCCCTATAAGAAACTCAATAATACTTAATGAAAGAAAAGAAGAAGCCCATAACACAATTAAAGTTAATGAGTTGGTTGATCGGTGAGTGTTTGTACGTTGAGGCGAGTAATGGCAAATCTGAGGAAGATCACGGTGAAGAGGAAGACGATTGGACACTGCTGCTAGGATGCATGTTGCTTGTCGAAGCTGATGATAGCCAGAAGAACATCATCTCTGAAGATTTAGCAGGAAAGGAGTCTCAGAAGGAAGAGATTATGTTTTTGGTGATGAGGCTGATTGAGGAGGTTAAGGAGTCCGGGTGCTTGAAGAGACGACGATGTAGCCTTGCATTCCGCTCAGCCCAGAGGAGGTAAAGAGTCGATTGCCATGCTATAATAATTACTCTTTTATGGTTTTTGTTGCCCGATAAGCTGATGAGAGAGCTCGTAGTTGTTGACCAGGATCTCGGGATGGGCGATAATCGACATCTCGCTCCAATTCTCGACCAAATAGACCAAGAGAAATCGCAGTTGAATAACAGGTGGTCTCTACTCTCAGCCACCGATTGACAAAGAAGACATTGAGAGTCCGATTGTAACCCCCACGATAGCAAACGATCACGGGTAGGGCAGCGATCCAAGACAATTAGCCAAGTAAGAAAGTTATGTCTTGGAATCCCAGCAGATGTCCAAACAATTTTTGCCCAGTCGACCGAGGGAGAAGCAGGCCATAGCAGAGAATATACTTTTCCAGTTTCATACTTCAAAGATTCACATCCATCCAGTTTCCACAGGTAAGCGTCCTCACTAGTAGTTAGGGATAGAGTAGACAAGAAAACTAGGAGGGTTACCTGTTTTTCTGATCGAGCATGAGGTAAATGCCAAGTATCATTTATGTTTAGGTCTCGAACAGTGGAGTTAGGAGAGACCACTCGTCTGAAGTTAGGCTCATCTGAGAAGTAATTACTTAGGCTATCCATGGGAGACCAGTTGTCATGCCAGAAATGAGTAGAAGCTCCATTTCCCACTTTAACCACGATCCAATCAAATAAAAGATGCCTTATTCGTATCATCTTGTTTACTAACCAAGGGTGCTTTTGTTTTTCTTTTAACCTCCAGAAGTTGCTAAGGCTGTTGTTGCCAGAAATGCTGTTCAACTTCGTAATCCAATAGAAGGACGTTACGGAAAGATAGGATCAAATGACATTTGTAGCTCAAGCCACATGAAATTGACATTGGAAGCAGCAAGACAAGGGATTGTGCTTCTGAAATTTTTGAACTCTATATTTTTATGATTTTGAACTCTGTAAATTTTTTTACATCAAGAAATCTTCTTCAGCTTATTAGTTTTTTTCTTACTATTATATATATTTATAGAATAATAGTTCATAATTCCAAAATCAAAAAACCAAAATACAAAAAAACGATAGCAGCAAATTGATATATATAATAACGCTATATACAAAAAAATAACGTATGAAAATTGCTATTGTATTTAAAACTATTGCAGATTAAAAAATCACTATTATATATAGAAAAACGATAGCAGCACAAAAAAACGTTATCTAAAATGTGTGATCTATTATGACGAGCGATGATACATCGCTTGTTAAAACGTTATGATATCGTTACATAGCATTATTCAGCCGCTAAGAAAAGCCTTTTTCTTGTAGTGTAGATACATTGTTTAATCGCCGACAAAATACAAATTTTTCTAGGAAAAATGTGCAATTCGTCCAATAAAAATTCAGACTCCTCCCATTGAAACAACTATCAGGGTAAATATATTTTTTTCTATTTGCACATTTAATATTTGATATCTAATATCAAAAGTAACATAGTAATTTGGAAATTTGTAGAATAAAGACAAAGATAAATACAAATTGTCATACATACAAGAAAAAACATTGATACAATTATTCGACGAAGCAATTACAATAAATAATTACAACAAGAATGCTATTGCAGTTGGTAGAGAGTATATGGTTGACAAATCCAATCAAGCGTTCAACATGAATATAACATAAGGTTTCTTCAAAAACAAGCTCGATGAATTCAAAAGAATTACAAGAGCTAGAAGGCTCTTATGAATTCTACTGATATCTCAGTTGATCATGATACATCCACATATGCATATGAATGAGGGTAGAGGAAACACGAACTCGTAAGTACATAAACTTATTTTAATCACTTAAATATGTATACAATTTTAAGGTATCAAGTAATCTGAGTATTTTCAACTATAAAGGGATGAAAAATTACAAAACGCTTTAACCAAAAGCCGCATGAGTTTTGGGATGTGATGGTAAAATTTCTTGTATTACATGATGTTCAATCACAATTTCAACACTCTTCGCACCAAAGAAGAGAAGAATTTATCAACGAGCATGCACTTGATGAACAAAGCCTTGATAGGTCATATACCGACAGTCGTGACATGAGACAAATACAAGTTCATGAGATACAAGTAGAAGAATTTTATCGGGTTACCGTTGATGATGATACACATATTTTAAATGAATATACCAGCAAACAGTCGGAAATTCTGGTCGTAAAGGCCATCAACGAGAGATGCAAAATTTGCAGGCTAGTTCTAGACATGGGAATAGTTCACAAAGAGTGGGAGGAAGCTCACTGATTTCTATTGCGAGTGGTTCACGAGAGGGCCATAGAAAAAAATCATCTGGGACAACCATACAAGACACCATTTCTGGATTTACGGATTTCCAACGACAAAGTTTTCAACAGCTTTGCACAGGTTCTTTTGTCCAAGCTGACTATGATGAACGTAAAAAGTTAGAAGCCATTTTCCTGACTCTAAATATTCCAATGGGTAGATTCTATTGGACATGCCTTACTACACTTAAAGAGTTATTATTTTGGCGTAAGTAATTTCTTGACATAGTTAGAAATGATGACGAGGATAAGCTACAACTTCTAGAAGCTATGACTGGTGTTGGAAGAAACAATGAAGATGTGCCAAAACAGTTACGTTCGTGCCAATCATTTGGAAGTCCATATTCAAGAAGGAAAAACTCAGGAGGATTATGGGGCTCTAACTATCAACAATAAGGCACACCACCAAATGCTCAATAATGGGGTTCACCTTAACCTTGTCCACAATGGGGAACACCATCAAATGATCAAAAATGCAGAAACCCACTGAATGCTCAACAATGAGGAATACCACCAAATGCTCAACAATGAGGAACACCACCAAATTCTCAAAGATGGGACATAACCACTAAATGCTTCACAGTGGGGTCTTTCACCAAACGCTCAACGGTTTCACAGTCAAACTTTCACCCATGATGCTAGACACAAAATTTTCAACCAGGCGAGTCATCAGGAGCGGCTCAACCAAATGTTCAATATGGATTTTCTGTTGGATATCAAGTAGAAAATACAAAGAACACTCAACATGAAATTCAGATGATGTTGCAGTAGGATAAGCACGAAACGCTCAACCAACATCATCACACGGTCTGGATTTCACAAATTATTTTGTATATGGACGTATTTCGGAAACACCTAGGCCAGGAGGTATATTCAATATATGGGGTACCTCGGAAGAAATAAATATAAATATAAATGACGGTCATCAAATTTATTCAGAAAACGAAGATTCGTATGTGATAGTCGTGTTTCCAAATGTTTGTTTATCTAATGAAATAAGTTATATTTTTATTTTGCTATGTCAACATTTTATGTAATTTTAATATAAGTTTATATATGTCTAATGATGTGATTTATCTCATGTTTAAAATTTAAGGGTTTAATTCATGTCAGTTGCGATCTCAAGACATCCTACGAAGAGATTTGAATTGTGTAATTTTGAAAATTAGAAATTTTGGAAGTTAATAACTGAACCAACTTTGACTTACCATCATCGATGTTTTGAAAGAGCACCAGTCCAAACTGATGGAGGTTTGGGATGAAGAAATATTTGGCGTCGACTACATGATGATGTTGCTTGTCTTCAGTTACTACGAATGTAACTACCGTGTTTCACAGCTTTGTGTGATACAGTATAAACAAATTACGGACTACAACCAACACTAAATATATGCATTGAAGAAAGTGTGTTTCTACGGATATGTGGGTACAATTAAGTTCAAAGAAATGTGATGTGTTGTGATTTTGAGTAGATTTAATCATGATTTGGAGTGTGCTTTAGCTTTAGGTAAAGCATTTAGGCATCATTAGGAGTGCATATGCTTTGTTTTTCTCTTTTGTAGGTGGTGGATGACATGATGAAGCACCAAGAGACAATGGAGGAGGAAGGGACCAAAAGAACACCCAAACAAAGTGAAAAAACAGCTAATGATCGTAACCAGAACGATACAGCGGGGTGCCACAGCGGGGTACCAAGGTCGCTGTGGAAGTTTGCGGATACAGAAGATTCACAGCGACATCGTACATCGGGGTCCCAATGCCACTGACAATTATGCTAGATTTTGCGGGAGCTCCAGAGGCATTGCACAGCGACGTCTCGACGTCGCTGTGGCTCAAGAACCTGCACAGTGACGTCTCATAGCGAGGTCCAGATGTCACTGTGAGACCAACTTTTTCCCACATGCTCTTTTTCTTTTTGCTTTCGGCTTGTAGCCCCTCCACATGAGTGTTGTCGACCATTACACTCTATTTTCTTCTATTTTAGGGCTCTTGATGTGTTAGAAGAGCCATATCACTTCTTGTAATAATATACTTCAAACAATTAAGTTTTCTTGAATCTTTTATGCAATTAAGAGTTTGTTTTTTAGTTCACCTTCTAGTTCTTCTTGTTTATCATTCTTCTTGCTTACTTTAAACATGTCTTGCTTTGTTATTGTGGCTAGTGAGTAGTTCTCTATAAGTTTCTGGGTTTGAGTAAAGGTGAGGGTGATCTAGAAATGATTTAGGTTGTTTAAAACTTGGGAATATTGATTTCTTACTTGTTAGAAGTTCTTAATGCTATGATTGATGTAGCTAATCAATTACTTGATCTTGAATGTTACTAGCACTGAAAAGTGTAGTTAATGTTTGAATCTCTATCAAGTGCTTTACATACTTAACCAATGAAAATTGATGTTTAAGGTGTTTAGTGGTAATAGGAACTTGTTCTTAAAGCATGTCTATCTTGAAATTGCTAATGAGAATTGATGTTAATGCTTGATAGATATATGGTTCTTATCATGAGAGTGGAGTAACTTGAATTGTTGTTCTTAGCCTAAGAAATCATTCCATGTTTGTTAAATGTTTCTGAACTGATTGTTGATCACCCAAACCAAAAACTCAACCCAAGGAACTTAGTTTTAATCAATTGTCTTAAATCATCTTCTTGCTCTGTTTCTACTCTGTTTTAATCACTCTTGAATATTTTTGTGAATTGTATTTTTAATCATGTTTGGAATCTGGTTATTTTGTTAGTTACTAGCTACAAAACCCACAAACGAATTTGGTTGCACTTAGATTAAGGAAACACTTGCATTCTTAGTGTGTTTAATTACCCAAGTGGATTGACACCTCAAAACTACAAAGACTAGGCTGTATACTTGCAGCTGAAGTGGTTGAAAGGAAACTTTTTATGCTTATCAAGTTTGGCGCCGTTGCCGGGGATGGTAGGAAATTGAGCCATTAGGATTTGGTGTTTGCTTGAGACTAAGTCTTTCGGTTACATTGATATCTCACATTCTCTACCTTGTTTTCCTTTGTTTTGCAGGTGAATGAACTTGAGGAGCAGGGACCAACAAACCTAATTCCAAGAGTGGACGATATACGAGCATTTGAGAGAGGAATTTCAAGGGAGAGAAGAGAGCAAAAAAGGTTGGCAAGAGTACAAAACATGGCTGACCTGGAACAACAACCACATGATGGTGACGTCTTGGAGAACCATGGGAATGAAAGAAACAGACCAATCCATCCACCAAGAGTGCATAGAGCCATTGGAACATATGAAGAACCAAGCATCCATGGCTACCACTTCGGAATCATCCCACCAGCAGTGGACTGAAGGAATTTCTAGCAGTTCCTAATCCAATTAGGCAACCCTGGTCTAAATTCCAAGCCTAGGATCTAGGGTTCATGTATATCGAATCAATGGGATCTCGAGATTACCTGGTGATTACCAGCGGAAGATTTGCAGATAATCGAGATCTAGAGCGCCTCAAATGCTGCGCCTCTACTGGTATCCACACGCACACAAACTGAACAGAAGGGATGCTAGTGCCTTTAGAGATCAGATCTCTCAAGAGGTTTCTGTTTCTTTTCTGGTGGCTGTCAATTAGGTTAGAATTGAGTTTAGGTCGACCACATATCTTATATATATGTCGACTTAAACCTCAACGGAATTAACCAACGATTAAACTGAATTAATATGGTAATCCGCGAGTTGTGTCGACCGACACACTCTTTGTGTCGATCGACACTGCCCAGAAACTTGGTATTGAATGCATATCAAATATGCATTCACCCGATCATTACATTAATGATCAACCTCATATACAACGTTCAGTTTGCTTAGGTGTGTGACCCTGTAGGATCATATAACACTAGCAATGAGTTCTAAACTCATTGATCATAAGTGGCTTCTAGCAAAGCATTATGACTGCCCAGTGTCATATGATTGTCTCATCTCGACAATACGACTTTCACTTGGAGTAAGTACAATAGATTTCAGGACATTCCCAACAATCTCCCACTTGTACTGGAATCATCTATTCCTTCAATCCCTTTGTCACTATATCTCGATTTGGCATAAGGCAAGATCTGTGTCACCCTTATTTAGCCAAGATCACGTTCATCGAACTCCGATTTATACTGACAAGACAAACGACTGACAATCACCTCGTTTGAGTGTGGCCACACATTTCTCAGTATCAAATCTTCGATGGGCCTTGAGATATTTATCTCCTGTTATATAGGAGGGACAAATCCCATCTTGTTCCATCCCTGTTTCTTCACACGCTTCATGATACACCCAATCAATGCCTTTATAGTCACCAGTTACGGCTGACGTTTGACAAGGTTAAAGCGGACCAATTCACATGTAAGAAAACAAGATGAACTCAGGTCTAAGGACTATACTCTATAGTCGTAATGAAAACTCTCATGACACTTATATAACTATCTCGTAGAGTTCTCATCAGTGGGTCATGTCCGATCCTGTGTTCTCCAACACATATCTATGTGATTGACTTCAACACTCTTATTAATGACTCCATGAAACTTAGTCATCAGTCACCTCACATACTAGTCTCACGTGGTTGTTAATGTCCCACTTTAACAACCTTGACCAGGGACCAACATAATTTATGTCATTTATTATCTATAGGGTTTCATGATCAAGTCACATACTTGATGACCTATAAAATGTCATAAATTACTTTGGGACTATTATTTAATAACCATTATTAAATAATACAGATGTCAGATTTCAATAACATAATCAAATTATGTTTATACAAACATCATATCATAACCAAAATTAATAACAACGACTTCCACTAAAATTAAGATCACATCTTAAGACATCTAATGCCTTTAGTAGTAGCCTGACCCTCATTCGCCCTTGCTCAGCTTGTGTCGAAAGACACTGCGTCTTGCTAAGAGTAATACCAAGAGTCATTTGCACGAAGCCCTTCTTGGAATCCTGCATATTCGACCTGTGCAAGGCCTTATCACCATAAGTATCTTGACACAATCTATATAGCTTATCCAATCTATCTCTATATATTCTTATTCCAAGAATGTATACGGTTTCTCCCTTAATTTTATCGAAAAACAACTTTCGAGTCAGGTCTTAACAGACTGAAACGATGGAACTTCATTTCCGAGAAGTAGTATGTTATCAACATACAATACTAGAAATGCAATTGCGCTCCCACTAGTCCTCTTGTAAACACACGGTTCCTCTTCATTCATGACGAAGTCAAACCTTTTGACTGCTTTATCAAAACGAAGATTTCAACTCCGAGATGCTTGCTTCAATCCATAAATGGTTTGATGAAGCTTGCATATCTTCCTAGCTTCATTAGGATCAATGAAAACTTCAGGTAGTGTCATGCACACATCCCTTTCCAGAATTCCATTAAGGAAAACTGTTTTCACATCCATCTGCCCGTCATCATAATGAGCGGCGGTTGCTAGGAGAATCCGAATGGTCATAAACACGGTGTCTGGGATTAGGTTTCTTCACAGTCAATACCATGAATTTACTTGAAAACTTTTGCCACCAACCTAGCTTTGTACATCTGAATATAACCATCCATGTCAACTTTTCTTCTTGAAAATTCATTTACTCACAATGGTTTCTACACCATCGGGTAAATCAACCCAAGTCATACTTGGTTCTGTGACATGGATCCCATTTCGGATTCAGCGGCTTTCAGCCACTTTCGGAGTCAAGGCCCATCATTGCTTCTGCAAAATTCGCAGGCCCGTCACTTTCAATGATCAATGGATCATGGCAATTGGTTACGAGAAATCCACATTTCTCGGGTTCGTGACGGATCCTTTCGGATCTGCGGGCTTCAGTTTTCTGTAAAAGTCACGCACACATATCTCATATGTATACTTTTACCACGACCTAATTAACCAAGATTTAAACTGTAGTTAATTAAGTCATAAACCAAAATCAATATTTGGTTCGCGATCTGTGTCGATCGATGCAACTTTTGTGTCGATCGACACTTCTTCAGAAACTCGCCATTTAAATGTATATCGAATATACATTCACCAGATCCTTTATAAACTTTAGGCACCACAGGTGCAGGTTCTACAACTCTTTGTAGATCCAACTGCTGCTCTTCCTCATCAGGTTGAGCAGTCTCCTGTGACTTTCGAATTTCTTCGAGTTGTACTTTTACTCCCACTGTTCTTCTTGGAAAGAAAATCTTTCTCAAGAAAACATTGTTCCGAGCAACAAACAATTTGTTCTCGAACTGGTTGTAAAAGTAACATGCCTTGGTTTTGTTAGGACAACCAATGAAGTAGCACTTATCAGATTTGGGTGTGAGCTTATCAGAGATTAAACGTTTTGTATAAGTTTCGCAACTCCAAATCTCCATGATGAATAAATCAGAAACATTTCCATTCCACATCTCATGTGGTATCTCTGTAACTGATTTTGATGGAACTCTATTTAATGTAAACTCAGACATTTCTAGAGCGTATTCTTAGAAGGATAATGGAAGATCTAAGTGACTCATCATTGATCGAACCATATCTAATAAAGTCCGATTCAGGAGGAGTGAATTGTGAAACACTTTCACAATCTCTCAGATGATCACTAAGTTCTTGACTTAAGTATTCACCTCCACGATCTCATCGTAGAGCTTTAATACCTTTGCCAAATTGATTATGTACTTCATTTTGGAACTCTTTGAACTTTTCAAAAATTCTGACTTATGTCTTATAAATAAGACATAACCGTACCTACTGAAAATATCAGTAAAGATAATGAAGTACTGAAATTTTCCTCTAGCACTAGTGCTCATCGGCCCATATACATCCGTATGTATAAAGCCCAATAAGCCTCTGGTCCTTTCATTTTGTTCGTCCACAACCTGTATCGACCGACACATCGTTTGTGTCGATCGATACTACCTTTGTTGAAAGGAGCCTTTGTCGTTTTACTTAATAAACAAGATCCACTTTACTCATTATGATTCATAATCAGATGAGCCCAAAAGCCCATCACTATGGAGCTTCTGAATCTGTTTCTTATTTATGTGGTCCAAAACGACAATGCCAGAGAAAAGGTTTTGATTCATATCATTTGACTAGAATCTCTTGGTACTAATGTTATAGTCAGGCATGATTTGGTTTAGAACATAAAGTCCATTCTCTAATGGATTGCTACTATAAAATATATCATTGTAATCAAATGAATAACACTTATTCTTAATTTGAAAACTGATATCCTTCCATATCCAAACAAGGAATAAGAATAATCTTTCTGCTCATAGCAGGTACATAGTAGCAGTTTTAAGTTCAAAACATGCCATAAAAGAAAACAAATGAAATACTCCTACGGCTAATGCAGCAACTCTTGCTCCACTTCCACGCGTAGATCCACTTGTCCTTTCTCTATAGTCCTACTTTTGCTCAGGCCCTGCACATTTTCACAAAATGTGAGTGCCACAGCTGGTATCAAATACCCAATAAGTAGGATTATAAGAAGCAACATTTACTTCTATAACATAATACATGAGGAAGAAGTCTCGTACGTCTTCTTCAGCTTCTCATAATCTTCCAAGAATTTATTGCAGTTTCTTTTCAAATGCCCATAACCATTACAATAACGGCACTTAACATCTTCAGAAGGACTGGTTTTAACCTTAGAAGCATGGCCAGACTCGCTTGGATTCACAATCGAGCTCGTCTTGCCATCACCTTTGTTCTTACCAAGTTTCTTAAACTTTTTACCCTTTTGTCCCATAAGGACATTTGGGGTGTCCTTCTTGATGTTAGGTTCAGCAGTCTTAAGCATCCCATGCAATTCAGTCAACGTCTTCGTCAAGTTGTTCATGTTATAGTTCATAACAAATTGATCATAGCTTGACGGCAGTGACTGTAGAATGATGTCAGTAGCTAACTCTTGGCTAATGGGACAATCCAGTTTCCCCAGGTTATCAATATAACCCATCATCTTAATGACATGAGGACTAACTGGTTTGCCCTTTGGTAGCTTGCACTCAATCAGAGACCTAACCGTCTGGTATCTCTGAGTTCGTGCCTGCTCCTGAAACATACTTTTCAGGCCAGTGATCATCTCTTTTGGCGACTCCACGTACTCATATTGCTTCTGCAATTCCGAGTTCATGGTAGCCAACATGAGACAACTCACATCCACCGCATCATTAGAATGCTTATCCCAAGCATCCTCTGACTGCCAGGCATTGGCTCGGTACTTCTTGGGGAGAACTTTCTCAAGGAAATAGTCCTTTTTCTCCTGTTTGAGAACAATTCTCAAGTTCCGATACCATTCAAGAAAGTTGGATCCATTTAACTTGTCCTTCTCAAGGACGGATCGCAAGGAGAAATTGTTACGATGGTTTGTGCTAGACATAGCTGAAAAAAAAGGGAGGTTTAGTTATGATGTTCAAGAAATGAGAAGTCTTAACAATTAAGAAAACTCGCATTATATTCAAACAATGTTTCCTCAAATAAATATAATGATCCAAGACCCATACTTCACTAAACTTGAGTGAGCCACTGGCTATCACCCAAATTGTAGCTATCTAGGTAAGCAACAACTTTGCTAGTTATATCCAATATAACTCTTGGTTGTGGATTGACATCTCATGTCCAATCCACCTGATGTCTCTGAGCCCAAGATGATTTTGATGGCCCAGTCAAGTAAACCAATCTATTAAGTCATGTAATTGTCGATGTCTTGCACTGCAAATCCATCAACACGATTACCTCTGTCTTACTCATGAAATTGTGGACATCTTGCACTGCAAGTCTATCGCACAATTAAATGGGTCTTGACAGTTGACAAGATTGGAAAGACATCAAGTATCACTTGATATTTGATTGAGGAACAGAACCATTTAAAACGTTCAGTTTTATTATGTTTTAATTCTTCTAATTAATTGATTTATCTTGCTTTGGTTCTGTGATTTCAGGTTCCATAACCCAAACCATCAAATCTGATGTCGATCGACACTACTTTAGTATCGATCGATGCATAATAACCAAAACAATCCGCGATAACCGATCAATCCAATTGATCCGGTTTTGAATACCGGTCAGTGTCGATCGATGCTACACTAGCATCGGTCGATACCAACCTAATCAAAACAATCGCAATTAAACCATTCACAGTGTTCAACTATTATAAACCAAGCTCGATAACCGGTCCAATCCAATTGAACCGATTCATCAATCTCGCGAGGTTTGTGTCGACCGACACAACTCTTGTGTCGATCGACACTAGGCGAAACAAATTTTATTCGGGTTATCCTTCTGTGTCGACCGATACCGGATTGGTGTCGATCGACACATGGCGATAAACCCTAATCGTTTTTCAAGCCAAAAACCTAAAACTAGATTTTTCATGAAAACGAATTTTAACATGTTTGTATCAACTATACAGAGATCCAGATTCAACCAATCTAATCAACATGCTACAGATTCAATAGAACCCTAAGGCTCTGATACCACTGAAGGAATTTCTAGCAGTTCCTAATCCAATTAGGCAACCCTGGTCTAAATTCCAAGCCTAGGATCTAGGATTCATGTATATCGAATCAATGGGATCTCGAGATTACCTGGTGATTAGCAGCGGAAGATTTGCAGATAATCGAGATCTAGAGCGCCTCAAATGCTGCGCCTCTACTGGTATCCACACGCACACAAACTGAACAGAAGGGATGCTAGTGCCTTTAGAGATCAGATCTCTCAAGAGGTTTCTGTTTCTTTTCTGGTGGCTGTCAATTAGGTTAGAATTGAGTTTAGGTCGACCACATATCTTATATATATGTCGACTTAAACCTCAACGGAATTAACCAACGATTAAACCGAATTAATATGGTAATCCGCGAGTTGTGTCGACCGACACACTCTTTGTGTCGATCGACACTGCCCAGAAACTTGGTATTGAATGCATATCAAATATGCATTCACTGTTGGAATTGTGTCCAGTAATCTCGGTACTGTCTCTAGAAAGTAAGAGTATGTCAATGATCAGACATAAGTCATATAAATACTGGGGGTCATGATGGCTTGCTAGAGTCCGCTCATGATCTATAAGTCTTGGACTTATTGCCTTTATTATATGATCCCATATGGGTCACACGCCTAAGCTAACAGGAAAATGTGTAGGAACGGCTTAGCAGAAGTACGGTAAAAGTGCCAGGCATTTGTCGTACTTAGAGAGAGATAAATGGGTCTGATTAAATCCAAGGGATTTAATCAGATTGGCATTTGGGCCCAAAAGCCCAAAAGGGAAAGAGAAGGGTTTTATAAACTAAAACCCAAATCTCTTTCTCCCAAACCCTAAGCCCCAGCCGCGATCTCTCCTCTCTCTCTGCGCCTCCTCTCCTGCTCGGTCTAGCAGCCATTTCCTGTGAAGCGTGTGTGAGCCTTTGGAGGATCCATCTCTAGGTGGTTCTGCTGATCTCAAGCCATACCTTCTCCTTCCGCTGCATAAACAGGTATAAGGTGAGATCTTATATTGTTTCTATTCAAGAGAACCTAGATCTGCATGTTTAGGATGATCTGAATCTGGAATTGAATCAGGATTAACCTAAACAATCCTTCAGTGGTTTCAGAGCCATTGGTTCTTAGGATTTCTTGTTTAGATTCATGTTTAGGTTGTTTAGGATTGTTTAAGAGGTGTTTTTCTGAATCAATCTACTGATAAGAGCAAAACACCTAAGAAACAAGAATTAAAAACCTAAACAAACCCTACTGAAATCGCAAAAACAAGCTATATGACTTGTTGTTTGCGATCGGCCGAGATGATGCACCGATCGGCCAAGCCGTGATCGGTTGAAGGCCGGTTGGATCACTCGACCGTGAGGTGCAAGACGCAAAGCTGATCGCGTCCTGCCCGTCCCGCTCGCGTGCGTTGCCGTCCCGATCGCTCGGCGATCGTGGGAAGCAATCGACCCGAGCAATCCCGATCGTTTCTGCAGCTTGCACGATCACGCCCGATCGCTGAAGCTTGGCGTGGGACGATCGCGGCTCTCCCGGCTGTACCATCCCGTCCCGATCACAGCTCGTCACGTCCCGATCGATCGTCAGCATCGCGTCTCGTCCCGAGCGTGAGTTGCGGCTGGACGATCGTTTCTTGGAAGAGAAGCTAGGTCACGACCATGATTGGTTCGTGACCAAATCGGTTCGGTTCGGTTCAAGGCTCGGTTTAAAACTTGATTAAAATTAATTCGTCCTGGTTTAATAAACAGATTTAATAATTTTATTAAGTCTGGTTAAACCGGGATAAGAAATCCAATGTCGAAAGAATTATTGGATTTTGTGCCTAAACCAGGATTTTCTAATTTGATTTGGTTGGACCAAATAAATTGAGAAAATCCGGTTTAGTAAATAACCGGTTGACAATTGTGGTCATCGTAGTAATTAAAATTTGGTTAAACCAATTTTAATGAACCAGACCGGTTATGTCATTTAATTGGGCAATTGGGTTATGTCTTGGACATGGACCAATTCTTGGGCCTCGGGCCAAGAAGTTAAAACAATTGGGCCAATTATTTGAGTCTTTCTTCAGATTTAATTTAAAATTTATTTTATAAAATAAAAATTATAAAATCGATTTTAAATTTAATAAAGTTTCCAAAATTTTGAAATTAGAAAGTTTCTTGAATTAGAAGTTTCTAGATTTGCAGGTTTTGGATTTTAGAAAATTTCTATAATTAAAAGTTTCTAATTTTAGAAAGTTTCCAAAATAGTAGGTTTCTAAAAATGGAAAGTTTCCCGAAATAGTAATCTTCTATTTTGGGAATAAAATTTAATAAACCTACGAACCTCAAATAATATCAAGCGTTGGATGTCTTGTCCAGGCTATGTCAGCTGTCGAAGCCCATTCAATTGTATTCATGGCCTTACAGTGTGAGGGTGTCTACTTTTGCGTGGATAAGACGGTTTGTGATTCATAAATGTCATTGGGAGTCCCAGACATTAATGATTACATGACTGTATAGTCTGGTTTTCTTGACTAGGCCATCGGGAGTCCCGGGCCTTGAGACATCAGAGTGAATTGGGCCTCGGGCCCAGATTCACAACCAAGAGTTATATCACGGATATAATTAGCCGACAAAGGGCTTACCGATATAAGCTAAGGTTGGGTGACGGCCAGTGGCCCACTTTGATCTTAGTTATATGTGGATCTTGGAATCATTATATTCTATTGAGGGTAACTTAGGTTATTGAATATAATGCATGATTGATCATATTAAGTATAATATAAGATTAATCATATTGAACATATTAACTAATAACCTTTTATCTTATATATTTCAGCTATGACTACTACAAGCACACAAAACACATTCTCAATCCGGTCTATTCTCGAGAAGGAGAAGCTGACTGGAACGAACTTCCTGACGTGGTCAAGGAACTTGAGGCTGGTCCTCAAGCAGGAGAAGAAGGATTATGTCCTTCGTGATCCTCTCCCCGAGAGGCCTGCTAACAATGCCGCCAGGACTCTGCATAATGCTTGGGAAAAGCATTCGTCAGATGAAAATGATGTGTATTGCCTTATGTTGGCGACAATGACTGCTGAGCTGCAAATGCAGTTCGAGAGTGTGTTGTCACCAATTGAGATAATGGCAAGCCTGAAATCGCTTTTTCAGGAGCAAGCAAGGACTGAGAGGTTTCAGACTGTTAAGAACCTCTTAGACTGTAAGTTGGCTGCAAATGCGGCAGTGAGTCCTCATGTCTTGAAGATGATGGGTTATCTCGATCATCTTCAGAAACTCGACTGCCCTATCAGCCAGGAACTTGCCTGCGACATCATTCTGCAGTCATTACCTACAAGCTATGATCAGTTCATTCTGAACTTTAACATGCATGGCTTGAGTAAGACATTGCCTGAGCCTCACGGAATGCTCAAGACTGCAGAGCCCAACTTGAGGAAAACCGCCAAGGACCCCAATGTGCTTATGGTGCAAAAGGGCAAGGGGTTTAAGAAATCCTCTGCTAAGGATAAGGGAAAGGCCAAGGCTGTCCAAGTCGCGGACAAGGACACGCCAAAGCCTAAACCCAAGTCCAAGGCTGGGCCTACTGACATATGCAGGTTCTGTAAAGAACCAGGGCATTGGAGGAGAGAATGTAAGAAATTCCAAGAAGGTCTAAAGGAATTAAAGAAGAAGACTCTCGAGACTTCTTCGACAGGTATTTTTGTTATAGAAGTTAATACAACTACTTCTGATAATACCTCATGGGTTATGGATACTGGTTGTGGGGCTCATATTTGTACTAATATGCAGGCACTCAGCAACAGTAGAAGGCTGAAGCAAGGACAAGTGGAGCTACGAGTTGGGAATGGAGCGAAAGTTCCAGCACTAGCTGTAGGCACATACTTGTTGTCTTTACCTTCGGGATTGATTTTAGAACTCAATAATTGTTATTTTGTACCTGCTATAAGCAGAAATATTATTTCAATTTCTTTGTTGGATTTGGAAGGTTATGATTTTTTAGTTAAGAATAAATTATGTTCCTTCAATCGCAACAATTTGTTCTATGGTTCTGCCCCTCTTACGAATGGGCTTTACATACTCGATCAATCCGCGCCAATTTATAACATTAATACCAAACGGTTCAAACCTAATGAGGAGAACCGAACGTTTCTATGGCATTGTCGTTTAGGGCACATCAGCGAGAAACGCATCAAGAGGCTCCATTCGAATGGACTTCTTGGCTCATTTGACTTTGAGTCATGTGAGAAATGCGAATCCTGCATGATGGGCAAAATGACACGGGCCCCCTTTAATAAACCTAACGAGAGGGCCAGTGACTGATTGGGCCTAATACACACTGACGTGTGTGGCCCAATGTCCACAAATGCAAGAGGAAACTATCAGTACTTCATTACCTTCACTGATGATTTCAGTAGGTATGGATATGTTTATTTAATGAAACATAAGTCTGAATCTTTTGAAAAATTCAGAGAATTCCAAAATGAAGTACAGAACCAACTTGGCAAAAGCATTAAGGCTCTTCGGTCCGACCGAGGAGGAGAATACTTAAGCCAAGAATTCAGTGATCATCTAAGAGAGTGTGGGATCGTATCCCAACTCACTCCTCCTAGAACACCTCAATGGAATGGTGTGTCTGAGAGGAGAAATCGGACCTTATTGGATATGGTTCGATCTATGATGAGTCACACAGACCTTCCAATATCCCTTTGGGGATATGCTCTGCTAACAGCAGTGTTCACTCTAAATAGAGCGCCATCGAAAGCAGTAGCAAAGACACCATATGAATTATGGACTGGAGTGGCTCCAGTGCTGTCTTATCTAAGAATTTGGGGTTGTGAAGCTTATGTCAAGAGATTAATCTCAGATAAGCTTACACCAAAGTCTGATAAATGCTACTTCATTGGTTATCCGAAGGAAACCAAGGCTTATTACTTCTATCTACGTTCCGAGAACAAGATCTTTGTTGCCCGGGATTGTAACTTTCTTGAGAGGGAGTTTCTCTCTAAGAAAGACAGTGGGAGTAAGGTACTGCTTGAAGAAATTCAAGATGAACAGGATACTGCTCAACCTAATGAGGAAGAGCAGTAGGAGGACCTACAAGAAATTGTAGAGCCTGAACCTGTAGTACCTGAAGTTCGAAGATCCGGGAGGATCCGTCACGAACCCGAGAGATATCAAGGATTCCTCGTGACTGACTGTCATGATCTTTTGATCATTGATGGTGATGAACCATCGAACTTCAATCAAGCCATGATGGGCCCAGATTCCTCTAAGTGGCGCAAGGCCACTGATTCCGAAATGGACTCCATGTCAGTCAACCAAGTATTTTCGTTGGTTGACTTACCCGCTGGCGTAAAAGCCATCGAGTGCAAATGGATCTTCAAGAAGAAGATTGACGTGGATGGAAATGTCCAGATTTATAAAGCCAGGTTGGTGGCAAAAGGTTTCAGACAAGTTCACGGTGTCGATTACGATGAAACCTATTCACCAGTGGCTATGATGAAATCTATTCGGATTCTACTAGCAACTGCAGCTTTTCATGATCATGAAATTTGGCAGATGGACGTGAAAACCGCCTTCCTGAATGGTATTCTGGAAGAGGATGTGTATATGACGCAACCTGACGGTTACATAGATCCAAAGAATGCTGGGAAAGTATGCAAGCTTCATAAATCCATTTATGGATTGAAGCAAGCATCGAGGAGCTGGAATCTTCGTTTTGATGAAGCGATCAAGCAATTTGACTTCATCAGAAACGAAGAAGAACAATGCGTGTATAAGAAAACTAGTGGGAGCAAGATAGTATTTCTTATTCTGTATGTCGATGACATACTGCTTCTCGGAAACGACGTTCCAATGCTAAAGTCGGTAAAGGACTGGCTTGGAAGTTGTTTTTCCATGAAAGACATGGGTGAAGCTGCATACGTTCTTGGAATCAGGATCTACCGTGATAGATCTAGAAGGCTGATAGGCTTGTGTCAAGACTCATACATTGACAAAGTCCTACAAAGATTCAGCATGAAAGATTCCAAGAAGGGCTTCACGCCAATGGTACATGGCACAACGCTAAGCAAGAAGCAGAGCCCTACGACGGCTGCTGAGCTTGAGCGCATGAAGAATATTCCTTATGCATCTGCAATAGGATCTGTCATGTATGCCATGATCTGTACTCGTCCTGATGTTGCTTATGCATTGAGCATGACGAGTAGATACCAGTCAAATCCAGGTGAAAACCATTGGATTGCCGTAAAGAATATCTTGAAGTATCTAAGACATACTAAGGATAAGTTCTTGGTGTACGGTGGAAGTGATGTGCTTAAAGTCAGTGGATTCACGGACGCAAGTTTCCAGACAGACCAAGATGATTTCCGGTCACAGTCCGGTTATATCTTTTGTCTGAATGGCGGTGCAATCAGTTGGAGAAGCTCCAAGCAAGACACCGTTGCTGATTCCACTACAGAAGCTGAATATATCGCCGCCTCAGAAGCTGCGAAGGAAGCTGTTTGGATACGAAAGTTCATTATTGAACTAGGTGTGATACCAGATGCGGCTGAGCCTCTGGCACTGTTTTGTGATAACAATGGTGCTATTGCTCAGGCAAAGGAACCAAGATCACACCAGAAATCCAAGCATGTTCTAAGAAGATTTCACTTGATACGTGACATCATTAATAGAAAGGAAGTCAAGATCAGCCGAGTTCAAACAGATGATAACGTCGCTGATCCGTTGACAAAGCCACTCCCAAGGCCTAAGCTCGAGTTCCTGACTGAAGCTGTAGGCATTAGAGACATTGAAATGTAATCTAAATTTGAGTGGGAGTTTGAGGGCTTTATTTAGTTATTTGATATGTTCTTGTAAAACATTTTTATGTTTAATGAAATTATTATTTCAAGATTATTTTAACTGTGGTGAAATAATCGTTCCAAAGTGATATAAACCATTTTATAGGTCATCGAAGTAAGTGCCTTGATCTTGAGTCATCAAAGTCATTTAGCTTGATCATGAGACCCTATATTTGATAGATGGCTTATATCATTCAGTCCCTAGTCGAAGGTTGTTGAAATTGGAACACCAACAACCGTGTGAGACTAGATTGGTATGTGACTTATGACCAAGTTTCATGGTGTCATAGATGCACGGCATCAAAGTCAGTACATAGGTGTATGTTGGGAACATACGACCGGACATGACCCGCTTATGAGAACTCTTCAGGATATTTATATCTGTGTCATAAGAGATTCTCACTACGACTATAGAGTATAGTCCTTAGACCTGAGTTCGCATGCATGTGACCACACATGGACTGATGCACTTTGATCATTGTCTAACACTATCGTTCTGCGATAGCTATAAGGACCTTGTTTGGGTACATTATGAAATGAGTAGTTTACAGTGATGGAACAAGACGGGATTTGTCCCTCCAATATAAATGGAGTGAATATCTCTAGGCCAATCGGAGATTTGAATAATGGAAAATGCATGGCCATGCTCAAACGGACTGTCCTGAGTCGTTTGGATTGTCAGTATCGAATCAGAGTCCGATGAACAAGATTAGGCTTTATAAGGATGACACCAATCTTGCCTTATGACTAATCGAGATATTGAGACAAAAGGATTATGAATACAGAGATTCCAGTACAAGTGGGAGATTGTTGGAATTGTGTCCAGTAATCTCGGTACTGTCTCTAGAAAGTAAGAGTATGTCAATGATCAGACATAAGTCATATAAATACTGGGGGTCATGATGGCTTGCTAGAGTCCGCTCATGATCTATAAGTCTTGGACTTATTGCCTTTATTATATGATCCCATATGGGTCACACGCCTAAGCTAACAGGAAAATGTGTAGGAACGGCTTAGCAGAAGTACGGTAAAAGTGCCAGGCATTTGTCGTACTTAGAGAGAGATAAATGGGTCTGATTAAATCCAAGGGATTTAATCAGATTGGCATTTGGGCCCAAAAGCCCAAAAGGGAAAGAGAAGGGTTTTATAAACTAAAACCCAAATCTCTTTCTCCCAAACCCTAAGCCCCAGCCGCGATCTCTCCTCTCTCTCTGCGCCTCCTATCCTGCTCGGTCTAGCAGCCATTTCCTGTGAAGCGTGTGTGAGCCTTTGGAGGATCCATCTCTAGGTGGTTCTGCTGATCTCAAGCCATACCTTCTCCTTCCGCTGCATAAACAGGTATAAGGTGAGATCTTATATTGTTTCTATTCAAGAGAACCTAGATCTGCATGTTTAGGATGATCTGAATCTGGAATTGAATCAGGATTAACCTAAACAATCCTTCATTCACCCGATCATTACATTAATGATCAACCTCATATACAACGTTCAGTTTGCTTAGGTGTGTGACCCTGTAGGATCATATAACACTAGCAATGAGTTCTAAACTCATTGATCATAAGTGGCTTCTAGCAAAGCATTATGACTGCCCAGTGTCATATGATTGTCTCATCTCGATAATACGACTTTCACTTGGAGTAAGTACAATAGATTTCATGACATTCCCAACATGGAAAACAACAACTGTGAAATCAAGGCAAGCATCATCAACATGGTGCAAGGAAGCAAGTTTCATGGCCTACCAATGGAGGATCCACTAGACCACCTTGACAACTTCGACAAGCTATGTCGAACAGTCCGCATCAATGGGATTTCTGAGGATGCAATGAAGCTGTGATATACCATGGATTTTAGGGATTTTAACCATGGTATATATCTTATTTATCGAGTCTTAAGTTATTTTTTGGAGTCTTTTTAGTATGTTTACAGGTCTAGACACGTTTGGAGCGGAATTGGACATTATGGAGCTTTTTGGAGCATTTTGGTGATTTAACCCGAGAGATTGACTTCACTGTCGAATTCACAGACCTGTGTCGATCGACACATCTTGTGCATCGATCGACACAAGGTCGACACAGACAATACTCGGCGTTTAAAGAGTTTGGATATTGCAACTTTGCCCAGAAGTTCTTCATAAATACAAAGAAGTCCCAGCCGACTTTAGACCATTATATTAGGGTTTTAAGCCATTGTTTAGGCTACGCTTTACTTACGCTTTATTTTATTTTCAGAGAGAGTTAGGGGCTGATCCTGCTCTCGAAAGAGAGAGGATTTTGAACCCCAGTTCTTTATTTGATTTTATAATATTTGGTTTTCTATTCATGATGTCTTCTGTTTCGATGATCATGTCTGAGTAGATTACCTGTTAGGTTTAGGGATTCTCATTAGGGGTTTCATGGAATTATAGGTTAATAAATCTGTAGGGATTCATATATGTTAGTTCTTCATCTAGGATTGTTCTTACTGCTTAATCTTAATTAGCTACCCAGATTTATGATGTTAGGTTGATTGATACAACGACAGTTGGTTAATTAGCTAGAAAGAACCTAGATGAGCAATTTAATTACTCGCAAAGGAATTTGGTTTAATTAGATTGTGAACATATCAAACTTGGAATTAAAGCTGGTTTAATCTGTTAGTAATTGCAAAGAAATTTGGATTGCTGCACTTAGACTTAGAGAATTCTCGCAACGACAGTTGGTTAATTCTATATCTGTGTTTGAGTTCTAGAATAGCTCTTAATTAGATCCCGATTGATTGATTGCTTGTGTTCCTGATTTCCTGAGAACTCCCTAGACTTAACGCTTTGTCTTCTTGCTCACAAATTCGCTACTGATTTACTTTCCTGCATTTCTTTTTAGTTTCTAATCACTTTTGCTTTCTCCTAGTTTAATCTTTTCTGTTCTTAATCTATCGTTGACCGGAGTCCCTGTGGATTCGATACCCTAAGTACTACAACTACATCACTGTGCACTTGCAGTTAGTATAGGGATTAAAACTAGACCTATCAAGTTTTTGGCGCCGTTGCTGGGGACTCTTTTGAGTCTTAGATAGATTTGAACTTAGGGTTTAGACTAGGTTTTTCGTTTTTGTTTTTTGTTATTAATTTTTTTTCTTCTGTTCTTGCGTTTCAGGTACGCCTGTAATCGCCTTGCATCGATCGACACGGTCCTGTGTGTCGATCGACACATCTTCGCACACGCATCGATCGACACTACCTGGCATCGATCGACACAGCGCGTAAGATGATGGGAATGATGGAACGGATATTGGAAAATCAGCAGAATAACTCATTCTGCAGAGGCTATGGTTCCTATTCATTCACCAGAGATTATGAATCTCCATCATATCAGCCTTTTCCTCCTCAAAATAAACAATCTGATAAGCTGATAAGCATGATGGAGCAGTTATTAGAAAAGCAGGAAGAAGATTTGAACTACATCAGTGGCTCTGGATTCCAAGGAAACAGGTTTGGTAATCAGCAAGGTAACAAGTTCTTTAATGGTGGACAGAGGAGTGCTTTCACAAGCAATCAGAACTCTTCTGTATATGGACAGACTGCTAATTATCAGAAGCCTTTGCAGCATGGTAATTCTCATCAGAAAACCTATGGATCATCTTCTTATCAGACACCTCCTGTTGCTAATGCTTATAAGAGCAAGATGGAATCCATGATGGAGCAGTTGCTAGAGGATCAGAATAAGACTGCTGTAGACTTCAACATGAAGCTGGATGTTATGCATGAAAATCTGAATGGGAAGTTTGAATCTCTGAGCACACATGTGAAGAAGCTAGATGTTCAAGTTCAACAAACAGCTGGAGCAATACAAAGGCAAAATGAAGCTGGGAAAGCTGAACAAAAGCTGTACATCAATGATGTGACCATAAGAGATGGGATTGACTTGCTGGGAGAAGAAGAAAGCATAATCTCGGATTTTCTGGATGAATATTGTCTGTCTGAGACATGCGTCGATCGACACACTCTTGATGTCGATCGATGCATCCCCGATACGTCTGATGGATCTGAACATAATCGCCTTGTGTCGATCGACACATCTCGTGCATCGATCGACACAGATCGCAGACAGGACCAGAAGCCTGCAACAGTCCAGGAATGAGTCTATAAGCCCTTTGTGTTATATCCTACGGTTCCTAAACCGTCTAACCAAGAGCTAGAAGTGGCTAACTGCATGAAAGTGATGGATAAGAAGCTGAATGAAACTCCACCAGCTGAAGCTTTGCGAGTTCATCCTTGTATACTGAGATGTGCAAAGAAGATGATCTCCACTGATGGTCATTTGAAAGAAGAAGTTCAGATTGGTGGAACTTCAGTATCTGATAGTGGGGAAAAGAAGATGGTGGTTCCTCAGGAATCTACTCTAACATCTTCAGAGCCTGCAACTGCTCATAAGCAGAAAGCTCCAAACATCAGATCTCCACCAAAGGTAAGGTATAAATCACCTAAGCTTAAACCTCCTGACCGCATTGCTTTGAATGCAGGAAAACGCAGCATCCCACCCAAGCTTCGCTTCCGCCCTGATTCTACTCCTTCGTTCCTTGGGAAATCTCATGATCCGAAAGCATATACACCACCTTGGATGAAGAGATATTCACAAAGACATTCAAAGTCTCTGTTGAAACCGCCTTGAGTCTAATCTCTATCCTATAGTCAAGCTAATGACTAAAAACAAGAGCTGAGTGGGAGGCAACTCACTATAGAGTCAGTTTTTGTTTTTAATTTTTCAGTCTTTGTTATTTTAATTTTTCGTTTTAGTGTTTTCAGCCGAGAGAACAGGTCAAAAATCGCCTAGCATCGATCGACACAACATGTGTGTCGATCGACACAGTGCGATTACACGAATGAATCGAGCAAATGTGCCTTGCGTCGATCGATGCAGTCCTGAGCATTGATCGACACAGTGCGACGAGAGGTATGTAACTCTGACTTTTCAACTCTTTTCAATTTGATTATCTGTTTTCACCAAGCTCATGCTTTGATTACACTGGGGACAATGTAGTTTAAGTGTGGGGGAGGAAGCTACTGACGCACGCTTTTGTTTTCTTAGTGTCAATCCTATGTTTTCAAAAATTGTTTTATTGAGTCAAAATTTGTATGAAACTATGATTTTTCGAGGAAACTTTTCGCTTGAACAGGAACTAAGTGACCATTGGACAGACTTGCAGGACATCTTTGACTGTTAGAAAACCCCAAACAGATCAACTTACCAAGGACACCCATATCTAATCAGGTATTCAGAGGATCCATTACTAGTCTCACTTTAATCTTGACTTTAATTTCTCACTTAGGGGCTTGGTAATCTTTGGATCGGATTCCTTTGATGTGTTTGGCACAGCCTGTGATCCTGTTCCAAAGTATGGTTTCTGATTTTTCCCTCCTTTGAAAGTAAAAAAAAAAAAGAGATAAAAACTGAGGATGAGCTAGTAGCTCCGAAGTGGTCACGGGAGTAGTAGCAAACACTATTACCTCATGTGCATTCATGGAATGTGTCCAAAGTTAAACCCCAATAAAAAGGGAAGAGCACTGATAAAAAAAAAATGATACCCAGTGGGGAAGAATCAGTGCTAAGGGAGAAAGGGAAAAGAAAGAAACCAGAAACCGACAGTTTGGTGGTCAGATACTGAATAGGTTGAGTCTATGTGTCCTTTGATTCGATACTCCCTCTGTGAGACTGCACCTAATTGTATACAGAGGCTAGTGTGGTGAATTTGAATGTCCTAACTTGATTGTGGAGTTTACTTGGGACAGTTGCTAAGTGTGGGGAAGTATATTGTGGTCTTGAGTTCTGTAGGAAAGTTTTCAGTGGTTTACTAAGTGAATGTGAATGCGAAAGTTCCTAGGACGAAATGAGTTTCTGTGTTTTCAAACCTCTTTTCTTATACTCTGGTTCTTTACTTGCTTGAGGACAAGCAAGAGCTAAGTGTGGGGGAGTTGATATACCATGGATTTTAGGGATTTTAACCATGGTATATATCTCATTTATCGAGTCTTAAGTTATGTGTTGGAGTCTTTTTAGTATGTTTACAGGTCTAGACACGTTTGGAGCGGAATTGGACATTATGGAGCTTTTTGGAGCATTCTGGTGATTTAACCCGAGAGATTGACTTCACTGTCGAATTCACAGACCTGTGTCGATCGACACATCTTGTGCATCGATCGACACAAGGTCGACACAGACAATACTCGGCGTTTAATGAAGAGTTTGGATATTGCAACTTTGCCCAGAAGTTCTTCATAAATACAAAGAAGTCCCAGCCGACTTTAGACCATTATATTAGGGTTTTAGGGGCTGATCCTGCTCTCGAAAGAGAGAGGATTTTGAACCCCAGTTCTTTATTTGATTTTATAATATTTGGTTTTCTATTCATGATGTCTTCTGTTTCGATGATCATGTCTGAGTAGATTACCTGTTAGGTTTAGGGATTCTCATTAGGGGTTTCATGGAATTATAGGTTAATAAATCTGTAGGGATTCATATATGTTAGTTCTTCATCTAGGATTGTTCTTACTGCTTAATCTTAATTAGCTACCCAGATTTATGATGTTAGGTTGATTGATACAACGACAGTTGGTTAATTAGCTAGAAAGAACCTAGATGAGCAATTTAATTACTCGCAAAGGAATTTGGTTTAATTAGATTGTGAACATATCGAACTTGGAATTAAAGCTGGTTTAATCTGTTAGTAATTGCAAAGAAATTTGGATTGCTGCACTTAGACTTAGAGAATTCTCGCAACGACAGTTGGTTAATTCTATATCTGTGTTTGAGTTCTAGAATAGCTCTTAATTAGATCCCGATTGATTGATTGCTTGTGTTCCTGATTTCCTGAGAACTCCCTAGACTTAACGCTTTGCCTTCTTGCTCACAAACTCGCTACTGATTTACTTTCCTGCATTGCTTTTTAGTTTCTAATCACTTTTGCTTTCTCCTAGTTTAATCTTTTCTGTTCTTAATCTATCGTTGACCGGAGTCCCTGTGGATACGATACCCTAAGTACTACAACTACATCATTGTGCACTTGCAGTTAGTATAGGGATTAAAACTAGACCTATCAAGCTGATACTATTTCCATTCTCTCTTGGAGATAAAGCCCACCTATGGGAGAAGAACCTTCCACCAATTTCAATCACTTCTTGAGATGAATGCAAAAGGGCATTTCTATCCAAGTTCTTCTCCAAATCAAGAACCGCAAGGTTGAGGAATGAAATTTCTAGCTTCAAACAAAAGGCCACAAAAAACTTAGGAGAATATTGGGAGAGATTCAAAGGCTACACCAACAAATTCCCTCACCATGGCTTCACTAAGGAGAGTCTACTTAGCACACTCTACCGTGGAGTCTTACCAAAGTACCGGATGATGCTAGACACTGCTAGCAATTGCAACTTCTTGCAAAAGGATGAAAGAGAGGTCACACAGCTGGTGGAGAACTTAGCTCTAAGTGACTCAAACTATAGAGAGGACTATGACCGCACATACCGAGATAGTGGTGACAAAGATGATCAAAGGAGGGAGATCAAAGCCCTCAATGAGAAGCTGGACAAGTTGCTCAAGGTAAACCAAAGGAATGTTAACTTTGTTGGAGACTTTTATCAACACCAAGGATATCTTGAAGATGATGATGAGATAAGTAACGAGGGACATGCTGAAATGAACTACATTGGAGGGCAAGGATTCAACAGAGGCTTCAATCAAAACTATAGGAATCACCCCAACTTTTCCTATAGAAACAACAATGTGGAGAAACCTCAAGACCATACATATCCAACATTTAAACATGAAGGCCAAAGCACTCTACAAGGAAACTTCCAAACAAAGCAAAACTTCAACAACTATGGAGGTTTTCAGCAAAGACAGCCATACAACAACAACCAAGGAAACTACCAGCAACAACACTACAACAACAACCAAGGGAACCAACAGTTTCAAGGACAAGGAAGCTCATCCAACCAGCCAAGACAGGAGGACCAAATGCTTCAATTGATGAAACAAGTATTGGAGAGCAACAAAAATATGAAAGCGAGTTGAATGCAAAGTATGACAGCCTTGCAGCAGAAGTAGTAAGCCTGAAGAATCATTATTCTCAAACAGCATCAACATCAAAGCTACAACAAGGCATATTCCTTGGAAAACCAGAAACAAACCCAAAGGAGTACTGTAATGCCATCTTCTTTGATGAAATCTCAGAGGTTGTTATGAAGAAAAAGAGCAATGAAGAAATGAGAGTGATAAAGGAGAGTGAGGAATGCTCCAACAATGTAGAAAAGGAAACAAACCTTGAAATTGAAGATCATCCTTATGAGCCTGACCTCCCATTTCCAGGTAGATTCCTCACCAAGGCTCAAAAGAAAGCAATCTCTAAGTTCAAGAATGATATAAAAGAGATTGGTGTTCAGCTGCCTAATATGGGGACTATGCATGAGACTCATCTCCAAATAATGCTCATTAGAGACATTCTAGCCAACAAGGAGAAGGTAGAAGAGCTGATGGGACTCTCTACATCAGAAAATGAGCCCTCTATCACACCAACATCACTATCCAAGCTTGAAGATCAAGGGAAGTTTACTATACCTTGTTCTCTTGGTGATTTAAAACTTGATGATACTCTTGTTGATTCTGGTGCAAGTGTGAATGTTATCTCACTAGAGATGGTGAAGAGTCTGGGGATCCAAAACATGAAAGCTCATCCTTCTTCTCTCATGTTTGGGGATGCTTCTTCAAAGTATCCACATAGTGTCATTGAAAACTATCCTATCAAGATTAGAGAATGCACAATTCCAATAAACCTCATTGTTTGGATATGGTTGATAACAAGAAGGTTCCCTTGATCCTTGGAAGACCTTTCCTCACAACGGTTGGAGCAATAATTGACTTCCCAAATAAGAAGGTGAATCTCCAACATGTCAACAAAAATATCTCCTACCCCATACAAGCTTCTACACCTTATTATTGTGGAACAATCAACAATAGAGAGCTGAATATCAAAGAGGACCAAGCTGAAAAGGAGAAGGTTGTAAGGAACTTGAAATGCAAGTCTACAAAACTTGAAGAGGGTGAGGAGGAAATCTTGGATTCTTAAAGTTTACAAAATTTGTTTGAAGAGCACGTCAAAACTGCCAAAGAAGAGGGGTTGAGGGAGCTAAGAGAGATCATGATGAAGAGAAGAAGAAGATGAATGGACACCGCCCTCCCAACTTAACTCCATCTCCCAACATTATGAACTTACACCCATTAAGGCTTAAATATGGAAGCATCGAATACAAGGTTATATGCAGCGGGAAAGTCACCATTCTCAATTGTGAAAGCCCCATCATCAGCCCTCAGTATCAAGGAGATCCAGTGAAGCTTCAAGAGCTGTTATCTCAAGTCCTGACCATCACTATGGAAGGCAGGCCACAACCCAATCATCACTAGCAAGTGAGAAGAAAGTCAAGCTAGAGACTTTAAACAAGCTCACTTGGGAGGAAGTCCCATGGTATCCTTTGTACATATTCTTTGTTTTGGTTTATGTGTTTGTGTGGATTTTACGTGTATTTTAGTGTTTTGTGTGTTTTCAGCATGTGGACAAGAGAACAAGAGCTAAGTTGGGGGGGGGGGGGGGATTACACTATAACCTTCCGCTTCAGGTAACACTACCACCACCTTGTACATAGTTTTTAGTTCTTTTCAGTTTTATTTACCATCTTATACCTTCCTTGATTTACTTTCACATCGAGACGGTGTGAAGTAAGTTTGGGGGGGGGGTGATTATTTGACCATCTTTTATGTTTCTTTTCTTATGTTGAGTCTTTGCATTTGTGTGTTGCATTGTTAATAGATATGATTTTGAAAAAACCATAAAAATTGAAAATTTTGAAAAAAATAGAGAGCATGTAGTTTCATATTTGTTTCTCTTTTAGGATTGAGTCTAGTAGCATTATAGATTGCATTCACATTTGCATAGGAGACAATGATATAATTTCCTATAAGAAATCTAGATTTTAGAACTCAACATGATGCCCTTGATAATCATACTATGTTGCTTAAACAACTCTTGAAACACTTGCACATTTCGAGTTTTGATCACATCACTCCAATCCATTTGTCAAGTTTGATACCCTTAACTTTGAAACCAACTCACTTATATGGACTTAAATGAACTTAATCTTCTCACTTATGGGTTTTTGATGCTTGATCATGGTCACTATATACACACTTGGATTATCTTTTACCACATTTTTACCACCCTTTGTTAATCCAAGTGGCCATTCTAACTCTTAGGATGGTTTCCACACCATAGAACCCTTCCCTTTTCTCTTAAACCTTCATTTTATTGATTGAGTGAGGCCTCTTTTTGATAATGCTAACATGTGTAAAAGGTTAAAAGTATAAGAACGACAATGATTAGCTCTCATAGGCTAGTCTAGGAGTTCATTTTTTATTGGAATTAGAGGTGAAAGCACTTGAAAATGGGATTGGGAATGTAAGTAAAGAAAGAGTGGAATGGGGAGAAAAAGAAAGAAAGAACCAAATATGCATAAATTGTTCTTGTCTTGCTACATTTTGCATAATGTATAGCATTCTTCTTCCTTGAGAGTTAGCCACCAAATATGAATTCATGACCTTCCTCTAAACACTATTTGAAGCCTTTATGCCAAGCCAATTGATCAAGATCAAACCCCCATTTGTGAGACTTCACTTTGATGAATGAATGAACTTAGGAGTTGGTGGAATTTTGAGTTGGTTGATACTTGACAATGTGCTTAAGAGAGTAAGATTTGGTGTGTTGATAAGCCTAGAGAAATTAGAGTGGATTAGAGTGTTTGTTCATGCAACATATTATCATTTTCTAAGGACATCATGTTGAAGGCTTGCTAAAA
This sequence comes from Orychophragmus violaceus, assembly GCA_030180135.1. Taxonomy (NCBI): domain Eukaryota; kingdom Viridiplantae; phylum Streptophyta; class Magnoliopsida; order Brassicales; family Brassicaceae; genus Orychophragmus; species Orychophragmus violaceus. Next base: position 22,777,696 of record CM058235.1, read on the forward strand.
TTCTTTGGTTATGAGTCTCCATCTTCAAACCTCTTCCCCTTTGTTCTCTTTGTTTTTTTCTTGAGGACAAGCAAAGAAACAAGTTTGGGGGAGTTGATGTGTTGTGATTTTGAGTAGATTTAATCATGATTTGGAGTGTGCTTTAGCTTTAGGTAAAGCATTTAGACATCATTAGGAGTGCATATGCTTTGTTTTTCTCTTTTGTAGGTGGTGGATGACATGATGAAGCACCAAGAGACAATGGAGGAGGAATGGACCAAAATAACACCCAAACAAAGTGGGAAAACAGTTAAGGATCATGACCAGAACGATACAGCGGGGTGCCACAGCAGGGTACCAAGGTCGCTGTGGAAGTTTGCGGATACAGAAAACTCACAGCGACATCGTACAGCGGGGTCCCAATGCCGCTGTACAATTATGCTATATTTTGCGGGAGCTCCAGCGGCATTGCACAGCCATGTCCCAAAGTCGCTGTGGATCCAGCGACATTGCACAGCGACGTCGGGACGTCGCTGTGGCTCAAGAACCTGCACAGCGACGTCCGAATGTCGCTGTGAGACCAACTCTTTTCCACATGCTCTTTTTTTTTTGCTTTCGGCTTGTAGCCCCTCCACATGAGTGTTGTCGACCATTACACTCTATTTTCTTCTATTTAAGAGCTCATGATGTGTTAAGAAGAGCCATATCACTTATTGTAATAATCTACTTCAAACAATTGAGTTTTCTTGAATCTTTTATGCAATTAAGAGTTTGTTTTTGAGTTCATCTTCTAGTTCTTCTTGTTTATCATTCTTCTTGCTTACTTTAAACATGTCTTGCTTTGTTATTGCTATGGCTAGTGAGTAGTTCTCTATAAGTTTTTGGGTTTGAGTAAAGGTGAGGGTGATCTAGAAATGGTTTAGGTTGTTTAAAACTTGGGAATATTGATTTCTTACTTGTTAGAAGTTCTTAATGCTAGGATTGAAGTAGCTAATCAATTCCTTGATCTTGAATGTTGCTAGCACTGAAAAGTGTAGTTAATGTTTGAATCTCTATCAAGTGCTTTACATACTTAACCAATGAGAATTGATGTTTAAGGTGTTTAGTGGTAATAGAAACTTGTTCTTAAAGCATATCTATCTTGAAATTGCCAATGAGAATTGATGTTAATGCTTGATAGATATATGGTTCTTATCATGAGAGTGGAGTAACTTGAATTGTTGTTCTTAGCCTAACAAATCATTCAATGTTTGTTAAATGTTTCTGAACTGATTGTTGATCACCCAAACCGAAAACTCAACCCAAGGAACTTAGTTTTAATCAATTGTCTTAAATCATCTTCTTTCTCTGTTTCTACTCTGTTTTAATCACTCATGAATATTTTGTGAATTGTATTTTTAATCATGTTTGGAATTTGGTTATTTTGTTAGTTACTAGCTACAAAACCCACAAACGAATTTGGTTGCACTTAGATTAAGGAAACACTTTTATTCTTAGTGTGTTTAATTACCCAAGTGGATTGACACCACAAAATTATAAAGACTAGGTTGTATACTTGCAGCTGAAGTGGTTGAAAGAAAACTTTTTATGCTTATCAAAATGTTAGCCTGAGATTTGGTCGAAATCAAGAGACTGTGCATAGAAACTTTATTGAAGTTCTTACAACAATTGAATCATTGGCATGTGATTACATTAGAAATCCAACAACAGAAGAGCTACACATAATTCATTAAGACTTCTTCTAGACCAAACATATTATCCATATTTTAGTGGATTTGTTGGAGATTTGGATGAGATTCATGTATGTTTAAAAATAAAGTATGAGTTACAAAAAATGTACTTGAATCGACATGATAGTGCATCATTGACCATCATGGCAATATGTGATTTGAATATGTTGTTTACATATGTTTGGAATGGAGCACCAGGATCATGCCACGATACAATTGTTTTGACATTGACACAACAAAGCAATTCTGAGTTCCCTTTGTCGCCCCCAGAAAAATATTATCTTGTTAATTTTGGCTATCCAAACAAACAAGATTTTTGGCTTCCTATAGATCTTCACGAAATGGAGTTGTGAGATATCATATGTCGCATTTCAGTTCTGGTCTCGCTCCTAGGAATAAGCAAGAACTCTTCAATTGATATCATACGTCTTTGCGTTCTATTATTGAGAGAATTTTGGAGTTTGGAAGAAAAAATGGAGAATTTTCTGATTTTTCAAGATATAATATTAAAGTTCAAAAGAGAATGGTGATGGATACAGTGGGCTTATATAATTTTATCAAAATTTCTAATTTCTAAGATGCAGATTTCGCATATGTCATGACATAAATGGGGATGAGCAGTAGAAGGTCTGAATCTGATTTAGGTGACATGAGAGGAGTAGATGTAGCATATGGTGAACATATGACCCAAATAAGCGACGGGATTGCAAATACGTTATGGCTAAATCAAAATACTCGATAATATTTTTTGTATTGTATTTAGTTTTTTTTTTATAATTTACCGTTTTACTTGATTTAGTTATTTATATGTTAAAATATTAAATTTTTACTTTAAATTATTTTAGTTATAAATCATAAATATATGGTTTTTTTAATTCACATGCACTAAATATTTAAATTGACAAAAATGTTTATTCTAGCATATTTTATCTATAATCTGCATCGTTACTTATCAATTTCACCATTTAAACATTTGATTGTGTGTCGTAAATCATTTTTTTGTAAACAGTGGAGTTTCGGACCTTAGGCCCTTAATTTTTCACAGATCCAAAGACAGTCTTTAGAAACTCCTATTCAAAGAGTAACTCTTTGTAACAAGGGTAGTTTGAACCCGAAACATAAAGAAATCAAACCGTTTGTGTTACGACTAGGCTACCAACACTTTGGTAAAATCATTTTTTTCCAATAAATTTTTTTTTTGTCAACGGTAACATTGTTATTGGGCTAAGGCCGTAAACATACAAATGGGCCGTAGCCCATACATAAATCAACATAAACCGACAATACAATGTCCAGCCCAAATTCGAAAGCGGATCAGACCGCCATGCGGCAAGTAAAGGAGATGACGAGTAGGGACACACGTCGGGAAGAGGATGCACCTTCGGAGACAGCCGAAAGCGTGGAGGAAAACGCCGTCGAGCTTCGCCGGACCAGAAATCTGCCGGAACAAGGACCAATTGCCGGGCAACGCTTCTCAGAGACACCATGCACCACCTGCAACAAAAGAAAACCGCTACAACAACGCCGTCAAATCCAACCCAACGCCATGGAGGCGCCGGCGCCGACAAGGCTAGAAGCCCATCTGTATCCACCAGGAGCTTGTCCTCTAAAGCGGTGGTACACCGACGATATTAATTCCATCGAGGGGGGAGATCAGACGCGAAGCAGAGACCAAATCAAGGAAGGCACAGCGAGAGGAGAGAGAAGAAGCTTGCCCGTCATCGTCCAAAGGACGGGAAGAACCGGTAAGACCGGTGAGGTCCGATGATTCGGAAAGAGCAGCCCGCCCAAGAAACGAAACCGAGACTTATTGGAACAAAAACCAAAACAAAACTTGCCGATTGAAGCCATGAAAGAAGCAAAACAAAGGAAGACAAGGGTCGATCGGATACAAACTAGATGGGGAAAAAGATTTCAATCTCACAAAGATAACGAAGAGATGCAGGAGAAAAAAATCAGAAAAAACCCCATCGCCGGACACACGCTTACCTTCTAAAAAATCAAATCGGAGAAGAAGGTGGAAGCGGTGGCCGGCGAAGCGGCGAGAGAGCACTTTATCTCTCTAAAAATAGAGAGAGAGCCGCACTTTCTAAGTTTTACCGAACAATAAGTACTAATTTAAAATCCAATAAATTTTTATTTTATACTGTTTTTTAAGCAAACCGTTTTGTCCCATAAATATTTTAAATCTACACGTGTAAAAGTTAACAACACCATATTTTAAATCTGCATTTTCCTAGTCAAATGTGATATCATTTGGACTAATTTTTAAATTGTTTAATAAACCGCAATCATCTCTTTTCCCACAATCATTTAAACTTTAAACTAGTCAAATCGTAATTTGCTGACTTTTTATAGTTTAATATTCCTTAAAGCGGTTAAATGAAGTCTGCCAACGGTGACAAGGTCAACGGTCACGACCACCAATGTTGAAATTTGCGTTGAAACAGAAACGTATAAATCAAGCTACGCTCTCGTTCGGGACACGTGCTCCACGTGGTCACAAATGAGTGAATAGTGTTTTTTTTTTTTGTCGACTTGTTGCATTCCAAGGGGGAAACGACATATTCGTGCCCGCACTTTTGGCCGTTGTGACAATCAAAACCTACACTTGTCTGCGTGCTTAAACATACATCCACTTTTACATAATTTAAAATAAAATCATGAACAAATAAGTCTTCGCTAATGCATACATTGACTTAGACGGTGTTAAATTAATCGTTAAATTTGATGACTAAGCATCTGACTAAACAGCTGACTAAGATAAGATTAAGAATACGATGTCGTTTTAAGACTCTCAACCAAAAAAAATAAAATAATACACATAACGTCGTTATATTTTTCGGGTAGACTTAAACCATTCCGGCATCTTCTTCCTCTTTATCGTGTTATCAGAACATTGTAGGGTTTTTCACTTGGCTTTGAAGATGTCTGCTTCATCCAATTCAATCTTGTCTTCGGCTTCAGGTACTTCAATTCGTGTGTCAACTTGTCTAATTAGTGGTCTTCTGAGTTGGTTTTTATTTATAATTGCAGAATATTTCAGAGGCAAAAATGTTGGTGAAGGAGAAAGAGGGATGCCCAGAACTTGCAGGTGTGGAAAATGGTCAGTTATAATAACATCTGGAACTGTTAAAAACCCGGGAAGACTCTTCCATTGTTGCCCAAACGGATCTGAGGGGATAAGTGAAAGCGTTTTATTTTATTCCTCGGACTGGACTGATGGAATCAGAATATTGCAGACACCATTTCAAATTCAAATACCAATGAGAGATCAAGTTTTCAGTCTTGTATGTCTTCCTATCAAACACAACCCGAAGAGAATGATGGTATGGAATACCGGTCAAATCCCACCTCCTACAGCTACAAGTCCAAGCTTTCATGTTAACCGAATACGAGATCCCAGTTTCAGTCACTTCATACTCACCATTAGTCTCGGGATATATGCGACAGTAGCTTCTGAACTTGGTCTCTAAAGCGATGACCTTAGCTACTTTCTCGCTGAATTTTCCCTTCCATTTATTAGATTTCTTCTGCCTAAGATCAATGCGAACCATTGCTTGCCTCCTCATGGTTTTCAACATCTCAACAAGCGGCATTGCTCGTGCTTTCTCAAATGTACTATTGTATGATTCAGAGTTGTTGTTGAGCGCATCTTCACAAGTGCATGACGTACTGAAAAATGCCCGGCTACAAGTCTCGGGCCTCCTCACCATCAACACCTCGTACACATCATTGTCATACTCCTTGAGCGCTTTCAAATTTGTGTTGTAGTCAGCTTCATTGAAGCTGTCCGCAATCCTCCAAAACAACTTCTTCATCTGAGGCTTCTTAGGGAAAATCTTCTTCAAGTTCCCGTAAATGTGTCTATCACACATTCGATACTCGATATTAGGCAACTCCTCGTTCACAACAATAAGCAATCCCTGTAAACAGAATTCAGATTAGTACATGTATGAAATTCAGACATAAAAGAGACAAAAAACAGGGAATAAGATTTAATAGAAATGCAAATTTAACTTACTTTTTGTCTGTCTGAGATAAGAGTGAATCCTTCACCATTTTGAAGATTCAAATCAGATTTAAGCTTCTGTATAAACCACGTCCACGTTCCCGTGCTCTCCACGTGAACAACCCCCCAAGCAATGGGGTAAATTTGGTTGTTCGCATCCCTTCCAACAGCTGCCAGTAACTGTCCTTTTGTCGTGGATTTCAAGAAACACCCGTCAATACCAAATACGGGTCGACAATATGCTTTCCATTTGTCTCTTAATATAGGGAAGCAGACGTAAAATCTGTCAAACACTTCTAGTCCACTATCCAAAAGACAGGTTCTCAACTCCGTTGATGCACCTCGATTAGTCCTGCGTAAGTTAAAGACGCTAAGCAAAGTTTTATGTATAATGAAAAAAATCAGAACATATGAACACATAGAGTCAACTTACGAATGAATTTCAGTTTCGTAGTCCTTTAGTCTTCGATATTGGGCATCAAATTCAGCTTGTATGAGATCCAATGCCTTTGCCTTTGCCTTTCGACATTGGTCGTTCGACGCAGCCAACTCATAGCGAGTCTGGAGTTGATCTTGTATAGCTTTCGACTTTATGTCAGGATCATTTCTTACCTCGTTTAAGAACATCTTAGCAATGATAGTATCTGATAAAACGAGTGAAATTCACAACAGTTCAGAGGATGCGACGACAGTTTTAAAAGATTCGACGAACTCCCCATCTACCTAAAAAACCCTAAAATCAATTTATGTGACGAAACTTACCTCATGATTTGCGACTGGAATGAGCTCCAGATTGATAATTTTTTTGGATGGAATCTAATAGTGAAAGAGACAGATTGAGATTTAAGGGTTTCTGATCCTGTCAAAAACCAGAGAAATTAGGCGATTTCTCGTCTTGCTCGTCGATGAAGACGATGGAATCTTTTATTTTTTTCCCAAATCCCAAACGACGTCGTGTGTATTATTTTTTTTGGTCAAGAGTCTTAAAACGACGTCGTATTCTTAATCTTGTCTTAGCCAGCTGCTTAGTTAGATGCTTAGTCATCAAATTTAACAATTAATTTAACACCGGTTAAGTCAATGTATGCATTAGGGAAGACTTCTTTGTTCATGATTGTATTTCAAATTATGTAAAAATGGATGTATGTTTAAGCACGCGGAAAAAGTGCAGGTTTTGATTATCACAGCGGCCGAAAGTGCGGGCACGAATATGCCGTTTCCCCGCATTCCAAGACCCAAAATGCCAAAGAATACAGAGTTACAAACGGCCAAAGTGAATACAAATATAATCTTGGGCTAAAGTCACTGTGTCGCCCACGCAGCTTTTGTCATGCAACAACCATGTGTCGCCCAACTAAAAACATTTCCAATGTATTACTCTATTTTTTTATTTCAAAATAGAATTGAATTCTACTCCAAACCTACTCCATTTTGGAGTAAAAAATGAAGTGATGACTTAAAAAATGAAGTATTACTCCAAATACATGTGTCGCCCAACTAAAAACATTTTCAATGTATTACTCCATTTTTTATTTCAAAATAGAGTTGAATTCTACTTCAAACCTACTCCATTTTGGAGTAAAAAATGAAGTATTACTCCATATTTGAAGTAATCCAAATTTACTCCATATTTGGAGTAATCCAATTTTACTCCTTTTTGGAGTTGAAAATGCAGTTTTATTGGAGAAGATTTACTCCAAAATGGAGTTTGAAGTGGGAAATAGAGTGTGGTTGGAGATGATCTAGCACCACTGTCACGCAATCGCCAGACCACGTTGAGGAGAGCGGGAACAAACTGTGCCGGACTAATCCGTGTAGACAATCTGGAACCATTTGCCGATCCAACCTTCAAATGACGTCGTGAACAACAGTCGCGTAAGAAGAAAAATCGCTTCAGAGCTTCACTGGAATCTTCTAAATCCGAGGAGGCACCTCGTCGAATAAACCCAATCTATTGACCTATCCTTGATCTACTAATTTGCTTGTCCTCATCGAGCAGTTGAATGAAGACGATATTAATCTAAGAAGTTTGAAGAAAATCGATCAAGCTGTGAAGATAAAGCAGAGGTCGACGACAAAGAAAGTATAATCTAGATCTAAAACTCTAACAAAATTTTCGGAAACCAAAAATTAGACAAAATTCTGAATTTATTAAAACACCGGAAGAACAAAATCGGACATAAACCCCAAACTGATTACACAACAACAAAAACATATATAAAACTGAAAGAAAACCGCATAAACTCGAAATCACACTTTTCCCTCTACAAAATCAGATCTGAGAAGAGGGAGAAAAGAGTGAAATCGAGAGAGAAATTCTCTCTCTAAAAGAAGAGAGAGAAGCAGCTTTTTTCCTATGAAATTCGCTTTATAAAGTTTATATAATCTAGTGAATAGTGTGTTCATTAGATTAGATTAAATCATTAGTTAATTCAAATTACCAACATATATAATATCTTCCAATTCCCAAATAAACACCATATACTAACAAGTTTTAACTCAATCGTCCTTCTTATAGAAAACAAGCATCTAAAGAAACAGGCAGGTATAGGTCCTCCAGGCCCAACGCATAAACTTAAGTGGAGTCCGAGAAATATTTATTCGCCACTTTTTTGATCCCGGAAATATATCTACTATATATTATTTGCGAAGTCGAATTATTAGAATGGATGATGTGGATGAATCTTGACCAATCAAAACTATGATGTCATTGATGACATGTCTTTAATGAAATGTTTTGATTGGTAGAAAGCATTTTTGACATTAAAAATAAATCAAAATTCGTTTAGGAAACTTTTGGATTAAAAAAACCAAAATTCGAGAATTAATCAAATTTTAAAAATTAATTGTGGTTTCCTAAACTTACGAAATGTAATCTTAATTTCTTCCCATAAATTTAGATTACAGTTTATATTTTTTCATATTTTATTTCCTTACTTTTCAAATTCAAACTAAATTCGAGACTAAAATTTAGCAATTAATAAATATCGCCAATAATTATCAAATTTGAAAAAAATATCCCAAAGAATATACTAATCTTCTAATAGAAGATTTCGAAAACTTAGTGCAACCCTAAATATGATGATCCTTATAAATAGAGTCTCTACGAGACTCATAACATCAACATCTCGAACATATATTTTGTTTGCAAAATAATATTGTTCTAATTTTGTTTATGTGGCTTTGATGATTTTGTAGGTATGTAACATACCAAACAAAACGATAAGTAACTTTTCACTTACTATTAACATGCTTATAATTTTATTACGTGGTTTTGATCATTTTGCAGGTATGTAACATACCAAGCCAAACGATAGATAACTATATCACTTCCTATTAACATGCTTATTATTTTGTTTTGAAGTTTTTATTCATTTGCATGTATGTAACATAACAAGCCAAACGATAGGTAACTATTTTCTTACAATTTACATTGTAATAATCATTTTGTGTTTTTTTATGAATCGGCAGGTATATTTCAAACCAAGCCAAACGATATGTATCCATTTCTGTAGTTTTTACATTGTTCCAATAATTTTCTTTTGTTTTGTATGAATTTGCAGCTTGGATTCATATGAAGCCAAATGATATGTATGTATCGGCTAATCTTTATTTGTCACTAATCTTTATTTGCTAGATAACTACTCACCAATTGGTGTTGGTTACATTTCACACGGAAAGAAGATTAAGCACGAAGTCAATGAAGTATTAAAGAGAAGGCTAATATATAGTAGATATTGTTTTGTATGTTCTTTAGAGTTCACATTTGTATACTTTTATTGTTGTAGTATGAAAACATTTTTGAATAATAAAATGATTATTTTCTTCTTTATCTCTCCATTTAATCTTTTACTTTTGTTTTCTGGATTCTTCTAAATTGAATAAAATTGAAGTAGAAGATAATTAGAACCATGTTTGTGAACATCTACTTTTGTCTATTTAATCATTTACTTTTCTTTTCTGTATTTTCCTTAATAGATTAATTTTTTTGCTATATATTAATCCATATACCAAATTGATTATGGTTGTTAAGTTTAATAATATTATTCAGCGTTTGTTTATAAATATTATTTTTACAGGCGATTGGATTGCAACATCTGCTGGTGATTGTCTTCATTTTATTATGGACGGTGCTCTTCCTGAAATTGCAGAGTTTAACAAGTCCACCACCCATGTTGTTTACACGTCTTATATTAAGATATTGGGAAGATTCGTGTTTAAATATTGAGGATATCTACTTTATACTTGGTTGTTAATCCATATATTGAGTTACTAATTTACAAATGACTCGCTGGTGAAGCTTTATAAGATTTTGTGAGTCATTGATTTCCTTATTTATCAAATATTAAATATCACGCACATCATAATATCTTAACTATTAACAATCTAGACTAATAATCAAATTTACTTTACGCAATTATGACTCAATCGTATGCAACTTTCTATATTGTAATCCAAAATCTAATTAATCGTTAATATTCTAATTTACTCGAGACGCAATATTTTGGGGTTACTATTAATATTAGGAAGATTATGTATAAGGAAACATTAAACATTAATACGTCGCAATCAATCAAATGAGATTTTCTATAAAATCTAATGAATATTCTTACCTAAAATTCTAATTTGTAATCTTAACTTCTTCCCTAAATTATAGATTCAAATATTTTCTCCCTCAGTGATTTCCGTAAATTTCAAATGCAAAATAACACTATATCGAAGATAAGGAAACTAATAAAAATGGTTTTAATTCACTGATTTTCATTTCAACCAATACCACAAAACGTATATAGCAAATATCTTAGAATGTGTAACTGCAAATCTTAAAATCTCCAAATTATTTATAACAAAATATTCATTATATTATAGTGTGCGCTGATCCGTTAGGTCTCCGAACTACTATATATATATTCATCGGTATTTAACTTATTTATCATTCACTTTAAAAACTATATTGAGATTTTACGAAATGGCAGAATTAGTTGACACCAGTAAGAACCTCCAACGCAGAAAACGTTCGTCCTATGTTTTGCTGGAAAACATAGACACTAGCCTTGAAATCGAGAAGGTCCAGGTTAGGGTATTAGCACAATAGAGTTTGTTTAACTCTAAGTCTGGAAACTTGATAGAAATGATTTGGTCTGACATAAAGGTACGAGAAAGACATGTGTTTTGGTTTAACTTTGGTATGAAATTGTGATGTTCGTATACTTATAGCTTTTCTTGACACTTTCCTTAGGGAACAAGAGTTCAAGCATCATGTGAGGAGACCTTATTCAGCAAACATAAAGCATGTCTTCAGATAGGTAAAAATGTTATGGTTAGCTCATTTTCTTCGAAGGAGTATGTTGGCGACTTTCGACCAAGTGATATTACTTACAAGTTATCAATCACCCGTACTACAACAACAAAACCTTTGGAAGATTTTTAGATTGAGAATCCCGATAAGTATTGTTATACTATTTCTCAAATTCTCGAGGGATATCTTGACAAAAGAGTTTTGATTGGTAAGTTGTTATTTATAATATACATAATGTCCCTTATATTATACTTTTCAATAAAAAAGTTTTTAATTATTGTTTCACCGATATAAGATGTTATGGGAGTCATTGTCCACATGGGTGCTATCGAAGATGTCAAGACCAAGAGCAAGTCTGGAAACAGCACCAAGCTTGAATTATACTTGAAAGATAATGGGTTAGAATATCAATCGTTATAATTCCTATATAAATAAATAATTTTGTATGATTTTTTATCATCTATTTGAATACAGAGAACATCTCGAATGCTTACAACTCTACACAACTCTCATTCGGAGATGAAAATAACCCTGAGCTTTCAAAGTGGTTGGATGGGTAATGTGATACATTATGTATAAAAGAACTGTTTTAAAATTTTGAATTCAAGAGTGCATCTATTCATTCAAAATCTATTTTACAGTATACCAAAAGAATCTCAAGCTCTAATTATCAAGTCTGAGAAAAGCATGGTTTATTTTGGATCGGGTCCATTTTTGGATTTGCGTACTGAGTTTTTTTATCAAGAATAATAGAATGAATCTACTTGATATTCTGCAGTCGGAAAGGGTTAGTTATCTCTATTTAAATATATTATTAATATATCTCTATTTATTTGAAATCATTTTTATATTTACTTGATGATTTTATTGTTGTTTAGCATGGTAAGGTGGTTACGTGTGCCTCAATTGTCTCAATTGACTCTTCAAAAAATGGTATTTTCAAGCTTGCAAAGTTTGCAAATTGAAAGTTCTTCAGTATGGATCAGATTCTGAAGATGAAGAAGATTCTCAACCCTTATATAATTTTAAAACATGTGGCGATGTAAAAAATGTTTTTGCAAGGTAATTTGTTTATAAATATTCTTGTAGGGTAATTTTTTATAAGTATGCTGTGTTATTTAATTTATATATCTCGACTAACTTGGTTTATATATTTTTATGCATGCTCTAGATATTATTTGATCTTCCGTGTGTCTGATCGTTTTGAGGGTGAAGCAAAATTTCTCACATTTAATGAAATTGGAGATAATCTTGTGAAGAGATCTGCAGACAATATATACAAAGAAAACCAAAAGAAAATTTAGGTATTTGAATTCTGAGTTTCATTTGAAACTATAAAACATTTTATAATGAGAATTCATTGTTTTCTACTTTTTGTTCTTAGGATGATCCATATTATCTCTCTGCTGAATTATTCGATTTAATTGACTGCAAGTGTCTATTCAAAGTTACCATTCCTAAGGACAATGTTCAGAAGGTGTCAAAGAGTCCATATGTCGTGGACTTATTTTGGGATGATGAGTCTGCAATTGATGAATTTGAAAATTTAACTAACTCGACTCAGTTACGTAATATATTTGCCTCATTTTAAAACATGATGTTAAACATTATGGTCAACGCTGGATAAAACTTCGCTAATATTTAAATTTGATTAGGGACCTCTTATGCTTATCTCGGGTATGGAGACTGATTCTGATGCATCAATGGCCCTACCACTTACACCATCAACAACAAAAAGATCAGAATATTGCATCTCTTTAAGCAATGTTGGTGAAAATTCATCAGTTACAAAAAGATTAAGCATGAAGACAAGGAAACCGTGACAAGAAGGATACTATAGATTTTTGTGGCGTATCTTCTTTTGTGTTGCATTTGGTTTTTATTTTTTGTTGAATTATCAAAACAGTTGTGGTTGTTTAATTTAATTATCCTTTTGTTCGGTTAGTTTTGCTTCCGATTTATCATTATAACAAATCTATGGTAATTAACCTCAATAATAACAACTTCTGTTGTACACACTGGTAGAGTTTATAAGATTAATCAAAACAAATATTTGAAATATTATATTTTGAGGCGTTCAATATATCTAGATAATTATTTAAAAAAAACTAAAATATATTCATAACAACTTTGGGTTAGGTATTTTGCGCCATCAAAATAAACATGTAACATCTAACCTTCATTATGATTAAACAACTCCCCTTTCAATTATTCATCTCTTCGCAAAATCATTCTTATTATTAGTGTTTATTTCATCTTTAAACTTGATTGTTCGACGATTTCAACGATATACTTGGAGTCAGAAATATTATTCAAATATATATTGTTCACTTTTCTAAGTTCACAATTTTATGTAATTATTTGAATTTCTTAGTCAGAACCGGGACGACCGCATTTCATATGAAAAAGGTGGTCCCGATTCTGATAAAGAAAATCAAATAAGTTCATATAATTGTGATCTTATAAAAAGGTGGTAAGGTATATATGATTAATACAATGTTTGGTTTATATAGATACTTTGATTGTCATCAGAAGTCATAATATTGTAGCCGCTTATTGTAATTTAACCTTGATTGTGTTTATGGACAATATTAAATGATTAAACCTTCATAAACTTACGAAGCTATCTAATTTCAAATGAAAAATGGATTATTTATGTGGGCTAAGGCCTAAAAAGATTATTAGCGGTTGCGGCCCAATTTGTTTTTACTAAACAAATGATTGTGACTTCTAATTTTTACATCTTTTACCACTTCACACCTTTTACTCCCAAATTTGTAAACTATTTAGTTCAAAACCCTAGACGCTTCGTTTTCTTACCATTTACTGAGACAAAACAATTAATTTCGAATAACTTTTGTTCTTCAAACTTTTATCAGAATCTAAACAATGGCTCCTCAAACGTTCATACAAATTTCTCGCATAAACAACTTTGTTCCTTGCTTTTGGGACCTAAAAGTGATGCTTCTCCGTGTTTGGATGTGTTTTAGGTTTTCTGAACCAACCATCCGAATGATTTTGGTGGATGAAAAGGTAATCTCTCTTTTACTCTATAATTAGTTATGTTTATTTGACTATTGCATGTTTTGTTACTGAATTCGTTTGTTGTTTTAGGGTACTGAAATAGAAGCTACTATTCTTGAACCTATTATTGAGAAATTTCGTTACACAACATGGAGTAAGGTTCGTTGGTTTAAACTTTCGGATGCTCAGTCATACAAGCACTGATATATGGGTCGTTGACCCCTCACGATTTCAAACTCATATTCTGGTTAAACACATCTTTTTGCCTTACTTATGATAATATTCCGGAAGGACATTTTATGCAATTTAAATCAATTCCATAGTAGATGGGAGAGTCTCTGATGAATACCCATAGGTAACTTTTAATGAATACATATATTTCCTTTATCGGATTATATTAATGTTGTTATTCAAATCTCTGGTTGACATTATATTTTTAACTAAATAGAGAATGAAGGTATATAGCTCTTAATGATTATGTTTTCTCCATTATAGATGTCCTTGGTGTAGTTACACATGTTGGAAAACTTGAAGAAGATTACAAAAGATAGAAGCTGCGGTTTACAATTCGCGATCTAAGGTTAGTTAAATAGATGACTATAATCTTTTTCACATATGTTCTGTTGTCTGTCTATAATAAAAATCTTGAAATCATTATTTTTCTAGCCTTCGGAGTGTTAAGTGTTTAATATATGGGGAAGATGCTAAGGAACTAAGAAAAGGGTTTTGGAAGGAGGCTGATAAACATCTATTTGTTATTCTCTATTGTTTACAATGTTAATATTGTTTGTGTTTGAAATTTAGCATATGGTATAACTTGGCTCAAAGCAGAAGAAGGGATTTCTACGATTATGTACGATCAAACAAAGAATTCTGACTATAATGGATTTCGCCACAGGTTTTCTTAGTAACCCTAATGCAACTCCTTATGTAATATGCTTTATATCTTTTCTTGAATTCATACATTTTTTCCTCTTTTGTAGTTTTCCAAATCATGTACCTGACAAATATCCTGAAGATAACCTCAATGCCTGGTTCAAGCTGTGGTAAATTATGTTCCTGTTGTCAAAGAATTAACTTTGTTGTTTTTTTTTGGTATATGATATGTTGATAATATGTATGTATCTGTTAAAAACATATGTATCGTTAAGGGTTACAACACTTATGTCCAGTATAATCAACTATTTTTACTACGTAATTTAAATTTCATATAGAATCTCATCTAAACAAGATTTTCTAATGTTGAATTCAAACCAAAATAAAAAGATCTTCATGATAAAAGAGGTTTTAAGTGGAAGTATAATATGGCAAATTATAAGAGCAATAGTAAGGTATGAAATATATTATACATATTACGTAAAAAGTGCTAAAACAAAACATGTCAAATGAGTAGCTATATGTAGATCTCTTTAACCAAAACAAAGAGATCTTCATGATAAAAGATGTTTTAGTGGAAGTATAATATGCAGTGAATAAATTGCTCAAATGACTGACTTTATTGGTCCCGATATTAGAATCTAACTTTTTTTAAAAAATGTAATAGTTAATAATTTAAAATCCATTAAGATATTAGGATTAATCCCAAATTACTTTGGCCCACTGAAAAATAGTTACTGCTACATCTACTCGATCCCAAATTAGCCATTCACTACAATCACATCAAAAATTCAAAGCAAACATCGATCTAGAAGATAAACCAACACAACTAAGGTGTGGTAGGCAGAGATTGTTTTACGAGAAAATCAATTTCACTCAACAACTCGGAAAACAAGGTGATCGATTATTTCATGTAGATTTGTCATATACCTAGGGTTAGAATCATTATTTTGAGAGAGAGAAAAAAAGCTGTCGATGACCAAAAAGGGGGTTTACTATATCTTAATCATGAAAATTCTATTTTTTACTCATTGAATCAATCTTTCAAATTGTAACTATACTTTAAGGATTAGTCAACTACTTGGATGTTCCCTATTTTTAGATGATGTCTATTCAACTTCAAAATAGTAGATTTTCGATTGTCTTGATTTATGCATGTTATGATTTTGGTTTTATCTGAATATATATTATCTTTGCGGATAAAATCATATGATGGCAAACCCTTGATTTTTTAAACATCTTATTCCCGATGAATGTTGTGATATTGTTTTTGATAAATGCATGTAATGATTAATGATTTATATGATTTCCTATATGCTTCTCAAACCAGATCGGAAGATGAAAAACCCAATATTTTTCGTGCCTATGGTTCCAGGCAGATGTAGAAAGAGTCTGATATGTAATCTTAGTTCTTTGTCTCATTAAGGAAAACCTTTTATAGTGATTTAATTTCTGTCAATCATTTGTTTAACTTTGTGTTGCAGACTATCCCGGAAATGTTCTATAACAAGCATATACTTGGAATAACTAATGTTACAATCGGTGTACTCACATCTGATTTAAGGCGAGAAAAGTTCCCTATCAAATGTCTTGGTGATAGGCTTACAGAAGGTTGAAGACGGTTCTTCCGGGCTCATGCATTAGATGATTTAGATCTGCTAATTTTTTGGTATCGTGGAGGTGCTGATTTCCATATGAAACATCAGTTTGGACCAAACTGCTGTGAGATCACATATGAAAATACAGCACCTCAGATGGAGACTGGAGAAGGTAGCTTGAGTAAGTGTTTTCAACTTATTTTCAAGACATGTTGTTCACTCCTTCTAATAATTGTACTAATATGGACAATATATTTGAAGGAACTGAGGAGAAGTTTGTTACCTTAAACGTCACCAGTGACGGTATCAAACGAAGTAGAATCGTAAGTTATTCCTTTGTATTTTGGTTTTAAATATTGATACATGATCCATATTTGTTGGTTTTCAGTATCTTGCTAAGTCCTTTGTCGATGCAAATGATTTAGAGAAAGTTGCGGGCAACATCATATCGATGGTTAATGAAGCTGGACAGAAAAGATATGTCGAGCTTGCTTTCCATTCTGATACTGATAGGCGACATATTCGTTTGGCTTCCGGGTAAAGAGATTTTTTGTGTGCAAACAATGTCAAGGTCAACCAAACGATTGTCCTTCAACTGTTTTAGGAAAACAGCACTACTCTTGTCCTAAAACTCTCCTCCCAAAATCATGTTTAAGTAACTAAAACTTATGTTTGAAATGTATTTTACTGTATGACTAAAACTTATCTTTAATATGCTGCTTTGTTTAATATAAGTTTTCATTTAGACTTACTTAGATTTGCATCCAAACCATTTTTACAGTTATACAAAATCCATTGCATGTTTATATTTTATGAATTTTCTTTTTAATTTACAAATGCATGATTTAAAATTTTATGTTAATAATATATATCATTTGTAGAAATATAGACAAGGTAAATATTTATATTTTTACTCACAATAGTAACTACTACCATTCCAAATGTAATTTATTATAGAATTTGAAACAGATTATTAATAGAAGATTTTGTCCGACATACAAGAAATCTAATTTCACTAAAAAAATATGAAAATCTTAAGAAATTTCAAATTTGGAACTACTTTCCGAATGTAAAAATAAGGAAAAAAATTATACAATATATCCTAATTAGAAAATGAGATATTCTTGGCATTAAATAGAAAATACTATATTCTTGCCTCATATCTAAACTGTTTTATTTTGTGTTTAATTTATATGGCCGATATTAGTTAACAAAATCCTTAAAAAAAATATTATCACAAAAAAACCCGAATATCATAGTACTATATATTTGATATCCTCTTCTCATTACTATCAGTTTCTTACCCGGGTTGCTAATGGAAGCTATAGGTACATTTGAGAACTCTTTATATTCCATATTCTTTTGATTTATGTTGAACAAGTTTTACTATTTTTATTAACAATGCTAAATGTTTTACAGATTCTTTCGGACGTTCTATTGATTATATGGAAATTTTACCTATTGTTCTTCATTCTCCACAAATTGTTTTCCATGAAGATGTCAGTTTGGCTTCTCAAGAAAAAGAAGATAAATTTTAGGCATGGATGAAATGCAATCAAGTTCATCTTCAAGCAAGACGTCTTCTATATTTACAAATAACAACTAAATTTGTTTGCGATAAAAAAACCTTCAGTGGAAACCCCGCATACAAGGTAAACCGTGTTTATGTCGTTTACCAGTATATCCAGAAGAAACTGGAGAATTATATTATTTACGCTGTCTATTGGATGTAATAAGGGGACCATGTAACAATGTTGTTTATGACACATTCCAAGATACATGGTTTTCCCTTCAAAATATTGAAGGGCCCTAATTTATGTTCAATTATCTTAATCATCGATTTAGTTATTTATTCAAAAAATTATTGTGTGTTCTTTTCAATAAGTTTATGTTCTGGAATGTATGTTTTTCTACAACTCCTATATTTAAATCTATGTCTCATACAACTGTTTCTTCTTTATATATATGGTATAAAACTATTTACCACAATTATTGAATGAGAACAAGATGATTAGTAAAAATAACTACTGTCTAAATGAGAACTATTGTCACATGAAATTTAGCCTAATAATTTTCAGTATTGCAAATAGTAAAACTTATTTTAAATAGAGAAGTCTTAGTTATAGATAAGGCTTTAACATTTTCAATCTAAGCTTCCATTTGTGCTAATTTATTATTCTACTACATACTTTCTCTAGAAGGTATACTATTAAAGCCCAACTAGTTAAGACCCATTGTGAGTTAAATGAAAATGAAACGATACAAACTTCTTTAAGTTGTTCTAATCATTCCAAAAATCGGTAAAGTGCACAGGCGATTAACGAATTCCTTCAGTTAGATCTTGGCGCTGCAAAATATATTGACGATAAAGATCGAGGTTCGTGTTTACTCAACAACTCATTCAACAAGGTAACCCAAAATTTTGAAGTAGAACAATATTTAAAATTAGGGTTTGTAGTCATGGAATTTTCTGATTTATTTTGAGATAAACAGATTGTGAAAGACCAATGAACTTGAGCTCATCGATTCTGCAACACGAAACCAAGTTCAAATTTTAAAGTAGACTTTATGGTTTACTCAACTTTACAAATCGTTCTCTATTTTTAGATGCGTTCTATTTCATTTTGTTTTTCGTACATGTATTTGATGGTTTTTGATTTATATTAAGACATATTAGCTTTTCCGAACAAATAAGAAGATGAGAGTATGTTATGTAATCTTAGTTCTTTCTCTTATTGGGTTTATTTTCTATAAAGATTTTATTTCGGGCAATCATTGTTTAAACTTTTTGTTGCAGACTATCCCGAAAAAGTTCTTCAAGAGTTATATACTTGGAAAAACCAATGCTACAGTCGGTAAACTCACATCTAATGCGAGGCTAGAAGAATTCCCTATCAAGCATCTTGGTGATAGGCTTACAGAAGGCTGGAGACGGTTCTTTAAAGCACATGCATTACAGGATGGAGATTTTTAATTTTTGAGTATCGTGGAGGTGCCGATTTTCATATGTTACAACATTATGGACTGCACTGTTGTGAGATCACATATACCCATCAGATGGAGACTGGAGAAGTAAGCACAAGTAAGTATTTTTCTCTTATTTTCGAGACACTTTCCTCATCCTATCTAATATTTTGACTAATAAGGAAATTATTTTAAGAAACCGAGGAGAAGTTTATTATCTTAAACGTAACGAGTGACGGCATCAACAAAGCAGAATCGTAAATTATTCTTTTTGTATTTTGTTTTAAATATTGTTACATGATCCATATTTGTTCATTTTGCAGTATCTTCCTAAGTCCTTTGTGGATGCAAACAATTTAGAGGATGTTGCAGGGAGCACCATATTGATGGTCAATGATGCAGGAGATAAATGGTATGTTGAGCTTGCATTCCATTCTGATAGTGACAGGCGACGTATACGGTTGAGTTTCGGCTTAAGAGAGTTTTTGTTGGCAAACAATGTTAAGGCCAACCAAACAATCGTGCTTCAACTTTTCTGGGAAAGTTCCATTGCTCCTATCCTCAAACTCATGTCCTCCAAGAATGTCTGAGTTAGTCTAGTTCACGATTGATCCTATGTTTTAATTATGTTTGATTTTGTCAAAAACTTATGTTTAGTCATTTGTTTTCTATGTTTGTTGAATTGGTACTATATTTTTCTTTCGTTTAGGACATCTATCAATTTCAATTACTTAAATTACTGTTTTGATTTCTATATCTTGACAATATAATTTTTATACAGATGAATTAATTTCTAATTAATTTTCAGATAATTATATTTCTTGAATTAAGGTAATAGAAGTTTAAAACAACAAAAACATACGCAACCACGAAATTATTTTAAAAGTTAATTGAAATAGTTACCAAAATTTAAAATTATTGAAATAGTTACAAATATTAATTATACTTATAATTATTATACAATTCTACTATATAAAAGAAACAAATATATATTCACCAGACAACTAATTATATATTCTATTCTACTATATTAATTGTATACATTTTCTAATCTATACAATTAACTAGTTATATATTCAAAATACAACTTTTCTCTTAATTAAAATTATACAATCGTCGGAAAAAAAATTTCACCCCGCACAAGGTGCAGACGAATCATCTAGTATATACTTAATTTTCTGGTTTATGAATAAAAAATGACAAACGGGAGAATTGCTCCTACACTTGAACGAAGAAGACTCATTCTCTTATTTGACAAAGTGGAAGTTTGGTTTGCTTAGACGACTTGAACTGACTTCCGTCTCCTCCCCACTTCTGCATTATATCATATAAAGTTAAGATTTTGAAAGAAAGTCAGTCTACTTTGACAGCTTTCTCACATCGTCGCCAATCGCAACCACAGCTGTTTGGTCGTCAATGATGCTGCGGCTACGGTTGTCTCTTTGTCTGGTTTTGACGGTATGGTTTGTGTATATTTCTGGTGCCGTTCTAATGGTTCGAGCCCAAAATCGCACTGGAGCCACTACTCATCCGGAAGAAGGTTTGTCTGCCTTCTTGGAACATTTTGCAGCAATTTGATTACCATACCCTGTAATTAAGTCTTAAGCTAGTTTTCAAATTCTAGTTGCTAAAACCGATGAGCTTAGTAAAAAAAAATTAAAACAACTGTTTGTAAAAAAAAAACAAAACAGAAGAAGAATTGTTATTGAAAAGGTCAATGTTACGACAACAGAAAAACTCGTCAATACTTCAAAATCAATTACTTATAAATGAATTAGTCCATGCGTTTTACTTAATAATTTTTTCCTCTTTGCCAAAATAGAATTCTAGCCTTTAACAACAAATTAACACTTGGTCTGCAAACTTCTTTTTCATCGAAGGGAAAGAAGTTAACAAAATATGTAGCTCAAAATCTTGGGAATATGTGATACAGTATGTTAGAACTCAAGATAAAACAGTATATATAGGACCGTATTGGATTGTATTGGATATAATTTCTATTTTCCAATAACTGGATGTATTATACTTTTGAGATCTTTGAAATTTTAATATAGCTCTACTTGCTAAGTAGTTATTGCGCATTTTCCAAAACTCATCATTGCTTGCAAGAGTAGTACAAAGACGATATTATTAGAAGTCTACCCATTTTGAAGACGGGTGCTTTACGCTCCATCTTTTGGATGGTGCAATATTATTGCTACAAAGCTACTCCTCACTCAAAGAACCATAAATTAAAACTATTGGTTCGGGTCTTAGCATCAAGGTTTGGAGTAAACTTTGAATTTCAATCGATCCATAATTAGAACACCGCAGCTACGTATCTATTATCTTATTAGACAGGAAAAAAAATTGTCGGATGAACCAACCCTCTGTCAATTATTCTAACCCAAAGACATCTCTCTTATCTTAGATTTAAGACTTGGTCAAAATGTCGCCCTAGATAGGCACACGAAATCATGAGAATATACAGTGGAATCAAGACATGATTTTGCACACCCATTAAAAAAAAAAAAAAAAAAATCTCACATGCTAGCATCACAGGCTTATGAGTCAAGTGTGAAGAGTCGAACTTCCGAAAGCTCAAACACTTTATGTGGCAAATATTTTCTGGCCACATGTTAACGTCTTACATTCCAGCATCTGGGTGTTGACAAGAGTTTCTCCAAATGCAATGTTCCAGAGGAAATGATATATCATCTCCTATTTGAATGCCCTCTGGTTCTAGAATTGCTTTTTGGCTCTACAAGTTTGAGCTTTTTCAAACTTTCCGTCCCTTTTAGGTTTCCTTCCGAGTATATCATTATACTAAAATACGGTCTATCTAAACCACAAAAAATTATCTTTGCATTATATATACTAGGTGGGGTGTCCGCACAGTATTTTATTAGAGTAAAAAAAATTGAAAGTTATTTTCATTATGAAATATTTTAGATTCATAAGATTTAGACTCAGATGAAATGTATGGTTGATTGACTTTTTAGAGCGATTAATGATTTTTTCATAGACCATCATAATTGCAAAACCCCGATCGTTATGTCGCACAAGCATTATAATTAGCAATCGTCGGAGCTCCATAGCTACTTATTATTAGGCGTTTTTGGAACATTATTGTCACAATCACCAATCCGATCATCTTCTTCATCGTCATACTCAAATCCACTGTAATCATCATTATTGGTAATGAGCGGATTTACCCTTACTCTATATATATTAGTTAATTATTTATCCAACTACCGATGTGGGACTTACTTTTCATTAAAATTTCATTAAGGGTGGGCTGGTAATTAACCTCGTATGAATGAATCATGAGATTTAGACCCCGATGAAATGTATGGTTGATTGACTTTTTAGAGCGATTTATGATTTTTTCGTAGACCATCGTAATTCCAAAACCCCGATCATTATATCGCGTAAACATTATAATTAGCAATCGTCGGAGCTCCATAGCTACTTGTTGCTTGGCTTTTTTGGAACATTATTGTCACAATCACTAATCGGATCATCTTCTTCATCGACATCGACATGCTCAAGTCCACCGTCATCTTCTTCTTTTTCTTCTTACTTCTTCTTCGTCTTCTTCTTCCTCTTCGTCTTCTTCTTCCGCTTCTTCTTCTTCTCTTTTTCTTCTTCTTCCTCTTCTTCCGCTTCTTCCTCTTCTTATTGGTAATGAGCGGATTGGCCCTTAACCTATATATATAGTTAATTATTTCTCCAACTACCGATTTGAGACTTACTTTTCATTAAAATTTCATTAAAGGTAGGCTGGTAATTAACCTCGTGAAAATGAATCTGGTGTATTATAACTTCTCAATTATATAATTAGATGGCTTATAAAGAAGACAAAGAACGGAAAAATGTTCAAAAAAAAAATTAACTAGAAAACACCCTTCAAAATAAGTGGAAGATATCCAGCAGAACTGTAACACTGCCTATTTCTTCCTAGAGACGACATGTCAGATACCTAACTTGTTTAACCTGTTTCCCATTCCAAAACAAAACTCATTCTCATTTAAATCAAAACAAATATATGACAAAACCATTCTCAAAATTCTTAAAGAAATCCAATTAAATCTATTGCATAATCAATTAAAAGAAGCAAAGAAAATACTAAACACACTAAAAGCCCATTTCACACGTTGAGCTTGTTCATTCATGCTACTTCTAAGTCTCCTCAAACTCACCTATAAGAAGAGGGGATAGTAATTATAATTACACAATGAGACTATCCCTAGGAGATCCACACATTCACCACAAACAACTTATATTCTACAAATACACAAAACTAAGCCCATACACACAACACACTCATGTTCTAAAAATGCTCACATATTCACAGAAAATGGAAACACACAATGCCTAATCTCCCCTTGGATCTTAATTAATCTCCACTTGGAATCCTTTTGATCATCCTTGACAGATCTAATCAATTTCTACTTGGAATCCTCGCAATTCTTTAACATATGTTAATCGATGTCCACTGCGTTGTCATGCTTAATGAAAACTTGTGTAAACTCCCCACTCGAGAATTAACCTATTCTCATAGCATTAAACACATAATCTTTTCAACTCGACCAATTAATTCTTACACCTGGTCGCAAGGAAGATCATGCATTAATATCTGGTTCATCCACATTCAAAGTGCCCTACAAGTCAACTCTCGCACCTTGCAACACAACTGCTCGATTATCCTAGTTCCGGCTAATAACAGCAATATTTTCGTGGATCTATCACTCCTATGATCAGTTTCAAGGTGACCAGTCTCTAATCATGCATTAAACACAAGACAATAATCGAAAAACAATTTAGATAAAGAACACTAATTTTATAAATCATCCATATGGGCCTTACCCATGATTAACCCCATCTAAAATTCCCTTAAGAACTCAACAAGATAACTACTCGGATTTCCAAACGGAAAACATGATAAATACTTCCAATAAATAAATAAATAATAAAGTAAACTTGTAGCTAAGGTTTCGGATCTTAGCTCGGAAAAAAATCAGGACTAGAGATTTAAATCCCTAAAAACTACATAAAAGCTATGAAAACTAGAAAACTAATTGGAAAACTTTAGTGGGAGGCAAATATAGAGAAATACATTGGAGATGGTCTAGTCGGTTGGCTTCGGAGGTCACTGGTCATGGCTGCGACCCTAATGATCGCGTCTCGGGGAAATTTTTTCGTGGTTTGGGCTGTCTTGGTCGAGGCCAACATGCTCTTCTCCGTGGTCTGGGCAGCTCTTGTCGCAGTCAGGGGCACTTTGTCTGATGCTCGGCCATCTTTCTCCTAACGTCTCTTAATATCTAACCGTTATATTCTTATGAAACAAGTTGATATGTGTTGATGGTAGATCCATCTACCTTGTGTCCAAATTTGAGCTTGATCTAACGGTGAGAAGGTCTCCATTTGGTGTGGAAATTTTGATAGAAAGTGTCGGTATCAAAATGTGGACTTTCTAGCTTGTTTTATCCTCTTTTCTTGAAATGTAACATAAAACTACAAAATGTAAAAATCACTTGAAAACCATTAGACAACACGTTATACCATCAATAAAAAGGTATAAAATGATAGCTTAAATGGTGTAAAAAGGGGTTACAAGAATTATCCCATTCCTTCTATGTAATTGAGGCGTGTGCAAGGTTTGGAGCTTGATCGTTCAGCCTCCTTCAGAACAGTCGTCCATTGATACTCTCCCTTTCGGGCAACTTTATGGACTCCATCTCGGTCAAGTCTCTTTTCTTTTGTAAGTACCTATGATCCTCTGCTTAACCTTTTATCTTCCTTAGGAAATTTCTTTGTTCCCAGAATAGTGGTAAAGAATACTTGCCTCAGAGATTTCCCTACATCCTTTTCTATGCCTTTTCCATCAGGAACCACTACTTCCATCATCATATGATCGCACTCAGTTTCTTTATGACCCCAAGTTGAGCATGCCGCACAACGCGCTGGAAGGCATGTATAAGATACATAGATGAGTCTCCTACTATGCATTCAAAGAAATCATTCACGACATGGGTTTATAGAGGTTTACTACCACTAGAACCCTAGCTACGTCCATACAAACACATCTTTTAGTATTATGAGGTAATTTATGGGCTACTCCAACGATGTCGCCCAAAAATATTAAACCTTTTTCTGCGAAGATAGGATATGGAACTCCCCTAAAATCTATCCAAATCGGCATAGACGTGAGGTATGACTTTAAACTTACGTTATGAACACCATTCTTGAGCAACTATATGAACACCGCCAATGTGCCCAAATTGACGAAGAAGAAGCCTAGATCTCATGTTCTGATCTTTCACTAAAGTAGAACCGTTTTAGGATTTAGGAACTGATGAACATCGATCTTTTCGAATTTGTCGGAAGTCTAGAGGCGGTTGACAGTGGTGTGATGATAACGAAAATTGATGTTCCTAAAACAACAATTTTCAATTCATATTTCCAAGAATCAAGAAGAAGAATAGATTCTAAGAAGTGTATGAACAAGTTTATGTAACCAAGAGAATAGAGATTGAGAGAAGATAACTTCTTGAATTGATAATGAGTATGATTGAAGAGTGTTTTACAACACGTTCTTATAATAAAAACGTAACCCCAAAACCCTAAAGAGATAACACCAAGAAAACCAAAACACAAATTCCTAAACCATATGAAATTGAGCTAACCAACATTGAGCTAACCAACTTAACCAAAACACCAAAATCATAAATCAATTTCCTATATCAAATCTCCCTTCTTTGAAAAACCTTGACCACAAGGTTTCTCCAGGATCCCATACGCGGTTGGTGTCAAGCAAAGGACGAGAATCTTGTCCACACTTTTGAGTTTGTGTACTGATTACACCACCATACTCATGTACACAATTAACTTGGTCTGGATCCCACACATACATCTCATCAAGAAGAGCTAATTCTTCAGAACATCTCAACCATGAAATTTTGTCCGCAACATTCACGTAACATGGTAAAAACAGAAACTCAGGAGCACTCATTGATGTTGCAGTAGCTTGTCTTATATTGTCCTCCTCTAACGCCATTTCATCTTCGATTTCTAAAAAAGAAATGAAAGACAATTTTTCACTCTTCACAACGAAGCCAACCTGTTTCTCCATATGCACAAATCCATGAAGCATCGGAGACAAAGTGAACCCAAAATCTGCAGTTGTTACATCTATTTCAGTTAACCAAAACTGAATCAATATTGACCACAACACTTTCCTGGTTTTGATGCAGTTCCGAGTCTTCCGAGAGGTCAACAATATTGTCCCCAATTTCCATTACTTCCTCAGGAGCTGACGTTGTCGATGCTCCTTCCATAATTCCTGACGAATCCTCAATGACAGCTGAAATTGGCGATGCTTCCTTAATCTGCTCAGTGTATACAAGCTGTTGTATTGTTGATTTCTTCTTATGAACTCTTTCATACAGCCGTCCCACAAGTAAACATTGCCGTATTGTTTGAGGATTAAACATCTGAATGTTCGTCCTAGTATCCGTCCATAATCCATCGAGAAAAATACTAACCAAAGAAGTTTCGGATAGATTTACTTGAGTGCTTAATACCTTAAATTTCTCATGATAATCCTCTATTCCATCACTTTCTTTCAATTGTTTCAGCTCAACAACAGGATCTCCTAAAAATTCTTTGAATCTTTCTAACCTTGTTTGATGAACCGAATCTGTGCTTGAAGACATTGATTGATGTCTTGTGGTGGAATCTGTCGAATTGTTGGCTGTCTGAGCCATATGTGAAGTAAAAGAGTCGTAGATCGTCGTGACCGCCATGGATTCCGAGAAACGACGAAGCTCTGATACCTTTGATAACGAAAATTGATGTTCCTAAAACAACAATTTTCAATTCATATTTCCAAGAATCAAGAAGAAGAATAGATTCTAAGAAGTGTATGAACAAGTTTATGTAACCAAGAGAATAGAGATTGAGAGAAGATAACTTCTTGAATTGATAATGAGTATGATTGAAGAGTGTTTTACAACACGTTCTTATAATAAAAACGTAACCCCAAAACCCTAAAGAGATAACACCAAGAAAACCAAAACACAAATTCCTAAACCATATGAAATTGAGCTAACCAACATTGAGCTAACCAACTTAACCAAAACACCAAAATCATAAATCAATTTCCTATATCATGTGAACATTTCCAATGAGTGGATTGTCTCCAATAAAATAACCAACTATGTAGTTTTTCCATAGTCGCTGAGATTTTCTGAGAATTTCATTAGGAATGGTGGCTTTGACAACACCATCAATAACTACAATTTCGAACAAGGCTGAAACACCTTCTATCCGGAGAAGAAGATGTCTTGACAGATTTTTGGGAAGGTATGGCATGAGAGGTTTTGTTTACATGTGAGTTCGGATGGTTCATGGGTGGACCCACCCATATCCCGCAATTCCATTGCCAGCGGCAGCCAGAACTGCCCTTGCCTTGGTGGGTACAAAAATGGAAAGAAGATGCGACTAGGGTTTTCGAGAGCATTTTTACACCGTTTCAAATTGGATATTAGTAGAAAAAAATTAAAAGAGTTTTTTTGTGTGGGAGAAAAGTATAATTGTTGTTAGATCAAGTACAACATTGTTTGAACTTTTAGAGAACTAGTCAATCTCTGAGTTTGTATTCTCCATATCAGCTTTAGAAGAAACATATATTATCGATTTATATTGGGCCTGTTCATTTGTGAGACGCAAGCGGCTGCGGTCTGCGGCTGCGGTGCGGTCAGATGCAACAATTGTTGTTCGTTTGACAGACGCGCGTCTGGCCGCAGCCGCAGATCTGTTCGTTTGTTAGACGCGAGTTTTTCCGTAGACGCAGACGCAGACGCAAGCAATTCCGAACGCAGACGCTGAATTTTCTTGCGGTCGAAAATTCTGGCCGCAGGCCGCAGCGTTTAGACGCAGCCGCAACCGCAGCCGCAACCGCAGGAGACTGCTTCTGTCAAACGAACATATTTTAGACGCAGCCGCAGCCGCAAACCTCCTGCGGCTGACAAACGAACATACCCATTAAGATGTATTGCTCGGACTTCCTAAAGATGATTAAGAACCAGCCTTTCTATTAGTCGGAACTAAACTATATATGTAATCTTGGAAAAAAATTTGAGTATTTTAGCTTGATTTTAATCCCTCGTAGCATAAAATGTCTTTTATTTCAAAAAGAGTACACGAGACAAGCATTTTTTCTATGTAAATTATACTGAATTAGTATGAGTCCGATTGGTGACCAAAAACGAAACGGTTATATTAGCGGTTAGCAGAAGTGGTAAGCGGTTAGTAAAAGCTGTTAGCGAAAACGGTAACAAAAATCTGAGAGTAACCGTTTTTACTGTAGTTTTAATAACGTTTTCGTGATTGGTAACAAAAAAACGGTATGTCTCTAACGTTTTTATTATAACTTCACAAATCAAAGCCTATATCTTGTTTCGAGGATATGACTTGTCAAATTTGATTTAATATATATAATAAAAAACAGAGTTTCCACCTTTTTAAATGTTTGGATTGTGTCATTTCTAATTATGCGTACCTGCTTCTGTGTAATGAATTCATGCCCAAAATATAACTTGTTTATTTGACGATATATTCAAAACTTTGAAAGCAGCTCGGGCGCTGAACACGATTTTCAAATCATGGAATATAAAGGCGATACCGTCGTGGAACATCAGCGGCGAACTTTGCAGCGGAGACGCCGTCAACGACGGCGTTACTCTCGAAAGCAAAGATCATAACCCTTTCATCAAATGCAACTGTTATTTTGAAAACGGCACTATTTGTCGCATCGTCGCGTTGTACGTTTTCTTCTAATACCTCCCTAACCAGTGCCTTCCATCTGTTCGACGAATTGTCCCAAAGAAAATGAAATGAAATATGATGTTCTTTTTTTTTGCTTGATTCACTTTCTAGCCACTGGTCAATAAAGCTTTAATGATTGATTACAATGGCTTATTCCTCTCTAACCTCTAGGCTTTGATTATTTTGATGCCATTTGCTTATGGGATTGTGAAAATCTGCTTGCTCGTTATGTAAAGATATAAACTTTGGAAAGGAAACGAGGATTATGGTTTGTGAATGTAGCCTGAAAACTTTCATCTCAGTCTTTATTGTGTTCCTGTGTCGTAGGAAGGTTCAATCGATGGATGTCAAAGGATCAATTCCTGAAGAGCTTTGGACTCTTGTTTACATCACAAGTTTGTATGATATTCTTATTTTTCGAGTGCATATATGCATAATGTTTCACTTACCTATATCATTCCAAGTCATGTGATTGGAATACACTCGATGTCACTGTAACGTTTTCCCTGTTTCTTGTAGGAATTTAAATCAGAATTTCTTGACTGGTCCCTTGTCTCCTCTCATTGGAAATCTCAACCTCATGCAGTGGATGTAAAACGATGTTTTTTAACGTTTTTTGTTTCCTTGCTAGTTAAGTATGCCTACATAAGCATGTTTCTTATGTCGTAGAACTTTTGGAGCCAATGCATTGTCGGGACCAGTTCCTAAAGAAATCGGACTGCTTACTGATTTAAGATCACTGTAAGGACTTCTTGACTATGTAATATGAATCACATTTTTCAGATGGATCATAACCTTTTCTGGCCGATTCTAACGATTTGTTTCTTCTGCCCTTTTTCCACAGAGCGCTTGATACTAATAATTTCTCTGGTTCTCTGCCAGCAGAGATTGGAAAATGTACAAGGCTACTGAAAATGTAAGTCCCTGCAATGCTTTCTCCTGTTTAATGTAAAGTTTTTACTTATTCGTGTTTCCAGAAAAGTTTGAAGATAGCTAAATACTGACATTTAGCATCACCTGCACTAATTTTCCTTCATCAGACTCTTACTTTTCGAAAAATTATGTTTTCTCGAATATATTAAAAGTTATATCCACTTAAGATGTAGTAAGATTAATGAGACTCATGTTTATGACAGTTACATCTCTAGTTCAGGACTTACTGGTGAAATCCCTTCATCATTTGCTAATCTTGTGGACATAGAAGAGGCGTAAGATATATCTTAGTGTGATATGTATATATGTGTTTGGTTATATTTTAGCATAACTCATAACCTTTTTTTATGTTGTATCAGTTGGATAAATGATATCCAACTCACAGGTCAGATACCAGAATTTATAGGAAAGTGGACCAACCTTTCTGCACTGTAAGAAATTTAACATTTTGGTTGCTCTAATTGTAAACAATCAACACCCACGTGATGGTGTATCATTCCTTTATATATGAATGGCCATACTAAACATTTGACACAAGCTTCACTGCAGGAGAATTCTAGGGACTAATTTGAGTGGTCCAATTCCATCATCATTTGCCAACTTAATTTCTTTGACAGAATTGTAAGTGTTGGATGTTTGCTTTTTCCTCGTTCACTTTTCCGCTTGTTAATGTTCTTGATTTTGCCGGCAATCCGAAATGCAGAAGACTAGGTGATATATCCAATAGCAACTCCTCTCTTGAATTCATCCAGGACATGAAGTCTCTAAGTGTCTTGTAAGGCACTTCTGTTCAGTTTTTACTTCATCTTGATGAGCTTCTGTACTCTTTTAGCTCCTCTCCTTCCTCTGTATCTTTTGCATTTATGCGATATCATTGCAGAGTATTAAGGAACAATAATCTTATGGGCACAATACCTTTCGATATTGGAGAATATGTGCATCTGCGAGAACTGTAAGTATGGGACAAGATGAAGAAAATGTTGTTATGGATCTTCAGATGCTCGGAAAATTGTCCTCAGATGACAAAGCATATACATTTTTTGTTCTCCAGTGATTTGAGTTTCAACAACCTTACTGGGAAAATTCCACTTTCGCTTTTCAACTCAAGGCAACTTACTCACTTGTAAGCATATTTTCCTTTTTCTCATAACATGCTTTTATCCAGTTTATACAGAATATAAAGTTTGTGACCTTCATCTAGGTTTCTTGGAAACAACAAGTTTAACGGTTCCTTACCCACTCAAAAGAGCTTCTCTCTTAGCAATATGTGAGTAACAAATATATATATATATGTCCGAGAGTGCAGCTCCTCTTTGGGTACCATTTATTGAAAACTGTCAAGATAATTCAAAGTGCTTATGTGCAGAGATGTCTCATACAATGATTTAGCAGGGAGTCTTCCTTCTTGGGTTAGCCTGCCAAACTTGCAACTGTAAGTTACGGAATCGTGTGCTCAGTTATTCGGAATGTACATTATTGTGCTGAAACAAAGTTTCTGTGTTTTTCTGCAGTAACCTGATTGCAAACTACTTTTCATTGGGAGATTCTGACAGAAGGTAACTTTGTGAATTTTGTGTTCTCCTAGGTGCTTCAAGTTCAACTATGTATCTTCATTATTGTACTTTTTGGTCTTGTTAAAAGGGTATTTGCGGGATTGGACTGCCTCCAGAAGAATTTTCCCTGCAATCGAGGCAAGGGAATATGTAAGTGCAAAAAATGGTATTTTGAAGCCTGTACAATGTTAGGACGCATATCTTGGTCGATAAGTTGGTAATTGGTATGATGCTTTCTCTTTTTATTGGTATCCAGATTTCAACTTTTCAATCAACTGTGGAGGACCAGAAATCAGATCTACCAGTGGAGCCTTGTATGAGGAGGATCAAGAGGCGCTTGGACCAGCTTCATTCTTCGTAAGTAAAGTGCACAGATGGGCAGTGAGCAATGTAGGACTGTTTACTGGGAGTAACAATAATCAATACATAGCTCTTTCAACTATACACTCTGCAAACACTTCGAACTCAGAGCTGTTTCAGTCCGCCAGACTCTCTCCATCTTCTCTAAGGTATTATGGACTGGGGCTAGAAAATGGAGGCTATACTGTGACAGTTCAGTTTTCTGAATTACAAATACAAGGTTTAAAGACCTGGAGAAGTCTTGGAAGGAGAGTTTTCGATGTATATGTCCAGGTCTCTACTATTACATTGAGCTTCCGCCCATGTTCTCATAAGTTGTTCAAGTGAAAACCCAACATTCAGAGTCAAATCTGAGTTTCTTTGTTTTTCAGGGAAAATTTTATGAAAAGGATTTTGATATGCATACAACAGCTAACCGTTCTAAGGTCCAAGGAGTTCAGAGAACATACAAAGCAAATGTATCTGAAAACTACTTAGAAATTCATCTTTTCTGGGCTGGAAAAGGGACATGTTGTATTCCTTTTCAAGGGGTTTACGGGCCGTTAGTCTCAGCAATCAGTGCAACTCCAGGTAGAACCTGTAACTTTTGTAATCGTCGTAGAGTCCAATGTCTCTTCTCACGGGCTGCTTTTCTTCTTCACAGATTTCAAACCTACTGTAGGCAATAAGTTGCCATCCAAGAACAAGAAAAAAATTGCTATTATTGTGGGAGCTATTGTAGGAGCAGGGATTATAAGTATCTTGGTGTTTGCTTTCATTCTAATCATCCGTAGGAAAAGTAAAAGAGCAGCGAATGAAGAAGGTACAAAAAGCTGTGGCAAGATTGTTGAAGTTTAGTCATGGACAGTTGTAACTTTTTATTCTCCTTCTTTTGCAGAGCTACTCAGTTTGGATATAAAGCCCTACACATTTAGTTACTCGGATCTCAAAACTGCAACTCAAGATTTTGATCCTTCAAACAAGCTTGGAGAGGGAGGATTTGGACCTGTTTATAAGGTGAGACTGAGCAGGGAGTGACTGTAACATTGAAAGTTTTGTGATTTCCCCTTTGAGGTATTCTGAAAGTATCGAGTGCTACAGGGAAAACTCAACGATGGAAGAGAAATAGCTGTGAAGCAACTGTCAGTTGCATCCCGGCAAGGCAAGGACCATTTTTTTGCTGAGATTGCAACAATATCAGCTGTTCAGCATCGCAACCTTGTAAAACTGTATGGATGTTGCATTGAGGACGATCAGCGTTTGCTTGTATATGAATACCTATCAAACAAAAGTCTAGATAAAGCTCTCTTCGGTATGCTCAAGAACATCTTAAATGTGACATCCTCTCCTTCGTTTGCTTGTATTTACACGTTTCTTGATTACTGTTGCAGAGGAAGAGAGTTTGAAACTTAGTTGGTCAGACCGTTTTGGGATATGCTTGGGAGTAGCCAAAGGTTTAGCATATATGCATGAAGAATCAAGGCTACGTATAGTGCATAGGGATGTGAAGGCAAGCAATATTCTGCTCGACTCTGATCTGATCCCAAAAATCTCTGATTTTGGGTTAGCCAAACTTTATGATGATAAGAAGACGCACATGACTAGCCGAGTTGCAGGGACAATGTAAATCTTTTACTGGTTTGTATAACGATTTTGTCTCCTTGTTTTATACTTTTTTGTTTTTACTTACCGATGTTTGATGTTACAATGTAGCGTTTATCTTTCACCAGAGTACGCCATGCTTGGACACTTGACTGAGAAGACCGATGTGTTTGCCTTCGGTATTGTGGCTCTTGAAATTGTCAGTGGAAGGCCGAACTCTTCACCAGACTTGAATGATGATCAAACATACCTTCTCGAATGGGTATTATAACCTACGATTAAAATGTTTTGGAAATCTCATTTGGTGAAACTTAAGCCACTCTCCTTTACTAATGTTGCAGGCGTGGAGCTTACACGAAAAGGATAGTGATGTGGAACTAGTAGATCCGGACCTAACAGTATTTGACGAGGAAGAACTGAAATGTGTAATTGGTGTGGCCTTCTTATGCACACAAACAGATCATACAATACGACCAACTATGTCACGAGTGGTGGGAATGTTGTCAGGTAATGTGGAGGTAAACGAGGCAAATGCAAAGCCAGGCTATTATGCCTCAGAGAGAACATTTGAGAATGCCATGAGCTTCTTAGAAACAAGGAAGCACTCAACCACAAGCCCACTTATTATATCAGACCGTGATTATTGATAGTATTTAGTATTTACACTTGCATACTTTGCCAACATTAGTTTACAAAACAGAACTTTCAATATTTTTTAATACCTATAACAAAAAGGAGAGTATAGTTGAGGAAACGAAAGGAATGAAATATTAATTAGCTAAATTTCTAACGATTTCTCTCTCCTCTTCACCTCCTACTTCTCTTTTTTTTCTTTTCTTTTTTGATCTAAATGTTAAAATTTATATCATTTTCTGATTTTGAATAGTATGTTGCAAGTAACTTATTACAAAACAGAAACAATAACAGAAGATAGGGGAGACAAAGAAGAGAAGAAAGCAAGAAATAAAGAAACGGCATGCTAAAGCATTTAGCTGATGGTGCCCAGAAATCTGTAGTAAAGCTCGAACAAAGAGGGGGAACGAGCGGAAGGCGTCAGGAATGATAGGAGCATGTCCTTGATAGAACGATCGACTGCGACATAGAAGGAGGTTGGAGAAGCTGTGGAATTTCTGAAAATCCTAGCATATTGTTCCCTCCACAGGTTGTAGACCAGAAATTGCATGATCAGCTTGAAAATGACTGAGAGCGGGCTGTGAGGGCCAAAGGGAGGCAGACGAACCACATCAACAGCGAACGGTAAATAAAAAGGAGGAGCGTATATGAACCGTCCCACAAAACGTGACCAAGCGTCTAAAGCAAACGGGCAACCGAAAAATAGATGACTGTGATCTTCCGTACCCACTGAATATAGAACACACTAACCCGAAATTTGAATACCCCATGACCGAAGACGATCACGAGTAGGCAATCTACCAAGCATCACAAGCCAAGTAGCAAACGAACATCTAGGATTTTTTTCCTTAAACCATACTACATCACACCAATCAACTAAAGGGTTAGGTTCACGCAATTGTTCTCAAGTACCGTTAGATGAGAAAGAGTCCACAAAGTCGCCTCCCACATTCCTCCACAGATAATATCCTTGCCATGATCTACTTCCGGAGGTTGAATTGTTGTTAGAGACATCTGAACTGTCTGCGCCGCATCAGACTTTGCTCTAGAAAGGTACCATTCTTCATTCCTCGATGTAGACGCAACACAAGCATCAAGCGGAATACAAAACTGCCGGGGACCATTATGACCAACCACCGCAATCAAAGGTCTCAAAGAAGTCCAAGAATCATCCCAAAAAATGCTGAAACACCATCTCCAATCTGACATTGTAGGAAATCTATGAGATGCTCTTTTAATCGAAGAATACTTCTAACCACATGGGAGTAACGAGGTGATAACAGGAATTTAGGATTCCTCGAGGTATCAATTCCTCTTACTTATCGTATAGTAAGAGGTATCGAACCTTTTCGGGATTGAATAAGACCAATGAGAATGCACCTAATCCTTAAAAGCCAAGTGAATTAATAAGATTTAAGTTTTCTACCAATCCTAACAGAATGCAATTCAAATAAGCAATCAACAAGCAAACAAACTTAGCAAATTAGAATTCAATAAAAGGAAGCTAGGGATATGAGTTGAGGTAATTGGATTAGTGACTCGGGATGATCTCGGGATGCTAATCAAGCTTCAAACAAGCTAACCTCCTAGCAAGAACACAATAAGCTAATTAGCCTAATCTCTTAGAGCTAATCCCTTCACTTGATCCTAATTCAAGAACAAACTCTCATTTGTGAATTAAGGTCAAGCAAGCATTCAATCAAGTTCTTAATAGCTAATAATCACTCTAGACATTCATTCCCATGAGCTAGAATATGAAAATCCTATCAAAGCTAAAACTGGAATTTCATCGAACACATGGTGGGCAAGAAATCCTAAACATCCTAGTCAACTTGATCAAGGTTGAATAGGCATTAAGCACACTTAGATAGAAGAGATTTAAGAAGTATTAAACATTATTAACACCATCCGCCAATACATTGAGAAGCAAATTACTAATGCCCTCATCTAAGAGATTTATCTCATCGACATACAACACTCCCCTATGTGCTTCAGCCAAAAGACCAGGTTGGAAAACAGTTGTTCCCCTTTTCACAGAGTCCTCAA
Source organism: Orychophragmus violaceus (assembly GCA_030180135.1). Lineage (NCBI taxonomy): Eukaryota > Viridiplantae > Streptophyta > Magnoliopsida > Brassicales > Brassicaceae > Orychophragmus > Orychophragmus violaceus. The sequence continues at coordinate 22,814,094 of CM058235.1, forward strand.
CATCAACAGATCCAATGAGTCTGTCCTCTGTGACACCTAGAGGAATCTATGTAATGCAAATGACAGAAAAAATCTTAGTAATAAAGAAAACGGTTTCAGAAAATCTGTAATGGCTCGTAAAACTAAAAGTACCTTAATGAACGAAGATTTGACAATCTCAGTCTTAACAGTTCTGTCAGCATTGTACTCTACTTTCTCAGCTAGTTCGTCTTCCCACCTATATGTATCATAAAATAATGTTTTTTGTAACTGAAGAGGAAGAAGAAGAGAAAGTTCGTTTTGAGGTTGTAAGATTGTTACTCATCAGGGTACACCGTGTCAGCATTAGAGATTGAGCCTACAACAACTTCTACAGGGGTGAGGATTGCATGTAGCCCTCGAGCAAATCAAATTATTTGTTAAGGAACCTGTTCAAAGCATGAAGACATAAAGAAAGGAATTATACGATCACCACACTAACTACATGTGATCTTGTCTGAGGTCAAAAATTAAATAGAAAATGTTTGAATCTTTTACCTTTATTATCTTTCAGAAAAGTCACTCGTAAGAGCACTAAGAGAATGCATCAACATTTATAACACATTTATGCTTCTTGTGATGAAGCTTGTTGCCGAGATTTCTCGGGGAAGAAACGCAGCCACCAATTTTTTCCTACTACATTCACCAACTAAAAGTTCAAAGCCTCAAACAAATCAAGTTCTTTGGTAAGGAACCTGTTCAAAAAAACGAAGACATAAAGAAAGGAATAATAAGATCACCACACTAACTACATGTGATCTTGTCTGAGATCAAAAATCAAATGCAAAATTAAATTGAATCTTTTACCTTTATTATCTTTAGAGAAGTCACTTGTAAGTGCACTAAGAGAATGCATCAACCTTTATAACTATGGGATGACGATTCATGTGTATCTTTATGTAATGTAGGCATCTCTTACTTTGTCAGGGTCCTTAATTAATCCTTTCCTTAATTGCAATCTGCTATTTTGGAACTGTAATCTGACTTATATATTCAGAGATCTCCTCAGACTTCCTTTCATGCTGGATCTCTAGTTCTGCTCTCTGGCTTTCAAGTGAAACCACTTTCTGGCCCAGACCAGTGATGTCATCCGCCAAATTCTTAATATGCATTAAAGCTTCATCGCCTTTGCTCACCATTAGTTTCTCTAACTATTTCTTCTGAGCAGACGCTGAATCTAGTCATGCTCGTAGGCCATCGATATCAGCTACCAAACTCTCAAATTCTTCATCAGTATAAGCCAACATGTATCTCAGCTTAAAATTAACTCTGTTCTCAACCATAGTGGTGTGTCTTGGGACGATCCGACGCTCTAATGAGTAGCTAAAGAATCTGTTCTCAAGTATTATAAAACATCATGATTACTTAAATGCTGTGTTTTAAAGGTGGTGATATCATTTCATGTAAAGTGTTGTTATGGAGTTAAGATTTACTCTGATATCATTTCATGTAAAGCTCAATATTTTTTGTTGGGATCTGATGAACTTACTAACTGGTTCTCTCTTGCTCCTGTACCATCTCCTTGATCTATCTTCAGAGCTACTTTCGGCCGTGATGAGAAACCGAACGAAGCTGCAGCCTCCTGCACAAAAATAAAGATTTCAGGTTTACTCAAATTTGCAAATGTAGCTCATATGGCAGACATCTGAAAACCGTTTTCTATGTATTTCTGATTTTACATTTGGTAATTGTGTTGGGATTATGTCCTGAAATCACATTGTACGAACTCTAGAGATAGTTGTATTGTCGAGATCGGACAATTCATGTGATACTGGGTAATCATAATGTTTTGCTAGAAACCAATTATGACAAATGAGTTGTAACTCGTTTCCAGTATCGTGTGAACCTACAGGGTCACACACCTAAGCAAGTTGGATATACTCTGCATGGGAATTGATCATTGGTATATGGTCTGATCGATATGTATTGGATACAGATCGAATATAAGTTTCAAAGGGGTGTATCGATCGACACCATTGGGTGTGTCGGTCGATACAGGACGTGTGTCGATCGACACCAATAAGTGTGTCGGTCGACACAATGGCGAAACCGAAACTGATGTTTCGGTTCACCTCGAGGTCAGTATATAAGTACGTTTTATATCTCGACCTAAGTGGGTTGGTTCTGCGCCGCCCAGAGTGTTTTCTCAGTGAGAAAACACAGAAACCTCAGAGAAACTCAGTTCCCAGGGAGATCCGAGTCCCGGTACTAGCAACCCGGCGGATTCCAGCTTGTGTGCGTGTGGACTACGATAGAGGCGCAGCATCTGAGGCGCAATAGATCTCATGCTACCTGATCAATCTTCCGCTGCCAAACACCAGGTATTCACGAGGTGAGATCCATGATTCAATTAACTAGACCCTAGATCCTAGGCTATCGGGAACTCGCGAGAATTCTGAATCTGTAGAATTGGCTCGGATTCCCAACAGTGGTATCAGAGCCTTAGGGTTTTTCCATTGAATCAGTCTGTTTAAATGAATATAATTAATTGAATTCGCTCATAAAAGTTTATGAACAATAGCATGTTAGATCGATTGAAACAGAACTCAGATTCTGTGTTTTCGCACGGTGTCGATCGACACACTGGGTGTGTCGGTCGACACAGAGTGGCGAAGTTCGACAGAATCGGCGGCTAGGGTTTTTCGCGAAGAAAAACCGAAAGCCTTCTGTGTCGATCGACACACTGGGTGTGTCGGTCGACACAGAGCAGACACGGTCGAGTGTCGATCGACACAGTTTGAGTGTCGGTCGACACAGACCAATATTCGGCGGCTAGGGTTTTCTCGGAGAAAACCTAAAAGGCCTACTGCGTCGATCGACACAGTTTGAGTGTCGATCGACACAGACCGAGCGAATGGTTAATCGGTTCAATTGGATTGGACCGGTTATCATGCTTGGTTAAGCCTGAATTGATCGGTTTAAATTGGATGAATTGGTTTAATTGGATTAAATTGATTATCTCATTTAGCATAAACCGGTGGGTTAAATCAGTTTGATTGGATAATTCTGTTCAATTGAATTGGAATGGTTATCGCAATCAGTTGAAACTGGTTTAAACGGTTTAAATTGGATGAATTAGTTCAATTGGATTGAACTGATTATCCCAATTAGTATAAACCGATTGGTTAAGATCAGTTTGATCTGATAAGTCGGTTCAATTGAATTGAACCGGTTATCAAAACAATATGCGGTTTAGGTCTATGTCGATCGTCACACATGGGCTGCGTCGATCGACATAACTGGTTCGATGAACCGGGTTAATTGAATTAACCGGTCATTGAAATCCGGTTTTGTTTGGTTATGTCGATCGACAGACAGAGTCTGCGTCGATCGACACAGTGCTCGGAATTCTGGTTATTGAACCTTGAATTTGCACCAAAACCTTGATTAAAGCTTAGCTTCAATATGGTCAACTGTCAAGACTCATTTCGTTGTGTGATGTTTAGCCAAGAGCTTGGTGTCCACAATTACGTGAATAAGGCAGGTAATAACATTGATGGACTTGCAGTGCATTAACATCAACAATTACATGACCTAAGAAATTGATTTGCTAAACTTTTGGGTTTAGTTTCCTCAACTAAATATCAAGTAACATTGATGTCTTGCCCAATCTTGCCTACTGTCAAAACTCGTGTCGTTTATTGGATAGTCTTGGAGTCCTTGGTATCCACTGCTGCATGGGTAAGGCAGGTGCTCATTGACAGACTTGCAGTGCAACTGTCAATGATCACAAGACTAAAGAGATTGTTTTACTTGACTGGGCTATCGGAAGTTCTGGGCCCAGAGACATCAGAGTGGATTAGACATAGTTTGTCTCATCCACAACCAAGAGTTGTACTGAGTGCAATTAGCAATAATTTGCTTACCTAGATAACTAAAGTTTGGGTAATGGCGAGTCGCCCACTCACACTTTGGTGAAGTATGGATCTTGGATCATTATGTTCATAGAGGAAACATTGTTTGAATATAATGCGAGTTTTCTTATTTGATAAGATTTCTCATCATATGCATAACTAAATGTTTGTTTTTCTTGGATTTCAGCTTATGTCTATGACTACTTTCTCGTTGCGATCCGTCCTTGAGAAGGACAAGTTAAATGGATCCAACTTCCTGGATTGGTATCGGAATCTGAGATTCATTCTCAAGCAGGAGAGCAAGGACTATGTCCTTGAGAAAGCTCTTCCAGAAAGGCTTGGGACCAATCGCTCGCATGCATCATATAATGCTTGGAATAAGCATTATATTGATGTGGTAGATGTGTGTGGTCTGATGTTGGCTACCATGAACTCGGACTTGAAAAGTCAATACGAGAACATGGAGTCGCCAATAGAGATGATCACCAGCCTGAAACTGAAGTTTCAGGATCTGGCACGTGTTGAGAGATTCCATATGGTGAAGTCTCTAACTAAGTGCAAGCTACCAGAGGATGCTCCAGTAAGTCCTCATGTCATTAAACTGATGGGTTACGTTGATAACCTGGGGAGACTGGGATGTCCTGTCAGCTTAGAGTTGGCCACTGACATCATTCTGCAGTCACTGCCGTCAAGCTATGATAAGTTCATTAAGAACTATATCAAGAAAGGCCTGACGAAGACGTTGACTGAGCTGCATGGCATGCTCAAGACAGCAGAGCAAAACATCAAAAGGGGAAAAAGATTTGAGAAATCTTTTATAGACAAGGGTGAAGGCAAGGCCGTCCAGATTTGGAATTAGGATAAGCCTGTGTCATCTTTTAAGCCCAAGTCAAGCCCATCTGGTGTTAGTAAGTGCTTCTACTGTAATGAGTCGGGGCATTGGAAGAGAGATTGCAATAAATTCTTGGAAGATTCACAAGAGATGGAGAAGATGTATGGTACTTCTTCTTCAGGTGTTGTGTTATTAATTCAAGTTCTACATAAGTATTGGATACTTGTTGTGGTACTGATATTTTTTGAAATATGCAGGACCTAAGCGACAGTAGAACGTTGAAGAAAGGACAAGTGGAACTACGTGTCTGGTTGAAGCAATGGTTGCTACATAAGCCGTAGAGATTCTTCACTTGTAGGAACCTTTCATACTTGGTTTTAGAAATTAAGTAATTGCTACTATGTATCTGCCTTGTGCAGAAATGTCTTTCAATTTCTTTTGAGAATTTGGATGTTTTTCATTTTGATAAAAGACAAGTTCTTTGGATCTTAATGAAATATTCTGTGGTAGCACCCCTTTTAGAATGGGTTTTATATCTTAAACCAGCAGAAGTTAAAATATAACACAAATACTAAAGGTTTAAGTCTGATGACTCAAACTCGATTTTCTTTGGTATAGTCATTTAACCACAAAGAGTGAAGCGGATTCAGTAAATCCATAGGTTTTGGACTCATTTGATTGTAAATCAATTGAGACATGAATCCTGCTTGCTGGACCAAATGACTAAGGCCCATTTAGCAGAGCTAAAAGGAAACGGGCCGGAGGCTTATTGGGCCCTACACATACTGATGTATGCGGCCCAACTAGCATTATTGCCAAAGGAAATATTCTGTACTTCATTATTTTATTGATGGATTCAATAAGCATGGCTGTGTTCATTTGATGAGACACAAGCTGGAATCCCTTAAGGGAGTTCCAAGATGAAGTGTAGAACCAGTTTGACAGAAGTATTGAGATCCTCGATTGAATCGCGGAGGAAAATACTAGAGTCAAGAATTGGGTGATCATCTGAAAGAATGAATCAGATCTTATGAGACATGATTTGATTAATGATGAATCACATGAATCTTCCATAACCATTTAAGAATACGTTCTGAAATGTCTATGTTCACGCTAAAAGGGTTTCTATCAGAATCAGTGAAAAACACCACATTGGATGTGGACTGGGTGATTTCCAAATTTGTTTTTCTGATTAATTGGGATTGCAAGGTTTGTGTAAGACAGTAGTCAACAAACAAACTTGAATCCATATCTGATAAGTTCTACCTCGCTGGTTATCCTGAGGAAACCAAGGCTTAGTGCTTTTGTTGCCCAGAACTGTGTCTTTTAAGAAAGGTGATACTTTCAAAAGGAATAGTGGGAGTAAAAGTACACATCGAAGAAATTCGATAAACACAGTAAGCTGCTCGACCTGATAAGGAAGAGCAGCGGTGAGATATACAAAGTGCTGTAGGATCTGCACCTGTGGAGCCTGAAATTCGCAGATCCGAAAGGATCCGTCACTAACTCGAGAGTGATATCTCGTAACCTATTGTCGTGATCTGCTGATCATTGAAAAGTGACGAACATGCGAAATTCGAAGAAGCGATGGTGAGGCCCAACTCCGAAAATTGGCTGGGTATGCATGTTAGTTTCACCGATCCATTTCTGGATTGAAACAAACATCTTGGAGTTGGAATCAACATTCTGACAGATTGGTCAAAGGTTTTGACTTGATCAGAAAGAAAAGGAAACCATGCATTTACAAGGAGACTAGTGGGAGCGTAATGGCAATTCTCACACAGTATGTAGATAACATACTTGAATCTCACAAACGACGTTCCGACGCTAAAGTCTTGTCAAGATTTGGGTCGGAAGTCAAACTTAAACAAAAGAACATGGGAGTAGCCGAGTGAATTCTTGGAATAAGAATCTATTGACATAGATTGAGTAAGCTAATTGGGTAGTGTCAAAATCCTTATATTAATAAGGTATTGGACAGCTCTAAGGTGCTTGATTCCAAGAATGGCTTCATACCAAAGGTCTTATGGCAATAATCTAAGCAAGATGAAGTGTCTTGGACACTTGCTGAGCTGGTAACAATATTAGCAAGAAGAAGTGTTTTGAACACTGTCTGAACTAGTATTAATGAGTGTGATTACTTATGCTGATGCAATAGAATCCATCATGAATGCCATATTTTGCGCTCGTCTAGATGCAGCTTAAGCATAAAGCATGACGAGAAAATACCAATGTACTACGGTAATAGTCACTGAATAGTTACCAGAAATATCCCAAGTGTTGAGAAACACTAAGGATAGGTTCGTGGTGAACTGATAAAGTGACGAACCAGTTGAAAGTAGTTAGACGGACAAAGACGATTCCCGGTTCCCACCTGGTTATGTCTCTTTGTCTGAATAGCGGTGCTATCTGTTGGAAAGGCTCCAAGCAGTGGACCGTAGAATAGTGCTTTTATCTGAATGGCGGTGTGGTTTGTTGGAATTGTTTCAAACAAAACACCGCAGACTCTCCCACAACCTAAGCACCAGATTTATTCTGTTGCTGTAGGTATAAGATATCTGAAGAGATGATCTTGATTCTAGTGGGAGTAATTTTAGTTATGTTGTAAACTTTACATAGACATGCTATGGTAGTGTTTATGTAAGTCAAACTGACATCGAAATTATTTAATTATTGGATAATTAAATAATAGTCCCAAGTAATTTATGTTCATCATATAGGTCATCAAGTTGAGGACTTGATCATGAAACCCTATAAGTAAAAGATGACATAAATTATGATTGTCCCTAGTCGAGGTTGTTGAAGTGGGGCACCAATAACCGCGCGAGACTAGTATGTGAGGTGACTGTTGGACTAAGTTTCATGGAGTCAATGATATGATTATCACAGTCAGTCACATAGATATATGTTGGTGAACATATGATCGGACATGACCCGCTTAATGAGAACTCCACAGGATAGTTATATATAAGTGTCATGGGAGGTTCTCATTACGACTATAGAGTATAGTCCTTAGTCCTGATTTCATCATGCTTTCTAGCATATGAATTGGTGCGCTTTGACCTTGTCAAACGTCGTTCCGTAACTGGCGGCTATAACGGCATTGTTTCGACGTATCATGAAGTATGTGTAGAAACAGGGATGGAACAAAATGGGATTTGTCCCTCCTGTATAACGGGAGATAAATATCTCAGGGTCCATCGAAGATTTGATACTGAGAAAATGCATGGCCGTGCTCAAACGAGGTGATTGTCAGTCGTTTGTTTATCAGTATAGATCAGAAGTTCGATGAACATGATGTTGGCTATAATAAGGATGACACAGTCTCTTGCCTTATGCCATATCGAGATATAGAGATAAAGGGATTATAGGAATAAGTGATTCCAGTACAAGTGGGAGATTGTTGGGATTATGTCCTGAAATCACATTGTACGAACTCTAGAGATAGTTGTATTGTCGAGATCGGACAATTCATGTGATACTGGGTAATCATAATGTTTTGCTAGAAACCAATTATGACAAATGAGTTGTAACTCGTTTCCATTATCGTGTGAACCTACAGGGTCACACACCTAAGCAAGTTGGATATACTCTGCATGGGAATTGATCATTGGTATATGGTCTGATCGATATGTATTGGATACAGATCGAATATAAGTTTCAAAGGGGTGTATCGATCGACACCATTGGGTGTGTCGGTCGATACAGGACGTGTGTCGATCGACACCAATAAGTGTGTCGGTCGACACAATGGCGAAACCAAAACTGATGTTTCGGTTCACCTCGAGGTCAGTATATAAGTACGTTTTATATCTCGACCTAAGTGGGTTGGTTCTGCGCCGCCCAGAGTGTTTTCTCAGTGAGAAAACACAGAAACCTCAGAGAAACTCAGTTCCCAGGGAGATCCGAGTCCCGGTACTAGCAACCCGGCGGATTCCAGCTTGTGTGCGTGTGGACTACGATAGAGGCGCATCATCTGAGGCGCAATAGATCTCGTGCTACCTGATCAATCTTCCGCTGCCAAACACCAGGTATTCACGAGGTGAGATCCATGATTCAATTAACTAGACCCTAGATCCTAGGCTATCGGGAACTCGCGAGAATTCTGAATCTGTAGAATTGGTTCTGCGCCGCCCAGAGTGTTTTCTCAGTGAGAAAACACAGAAACCTCAGAGAAACTCAGTTCCCAGGGAGATCCGAGTCCCGTTACTAGCAACCCGGCGGATTCCAGCTTGTGTGCGTGTGGACTATGATAGAGGCGCAGCATCTGAGGCGCAATAGATCTCGTGCTACCTGATCAATCTTCCGCTGCCAAACACCAGGTATTCACGAGGTGAGATCCATGATTCAATTAACTAGACCCTAGATCCTAGGCTATCGGGAACTCGCGAGAATTCTGAATCTGTAGAATTGGCTCGGATTCCCAACAAATTGTTATATATTAACTGTAAGAAATCACATCACTTTGAACCTCAGATTGTTCACTTGCAATCTGTGCGAGCCTAGTTAACATTGGATATAGACCCTTCACCAAAGATGTAATAGATGGTACCAAAGGCCTAAGGTTCTGATAGCTCTCTCTATGAACATCATGTAGATCCTCCGTTGTCGCAAGAACCTACAATTTATCAAACAATATATCACATACCTAACATTTATGCCAGCGTATTCATGAGATACAAATTTGTTAGACCACTGTAAATGCTTGCAACCAATCAAAGCAACTCAGATTCATAGGTCCATGAACTTGCTAAAACTCACAAAACGATAGAATCCGTAAAGTTCAGGTCGAGAATTCGCTGCTGAATTTCTTGCATCCTTAAAAACGAAGACAATAGTTGTTTCAAAATCAAGACCTACCCACTAAATCATCTAGTTCTAGACGCCACATAAGCATTACAGATCTGATACTACAGCTCAGATTGTATATAGTAAGTGGCATTTGAGTTTTCCAGAGATAGAATGTAAGATTCCAGTTCATAAGTAGGAGAACTTGGATAGATGGATCTAATCTCCTAGAAGTAGAGATTTGATCTCCCAAAAAAAATTCTCCTCCTCTAAACCGTTCACGATCGCAGAGATTAGATCTCCTACTTCGCTTCTGATAACTGCTTCGCCAAAGATTGTTGAGGAATATCGATTTCTGATAAATTTAGAAATTTAAGTGGTTGGGATTTCAGATCAGATATGACCACGAACCTCCATAATTTGAATCATTTAACACTTTGGCCTCATGATTTGTTCTCGAGAGATGCATAGAAGACGAAGATCTCCATGTCGACTGGTGCAGAAACTCTAACACAGAAAAATCCAGAGGATCAAAATGGTGAGAAAGAAATCGAAAACGGTTCAAATTTAAAATCAAAGAAATTGAAAATCAAAGAAAAACGATTGATTTCATACCTTGATGGGAGAGAAATGGAGAAGCGATCGTGAACAGTTTAGAGGAGGAGAGAAATGGAGAGAGACTTTTTCGAGAGAAAGGGGGAGAGATGAAAAAATTTGACGGAATAGTATGAAAAATGGTTTCAGAGTAGTCACCAAAATGGCTTGACACGTCAGCTTAATCCTTTGTTTTGTTTGGAGAAGAGATGACTTTTTCTCTCTCATGACTTGTCTATTATATTTATTAGATATCCCTATATCTTAAACTCAAATCTCAAATGTCCCTTAATATATATATATATATATATATATATATATTTAAAAAATTTCTTTTAAAACACAAAATAATAAAATTACACAAAAACTTAGCTAAATCTAAATAATTACGGCTCCTAGCGGGGTATATCCGCCCACCCTAACGCCTACTCAAACCCGAGAAAAACCCCAATTGTTTGATCAAATCGCTAATTTACAAAATTCTCAAATTTTCCTCTCTTCGGCGCCATCTTTCAAATCGCTATTTTTCCCGAGTGTTCACGAGGAAAACCGCCGGCCGGGAATGCGGAGTAAGCGCCAACAACGAAAAATGAGAATGTGGTGGTTTCTTCGGTCGTTGAGGAAACCATTGTAGAACAAGAAGTGGACCTTGAAAAACCGAGCAAAGGAGAGAGTGAAGAATACGGAACACAGAATGCATAAGAAGGGATCGAGGAAGATACAAACCTCTCAGACAATAAAGATTAGCCCCTCCCAAACGTGTTCTCTGAGCCAAACTGGGATAGGGGAAAAGAAGACGATGAGGCAAACAAGGATGAGGCTCGAGAGGAGACGAATCCCCCTGCAGCTCCGATCCACATTCCGTAAGTGAGGTAAAACTAGGAAAAATTTGGGGAAAATAATTCGTTTTAGTTTGGGAATTTTAGTTTTGTATGCTCCTCTTGATGTCAATCATAGACTGAGCTTTTGAATGACTATAGTTATTGAAATTGGATTATATGATGAATTTGTGTTCTTTGTTTTTATCTAATGAAACTGAAAAGGTTTGTGCAGAAATTAAGCATTTAAAAGACATTTTGTGTGCAAATTTATCTTTATTGTAAGGAAATTGACACTGTTAATCAAGAAAGCATATGAATTTGTTGGGTTTTTAATAAAACAGTAAAACCTGGTAAAACTAGACTGTCGTATTATTAGAAAACTTGGTATAATTTTACTGATGTATACTGGAATAACTTGGTAAAACTTATTGTTGCAAGAATCTGGTGATGAAACAACATCACTGAAACCTCTCAGAATATACTTCCTCGCAACGAAGTACAAGAAAAAATCAAGATATCGAAGAGGTGCTATGTAGTCGAATTTCTGTCGACTCTTGAAAATTTGGAGCCTCCGCTAACGAGTAATGAGAGGATTGGTTTGAAAGGCATTCGAGTTCAGACACATCTTCCACTTGCCGAAGGACGAAACCACAACCTGATGGGCATGTGGATGCTACTTCTGCGAACCGCCTGTATCGAGAAGAGGAAGGAAGTGTGTTTCGTGGTAATTGACGTTCCGGTCCGTTATGGTATGAGGGAGCACACATTGATTTCCGGTTTAGACTGCCGAAACTATCTGGTGAATTATAAGCAATTGGGTGCCAAGAATTTCGTGAAGAAGCAATCCAGGAATTTAATATTCATATATCAAGATATCAAAGAGAAGCTAGATGGGATGGGAGCTTCTCGAGATAGACTGAAGATGATTGTACTCTACTTCCTTTGCAACATTATCAACACAGCGTGGAGACGATGCTACTCCAGTGGTAGATTTCTTTCTTAGAGATGTCGATGTTCTGAGTTGTGCAAGACTTTTCCTTATTAAAGATTGTGTTTTGATCACATGCTCAGTGAGATTTCTCACACGATGGACCATTTTGGAGGGGTTGTCATTGAGAACAAATTATGGCCAATTATCCGTTTTTGTATCCCTTTGGAGGTATGTACAATTAAATTATGGTATTAGTAATTGTTGCAACTTTTTCATAATTGAACCTATCTCTAACTAATCTTAACTATATGTGTGTTGTTGTGCAGCTGTTAGCCTTTGAGGCAAATCAAGAGTTGGGAATTAGATTCCGAGAGCCAATTCCAGAGGTAGAGGATAATTTTCCAAGGATGTGCAAGTATCTGTTCAAGAAGAGCAAGATGAAATCATATTTCAAAAATCAATGAAGAAATTGGTAAAACTAAGGTCAATTTAAATTCACAAGACATTTATAGCATCCTGCCAGCTCGATATTGAGAAGAAGCTCTTCTTGATGAAATCATGGAAGAAGACGACCGCAACAATCATGTTGTTCGAAGTTGGATGAAGCGTATTGAGAAAGGAAAAACATTCTTTTTGAGGAGATGTACAATGAAGAGGTGGCCGCCCGAGTGGAAGAGGAAGTTGAGAAAGAGTTGGAACAGGGACCTGCTGTCACTGAAACACCTAGAGAAACAATTGCAAAGGATTTGGTGGTTCTTATTAGAGGGATGAAGAAAGACATGGAAGATGTGTTTAAGTTGATAAATGAGAAGTTTGAAGGGTTGGAGAATAGAGTCGCACCGCTGGAAGCTTAGGTGATGCATTTGAAAGAAATAGAAGAACAAATGGTAAAACTAGTCTGATGTATTACTGAAAAAACTTGGTATAACTATACTTTAATTGTATTCAATTGCAGGATGCTGAAGACACACCACAAGAGACCAAGAAGAATGATGGTAAACGGAAAACGGATACTATAGTCGATAAACCGATGAGGCCTTAGACAAGGTTGAGGAGTAGCTAGTTGTTTGGATATTTGGACTTTGTTGTTTGGAATTTTCCGTGGTTTTTTGAACATGTGGTACTTATATTTATATTGAAGACCTTGTTGGGATTTGTTTTGAAGGAAAACTGGTAATATTAGGTAAAACAATGTTGGAATTTGTTTTGAGGTAAAACTGGTAATATTAGGTAAAACAATGTTTGATTTTTTTTTTGAAGTGAAACTGTTAATAGTAGGTAAAACAATGTTATGTATTTTTGTTGTTTGATTTCGTGCTAGTGTTAAGAGTAGGTAAACCATTAAAACTGAAATAAATAAGTCTTATAAGTCAAATAAATAGATAGTTCTTACAAATTGAAACAACATAGGTAAGTCTTAGAAGTAAAATACATAGATAAAAGACATGGACATAGTTAATCATTGATACGACCCACAACACTCGCCACCACCTTCTTCAACTTTCGAATGTGGAGATCATTCTCTTGCACATAAAGACAATATAGTTTCAACAAATCTCATATTTATCAAATGAAGCTTGAGCACCAAATCAACATATCTCACCTCAAACACATTGCAAACAAAGTACATCCTTCCCACGTCAGATCCGGGTTGTGTAGGCTCCACAATAATTCGACCACCGCAGGGACATCTTGTCGGTATGCCATTGTCACCATTGGCGATTAAGCACATCATGTCGTATTCCTTCTTGGCCCTCTTCATGTCATTGTAACATATATCGCATTCTAATTTGTCCATATTCAAGAGAGAGACGAGAAGATGAAATATGGTAGAAAAGAAACGGAGATGATGGAAGAATTGAGAGAAATTAAGAGAGAGAGAGAGAGAGAGAGAGAGAGAGAGAGAGAGAGAGAGAGAGAGAGAGAGAGAGAGAGAGAGAGAGAGAGAGAGAGAGAGAGAGAGAGAGAGAGAGAGAGAAATCGGATCTGAAACGAGAGAAAAAGCATGAGATATTGAAAGTGGTGCCAAAAAATTTGGTGAATTTTTGAGTTTGGCGCCAAAATTTGGTGAATTTTTGAGTCTTTCTGCCAAAAAATTACACATAGTTTAACAAAATATAGTAGTTTTACGAAAGTTTAAAATAGTTCTACTTTGGCTGTTGTCAATTAATTAGTTTTACCCACTCTTAAATTTTGATTTTGTAGTTTTACGGTTGATTTTTCTCGATTAATCTATCATTCTAATTTTTTTTGTACATTAAATATGTTTTAGTTCTATATTTTTGAAATTTTACCCTCCTAACTTGGCTATTATTGTAAAAGTGATCTTAAAAGTATAAGAACTTTGTTGATGGGATTACTATGTTGAGTAATTTTTCGATTAATCTGTCATGTTAATTTGTTGTACTAGTAATCTATGATCACTATTATTGTAAAAGGGATCTTAAAATTTTAAGTTTTATGCATTAGTATGTTAACTAATTTGTCGATTAATATATCATTCTAATAGGATAATCACTTAGTATTACAAAGTATTACCAATTTTACCAACAACAAAAGATACCACATATAGTTACCGGTTTTACCTCGAATAAATCATACATATTATACAAGTTTTCAAAAAATTGGGAAATTACAATCAAACAGTAGAAAACACTACAATCCAAATCACAACCATTGGAGTCCTTTTCTTGGCCACCTCTTGTTTTGCATCCTTGCCCACCTTTCTCCTACCGATGGAACCTTTTAACTTTATTCCTTCCCTTCTTTTTGAGTTTGTCAGGAGGTATTATCTGCAAATTTCTGATGTTATCTGGAACATCCCATTCTGACCTATCTGACACTAAATAAATTATCTTGTAATACGCCATTGCACACAGCTCCATCTAATAATATTTCGAAGACAACTCATGTACTTCCATATCACTACCTCTATCAGGATCCTTTTTAAATAAATAAATATATATATATATAAAGAGAGAGAGAGAGAGAGAGAGAGAGAGGGGGAGAGAGAGAGGGAGAGAGAGAGGGAGAGAGGGAGAGAGAGAGGGAGAGAGAGAGAGAGAGAGAGAGAGAGAGAGAGAGAGAGAGAGAGAGAGAGAGAGAGAGAGAGAGAGAGAGAGAGAGAGAGATGCTTATACCAAGTGGTATTTGGCGGCTGAGGAAGTAGTGGAGAGAGCACGGTCGTCCACTGCTCATGGTTTGGCATGGCTAGCATCCTCTCAAGATAGCGGAGACGGCTTTCTTCGAGATTTGGTTGATTATCAGCGTTTTCATCAACCCCATCGACCCCAGCTTCATCCATTTGGTTGGAATGCTGAACTTCGGGCGCCTGAGTACTGTGAGCTTCAGAGTTCTGATTCGGAGAAGCCCTTGTTTGTTGACACACTTGAACTGAACGAGCCAAAGAGGGTTGTGGAGGAGTCATCTGACCTGGAATAGTGGACAAAACATAAAGGTCAAACAAAGATAATACTCAAACAAAGATATAATTAGACAAGTACATTATCAAGAACAGACTTGAGAATTTGAACTGAATCCGTTGCAAGCAAATCCAGTACACACATTGAACAACACATAATACCAACAATGCATCATATAATCTTATAAACTAAAGCAACATGAGCTAATACCAAACAAAGAGTTAATACCAACAACGCATCATATGATCCTAAAAACTAAAGCAACATGAGCTAATAATACCAAGTCCTAATACAATCTCAAGCAAGTACAAATCCTATAATACCAATCAGTCGCAGCATTTTATCCAATAAAAAATCGCACAAACATGATTAGTGGTAAAACATTGGTTTTGGTGGCCAAACTATTGAGTAACCTTTCATGTCTGTGGCCAAATCGCACAGACATGATGAGCTAATTCCAAACATGAGTACCAACAGAAACTCAAGCATTAAGGGCTACTACAATCTCAAGCAAGCACAAGTCCTATAACAAATCGCACAGATAGTCCTATAATACCAACATCCAAGCAAGCAACATGAGCTAATACCAAAACAGAGAGTTAATACCAGCAACGCATCATATAATCCTATGAACTAAAGCAAAATGAGCTAATACCAAACATGAGTACCAACAAAACTCAAGCATTAAGAGCTAATACAATCTACAACAAGCACAAGTCCTATAATAAATCGCACAGACAGTCAGTATAAGAGCTAATACAATCTCGAACAAGCACAAGCATTAAGAGCTATGAAAATATCAAGCAAGCACAAGTCCTATAATAAATCGCACACACAAACATAGAGCGAAGTTACGTGACCTTGAGTGTTCTGCCTCGTAGTTACATGCGAAAGATCTCTTCTCTGAGACTCAGGATTCGAAGAGTGACCTTGAGACGCCTGTCTGGGAGTGGTCGAGTTGTTTTCGAAAAGAATCGTCGGCGGTGGATAGTTGCGAACATGCAGCTGTGTTTGCGCCAGAGATGGGCGCTGTGTCGGAGAACCGTCGCTCGCCGGAGTGAACTCGTACTGTTGAGGTAGATTCGCAGGCCGACTATGCGTGGAAGAGGAAAACTGAGCCTCGACGGCGACTGTAGCTGCTCGGCCTCGACCTCTTCCTCGCCCTCGACCTCCTCCTCTCTCTTTTTCTGGGGCCATCAGAGATTAAACGGAAATGAGATATCGGACACAGAGAAAGATTGAGAGAAGACAAAGAAAGAGAGATCGACTGAGAGCGATTTAAGGTTTGTGAAATAAGGAGAAATTGAACAGAGAAAGGTTGACCACACAGAGAGAGATCGAACAAAGAAAGATTGAGAGAGGAGAGGGACACAGAGATCGATCAAAAACCAGAGAAGAGAGCAGGAAGAACGAGAGAGAGAGCGAGAGAGATGAAGAAATTTCGGCGAAGAAGAAATGAAATTAGGTTTGCGAATTGGGATTTGAAACCTTAGTCAAATTTGGGAAAAAAAATCAGAGGGAAATGTTCCTGGTTAAACCAAAAAATTAGAGGGAAAATTTGGCGGTTCAGTGAAATTGGGTATTGGTATGGCGGTTTACACTAATTGGGCCTAAAAAGTTTGGCGGGCAAATATATTTGTGGCGCTAAAATTCTGAAGCCCTGTTTAGTCACTAGTTAGTCGCTAAACAGTCGCTAATCTAAATTATAATTTTATGATTTTAAACGTTAACAAACCTTATAAAATCTAATTTATACATTAAACATTAGAAAATGATAATCAACCATAAACATTAGAACATTTTCATAAACATTAATCATTAATCTTATAACTAAAACAAGAGCAAGATGTCATAAACATTAAAGATAAACATTAAGCATATATATGAGATCATTTATCATGTCTAGTTAAAATGATTTGAAATCTGAAATACATTATTCAGTACGGTTCTTCGTCATTTTCCGCCTCATTGTCTTCCGCTTCATCATCTTCATCGTCATCATCAGAAGAAGATAGATTACACCGAAATTCGTCTTCTGGTTCTTCATCTCCAACATCGTAATCAAGATTGATTGGATTTTTATTCTGCACGAAATTCTCAGGAACGAGATCTTCGACCATAGTCATCATTACTTGATCATCATTTTCCTGTTGTAGAAGAGTCAGTTCTTTGTTGACATATTCCCCCGAAATATTCCCCCTAGTGTTGACTTTGACAACATTGTGCCACAATTGATTCGGTCTCTTCGTGTATGGATACATGATATAACAAACTTGCTCCGCTTGAGAGGGTGTGTACATTAAAGATTGAAATTAAACTTGGAGTATCCAAGATCATACAATATTTATAAAGATAGAGATAGATATATTACATACCTATAATAAATGGTTCGTATTTATTGTACTTTCTCGACGCACAAACATCTACGACGCCAGCATTGCTCTGCCGAGTGCCTCTACCAAGAACAGGGTCATACCAGATACACTTAAAGAGTGTATTCTCAAATTAACAATCCCTTCGTATTGAAGTTGTATTATATATGTTAAGATCCCGTTGAAATCTGCTGCATCGGACGCATCACTGTAATTCTCTCCTTTAACGCATACACCGTATTTACATGTCTTTCATCCCTCGCCGTGGTTTTTTGTATGAAACATATATCCTTTTGTATAGAAGATAGGCCAAGTTTTAGCCTTATTTACGGGTCCATGCACAATGTCTTGAACCCAATGAGGAAATTCATGGGTGTCGTTCCAGTAATTAACCTGCATATAGATAAACAAACAATATAAAATATGTAGATAAAAACACCATACATATATAATGTATACTTAAGAAATATTTTTTTAGACATACATAATCTCGCACCCATGTATGATATTCGTCAGCGAGTTCTTTCTCGGAGAGATCTGGATATTTTCCAGAGATATAGTCTTCGAACATACTGTTTAAGACCAACATGCATATGAGACCAACACAATCTATAAATTAATTTAAGTTGTGTTATACCACTCAAATGGTCGAAAATAAGCGCAAATTCGTAAAACATAAGCATGTGCACATTGATAATCTTCTGGTGAAAGCCATACTTCATGCATTTCGCCACTTGGACAACCAACCTGAGTAAATATATCATGTACGTATTTATTATGATATTCGAGGACTCCACCTTCATTGTATCTTGTTAACCTGACAACAAGAGTTAATATATATAACTTCAGAATAGATAGCATGTACATGTCTCTGTAAACTTGATATAAATTTACCTTGAATTCGTTACTATATTCGAGGTGAAATAATGCTCTGTGAAATAAGCAATATCTTCATTTAGATATGATTGAACAATAGATCCAGCAGCATATCTTTTGTTCTTCGCTTTTCCTTTCAGCTTTTTGAAAAACCTTTCAAAAGGGTACATCCACCGGTATTAAACAAGGCCTCCTAATGACATGGAAGGCCTGAATTGCGCATCAATTTCTATGTCGCGTAATGTGAATCGGTTGCCTGATTTCCTTCTAGTAGAAAATCCATAAACATTTCGCATATCGAATCCACTGCCCTTTCACTCATATTATGCTCTGCCTTCTTTTGCATGACTCGAGCCGCTAAGGATAACTGTGACTGACCTTCACGACAACCACCATACAATGGATTTTGCACTCCTTCTAACAAGTCGTAGAATTTTTTTGAATGATTATGTACAGGTTCATCCGCATTCGGATAACTACCATGTTCCTCCACATTCTGATAACTACCATATTGATGATAGTTATCAAAATGTACGTTATCACGAAATGCATCATTCACCATATCCACATATCTATTTTCTACTACATTACCCATTCCTTCACTCCCACTAACCCAAGTCGTATCAGCATAGCTCGTTCCTAAACCCATATCGACTTCTTCGCCATGCTTATACCAAACATAATAATCAGGCATAAATCCATTCTTATACAGATGCTTTTGTATTCTTCTCCCCGACATAATTGGTTTATTAGTCTTGCAAGTATCACAAGGACAATGAAACTTACCGGCGTTGCTCTGCGCAAAGGGCTGGCTATTTGCAAACATGATGAAATGATTATCGACCCCCGCCATGAATTCTGCCATGAAATTTCCCGTTGATGCATCGATCCGGTTATACATCCACTTCTGACCATTAGTGTAGTTATAATCACCCGACATTTTTTTGACTCAAAAAACGTTTTCCTCTGTTTTTTCACAATTTTATCTAAACATTCGTCTATCTTCTTGTTGTGTGGCTGAGGAGAAGTCGATTTGATGTTTGTATATATATAAATTTTTCCGACTATTTCGCAAAAATTAGTTACAATTTAGGTACAACACGCGCGGCACAATATAAACGTGTTTTATACTGACTTTTGTGACTAAATAAGAAACCGTTTAGAGACTCGCCGAATTTAGTCGCTATTTTGTCGCTAAAAAGCGACCATATAGCACTGATAAGTTGTGGTCGCAATTTAACGACTAAATAGCGACTATACCCTATTAGTCGTAAACTTAGTCGCAACTTAGTCGGTAGGTAATCGCAAAATTCAGCGACTATAAATTCAGTCGCAACTTGTAGTCTCAAAATGCATGTGAAGAGCAGGCTGCTCGTGAAGCAAATCACGCCCGATCTGCGAATGAGCAGAAGGAAAAGATCGAGTACCTTTCCTTGGTAGAAAAGTATCTGCGGGAAAGTGATCCGCATTTTAGAACAGCAGCCAACACAAGCGGTCGTCCCCCAACAAGTACAACTTAACTCCATCTGCTGCATAGGTTACTTGTCGCTCTGCCTACCGAACTTCTTTTTTGGTGTATGATTTTGAAACTCCTTAGTATTGGAGATTGCACATGTAGATAATTGTTTGTGTATGTATGCAACACAAACCTATCAATGTTTTCTTGAAGCAAATATCTTATACATTGCTTGTATCATTCAAATTGAAGTATCACCAATTACCAAATCGTAAAATGAACAAATGGAACAACACCAAATTCTTATTTTCACGCAAAATTAACAGTCGTCAATTAATGGTATATGGATGTCCCGAGTAGTCGCTGCATAGTCGTTAGATCAGTCATTAAACAGTCGTAAAAGTATCAGTGAAGAGTCGCCAAAACGTCACTATAGTCTACGACTGAATCATGACTATACTAGTGAGTCATATAACAGTCGCCACATAGTGGCGGGATCATTATCATAATCGTATATGGATGTTCAAATTAGTCGTGGGATAGTGGTTAAAATGGTTGTTACTCAGTCGCTACATAGTGGCTACTATTTACGATTACTTTCTCACTATACAATACAGTCACATATTAATCGCCCAGTGGTCACCTAATTTAACGACTATTTGTTGACAACATTTATCCGACTGTATATGGACTCCCTCTATAGTCGCACAATTGTCGCTATCATATTTGGGCATTAGTCTATATATCTTCCGACAACGCTATATCTATTTTACGATTACCTATGTTGGTCGTATAAATAGTCGTAACTCACCGACTAAAAATACGACTATGAGATTTAGCGACTATGGATTTACTACTACCATATTTAATAGTATGCTTTTCGTGAAGCCCCGATTAACGACTATTCTGCAATTAAAAGTGCAGTCATGAAAACGATGTTTTCTTGTAGTGTTAGTACAACCCGCATTTGAAAACTTTGCTTGCACAAGACATTATATGCTTCGATATCGAGATCGCATAACATTTACAACTCATATATCAATGACTGCAAGAATACATCAAGTGATCTTTTTGGATGCTCTGGGTTCGGGAATGAGTACAGAGAGGAAAATAATATCTCGATGCATGCACAGTGATGGCGGTAAGTTAAAATGAGTCAAAATCACAGGCCACAATGAATATTGTCTTTTATGCCTTCCAAATGGGTTGAAACCATCTGTACATAATCCAAGGTACACGTTACGTGGCTCATAAGCAAAATCCGGTTATACTCTCTGAAAATATCGCCAACATCCCAAAGATGTGCAATATCTTCTCCTCTTCTAAGCTCGGTATGCCATCTCCTTTCCCCCGTGGTTTGTTCAGATTGGTATAACCGCTTCAACCTATCGGTTAAAAACAAATACTACATCCGTTTGAATGGAACTTTAACTCTTCCTCTTGTGTACTCATAGCGTAGCTTCCCACAAAATTTATATTGTGTACGGTATTCATTTTCACGCCAATATATTATACAGTTGCCGATGCACATATCTATCATGTTCTACTTCAATCCAAGCCAATGAACAAGTTTCTGAACCTCGTAGTATGAACACGGCACATGATTATCTTCAGAAAGAATGTTTCATAAAATCGTAAATCGCATCCACACATTCCACCGCCGAATTGTAGTCCGTCTTTATGCCCATTAATCAAGTAGCAAATGATAATGGCGAATGGCACTCTTTACAACCTTCGTAAAGTAGCCGCTCACTGCATCTAACATATCAAAAATATCCTAGCTTCTAAATTAGGTTCATTTGACCCTAGGAATTGGATATTCACCTACTTCCTGAATATTTTCTCGACATGCAATATTAACTACCTAAACGGTACCTACACCAAAATCTACTTCTGCACTATAAGGTTCGCTATAACTACCATAAGGTTTTGTACTACTAGTACTAGCATAAGGTTCTCTACTAATACGTCCATAATCCAATTTTTTTTTAATGAAGATATCAAATCATATAACCCGCCATAAACCCCGATGAATACAAGTGTTATCATACTTCCTCAATCCTAGCATTTCTAACATTCTGGCACTGAGTACATAAACATTTTAACTTACCGGTTTTCTGTGTATGTAGTTGACGATATGATATTATGAATTCCATAATAGTAAGTGCATATTCGGTGTACAATAAGTTAATCGCCGGATCAACCCTTGGACCGTCCATCCACGTTCTGTAATAATTGGAAGAAGACATTTTTTGTAATAAAAATATTAGAGTGTGTGTGGGTGTGTGTGAGAGAGAGACATTGGTGTGGATGAGAACCGATGAACCGTTTAATATTTATAGAGGATTAACCGACAAAAAACTGACGGATTAGCGACAGACGGTTAGTTTTCGGCCGAACGGATACCTCAACGACTACGTTAACTTATCTATTATTGGCTACAGTGGACCGAAAACTAACCGACAAATACATTATTCGTCGGAAATTACCAACGAAAATCCGACATGAGTATTACCGACGAGAATCCGTCTGTTTTTCATCCGAAATTTCCGCCGGAATTAAATCCATCGGTAATAGGCGTGTTTTGTTGTAGTGGGTCTTTGGTTACACATCAAATTGGAGAGATTTTTTCTAACCTTTGGGAAACCATCAAACAATGACGACTGGAGAAAATTACAAAACTAATAAAGTATGTTAGAATTGACATACTCACAATCATTATTGCCGGAATATCATCGGAATGACCGCCAAAAATGCCACCGTAGACACGATACCGATTATGAGATCGTGCTAGTCTTAAATCACCATTTTATTCCTAAAATAATGATGGTGACGATTTCTGATCAGACACATCAATTCGGTTTGTTGATGGAGATGAACTGCAAATCGAATTGAATAAACAAACTCAATACCACCATTGTGAAGGATTGAAGGCATAAGAATGGAAGTCACTAGATTTCATGATTAACATGATAGAAAAATAGATAAGGGAAAGAAGAAAGGAGAGTAGGTTGGCAGACGTCGGAAATGCCAACGCTGGCCGGAGAAAAGAGTCCGGCGAATGAAAAAATTCTTTAAGAAGAATATGAAACAAATCGCCCTTTAATTTGTGTCCCCTAATAACCATCACATCCGACTTGTTTTCGGATTTATATACTAGTGAATAAAACAGAATAACAAACAAGTAACAATCTCTCTAATAAATTTGGTGGAAATACTCATTAGTTACATCACCACTGGGGATATCGTTTGAAGCTTCATTAATCAAATTTACATCATATATCAAATATTAACTATTAATTAGTTTTTACAAACAAAACAAAATAAAGAATTATTTTTTTTGAGTAATATGAGCATATGGCAACTAATACTTCATAATTAAATCCCTATCTTTAGTCATTGTTCATTCCCACTATTCACCAACAAAAAAGTTTTTTTGCCCTCATATTTTTTTAATTAACTACAATCAATATTTCCGTAATGATTCAGTGTTTGCGGGTGAACACTTTTTAACAAGATAACTAAATTACAGTTGAATTTAATGATAATTGGGTTATCATATGATTGTGTTTAGCGCACACTATATTTGTAGGGAGAGAGAACCCAGTTTCACGCAAAGTTAACTAATAAATGAGTTTACCAGATGAAAGTGTCTAGCGAACACTATATTTGTAGGGGGAGATAACTCAGTTTCACGCAAAGTTAACTGAGAACTGAGTTTACCTGATGAACACCGATGTTCTAGCATAAGATAACTCAGTTACTAATGCAGCGAAATATTTGAAATATTCAAAATATCTTTATTATTTTCACTTATCATTATTATTTATATATAGATAATTATCTATTTTAATTAGGTTTTTAAAGTTTTCTTATAAATTACCGTTTATGCTTAAAATTGTATTCAGTTTATGATTTGATTAATTAAAAAGAGATTTTTAAAGTGCTTTTAATAAAGTACTGAGAAAAATATTCTCAAACCCTATTTTTGAGTATTCTTAAAATCAACGGATCTCTAGTTCTATCCTAGAATCTTAAGCTCCATCATTTACACGATGAATTAACTAATAACTGAGTTTATTAGATGAACATTGTTCGGCGAATCTTGATTTTGTATGATAAGATAATTGAGTCTCTCGATGAATCAACCGATTACTGAATTTACCAGATGAACAATGCCCACTCATGTTTTGTGTTACCAGATGAAAATGATTTGTTATGATTTTAAACACAGTATTTCTGTTGTTATTAATTTATCTCACTCCTGTTTTTTAAGGGGCGTTTTTTAATTGTTGATTCTTTATTTTAGTTATAATTAATTCGTAATACCAATTTCAAAATATAAAAATATAAACAAAAATATGGTTATAGATTAATTTGAAAATATCACACACATTATTTTTTATTTTCATATCTTTGACTTTTACACCGAAAAAAAACACTGAAGCAGTCACACATACACATAGATACTACAAACAGAAAAGGTACACACGTATACAGAAAGAAAACACATATCAACGGATTCGGTTGAATGTATCGTGGATACAGTACAATGAACCGATTTAATCCGTGAGTTTTATTTTATTTTGGTATAGACTTGCATTGTATTTAAAACACACTTAAGTATATTACAATGTAGAATAATAGGTAACAAAGTTCCTCAGGAGGTACTTTTATTCTTGTGGTCCGTTGATGCACATCAGAGATACTCAGTAGTGGAGACAAGTAAGAACTCAACACCGATGTATATCTGATCGTTCAGCAGAAGTCCCCTTCGTGGATCGTGGAGTTCATCCAGCGGCAAAAACTTGGGAAAGCCTCCACTTTCATTGTAAGTAAACCAAAAGTCACTGCGGACTTTATCAAACAAGTATATAAGATTAAATGAGCAAACGGCTTATATAATGGAAAGATTTTTCTAAAATGACAATTGAGTATTATTAGTACTCTTTTCATGGTGTTTGCCGTGGAGTTGGTCCAAAACTCGCAGTTTAAAGACGGCAAATGTGTCTTCCTTTGGACCGGTAACGTAATCGGACGCATTCAGATACAAAGACAAGAAATTTTCTTTCCCGGCTTTGTTTCCTTTTGGGTACATCTCTAGTTTCCTGGTTTAAAATGACAAAACACAATTTCATAACATATACACATACTCTTTAAGACTCACTTCAGAAAATGATTTTTGTATTAATGTTTTGTTATTTCGATGTAAAACGTTAATTATTCTCATCTTCTCCCTACACTATTAATTAATGTATTGTTAGTTGAGTTATTTGTTTACATTTCTAATATGTAGCAAATGGAACCGCGCCTGAATTTGATTAGCTTACCATCTCCGTGGTCCAACCGTGAATTCATAGGAAGAATGTTCGAGCCCGTCGAAGGAGGAAAACTGAGTGATCTTCCAGGTGAATCGAGAGTTTTCCCGAGGCACCTCCATCAGTTTAAGGCGGTTTGCTGTCCCCATGGTTCGTGGGATAGAGGTAGTGGGTATTGACCATATATGAAAGAGTTACCGTTAGACGTCCTATAATTGTCTCTGTATATTCACTTTCCTTCTATGTACATTAGCTCCTCTGTATATAAGCAGAGTCTTGTATCAATAATATTCATTCAGCGATTCATCAAACCTAATATGGTATCAGAGCCATATCGGTTCTAATTTTTTTTTTTTTTTTTTTTTTCTCTAGCGCCGCTTCTCTTCTTCTCCTACCTCCTCTTCATCTTCTTCAAAACCTGTTTCTCTGCTTCTCTTTTCTTTTGCTGATTTCATTTAATCTTGCAGTCTCTCTATTCTCCTTTCAATCCTATAATCGTCTCTGTATCATCATGGGATCCGAACCCACAGCAACTCACACTGTTGTTTTCAACGCTCGTGACCCACAGAGCACACTACTGTCCGTAAACATGTCAAGTGTGACGAAGCTTACCAATCTTAATTACCTGATGTGGAGCAGGCAGGTAAGGGCTCTTCTCGAAGGTCTCGAACTTCAACAGTTTATTGCTCCCACAGATGATATCCCGGCGCAGACTCTTGTTGTGGATGGAGTCTCATCTCCCAATCCAGCATACACTCCGTGGCGTCGTCAGGATCGGCTACTGTACAGCTCGATCATTGGTACAATCTCTCTGCCGACGCAATCCATTGTCACAAGCGCCACAACTACCAAAGAAGTATGGGATCTTCTTGCTGAAACCTTTGGAAATCCGACCAGAGGCCATATACGCCAACTAAAGATCCAGATCAAAGGATGTGTCAAAGGTACGCAGACGATCAGTGAATACTTACGTACGATCAAGGCCAAAGCAGATGATTTGGCCCTTCTTGGAAAGCCCATGGATCAGGAGGATCTAACAGAACAGATATTGGCGGGCCTCTCGGAAGATTACAAACCCGAGATCGATGCAATCAACGGGCGTGACAAACCAATCTCATTCACAGAACTACATGAGCGCCTGCTCAACCGTGAGGCTATGCTCATGACTTCAAACCAGCCTGCGCCAGCTCCGATTGTAGCCAATGCTTCGGACGCACGCTCACGTCCACAATCCCACAGCCAGTACAATCACAACACTCAAACTCACTCTCGCTATGGGAATAACCATCAAGGCGGGCGCACTTCTAAGGGATATCGTGGTCGCTGTCAAGCGTGTGGTACGCACGGCCACAGTGTTAAGTTTTGTCCTGAATTCCGGATTGTTCGTGGATCTGCCACAGCACCTCAGTGGTCTCCATCTCAGCAGTACCAGCAGCCATGGACACCAACACCGCGACCACAAACATGGCAGCCTCGGGCCAATGCTGCCATGATGTCGGATCCATCCACCTGGCTTCTAGATTCCGGTGCCTCTCATCACATGACGTCCGATCTCAACAATCTCGCCCTCCACAATCCATATACAGGCAGTGATGATGTCCTCCTTGGCGATAATTCTGCACTGCAGATTTCGCATACGGGTTCATTCTCTACTCCTTCTTATACAAAACCTTTCTTTTTCAATGATGTTCTTTGTGTTCCATCTCTTGACAAAAACTTAATTTCAGTGTTTCAATTATGTAAATCTAATGGAGTGGCTGTTATTTTCACACCTACATACTTCCAGGTTCGAGATATACAGACGGGGGCTCTTCGTCTGGAAGGCAAGCCTAAGCACGGCACCTATGAGTGGCCGAAACAGATCGCTTCTTCTCCTCCATCTTTAGCATTTGCATCGGTCGTGAAGACTACTCTAACGGATTGGCATTCTCGTTTAGGCCATCCGACTTTATCCATTCTTCAAAAAGTTGTTTCTGATTTTCATTTACCTTTAAGTTCAAATGTTTTGCTAGCTCATCCTTGTCAAGCTTGTTCTATTAATAAGATGCACAAGCTGCCTTTTTCAAACTCTACTTTACGTTCTTTACATCCGTTAGACATCGTGTTTTCCGACGTATGGACATCACCTCTGATTTCGGTAGATGGCTTCAAATATTACGTTATCTTCGTGGATCATTTCACAAGATATACGTGGATATATCCTCTACGTCAAAAGTCCCAAGTTTTACAAGTTTTCACTCAATATAAAGCCTTGGTTGAATCTCGTTTTCAACAAAAGCTTCGAACACTTTATAGTGATAATGGTGGTGAATATATAGGCCTCACAGCCTTCTTAACAAGTCATGGCATATCGCACATGACTAGTCCACCACACACACCCGAGCATAATGGCATTGCGGAGAGACGACACCGACACATAGTCGAAACGGGCTTAGCCCTCATGTCTCATGAATCCATGCCAAAGTCCTATTGGACATATGCTTTTGCTACTGCGGTATTTCTTATTAACAGGATGCCGACTCCGACAATCGATTTTCAAACTCCTTTTCAGAAACTTCATAACACTCCACCGAATTTTCTAAAACTAAGAGTTTTTGGTTGTCTTTGTTTTCCATGGTTAAAACCATATGCTTCAAACAAGTTGGATGCGAGATCCGCTCCCTGCATTTTCTTAGGCTATTCCATATCTCAAAGTGCATACCTTTGTCTTAACAAAGAAACATCTCGCATTTACACCTCACGTCATGTTATCTTTCATGAATCTGTCTTCCCATTTGCAGCACCTTCACGACAGATTGTAGAACTAGAGGAGCAGCAAGTGATACCAACGCCAACTCCAGCAGCAACAGTGATCCCAATCCGCACTTCTGCACCATCGCCTCTCTCTGAGGTCATACCACAAGCTGCTCCACAACAACAGACTGTGCATTCTCCATCAACGACAGATTCAGCTACGGTTCTGCCTCAGCCAACACACCAACAGCCGCCTGTCGAGAAAGAGATGGTCTCTTCTCAGAACTCCCAACAATCTCACGCAGTACCAGAGACTGTACACGCCGGGAGCTCTTCACAGCAACAACCGGTTGTACCACTGATTCCTATGCTCCCACCAACGAGGGCTCCATCCTCACAAGCTATTCCACAGCGTGTCAGTCAACGTGAACGCAAGCCGGTGCAGAGGCTCAATCTTCATGTCACGACAGCTCCAAGCGTAACCAAGCTTCCCACAACGGTTGCGGAAGCCTTGAAAAATCAACACTTTCGAAAGGCTATGAGTGAAGAAATAGATTCTCATATCACTAATCACACATGGGATCTTGTTAATCAAACTAATGTTCCAAACATTGTTGGCTGCAGGTGGATCTTCACTATCAAACGTAACCCCGATGGCTCTATAGCTCGATACAAGGCGCGCCTTGTGGCCAAAGGCTTCAATCAACGTCCGGGCATAGATTTCCATGACACGTTCAGTCCCGTCGTCAAACCAGCCACGATTCGTATTGTTCTCAGCACGGCGGTCACCTGCCATTGGCCTCTCCGACAACTGGATGTCACCACTGCATTTCTTCAAGGACATCTAAAGGAGGAAGTCTACATGAGTCAACCGCCTGGATTCATCAACAAAGACAACCCTCACGCTGTTTTTCGACTCCGAAAAGCAATCTACGGACTCAAACAAGCACCGAGAGCGTGGTACAATGAATTACGCACCTTCTTGCTTCAGTCCGGATTCACCAACTCTCTTGCCGACGCGTCGCTTTTCATATTCAACAAACACGGCATCATACTCTACATGCTCGTCTACGTTGACGACATCGTCATCACTGGCAACAACTCCAGCCACATAAACCGGTTTATCGAATCCTTATCTCAGCGCTTTCTCATTAAAGATCTAGGAAATCTCTCATATTTTTTAGGCATCGAAGCCTTACGTACTCCTCGCGGATTACACCTAACACAGTCCCGTTACATTGCAGATATCTTACATCGTGCCAACATGACTGCCTCGAAATCAGTAGCTACACCGCTATGCCCGAACACACCGCTGATGCTAACCGACGGCACAACAATTGACAATCCGACGGAGTACCGAGCAATCGTTGGCGGGCTACAATACCTTTCTCTTACCCGACCGGACATATCTTATGCTGTCAACAAGCTGTCCCAATTCATGCATCGGCCCACGACAACTCACTGGACGGCTCTCAAGCGAGTACTTCGCTACCTAGCGGGTACACAGTCTCATGGAGTACACTATCCGGCAGCTAACAACTCCTCTCTTCATGCCTTTACGGACGCAGATTGGGCAGGCAATAGAGATGACTACACCTCAACTGGCGCGTATATAGTATATCTTGGACGTCATCCAATTGCTTGGTCCTCTAAGAAACAAACAGGAGTGGCCCGATCATCCACAGAAGCGGAGTATCGCTCCATCGCATCAACATCAGCCGAGGTGTGTTGGATTGTCTCACTACTCACGGAACTGGGAATTCCAGCAACACCAACACCGACCATTTTCTGCGATAACATGGGCGCAAACTACCTTGCTGCTAACCCGGTTTTCCACTCACGCATGAAACACATTGCGTTAGATTATCACTTCGTCCGACAACACGTACAAAGTGGCCAGGTTCGCGTTTCTCATATCAGTACGACAGACCAGCTCGCGGATGCACTTACCAAACCATTATCAAGACCACGGTTTGAGATTCTTAGACGCAAGATTGGCCTCACCTCCGGTAGTCCATCTTGAGGGGGTGTATTGACCATATATGAAAGAGTTACCGTTAGACGTCCTATAATTGTCTCTGTATATTCACTTTCCTTCTATGTACATTAGCTCCTCTGTATATAAGCAGAGTCTTGTATCAATAATATTCATTCAGCGATTCATCAAACCTAATAGTGGGGAACTTTAAATCGACACTAGTGATCTCAGCACAGAAAACAGCTTTGTCGTTCACAATATACCTCTCCATCAACGCCGGTGATATGAAGTTCAGACTCCATATTTTTGTTGATTTTTCGTTATAACGCCCCACGTACGCTGATAACGTATATGTCAGTATCAAAATCTACACCAATTTACACTCGTGAAAATTTCGATATACAATAATATATATACACAGAAAAACATACGTTTGCATATGTCAGCAACATCCTTAGTCTGAGAGACTACGCTGAGTTTGTAACTGCATTTGACTTCCCAATTAGAAGGTAGAGGCTTTGCATCTCTGAGCTTCAAACCTAAACCTAAATTGTCCCTTGTGCCGTCTTTCTTAGGTAGATGAACTGAAAAATTCCTATATCGTCCAAATTCAAGCCAAAAAGAACAGAAATAAGTTATATTGAACGGTGGAATCCTGGTCGGGCGCGAGATCGAATGCCTCACCAATTCAGACCAGAAACATGGAAATACGATGACTTGAGCCAGGTAGCTCCGTGGGTCATTAGCTTAGACATTCCATCAACCAACATGAAATGAGCGTTTTTGCGGTCCGTCAGCTGCTTTTTTATAGTTTCTAGATAGAAGATACGCAACCATACATAGAAATAAATGAATTAAACGTATATATGCATGTATTATAGATATATAGTAAAACGAACCTTCGATTCTTGGATTCATTTTGGCGATGATAGTCGGCTATAATTAATATCGTAGTAGCGTTGCTTAGATTGTTGGTCTATAGTTTGTATTGGAGTGAGAAGGAAGTGGTTATGTAATATCCGTATATATAGGAAAATTTCTTCACGATGTGGATTTCAATTACTGAATAAAAAAACAAGATTAGAGGTGTGTATTGGTAAGGGACCATAGGAACTTCTATGATATTTTTATTTTACCTATCAGGCTCGGAAAAGACAACTAAAGTAGGTCTTCCAAGAACCCCATATCTCTTAGGCCATGTACAACCATAAACCCCCTTGGGATTCTTAAAAAAAATTTAATTATTATTTTAATTTTTTTTTCTGGAAAGTAAAAAAAAAAGAAGGAACGAATAGAATCATGACACGTGGCATGAACAGTGCAAGAACCGAGCTAAGGATTTTTGGAGCTCGGGTTCTTAACTATTTGGTGGAGCCCACAATATTTTATAATTTTTTCTTAAGAACCCCACCCTTAAAACCTTTGTTGTTTATGCTCTTACATCCATGCATTTTTGTTTGTTACTTTTTTCTTCTTCTTTAGTAGTTACTTTATATATGTCTCTAAAATGTTGTAGGTTTTTCTACTATAAAAAGATTATAGCTATACACTAAAAATTTACAATGACTTTCACAACAATCAGTCTACTGTTGCATCCTTTCATCATTGGACTCTAAAAGGGGTTTTTCGGATTAAAAATTATAGGCAAATCTTGCCAGTTTTGAGATGTCGGTCATAAAATCAACTTTTCATTATTTTCTTCAAATTTTTATTCATGGCTTTAAAATTTGGTTGGATTTGGATTTACCCGCTAAGTTATTTGGGATCTGGTTTGAACTTTAACACTTTTGTTTTTTTAAGTTGAAACTTTAACACTTATCAAAAAGCTTTATCCATTTGTCTCATAATAATTTTGAACTAGCATGATTCATCTGCATCATGTGCGGGCACAAAATTTTGAATATCAATATATTTAAGTTTTATGTTTAATTTTTTGTCTGCTATCTAAAATTATAAAAAATAACTTATGATATGCATCTTTTTAAATTTAATATTAACTAAAATAATATTTCATTATATAAAATTATGTTATCTATAACAAACATATTTATTAATATATAAAAGTCAAATAGTAAATATGTTATAGTAAAAATTATCTGATTTTTTTATTTGTTTTACTATCGGGATTTTGTATATCTCCAAAACTTAATAAAAATAATTATCTAAATCAATATAATAAATAATAAAATTTTAAATATAAAATAAATAATCTAATTTTATTAAAAATAAGTAAGTAGTCAACCGATTTAAAAGTTAATGAAAACTCAAATCACTTACATTTAATATTAACACTACAAGAAAACAAGCCTTAAACCGACGGAAATTCTGACAGAAAATATGCCGTCGGAAATACCGACGGGTTTCCGACGAAATATCGACGGTTTGGAACTCGTCGGATTTGCGTCGGTATATACCGACGGAATCAAAAAACCGTCGAAAATTTCCGACGGAAACTAAAAACCATCGGAAATTTTCCGACGGAATCAAAAACCGTCGGAAATTTCCGACGGATTCCCGACATAAACAGTAGTTTGTCGATAACCCGTCGGAATTCCGTCGGTTCATAAAAAACCCGCTGAAGAATGGTCTCGAACCAGAGACCTTTGGAGAGTTGAACTCAATACCCAAACCATTGTGATACTATGTGTTATTCGTTTATGACTTTCAACGTTATTTATATATCCTTAAGATAGAATAATATATTTAAAAAAAACCAATTTTATTTAAGAATTAAACAAAGAAAACAAAAGTTCATTATTACTAAAAATAAAAATTACATTATTAAAAATTTTAGTTGTTATTATTCGTCGTTCGTCTCCCTCCATTGGTCGACCATGATGTTCCACTCTCCCGCTGGAACCCAAGCCGGTCTTCCTTCACCCCGTCGGTTTACCGTCAGTAAGTAACCGTCGGTTTACCGTCGGTAAGTAACCGTCGGTTTTACCGTCGGAATATCTACCGTCGGTCCGTCGTCAGTAAACCGTCGGTTTACATTTCGTCGGTAAACCGTCGGAAAAATGGTTTGTCGGAAATCTGTCAGAAATAACCGACAATTTTCCGACGGATATGAGTTTCCGACAACATAGAACCGACGGACTGGTTTTGTCGAAATTCCGTCGGTAAACGGTGTTTCCGACGGATTACCGACGATTATGTCCGTCGGTTCCCGGTTGTTTTCTTGTAGTGTAAACCTGATAAACTAGATATTTCCTCATGATTTAGAAGATATCATAGTATATTGCCGGGTTTGACATTTTAGGGGGCTAAGAAACTAAAAATTTTGGTCTTTCTTTAAAGAAATTTTTAAAGAAAATTCAAAAAAAAATTCTTCCGATAAGGCCTATTTTGCTTCTTTTTTTTTGTTTCATTTGGGATTTCAAAAAAAAAAAAAAAAAAAAAAAAAAAAAAAACTCGTGCTCGATGTGCTTTTTATGAGAACCTGCATCTCCGAATACTCCAATTGATCCGCAGATGCTGAAAATGTATGAGTTTGCTTAAAGGAGACGCCGGTTGAGAATATGTTCAAGGAGAATCAACCAAAACAAAATTGACGATAGGTCGTAAGGAATGTGATTCTAAAAAGATAGGGAAAAGATATTTTGTTAATGAAACTAGATTAACAAATCTGTACGTCTTGCCACCTATAAGTTCAATCGTTAATTAATTGTTTTTTTTTTCCATAGCTACAACGAAAATATGGATAGTTATTCATAATATATATATATGAGATACTAGAAAGCAGTGTTCAAGAAAGCATTAGGCGCTAGTCGGGCGGCGACCCAACGCCTAGCGCCTAGAACGCTTAGTCGGGGCCTAGGCGATTTTAGGCGGTTTAGACGTTTATAAAAGAAAATCATATATTTTAGATATCTTTTACTATATACATCATAAAATTCAAATATTTGTAATCTTAAAAATAGATTTAGAACTCAAATTACGAAATAACAAAAAATCAGTTAAATTTATCAGCACACGATATTTGCTATCAAAATCTGTTAAAATTACGATATTTTTTATATTGATAACCATTAATTTATGAATTAAAACTTATAAATTTAATTATATGTAATAAAATTTTAAAATTAGACTGAAATAAACAAAAAATTTAAAATCAAATGATAATTAGTTAAAGATTGTGTAGAGCCGCCTAGGACCGTCTAGATCCGCTTAAATTCGTCTAGGACCGCCTAGACCCGCCTAAATCCGCATAATAATATAAACGCCTAATTCTAACGCCTAGGAGAAAATCGCCACGATCAAAGACCGCCTAGCGCTTAAGCCCCGCCTAGACGGCCGCCTAGACCGCTTTTTAGAACACTGCTACTAGAAAGTAGAAACTAACCCGCCTTCGGAGCAAGTGGCAGATGGACTACCAAAAAAAATATGGGTTTTCTTAAAATTAAATCACTATGAATATAATATTTTTATGAAAAATAAATGGCTAAATTCGTTGTCATTGTGGTTCTTCCTTGGTTCTAACAGCGTATAAAACAAAGATTTTTTTTTTCTAACATCTTATATTATAGATTATTATAAAACGTTGAGATTACAATCGTTATAATCACTAAAAACATTACAATCCGAAGTCAAACGTTGTGCAGAATTAGCTAACTGATCTTCTTCCTTGTTCTTCTCTCTAATGACATGCCCCAAAGAACATTCTGGTAGTTTCCCAATCCAATGATCAATGTCATAGATCATATTACCCAACTCTGTATTCATTTCTCTGTTATTGACAATCCTTGTGAGAATTTTGCAATCGTTTTCGAACCAGACATAACGGAAGCTTCTTATCAAAACCAATTGTAGTGTATAAAGAAAGCCTAATGCCTCCGCCTGAAGTGAAGTCCTAGCCGGTTTTAACTGAGCACAGTCTGGCACAATTTTTTGTCCTTGATGATTCCGTATAATCCAACCAACTCCTGTAACAGTGTCGTGCCCCGATGTGTACTATCAAAATCACACTTTAGCCAACCCTCCGGTGGAGGATCCCAAACCTCATTCAAAGTTGATCTAAGACGTGATTCTTTATCTAAACACAATCCATCATTCGCTTGAATCCGCTCATGAACACCATCTTGTGCACGGATCGCATCATCTCTCGGGGAAACGTTCCGCTTTTGAAATAGGAATTCATTTCTAGATTTCAAAATCAACCACATAGTCCAAAAAGGCATTAGCCGGATATCGAGAGGTAGATCCTTAGTATGATACACCTGAATCATTGTTGAAATATTCACTTCCAGCTCATCATTCCGATGGTCAAACATAAGTAGTCCCACACTTCTCCAAATAGCCTGAGCATGCGGGCAAACATGATCGCTTGTTTCATCTTCAAGACAACATCGTTGACATATTTGATATGCTTGTATACCGCGGGTTATGAGCCTCGCTGCAGTTGGTAGAGCACCTGGAATCGATCTCCACAAGAAAAGTTGGATCTTAGGTGCGAGTTTGAGACTCCAAATAGTTTTTTTGAGATCTGTTGAACCTGGGGGTGGTACAATACCATCACCTAAATGTGTTGTCACCCAGTATCCGGATTTGACTGTATATTGTGAATCAGTTGAATATGGCCAAATGTAGTTGTCCTTCAAAGCAAATCAGGATAATTGAATATCTTTTGCAAATTTCCTATCCTCCAGTGACAATGTTGAAGCAAGCATATCATCATCCCACTCTTTCTTTCCATGTTTCCATAACTCACAAACATGGATCACGTCACTCACTCTTCATGTGTGTTGTGCTAATCGCGGCGGTAATGTAGGAAGCCAATAATCATTCCAAATGTCAGTGTCTGTACCATCACCTAACTGAATACGTAACCCTTTTTTAAGCAGATTTTTTCCTGCTTGAATCGATCGCCATCTATAGGACACATTACCCTTACACACCGAATTTAAAAACTTCGATGAAGGATAATAACGACCCTTGTAAATCTTTGCTAAAAGTGAATCTGGATTCTTTAAAATCCGCCAAGCTTGCCTGCCAAGTAAAGCAATGTTAAATTTATATGGATCCCGAAAACCTAGCCCGCCTTCTGCTTTTGGAGCTGATAGCCGTTGCCAAGAAATCCACGATATTTTCCTCCTTTCTTGCGTTTTCCCCACAAAAATTCTGATACAATATAAGTGATATCTTCACACAACGTTTTGGGAAGTAGAAAGAAATTCATAGCATACACCGGCTTAGATTGAATTATTGATTTAATCAAGAATTATTTGCTAGCCTGAGTGAGAAAGTGGTTGTACCACCCATCCACTTTATCCTTAACCCCTTTCAAAATATAAGCAAATTGCTCTTTTTGTTTCGACCGAAATGTTCCGGAAGACCTAAGTATTTCCCAGCACCTCCGATGTTAACTATCCCCAATATCTGATGCAATTGTTGTCGTCTAGCAAAAGGTATCTTCATACCCAAATATCAACGAAGACTTCATGTATTTTACCTT
The DNA here is from genome assembly GCA_030180135.1 of Orychophragmus violaceus. NCBI lineage: Eukaryota > Viridiplantae > Streptophyta > Magnoliopsida > Brassicales > Brassicaceae > Orychophragmus > Orychophragmus violaceus. The sequence continues at coordinate 22,850,538 of CM058235.1, forward strand.
CTGCCCGGAAATAGTTTCATAATCTTTTAATATTTTTGCCATCTGTTGAACATCCTCTACAGCAGCACGACATAAAAACAGGGAATCGTCCGCAAATAGTAAATGACTGACCGTCGGACACTGTCGAGCTAATTTCATTCCCTGGAAATACCGATGGTTCTCCGCCTGTGTGAGCATCTGACTTAGGACTTATGCATAAAAAGGAATAAATACGGTGACAATGCGTCTCTCTGCCGGAGACCTCTAGTTGCTGTAATCTCTCCATATTGAACACCATTAATCACTACTGAGTAGGAAACCGTAGAAACGCAAACCATAATTCGCTGAACCCATGGCAGATCAAACCACATTTGAATCATAACTTTCTCGAGAAACTTCCATTCAACCGATCATAAGCTTTGCTTATATCGGTTTTAATGGCAAGAAACTGCTCAGCACAATCCTTCTTCGACTTCAGACCATGAAAAAGTTCATGAGCTACAAGAACATTATCATGAATATTTCTTCCTGGAACAAAAGCGGCCTGAGAATCTGAAATTAGCTGTCCAAGTATAGGTTTTAGTCGCAAGACCATAATTTTGGAAATCAGTTTATAGCTTACTGTACAAAGGATTATTGGCCGATAATCAAATATCCGAGATGCATCTCGTGATTTTGGTATCAAACAAATAGATGTTTTGTTGATCGCATGATCCATATCTCCAGAGACGAAAAAGCACCGAACCATAGTACAAACATCCTCCGATATGAGGTCCCAAAACTGTTGGAAGAACGCTGCCGTGTAACCATCATGGCCAGGAGCCTTATCACTGCCAATAATACGGATAGCTTGTTTGATTTCATCATCCGTCACTGGTTGTAATAACTCACCCTTCATTTGATATGTAACCTTTCTCTAAATCGCAGGGAACAAATGTTCATCTAACGGTCGTGATTTAGCAGTATAGATCTTCCTGAAAAATTCCTCTGCCACTTTAGCTATAGCTTCATCCGACTTGTGTACAAGAACATGATCATCAGTAACCGATTTAATACAATTTTTAGCTCGCTTTGCTTTAGTAATAGTCTGATAATATTTGGTATTTCGATCAGCATAGCGAAGATATGTAACTCTTCTTTTCTTTTTCCAAAATTCTTCCTCAGCTCGGTAAGCTGCATTTAATTCACGCTTGAGATAATGTAGACATTCTTCTGTTGTAGCTACGTCTCTCTTTTCTACATCTATATGATGTCGAAGTTGAATAATCTGTTCCGCCGCATTACTTTTATTTCTGCGTCTCCATTGAGCCATTGCTCGTCGACAAGTCACTATTTTCGCATTAAGAGTACCAGTAAGTCGCTGAGGGCATCTCCAAGCTCTAGCTACCTTATCCTGAAAGTCTTCATGATCATATAATCTCTTATCATAACGGAATTGACCTCGTTTTACCTGTGGTTGATACGCAATAGAGACAATCATTGGTCTATGATCCGACTCTGCCAAATCCAAATACTCATTAAAAGACTCAGGAAACTGATGATCCCATTCTCTATTCGTAAAGACCACGTCCTAACAACATTCTATAACATCATTCATGTGTCGACCAACCCAATTGAAGTTGTTTCCCGTATGCCTAAGATCACTCATGCCACAGACAAGCAACATTTTCAGAAGTCTTTAAAACTACTCGCATTTCTAATACGTCCTCCACGCTTTTCAGTCTGGTTCACTATCCCTTTAAAATCACCAAAAAGCATCCAAGGACCAGTTCTAGTTGTTGCAAGTCTTTGAAGTTGTTCCCATATGTGATTTCCGAACTTTGGTATTGGATTTCCATAAACACAAGACAAGTAGAAGGTAAAAGATTTATATTCAACATAGAGGTCTATAAGTCTTGCATTTTGGGAAATACACTGAACAGATACATACTGCTTCCAGAAAACAACTAAACCACCACTCAAACCTAAAGGTGAAACAACACAACTACTATCATAACCTAAAGAAATCCTACATCTCTTACATAGTCATCATTCTGCTTTGTTTCCACCAAGAACAAGAAGTCCAGAGAGTACAACCGTTGTATCTCCTTTAGACGTCGAACTGTGAGGCGATGTCCCAAGCCCCGACAGTTCTACACCTCTACTCTCATTGATCTGGTGGTGAAAACGGGCCCACCGCGCCTCTGTCAATTGAACTCCAAACAGGAGGGGAGTCAGGAGCATCACCATAGGTGTCTGCAATGCTTCATAATGCCGCCGTCTCTGGGTTTATAGAAGATGACACAATCACATACTTCTGAATCTCATCCTCTAAGCAGCGTTGTTTCTTCTTAGACGGACCACCCTGATCAAATCACTCTCGGTCTTACACATCATGAAGACGACGAATATTTCTGCCATCACTCTCCTCTGCTGTCACAGGAGACTTACCTCAACTCCTAGTACAAGTGGTCGTTGTATTCGGGCTCAGAAATGACTTGTACTCCATGAGGGCTGTTTATCAATGGACCAGTGCTCCTCCATCTTGAGAATTATGTGATCAGAATTATCATCAGCAACCGGTTCCTCCACATCTTCTTCCTCCATTTCTGGTTCCATCGGTCCTCCACCTTCAACCAGCTTTTGAAGAAACTCCATCCTGCTTTCTGCTCTTGCTGATCCAAGAATGAGAGCGTTTCTGGCTTCATAAGCATCCCAACTTTCATCCTCTTCCTCCTGTATTGCATCCTCTTCCTGAACATTACCACCATTTGGAAACTGCTGCTCCTCATTCATGCCAACTTTTGAACTATTAGGGTAAATCAGTGAATCCTCCTGTGGTGCGTTAATGGAATCTGTTGGGAATGTCCTGAAATCTACCGTACTATCTCTAAAAGGTATGATAAGTGTCGAGATCAGACATAAGTCATAAATACTGGGTGATCATGATGACTTGCTAGAGCCCGCTCATGATCTATAAGTTTAGGACTTATTACCAGTATTGTATGATCCCTAAGGGTCACACACCATAGCTAACGGGAAAGTTAAGATGGAATTAATACGGTAAGATGCTAAGGCATTTACGGTATTTGTACAGAGAGTTGGGCAGACAACAAATAGGCTTTTGTCTGATTTGTATCTTGGGCCCAAAAGTCTAATGGACCATTAGTTTAATTAATTAATTAAACTTGGGCCCATTAGTGAAATAAGAAGGCAACAAGGGTTGAGAAACCCTGGCATTTTTTTTGTCTGCGATTTTGGAGATGGCAGCCGCGGCTCATCTCTCTCTCTCGAGCCTCTCTCTCTTTGTTGTTCTTCCATCTCGGTCTAGCAGCCATCCGTGCTTGTAAGCGTGTGGATACCTGAGGAGGAGCCGTTTCTCATCAGCTCTAATCTGATCTTGTCATTACCACTAATTCCGCTGCAAAGGTAAAGATCATGTTTGTTTTATGATTCGATTACAAGAACCTAGATCTGTTTAAGATTATGTGCTAGGTTGCAATCTGAGAATTGAACCATGGAAAAACGCATAATCCTTCAGTGGTATCAGAGCATAGGTCATTAGATTCTTGTAATTTGGATCGTATGAAAAATCCATTATTGAATTAAGAATCCGATGTTAAAATCGTTTTGGTATAAATCGGATGATGATTTGGTATAGATCGATTGTTAACTTTGTTGAATTGATCGTGTGTATGATTTTTCCATATGCGATTTAAGCGTGAAATCGATTTGATTGTTTTGTTAAAGGAGCAATAATTGAATTGGTTAGAATTCGATCATTCTTTGATAATTAATGTTGAATCGGTTTTGTTCATAAAAGTCGATTGTTCATCACGTGATGTTGACTTGGTTTTGTCTTCTTGTGAAAGAGCTTGATACGTTAGTTGATTTTGTTTGAATCGCTTGTTAATTAAATTTGTTGTTATCGTAAGGTTAGAAAGTCACGTTTGTTAATTGACTTAAGGATCATGTTTCTTTTGTCCTTTTGTGATTATTATGAATCGCTTGTTATCTTGTTCAATTATTGAATCGTGATGATAACATGGATTGTTGACTTTTGTTTGATAATCACAAAATTGTGTTTTGTCCTTTAGTGAATTACATGAAACGATTTTGAATCGTGATTTGTTATGATTCGATTTATTTAAAAGATTGCTTTGTATGAATTAATTAATTATTTAATTAATTATGGTTTAAGCGGTTAACCCAAAATCGCGGTTTGCTGGAAATTATTTAATACAATTGGTATTATTTAATTTCTGGTTAAACCGGATTTAAAATTCAAAAATTGAATTTTAACCTAAACCGAAGACTGGTCTAAGTTTGATTTGGTTGGACCAAATAATTTAGAGCTGGTCTGGTTTAGTAAGTAACCGATGGTTTTGATAGCTAATTTGGTCTTGGACCAGAATTAATAAACCGACTCGGTTATGTCAAATTATTGGGCCAACTGGAATTCTATGGTCTTGGGCCAAGAATTGGGCCTATAATTTGTGACCCAATCCCAAAATATTTATAAAATATTAAATTAGAAATTTCTACTTTTAGAATATTTCTAAATTTAGAAAGTTTCTAAAACAAGTAAGTTTCCCAAAATAGTAATCTTCTATTTTTGGAAATAAAACTTAAAATCCTCAAAAACAATATCAAGCTTGGATGTCTTTCCAATCTTGTCAGCTACTTAACGCTTATTCGATTACAGATATGGCTTACAGTGTGAGGTGTCTGTTTTCGCGTAAGTAAAGTAGTAAATAGTCACTAATTTCATTGGGAGTCCCAGACTTTAGTGATTATTTGGCTGTAAGAGATTGGTTTCCTTGACTGGGCCATCGGGAGTCTCGGGCCTTGAGACATCTGGTGTATTGGGCCTTGGGCCCAATTCACAACCGAGAGTTATTGGTTATAACTAGCTGTGTGTATGCTTACCAAGTAAAGCTAATTCTGGGTGACGGCCAGTGGCCCACTTTGGATTTAGCTGAACATGGGTCTCGGAATCATTGCATTCTTATGAGGTTAAACAAAGAAATTTTGAATGCAATGCGAGTTTTCTTATAAGTTTTTAAGATTACTCTTTTATGAACTAAATAACTAAAACTCTATTTATCTCTAAATTTCAGCTATGACTAGCACAAACAATCAAAACACTTTCTCGATCCGGTATGTCCTTGAGATGGACAAACTGAACGGATCAAATTTCTTGACTTGGTCGCGGAACCTGAGGCTAGTCCTCAGGCATGAGAGAAAGGACTATGTCCTTGAGAAAGCTCTCCCCGAGAGGATCGGTCCCAATGCTACTCATGCAGTATTGAATGCTTGGAATAAGCATTATGATGATGTGGTAGATGTGCGTGGTCTGATATTGGCTACCATGGACTCAGAATTGTGGAAGCAATATGAGAACATGGAGTTGCCAATAGAGATGATCAGCAGCCTGAAATTGAGATTTCAGGAGCAGGTAAGAGTGGAGAGATACCAGTTGGTTAAATCTCTCACTAGCTGCAAGCTACCGAATGATCATCCAGTAAGTCCTCATGTCAGTAAAATGATGGGTTACGTTGATAACCTGAGGAAACTGGATTATCCAGTTAGCCAAGAATTGGCAACTGAGATCATTTTGCAGTCACTGCCGTCAAGCTATGATAAGTTCAGAAGGAACTATATCAAGAAAGGTTTAACGAAGACGCTGACTGAACTGCATGATATGCTCAAGACAGTTGAGCCAAACGTGAAGAGTACCCTGTACAATATCATGAAGGAGAAGGGTAGGTTTACTAAACCTAATGCTGACAAGGGTGAAGACAAAGTTGTCAAGATTTCGAATCATGACAAGCGTGTGTCTTCTGAGCCCGAGTCAGATACCTCTTACGTTGGTAAGTGCTGCTACTGTAAAGAGAATGGGCATTGGAAGAGAAATTGCATTAAATTAATGGAAGATTATGAGGAGTTGAAGTTGATGTATTCGACTACTTCCTCAGGTATTCATGTTATTACTTCAAGTTATACCTTATAGGTATTGAATACTGGTTGTGGCACTGATATTTGTTATAATATGCAGAGCCTGAGCAACAGTAAAAACGTTGAAGGAAGGGCAAGTGGAACTGCGTGTCTGGAAGGAGCTATTGATGCTGCCTCAGCCGTAGGGTTTTCACTTGTAGATGCCTTTGAGGCTTGGTTTTGTATTAAGTAATTGCTACAATGTACCTGCTTTAAGCAGAGTTGTTTTTCATTTTCTTGTAAGAATTTGAATGTTTTTCATTTTGATAAAAGACAAGTTTTGTTCTTTTGATCTTAATGAAATGTTAATTGTAGCACCCTATTCAAGGAATGGGTTTTATATCTTAAACCAAAAAGTGCCTAAATGTAACATAAATACCGAATTGGTTTAAATCTGATGAATTAAACCTGATTTTTCTTGGCATAAATGTTTTGGTCAAAGAGTAAGTCGGATTCAGAAATCCCATAGTTATGGACTTTTAGACTCATTTGATTGGATATCTTATGAGACTTGAATTCTGCTTACTGGACCAAAAGACAAAGGGCCCATCTTAGCCGAGCTAGAGAAAGGCCCAAAGGCTTATTGGACATTGAACATACTCATGTATGTGGTCCGATGAGCAGTAATGCCAGAGAAAATTTCCTGTACTTCATTGTCTCTACTGATTACTTCAGTGAGTATGACTGTGTTCATTTGATGAGACACAAGTTGGAATTCTTTGACATGGTCAAAAGAGTTCATGAATGAGGTATAGAAACTGAATGACAGAAGTATTGAGACTCTGGATTAGATCACGAGTGAGAATACTTAAGTCATTGATGGTGTGATCATCTGAATGAGTGTGAAGTCGTTTCACAGCTCATTTCTCTTGAAAACCTGGAGGTGTTTCTGTGAGAAAGAATAAGATCTTATTAGAAATGATTAAAGATGAGTCACACGAATATTCTTCCATGATATTCTTTAAGAATAACGCTCTAGAAATATCTAAGTTTACGCTGAAATAGTTCCACCAATATCAGTTGAAAGACACCACGTAAATGTGGATTGGAATCGATCCAAATTCGTCTTTACTGAGTATTTGTAGTTGTGCTACTTCGCTGGTTGTCCTAGGGAAACCAAGGCTTGTTACTTTTACGTCCATTCTGTTTTCTAAGAAGGGAAGTTACTTTCCAAGAAGAACAGTGGGAGTAAAAGTATAACTCGAAGAAATTCGAAGAAATACAGGAGGCTGCTCAACCTGTTGAGGGAGAGCAACGGATGGATTTACAGATTTCTGTAGAATCTACACCTGTAGAGCCTGAAGTTCGCAGATATGAATGAATCAGTCACTAATCCGAGAGTGATTTCTCGTCATTAGTTGAACCTGATGATCATTGAAAGTTCGCATGATCTGATGATCATTGAAAGCGACGAATCTGCGAAATTCAAAGAAGCGAAAGTGAGCCCGGATAGCTTCATCGATCCATTCATGGATGGAAGCAAACATATCGGAGTTAGAATCTTCGTTCTGTTGAAGTAGTCAAGGTTTTGACTTGAACAGGAACGAAATGGAACTGTGCGTTTACTAATAGATAAGTGGGGGCGATGTTGCATTTCTCATATTGTATGTCGATGACATACTGATTCTCGGAAATAACGTCCCAATACTGCAGTCGGTAAAGGACTGGCTTGGGAGTTGGTTTTGTGATTGACATGGGTAAAGCCACGTAGTTCTTGGATTCTGGATCTAAAGATAGAGATCCAGAAGAGCTGGTAGGACAAAGTCAGGATTCTTACATTGACAAAGTCCTACACGTTTTGAGCAATCCAAGAAGGGTTTTATGCCAATGTCACATGGCATTAAGTTAAGCAAGATACAGTATCCTACGATAACTGCTGGGCTTGAATGCATGGATGAGATTCCATATGCGTAGGCAATTGGATCTATCATGTATGCCATGACACGTACTTGTTTTGATGTTGCTTTAATGTTAAGCAAGACAAGTATAGACCAGTCAAATCCAGCAAAGAATCACTGGTTTGAGAAATACTAAGGATAAATTCTTGGTTTACGGAGAAAGTGAGGTGCTACAAGTCGATAGAGTCTGAAAGGCAATTTTCCAATTGACAAAGATAATTCCTGGTCACAGTCCGGCTATATCTTGTGTCTGTCTGGCGGTGCGAGGCACTGTTGCTGACTCCATGACTTAAGCTGAACATTTCGCAGCTTGAGAAGCGGCGAAAGAGGTTGTTTGGATAGAAGAGTTCATCACTGAACTTGATGCGATTCACAGCATAGATGAGACTAGCTGCACATCAGAGATCCAAACACCTTGAGGATAGGTATAACCTATTCCGTGAGATAAATGACAGAGATGTTAAGTAGATAAGCAAGTTTCATCGAATGAGAACGTTGCTAATCTATTAACGAAGCCACTCCTTATGCCTAAGCACGAGTCGCGGACTGTAGCTGTAGGATGAGTGAAATTAAGATGTAGTCTTAATTTCAGTGGGAGTTTGTAAAGGGCTTTACTTAGTTGTTTTGAAAGGTTCATGTAAACATAATATTTTATGTTTATGAAATCTATGATTTCTGGATTATTTTAACTGTGATATAAATAATCGTTCCAAAATGATTCATGTCATTATATATGGGCCATCGAAGTACATGAGTAGACTTGATCCTGAAACCCCATATCTAACGAAATGACATAAATCATAGTGTCCATAGTCGAAGGTTGTTGAAATTGGAACACCAACAACCACTTGAGACTAGATTGTGTTGAGACTTATGACCAAGTTTCGAGGGGTCATAGATGCGCGGCATCAAAGTCGACACATAGGTATATGTAGGGGAGCATATGACCGGACATGGCCCGCTGATGAGAACTCTACAAGATATTAATATCTGTGTCATAAGAGGTTCTCATATACGACTATAGAGTATAGTCCTTAGACCTGAGTTCGCATGCATGTGGCTGCACATGGAGTGATGCGCTTTGATCATTGTCTAACGCTGTTTCGTAACTGGGAGCTATAAGGACCTTGGTTGGGTGTAATATAAAGTGTGTAGTTCATAGTGATGGAACAAGATGGGATTTGTCCCTGCCGTTTAACGGAGGTAATATCTCTAGGCCAATCGGAGACTTGATAGCTGGTAAGAGAGTGGCCACTCCCAAACGGACTTGCCCAAGTCGTTTGCATTGTCAGTATCAAATCTGGTCCGATGAACATGGTCTGGCTATATAAGGATGACACGCATCTTGCCTTATGCCAGATCGAGATATTGAGACAAAAGGATTAGGGAATGTAGGATTCCAGTACAATCGGGAGATTGTTGGGAATGTCCTGTGTAGGATTCCAGTACAAGTGGGAGATTGTTGGGAATGTCCTGAAATCTACCGTACTATCTCTAAAAGGTATGATAAGTGTCGAGATCAGACATAAGTCATAAATACTGGGTGATCATGATGACTTGCTATAGCCCGCTCATGATCTATAAGTTTAGGACTTATTACCAGTATTGTATGATCCCTAAGGGTCACACACCATAGCTAACGGGAAAGTTAAGATGGAATTAATACGGTAAGATGCTAAGGCATTTACGGTATTTGTACAGAGAGTTGGGCAGACAACAAATGGGCTTTTGTCTGATTTGTATCTTGGGCCCAAAAGTCTAATGAACCATTAGTTTAATTAATTAATTAAACTTGGGCCCATTAGTGAAATAAGAAGGCAACAAGGGTTGAGAAACCCTGGCATTTTTTTTGTCTGCGATTTTGGAGATGGCAGCCGCGGCTCATCTCTCTCTCTCGAGCCTCTCTCTCTTTGTTGTTCTTCCATCTCGGTCTAGCAGCCATCCGTGCTTGTAAGCGTGTGGATACCTGAGGAGGAGCCGTTTCTCATCAGCTCTAATATGATCTTGTCATTACCACTAATTCCGCTGCAAAGGTAAAGATCAGGTTTGTTTTATGATTCGATTACAAGAACCTAGATCTGTTTAAGATTATGTGCTAGGTTGCAATCTGAGAATTGAACCATGGAAAAACGCATAATCCTTCAGAATCATCCTCATCATTTTTGTTATCTGGCTCAACATCATCACTAGTATCATGTGGATCTTGTATGGGAATCAGACATTCACCAAAGTCATGAGTCACCAACCCGCATTGTGTGCAAAAACCTCTTAATCTTTCATACCGAAGACTGAGAAGCGTGTTAATGCCCACCATGAGCTGATCGACACCAAAGGTGTGTCGATCGACACAACTCTCAAATGTCGACAGTGAACTCTTCCTCTCGGCCAAATGCTCCAAATAGCTCCAGAATGCGCCATAATGTCGAAATCCGCTCCAAACGTGTCTAGACCTGAAAACATACATAAAAGGACTCCGAAGGACTCTAAAAGACTCGATAAGAAGACATATACCATGGTTAAAAGTCCTAAAAACCATGCTATACCATGGTATATGTCTTCTTATCGAGTCTTTTAGAGTCCTTTTATGTATGTTTTCAGGTCTAGACACGTTTAAAGCGGATTTGGACATTATGGCGCATTCTGGAGCTATTTGGAGCATTTGGCCGAGAGAAAGAGTTCACTGTCGACATTTGAGAGTTGTGTCGATCGACACACCTTTGGTGTCGATCGATGCATATGCGGATCAGGCTTTTGTCGGCGGTTTAATGAAGATTTGTGGAAATTGCACTTTTACCCAGAAGTTTCTAATAATTACAAAGAAGCCCCAGCCGAGTTTAAATCATTATATTATGGTTTTTAAGCCATGGTTTAGGATACGCTTTCAGACTGAAGTTTTATTTTTATTCAGAGAGAGAGATTGGGAACTCATATTCTTTGTTTCTCTTTTATGATATTTGGTTTTCTATTCATGATGTCTTCTGTTTCGATGATCATGTCTGAGTAGTTTACCAGTTAGGTTTATGGATTCTCACAGGGGATTTCATGGAATTATAGGTTGATCAATCTGTAGGGATTCATATCTGTTAGTTCTTCATTTAGGGTTGTTCCTAATGCTTAATCTGAAGTAGCTACCCAGATTTATGATGTTAGGTTGGTTTCCGCAACGACAGTTGGTTAATTAACCAGAAAGAACCTAGATGAGCAATTTAAATATTCGCAAAGAAATTTGGTTTAGGAGAATTGTGAACGAAAGAACCTGAGATTAATGCTTGTTTATAACTCTAGGATTCGCAACGAAAGTTGGCTTGCTAGGTTGTTATACATAGATAATATTCGCAACGAAAGTTGGTCTGTTATAATTCTGTGATTCTAGTTCTAGAACAGTTCTTAATTAGATCCCGATTGATTGATTAGCCTGTGTTCCTGATTTCCTGAGAACTCCCTTGACCTGACGCTTCGTTTGATTGCTTACAACTCGTTTGATTTACTTTCTGTTCTGATTTACTGCTTTCTACTGTTTCACCTAGCTTAACCTGAAATTCTACAATCTATCCTAAGGTCTAGAGTCTCTGTGGATTCGATACCCTATATACTACTGGTTCACGTCTGTGCACTTTCAGTGTAGATCTAGGGATTAAAACCTGATCGTATCAAGTTTTTGGCGCCGTTGCCGGGGACTTTGAGTCTTCGATAGATTTGAACTTAGGGTTTAGACTAGGTTTTTCGTTTTTGTTTTTGGTTACTAATTTTTCTGTTTCTTTCATTTCAGGTACGCCTGTAATCGCCCTGCATCGATCGACACAGTCATGTGTGTCGATCGACATCGTTTTCGCATTGCATCGATCGACGCTCTTCTTGCATCGGTCGATACAAGGCGAAATCCGAACTAAAACGATCGTTGCGGACCTGTGCATCGATCGACGCTTGACGACTTCCGACAGTTTATGACTGATCGCGACTTGAGGAGTACTACGGACAAAGAGCTTGTGAAACTTGAACTTGAGGAGCTTGCTAAGCTAGAAAGAGAGAACATAAAATCTCAGAAGGCAGCTAAGATGGCGAACGTTAATCAGGTGCCTTTGATTTTGAGACCTGATGCTGAGGGAGTTCTGAGAGACCGACAGAACAACCCGTACAACAATGAAGGGCAAAGGATCGATGCTGAGGGACGTGTGATCCCTGATCCTGAACCGCCTCAAGGTCAGAGGCAGATGATTAATCCTCCTGCTGCTGAGAGGACTCTTGCTGACTACAACCGTTCAGATGAGTTCTATGCTAACCGATCAGCAATTGTACCTCCTGGCTTTGAGAGGAATGATTTTGAGATCAAGACTGTCTACTACTATGTTCTGAGGCAGAATCCTTTCCATGGTCTCCCACATGAGCAACCCATGGATCATATTGATGATTTTGAGGACTTCATCACTGGAATGAAGTATAATGGGGTAAACTATGACTATTTGTATCTCAAGCTTTTCCCCAATTCTCTCGCTGGAGAGGCTGCAGCTTGGCTGAACCAGCTTCCAACTGGGAAGTTTACTACTTGGGATGCTGTGAAGAGGGAGTTTTTGAGACACTTTTATGATGATGCTCGCTCTGATCAGTCGAGACAGGATATTCTCACCTTCACCTAAGGTCCTACAGAGCCTCTTAAGACTGCTTGGATAAGGTTTAAGAAGTATCAGCGTGACTGTCCTGACCATGGATTCACTGAAGTGACACTGCTGGGCATTTTCTTTAGAGGTATAGATCTCCACTACCAGTCTACATTGGATAACGCCAGCAATGTCAATTTCAACACAAGGACTCCTGAGCAGGCTAAGACACTGATTGATAACTTGGTGAGCAGTAATAGCACCAAGACTGCTGATAGAAGAAGGAAAGAGTCTGGTGGGAAGATAGATAATCTGGAGATTGCTGATATCATGAATAAGCTTGACACTGTTCACAGTTTGTTGACTGGAAAGAAAGCTGTCCACTTTGCTCAGGAAGTTGAAGTGTTTGAGGCTAAAGAAGATCACCAGGAAAAGGATGTGAACTACATCAGTGGCTCTGGATTTCAAGGAAACATGTTTGGAAATCAGCAAGGTAATTCTTATCAGAGGACTTATGGATCACCCTCCTATCAGATACCTCCTGCTGCTAGTGCTCATGAGAGCAAGATGGAAGCCATGATGGAGCAGTTGCTGGAAGGTCAGACCAAGACTGTTGTAGACTTCAACAAGAAAATTTATGCTTTGTACTTGGATCTGAATGGGAAGTTTGAATCCTTGAGCACTCATGTGAAGAAGCTAGATGTCCAAGTTCAACAAACTGCTCAAGCTGTGCAGAGGCAGAATGGAGCTGGGAGAGCTGAACAGAACATATCCGTTAATACTGTGATCATGAGGGATGAAATTGACTTGCTAGAAGAAGAAGAGAGCATAATCTCGTATTTTCTGGATGAATTCTGTCAGTCTGAGACAAGCATCGATCGACACACCTCGTGCATTGATCGACACAGTCCCGATACGTTTGATGAAACTGCTCGAAATCGCCTTGTGTCGATTGACACACATCGTGCATCGATCGATACCGATCGCAGACGGGACCAGAAACCTGCAACAGTCCTAGAACGAGTCTATAAGCCCCCTGTGCCATATCCTAAGGTTCCTAAACTGTCTAAACAGGAGCTAGAAGTGGTCAACTGCATGAAAGTGATGGAAAAGAAGCTGATTCATATTACAGAAAAGATACCAGACCCAGGAGCCTTTGTGCTCGACTGTTCCATCTCTAAGGACAGATTCAAGCGTTCTCTGTGTGACTTAGGATCTTGTGTGGATCTCATGCCATACTCTGTGGCTGTGAGATTAGGACTGATGGATTTCCAGCCTACTAGGATCTCTCTTATCCTGGCTGATCGATCAAAGAGGTTGATATATCATGGTTTTTACTGGTTTTAGACCATGATATAAGTGTGTTTTAGAGTCTATTTGTGTTTCTTTAGAGTCTTTTACAGGTTTTATTAGGTACACGCACGTTTGGAGCAGAAGTGGAGATTATGGAGCATTTTGGTGCACTTTGGAGATTTGGTACGAGAGACAGACTTCACTGTCCAAATCAGAGGATTGCGTCGATAGACTTCACTGTCCAAATCAGAAGCAACAGTTGAGTGGTCAGATGCTAACAGAGTAAGAATCCATGTGTTCTTTGATCGATACCCCATAGGTGAGACCGCACTTAATTTATTTTAGAAGTCAGTATGGTGAATTTGGATGCTCTGAATGTGATTGTGGAGTTTACTCAGGTTAGTTGCTAAGTGTAGGGGAAGTACATGTTGGTATTGATGTCTGCAGGTTCATTTTCATGTGGCTTACTAAGGGAAATCTGAGTGTAGTGCGTCTACAATGAAACGAGTTTCTGAAGTTTTCAAACTTCTTTTCTTGATCTTGGTTTTTTGTTTGCTTGAGAGCAAGCAAAAGCTAAGTGTGGTGGAGTTGATATAGCATGGTTTTTAGGACTTTTAACCATGGTATATGACTTCTTATCGAGTCTTTTAGAGTCCTTTAGAGTCCTTTTATGTATGTTTTCAGGTCTAGACACGTTTGGAGCAGATTTGGATATTATGGCGCATTCTGGAGCTATTTGGAGCATTTGGCCGAGAGGAAGAGTTCACTATCGACATTTGAGAGTTGTGTCGATCGACACACCTTTGGTGTCGATCGATGCATATGCGGATCAGGCTTTTCTCGGCGGTTTAATGAAGATTTGTGGAAATTGCACTTTTGCCTAGAAGTTTCTCATAATTACAAAGAAGCCCCAGCCGAGTTTAGATCATTATATTAGGGTTTTTAAGCCATTATTTAGGCTTCGCTTTCAGATTGAAGTTTTATTTTTATTCAGAGAGAGAGATTGGGAACTCATATTCTTTGTTTCTCTTTTATGATATTTGGTTTTCTATTCATGATGTCTTCTTTTTCGATGATCATGTCTGAGTAGTTTACTAGTTAGGTTTAGGGATTCTCACAAGGGATTTCATGGAATTATAGGTTGATCAATCTGTAGGTATTCATATCTGTTAGTTCTTCATCTAGGGTTGTTCTTAATGCTTAATCTGAAGTAGCTACCCAGATTTATGATGTTAGGTTGGTTTCCGCAACGACAATTTTTTAATTAACCAGAAAGAACCTAGATGAGCAATTTGACTATTCGCATAGAAATTTGGTTTAGGAGAATCGTGAACGAAAGAACCTGAGATTAATGCTTGTTTAGAACTCTAGGATTCACAACGAAAGTTGGCTTGCTAGGTTGTTAGACATAGATAATATTCGCAACGAAAGTTGGTCTGTTATAATTATGTGATTCTAGTTCTATAACAGTTCTTAATTAGATCCCGATTGATTGATTAGCATGTGTTTCTGATTTCCTGAGAACTCCATTGACCTGACGCTTCGTTTGATTGCTTACAACTCGCTTGATTTACTTTCTGCTCTGATTTACTGCTTTCTACTGTTTCACCTAGCTTAACCTGAAATTCTACAATATATCGTAAGGTCTAGAGTCTATGTGGATTCGATACCCTATATACTATTGGTTCACGTCTGTGCACTTGCAGTGTAGATCTAGGGATTAAAACATGATCGTATCAACCGTGAGCTGAAAGAACTTCTTAAATCGCAATGGTTGGTCCACATGCCAATTAATCTTGACCCTTACAAATTCGACAACAGTGATTGTGTCCGGATTGAAATCCACTTCCAAAACATAGCCTAACTGACCTCCAATAAAGTCGATGAATTATCGCGTTAAGAACCGAAGATGAATGCCCCTTATCTGGATCCAAAATGGGATGATATCAAGTAATGTATCATCTATTGTGTGTGTCCACCGTTCCAGAGTTAGCATACAGTCGTTGAAGGCCGATGGTCCTCGATGGAGCACCGACTGCATCAACTCCTCTGAAGGAAAGATGAATTGAAACTTCTTTTGTTCAATCAAATGGCCTGATATCAAACCAGATAGACCCCAATTCCGTGATAATGTTGCAACAATTTCTCGGAGGTTTTGACGCCTAGGTATGAAAGGGCGTCCCATCAACGCAAATTGGTTAACCCAGATTGCTTCAGATCGAATCGCATGAAGAATTGCCACCGGAGTGTCAGTAACACCGAGATGAAGATCCTGAATCGCACGGCGTAGATTGTCAGCCATCGTTTGTACTGGAAAGAAAATTTGAGAGTCGTTGATATGGAGAAGATGATATGAGAGCGTAAGGGACTGCTTTTGTTGATGTCGATCTTTATAGTAAGCCTTAAATCCACTCACCCAGTTGAAAACTGCATCGCAAAAGACATCGTAGTGGATGATCCCCATAACGATGGATTCACACACGAAGATGTCCTCTTAACTACCAGGTCGATTAATTAATAGGTTAATTTATTTATATAGTATAAAAAAATAGAGCAATTATTAGGCTAGTACTAATCTTTTGACCTTCTTTTTCTATATTTTATTGTCTAAAGTACCTATATAACCATTTGGAAAGAAAAAAATAATTACAGAATTGCCATTAATGTTTTTTTCCATGTCAGTAAAAAAATTACTTATTTACGAAATTGCCACCTTCCCTACGAATTTAAATCCGCATCCTTGTGTTGAAGATTTTGTGGTTGCGGATTTGTTTGTGAAATTTACAGTTTTATGGGTGCATATTTAAATTTACGTGTGACAGATTTGTTTCTTTGTTGCGGATTAAATATTAATCCGCAACAAAGACTATTGTTGTTTTTTATTACTAAAGTAGTACGTAGTGTTACAGATTTGTTTAGTTTGTTACATATTTATTAATTTCTGCGGATTTTAGTTGTAGATTTTTTGCTAATGTTGAAGATTTTTATATGATTTTGCAGTTTTTTAATAATTTGCGGATTTAATTACAGATTTTATTTTCAGTGTTACTGATTTTTTGCATTTTTTGCAGATTTAGGAAACTCCGTTACAAAGACGAAATGGTTAAAAAAATTACAAAACCAGTCTTATAGTGTTACAGATTTATTGCATTTGTTACAGATTTATTTTAAGTTTCTACAGATTTTTCAAATTTACTGACGTGGCATTTTAGAATTAATTTTTTTTTATTTGCAGATTTGTTTTTATTTCATTAATTAATATTTAACACTAATTTTAAATTTTAAATAAACTTATGACTATACAAAAAATGATTTCTGAAGCACAAAATGATGTTAGACTCGTATAGAGTTTGAGAGTCAATATTTTTTAACAAACAAAATATCAACATCTACTATTAAACATACTGAATAAACTATATTTAAAATTATAAGTAATTGTTATAGCAATAAAAACAGAAATTTATTAATCATGTGTTAAAGTACATTTTAATGAGTATTTTCTCTTCACAAAGTTGGATTGTACGAAATTTCTTTATGATGATACAACAAAAGTTTTCTCTTATTATAACAAACATAGTTTTTGTAATTGTAATTTTCTTATCTTTTACATTAGAGTGTATGCTTTCACACACTTATATAAACATGACAAATGTTGTAATATATGATCAAAAAAATAATCAAAAGTTGCAATCTTTAACATGAATGGTTGCAAAAACAAGACATGAATGGTTGCACCTATTCAACTGAAATCGTACGACTTTCATATAAATCTTAATCTTTTATTGATTTTTAAAATTTAAAATTATATAATTTAATTTATATTTTATAAAAATATAATTAAAATAATTAGGCCCAAATTATTTTACATTAAATTTATCAATAAGAGCGAAAGTTGAATTATCAATATTTTGGTATACAATACTATAATAGAGTAGAATGTATATACAAAAAGACATTAAAACTTGTTATTATGTTTTTAAACATTTCTTAAGAATGTATATTTTTATTACAAATTTAACATGGTATTTCTCCAAAATTTGGTTGTTTTTGTCAAATTTATTTAACTGTATAAAACAATTTTTATTTTTAAAAAAGAACCAATAAAATATAAAATTATATTTAAAAATATATATCAAACTCATAAAAAATTATTATGAACTTGGTTAACATCTAAAAAATCATCCAATAGACAATTAATGTAAATGGCCAAATGATTGTTATTAAATATTTGTTTAGTTATTTAATTCTTTTATGAAGTATATAATTAGATTTGTTAACACAAACTTAAATAAACATGCAAAAAGTTGTAATATATGATCAATTAAACAATTAATTCAAGAGTTGCAATTGTTAATATGAATGTTTGCAGCTATTTAATTGAAATGATGCAACTTTTCACATAAAACTAATGATTTATTTGATTTTAAAATTTTGTTTGTTATACATATATATTGGTATTTTAGGAAAACATATAATTAAATTAGTTATGCCCAATAATTATAATTTTGTATATTATAATTTAACAATTGAAGTTAAAATAAAATTATTAATAATAATGTTTACTAAACTTAAATATAGTAGATTATATGTACAAAAAGACAATAAAAACTTGCTATTGTTTCTTGATATATCACATAAGAATATAATTTTTATAATAAATTATCATGATCTTTTTCTAAGTTCGTAATATTTATAAATTGTTATGATGATACCAAAACTTGGTGGACTATATTGAACTAACAACATAATTATATTAAGTATATATGCTCAACATATATATTTTTCCAATTTAATTCATTTTAACACAAAAAATTATATTCGAGCAAGATTTAGTTGTTTTCGTCAAACTTATTTATCTGTATAAAATAATGTTAATATTTTAATTAAAAAACTGTACCAAGAATAAAATATTAAATATTAAAAATCATAAAGTATCAAACTCATAAAAATTGCTTAAGAATTTGCTAATATCTAAAAATGAACCAAAAATCCAACAAGATATTATTATAGAAAAACAAAAATTATTATATTATTATAACGTATGTAACGAGATTAGTTATTAATACACAATAAAAGAAAACTAAAATGTATGTTATGCACATATTACATATTAAATGTGTTGTTAAACATACAATATAATAAATATACAATACTACAATCATATTTATATAATAAGATTATATCCAGGAATAAGATTCATCGATTTTCTTTTTCATGTTCCTAATTGATCGTTTAGACGATATCTTATTTTTCTGTTTCGGAAACTTCAAAGAATTATAATCACACGATTTAGACTTCATTTTTTTCTCCAAATTTCTAGATATATTTCTTTTTACCTCGTCATATGAAATAATTCCTTTTTAGGTCTTCTAGATCCTCTTATTTTTGTCATTGACCTAAAGATAATTAAAAATTTGTCACATTCATATAAAATGTATAACAAAAATTATTAAAATAATATTTGAAATTATATTATTGGTGTTAGAAAGTTACATCAGAGGAGGAACAAATGAAAATGAAAGAAATAAAAGTTTGTGTTACAAAAAAAAGAATGATGTTTGAAACTATATATAGGATTTGAAAGGCTGCGATTAAAAGATACATTTGAAAGACACATATTTTAAACTAATTAGAAGTTCTAAACAAAAAGATACAAAAAAATAAATCTGAAAAGACACGACCGTTGCTATAATGCTAGCAAAAATTGGTGGAATATATTGAACTAATATCATAGTTATATTAAATATATATGCTCAACATACATATTTCTCCCATTTAATTGATTTTAACACAAAAATTTATATTCAAGCAAGATTAAGTTGTTTTCGTCAAACTTATTTATTTGTATAAAACAATGTTAATATTTTAATTAAAAATTGTACCAATAATAAAATATCAAATAATATTAAAAATCATAAAGTATCAGATTCATAAAAATTTCTTAAGAATTTGCTAAACATCTAAAAATGAACCAAAAATTCATCCACATATTATTACAGAAAAATACAAATTATTATATTATTATACAGTATGTAATAAGATTAGTTATTAATACACAAATGAAAGAAAAGTAAGATGTATTTTATGCATATATTACATACTAAATGTGTTGTTAAACATACAATATAATAAATATACAATACCACAATCATGTTTAATATAATATTACTAAATCCAAAAATAAGAATCATCGATTTTATTTTTCATATTCCTTGCTGATTATTTAGAAGATATATTATTTTCTGTATTGGAGACTTCAAATAATTATTTTCACACGATTTTGACTCCATTTTTTTTCTTTCAAATTTTCTAGATTTCTTTCTTCCAACATCTTCATCTGGAAATTGTTCCTTTTTAGGTCTTCCAGATCCTCTTATTTTGTTGTTGTCATTGACCTAAAGATAATTTTAAATTTGTCACTTTCATATAAAATGTATTACAAAATTATTAAAGTAATATGAAATTATATTATTGGTGTTAGAAATTTACCTTGAAGGAGGAAGAAATGGAATTGGAAGATCTAAAATTTTGTGTTACAAAAATGAAGGATGTTTGCAACTATATATAGGATTTGAAAGGTTGCGATTAAAATATACATTTGAAAGACACATTTAAAAAAAAAACTAAATAGAAGTTATAAACAAAATGGTACAAATAAATGTCTCCAAAAAGACACGACTGTTCATTAGTATTTTTTAAATTATGGAGAAAAGAAAATTAAGGAAAAAACGGTAAGATGAATAAAATATTGTGAATGAAGAACAAAACTAAACTGTGTGAAAGTACAATAAAAACATATATTTTGACGAAAGTAGAAGTTATATGCAAAATTGTCAAAATATTAATCCGAAAAGACACTAAAACTATATACTTGAGAATAATGTTCTGGTAAAGTTCTTTGAGTTTTTTTAGATATGAAATGTGGTTTTAAGTAAAGATATGCTTGTTAAAAAAAAAGTAGAGTGTGTACCAAAAACAAAAAATAATGTGGTATATGATGAATGTAATAGAACTTAAATATTTTTTTCTAAAAAATAATGATTTCAAAGGAGGAACAAATGGAAATGGAAGACCTAAAATTTTCTGTTAAAAATGAAGGATGTTTGCAACTACATATAGGATTTGAAAGGTTGCGATTAAAAGACACATTTAAAAGACGCAACCGTAGAATGAAAAAACTTTTGACTAAATAGAAGTTATATACGAAAATGTACAAATAAATAAATACGAAAAGACACGATCGTTCATTGGTATTTGGAGGAACAAATGGAAATGGAAGACCAAAATTTTTGTGTTAAAAATGAATGATGTTTGCAACTACATATATGATTTGAAAGGTTGCAATTAAAAGATACATTTAAAAGACGCGACCGTAGAATGAAAAGACTTTTGACTAAATGGAATTTATATACGAAAGGGTGTGGAGAAATAAATACGAAAAGTCACAACCGTTCATTGGTATTTGGAGGAACAAATGGAAATGGAAGACCTAAATTTTTGTGTTACAAATGAATGATGTTTGCAACTACATATATGATTTGAAAGGTTGCGATTAAAAGACACAATTAAAAGACGCAACCGTAGAATGAAAAACCTTTTGACAAAATAGAAGTTGTATACGAAAAGGTACGAATAATAATTACGGAAAGACACGACCGTTCATTGGTATTTGGAGGAACAATTGGAAATTGAATACCTAAATTTTGTGATAAAAATGAATGATGTTTGCAACTACATATATGATTTCAAATGTTGCGATTAAAAGACACATTTAAAAGGTGCGGCCGTAGAATGAAAAAACTTTTGACTAAATGGAAGTTATATGCGAAAGGGTGTGAAGAAATAAATACGAAAAAGTCACAACCGTTCATGGGTATTTGGAACAAATGGAAATGGAATACCTAAATTTTGTGTTAAAAATGAATGATGTTTGCAACTGCATATATGATTTGAAAGGTTGCGATTAAAAGACACATTTAAAAGACGCAACCGTAGAACGAATTTTTTTGACTAAATAGAAATTATATACAAAAAGGTGCGAATAAATAAATACGGAAAGACACGACCGTTCATTGGTATTTGGAGGAACAAATGGAAATGAAACCTAATTTTTTGTGTTAAAATGAATGATGTTTGCAACTATATATAGAATTTGAAAGATTGCGATTAAAAAATACATTTAAAAGAGGTGACCGTAGAATGAAAAGACGCATTTTTAACTAAATGAAAGTTATATACGAAAGGGTGCGAAAAAATAAATACGAAAAATCACATCGGTTCATTGGTATTTTTTAGATTGTTATTATTAATAGATATTTCTCAAAAAATTTCTATACTAAACATATGAAATTTTCATAAGCTTTCTATAAATTTTGGGGGCCCTATATAAGTCGGGGCCCATTCAAAAGTTTCAAAAAGATGTGTTTAAATCCGGCTCTGCGCGTTAGAAGAAAAATCGCTTTAGAGCTTCAATGGAATCTGCTAAATCCTTGATCTACAAACTTGCTTTTCCTCATCGAGCGGTTGAACGGAAAAAGATATTAATCCAATAAGTTTGAAGAAAATCGATCAAGATGAGAAGATAAAACCGAGGTCGACAACAAAGAAAGTAGAAGCTAGATCTAAAACTCTAACAAAATTGTTGAAAACCAAAAAATCACACAAAATTCTGAATTTATTAAAACACCGGAAGAACAAAATAGGGCATAAACCTCAAACTTATTACACAACAAATATATATATAACATAAAGAAAGCCGCATAAACTTGAAAATCACACTTTTCCCTCTGAAAAATCGGATCTGAGAAAAGGGAGGAAAGAGTGAAATCGAGAGAGAAGCGGCTTTTTTCCTATGAAATTCACTTTATAAAGTTTATATAATCTAGTGAATAGTGTGTTCATTAGATTAGATTACATCATTAGTTAATTCAAATTAGCAACATATATAAAATCTTCCAATTTCCAAATAAACACCATATACTAACAAGTTTTAACTCAATCGTCTTTCCTATAGAAAACGAGCATCTGAAAAAACAGGCGGGTATCGGTCCTCTAGGCTCAACATATAAACTTTAGTGGAGTCATATATATACTTGGTTTTCTGGTTTATGAATAAAAAATGACAAACGGGAGAATTGCTCCTACATTTGAACGAAGAAGACTCAATTCTCTTATTTGACAAAGTGGAAGTTTGGTTTGCTTAGACGAGTTGAATTGACTTCCGTCTCCTCCCCACTTCTGCATTATATCATATAAAGTCAAGTTTTTGAAAGAAAGTCAGTCTACTTTGACAGCTTTCGCACATCGTCGCCAATCGCAACCACAGATGTTTGGTCGTCAATGATGCTGCGGCTACGGTTGTCTCTTTGTCTGGTTTTGACGGTATGGTTTGTGTATATTTCTGGTGCCGTTCTAATGGTTCGAGCCCAAAATCGCACTGGAGCCACTACTCATCCGGAAGAAGGTTTGTCTGCCTTCTTCGAACATTTTTGCAGCAATTTGTTTACCATAGCCTGTAATTAAGTCTTAAGCTAGTTTTCAAATCCTAATTGCCAAAACGTATGAGCTTGGTAAAAATTTAAAAACAACTGTTTTGTAAAAAAAAAAAAGAGAATTGTTATTGAAAAGATCAATGTTACGACAAGAAAAAAAAACTCGTCTATATTTAATTCAAAATCAATAACTTTTTTTTTTGTCAAACATCAATAACTTATAAATGAATTAGTACATGCCTTTATAGTAATTAGATGTATTATACTTTTTAGATCTTCGAGATTTTAATGTAGCTGTACTTGCTAAGTAGTCCAAAGACAATATTATAGAAAGTCTACCCTTTTGAAGACCGGGTCGCTACAAAAAAATAGAAAATTATAGTCGGTAAACAGTCGCATATCACTTTGTTACGACCAATTTTCGACTAAAACGCGTGGTCGCTGAACATGGCATCGCTAAAATAATCAGTCGCAAAATAGTCACTAATTAGCGACCGTTTTGCGATTGAATGTTTGTTGTCGCAATATAGTGGCGAATTTAGCGACAATTATGCGACTCTATGGCGACTAGATTATAGCGACTAAAGATTCAGTCGTACAATAGTCGGAAATTAGCCACTTTTTGCGACTAAAATAATCCTTCGCAAAATAGCGATTGGTTTGAGATAGTTTTAATTTGGTCGCAAACCAGTAACAAAAGAGTAGCAAATCAGTCGCAACATGATGTCGCTAATTCCCTGTTTTTTTGTAGTGGGTGGCTTACTGTCCATCTTTTGGATGGTGTAATATTATTGTTGCAAAGCTACTCTTCACTCAAAGATGCATAAAAACTATTGGTTCGGGTCTTAACACCAAGGTTTCGAGTAAACTTTGAATTTCAATCGATCCATAATTAGAACACCGCAACTACGTATCTTTTATCTTATTAGACAGAAAAAAGTATTCGAATGAACCAACCCTTCGTCAATTATTATAACCTGAAGACATCTCTCTTATCTTATATTTAAGACTTGGTCAAATGCCGCTCTAGATAGGCACACAAAATCATGAGAATATACAGTGGAATCAAGACTTGATTTTGCACACACACACACAAAAATCTCACATGCTTCCATTTAGATACTAGAACCGAGCATCACATGCTTGTGAGTCAAGTGTGAAGGTTCGAACTTCCGAAAACTCAAACATTTTATGTGGCAAACTTTTTCTGGATATATATATATATGGCAACATCTTAACGTCTTACATTCCAGCATCTGGGTATTGACAAGAGTTTCCCCCAAATGCGATGTTCCATAGGAAATGATATATCATCTCTTATTTGATTGCCCTATAATTCTAGAATTTTCCTTTGGCTCTACAAGTTTGGGCTCTTTCAAATGTTCCGTTTTTAGGTTTCTTCTCGAGTATATCATTATACTAAAATATGGTCTATCTAAACCACAAAAAAAAATTAGGCTTGCATTATATATATGGCTTATAAAGAAAACAAAGTGGAAAAATTTTCACCGAAAAAAAAATTAACTAGAAAATATCCTTCAAAATTAGTGGAAGATATCCATCACTAGAACTGTAACACCGCCTCTTTCTTCCTAGAGACGGCATGTCAGATAACCTAACTTGTTTAACATGTTTCCCATTCCAAAACCAAACTCATTCTCATTTAAATCAAAATAAATATATGACAAAACTATTCTCAAAATTCTTAAAGAAATCCAATTAAATCTATTGCACAATCAATTAAAAGAAGCAAAGAAAATACTAAACACACTAAAAACCCATTTCACACGTTGAGCTTGTTCATCCATGCTACTTTTAAGTCTCCTCAAACTCACCTATAAGAGGAGGGTGTAGTAATTATAATTACACAATGAGACTATCCCTTGAAGATCCACACATTCACCACAAACAACTTATATTCTACAAACACACAAAACTAAGCCCATACAGACAACACACGTCATGTTCTAAAAATGCTCACATATTCACACAAAATGGAAACACACAATGCCTACTCTCCCCTTGGATCTTAATCAATCCCCACTTAGAATCCTTGTGAACCCTTAACAAATCTAATCAATTTCTACTTGGAATCCTCGCAATTATTTAACAGATCTTAATCGATGTCCACTGCATTGTCATGCTTAATGAAAACTTGTGTAAAACTCCCCACTCCGGGCTTTCCTGGTCGAGGCCAACATGCTCTTCCACGTGGTCTGGGCAGCTCTGGTCGCGGACAGAGGCACTTCGTCTGCTGCTCAGGTCATCTTGCTCCTAACGGCTCTTGAGATCTAACCGTTAGATTCTTCCAAAACAAGTTGCTATGTGTTGATGGTAGATCCCTCTACCTTATATTCAAATTTGAGTTTGATCTAACGGTGAGAAAGTCTCCATATTTGGTGTGGAAATTATGAAGGAAAGTGTCGTATCAAAATGTGAACTTTCTGGCTTGTTTCACCTTCGTTTCCTGGAAAGTAACATAAAACTGCAAAATGTAGAAATCACTTGAAAACCATTAGAAAACACGTTATAACACCAATAAAAATGTATTAAAATGATATCTTAAATGGTGTAAAAGAGGGTTATATCAATTATCCCATTACTTCTCTGTAATTGAGGCTTGCACAAGGTTTGGAGCTTGATCATTCAACCTTATTTAGCACAATTGTCCACTGATACTCTCCCTCCCGGGCAACTTGATGGACACCATCTTGTTCAAGTCTATTTTATTCTTTAAGTACTTATGATCCTCTGCTTAACCTTTTATCTTCCTTAATTAGGAAATTTCTTTGACCCAGAATAGTGGTAAAGGATACTTGCCTCAGAGATTTCCCTACATCCTTTTCTCCGCCTTTTCCATCAGGAACCACTGCTCCCATCTTCATATGATCGCACTCAGTTTCTTTATGACCCCAAGCTAAGAATGCCGCACAACGCGCTGGAAGCCATGGATAAGATACAGAGATTTGAGTCTCCTCCACTGCATACAAAGAAATCATTCACGGCATGGGTTTATCAAGATTTACTACCACTAGAACCCTAGCTACGTCCATAGGAACACATATTTTTGTATTATGATGTAATTTATGGTCTACTCAACGATATCTCCCAAGAACATTAAACCTTTTTCTGAGAAGATATGATCTGGAACTCCCCTAAAATCTACCCAGATCGGCATAGACGTGAGGAATGACTTTAAACTTGCGTTATGAACTCCATTCTTGAAAAACTATATGAACATCTCCAATGTGACAAAAGTAACGAAGAAGAAGCCTAAATTTCATGTTCTGATCTTCCACTCAAAACATAACCGTTTTAGGATTTAGGAACTGATGAACATCGATCTTTTCGAATATGTCGGAAGTCTAGAGAAGGTTGACAATGATGTGAAACTTTCCAATGTGTGGAGTGTCTCCAATCAAATAACCAACTATGTAGTTTTCCATAGTGGCTGAGAGTTTCTGAGTATTTCATCGGGAATGGTGGCTTTGACAACACCATCAACAACTGCAATGTCGAACAAGGCTGAAACAGCTTCTATCCGGAGAAGAAGATGTCTAGACAGATTTTTGGGAAGGTATGGCATGAGAGGTTTGGTTTACAGGTGAGTTCGGATGGTTCAAGGGTGACGACCCATCCCACGATTCCATGGCCGGAGGTAGCCGGAACTGCCCTTGCCTTGGTGATAGATTTAAGATATCTATACTATGTAACTTTACTGAATAATACTTTGATTGATAAAAGGATTGAAGAACAACTTGAATGTAAGATCCATAATTACACACTCATGACATATGTAAACCTAGATCACAATCTCATAGCGATCGGCCAAGTAAATACTCATCTCGTCTCTCACT
Organism: Orychophragmus violaceus; assembly: GCA_030180135.1. Classification (NCBI taxonomy): domain Eukaryota; kingdom Viridiplantae; phylum Streptophyta; class Magnoliopsida; order Brassicales; family Brassicaceae; genus Orychophragmus; species Orychophragmus violaceus. The sequence goes on from CM058235.1 coordinate 22,877,627, forward strand.
CACTACAATCAAGCATGAAGAGCTCTCGTCTCATCTCTTATTTTTATATACTAACTCATCCTCAATCAGTCAACTCCACTCGTTGAATTAAGTCTTGTTGAGCTGGCATAACGTCTTCAACTTCCCGATCAACTACCTCAACTGACTCAGCCACGTGATAGATCAAGAATTAATCCCTATACTAAACTGCAAGTGCACAGCAATATCAATGTAGTATATAGGGTATCGAAATCCACAGAGACTCCGGTGTTCAATAGCTCAAGAACAGGAATTTAACTAGGAAGAAAGCAATGTAATTGAATTAAAAGCGATGCAAGAAAGTAAGCAGATAGCAAATATTGTTGGTTGTGAAAGCAAGTTATTAAGAGCGCTAGGTCTAGGGCGTTCTCAGGAAATCAGACAAGCAGACAGTTCATTCAGTAAGGATCTAATTAAGCACAATTCTAGAACTCAAAACACAGATATAGAACTAACCAAATTCCTTTGCGATAATTCTCTAAGTCTAAGTGCAGCAAACCAAACTTTCGTTTGCGAGAACTAACAGATTAAACTAGCATTAATTCCAAGTTTGATATGTTCACAATTATCCTAAACCAAACTTCCGTTTGCGCAAAGTTTAATTGCCCAATTTAATTAGTTCAGATTCCTAAACCCCACTTCCGTGACGTATTTAGCAACATAAGATCTAGATTCTAATTGATCAGGTTAGAACTAGCTTTAAGCACAATTAAATTGAAGAACAGATATAGTTTGAATCCTTAACTGAAATTGAACAAGTCTAGCAGGTCATGAAATCCTATGTGAGAAACCCTAAACCTAACAAGGAATCTACTCAGACATAGATAATGAAAACATAATCATATGATGAATAAATTGCATAAAAGAATAAGAGTAAAAGGGGTTCGAAATCTTCTCCAAATACAGATGATGTAACAGGTTCAGATCAGCCCCAAAAGCTCTAAAAATCGTCTGCTCTTAATTATGAAAGCGTATCTAATAAAAACAGCTAAAACTTAATTATATAGGTATAATCTCGGCCAGGGGCTTCTTTGTAAATATCAAGAACTTCTGGATCAAAGTGCAATATCTTGATTCTTCTAAACCGCCGAGTTTTGGCCCATCTCGCTGGTGCATCGATCGATGCTAGGCATGCAACGATCGACACCTTTCTCTGTTTCGGACAGTGAACTCTATCTCTCGGCCAAACACTCCAAAAATCTCCAAAATGCTCCATTATCTTCAATTCAGCTCCAAACCTGATTATACCTGTAAAAGACTCTAAAAGAACACAAAAGACACTAAAAACACAACTATATCATGGCATAAAACCGGTAAAAACCATGATATATCAACTCCCCCACACTTAGCCTTTGCTTGCCCTCAAGCAAAACATAGAACTAAAGCTTGGTGAAGAGGTTTGAAAACTCTTCAGAAACTCATTTCATCCTAGAAGCTACAATACTCAGATTCCCCTTAGTAAACCACTGCAAGAATCAATCACAGGATATCAAGACCAACATGTACTTCCCCACACTTAGCAACTGTCCTAGGTAAACTCCACAATCACATTCAAGCATTCAAATTCTCCCTACTGACTTCTGCAAGTATTTAAGTGCGGTCTCACCTAAGGAGTATCGATCAAAGGGCACATGGATTCTTACCTTATCAGCTCTAAACCACCATACTACCTTTCTCTAGTCCCTTTCTTCTCTTTCCCTTCTTTAACAACTGATTTTTCCCCATTGGGTATCATTTTTTTTTTTTTATCAGTGTTCTTCCCGTTATGGGGTGTACTTTGGACACATTCCATGGATCACATGAGAGAAAATAGTGTTTGCTACCATTCCCATGACCACTTCGGAGTTACTAACTCATCCTCAGTTTATTATTATTTTTTTTTTACTTTATAGAAGGGGAGAAGGGGACTAAATAGGATAGGTTGACAGGCTGTGTCAGAACTAACAAGGGAATCCGACACAAAGTATACCAAACCCTTAGGTGAGAAATCTAAGTCAGTATTAAATTGAAGTCAGTAAAAGGATCCTCTGATACCTGAAGTGATGTGGGTGTTCCCAGTAGGTTGATCTGTGATGGGGTTTTCTAATAGTCAGAGATAGATCCTGCAACTTCATCCCAATGGTTACTTAAGTTCCTGCAAGTCTTGTAAATCTTCTCAGAAAATCATAGTTTCTTACTTAAACAATTTTGACTCAATAAAACAAAATTTTTTATTTTTATTTTTATGAAAAACAAACTGACTCATAAGAAAACAGAAAGATAATCATTAGTAGCACCTCCCCCACACTTAAAACACACTGTCCCCAGTAGTGTCCAGCGAAGGATCGGTAAAAAGAAAATAAAAAATGGAAAAGATGAAATTATGTCTGTCGGGTTACCTCTGTCGCTCAGGCATCGATCGTTGCACTAAGTGCATCGACCGTTACTTGGCGATTTTAGTGTATGATCGATCGTTGCTCAGGACCGCAACGATCGCTGCAATGCGATTCCTTTCGTGTTGTGACGATCGACACAGAAGTGAGTCGATCGTTGCACTGCGATTTTGTCCGAGACCTGCAAACATAACTGCACCAAAAACAAAAACAAACGTAAAATCCTAACAAAAACACCAAAAATTAAGTAGAAAACACTAGTACCTAATGGTGGGTTGCCTCCCACCCAGCGCTTGTTTAAGGTCAATAGCTTGACCTATCAGAAAGAGATCGAACTCATGGAGGTTTCAACAGAGACTTTGAGTGTCTCTGTGAATGTCTCCTCATCCAAGGTTGCGTATAAGCATTCAAATCATGAGATCTTCCAAGGAACGAACGATAAGGGTCGGGGTGGGAGTGTAGCTTCGGCGGGATTCTTTGTTTTCCTGCATTCAAAAAAATGTGATCAGAAGGATTAAGCTTAGGTGATTTGTACCTTACCTTTGATGTATATCTGATGTCTGGAGCTTTCTGCTTATGAACAGTTGCAGGTACTGAAGATGTTAGAGCAGGTTCAAGAGGAACCGACATCTTCTTCTTTTCACTATCAGATACTGTAGTTCCACCAATCTGAACTTCTTCTTTTAGATGACCATCAGTGGAGATCATCTTCTTTGCATGAACTCGCGAAGTTTCAACTGGTGGTGTTTTATTCACCTTCTTATCCATCACTTTTATGCAGTTAGCCACTTCTAGCTCTTGTTTGGAGGGTTTAGGAACCTTAGGATATGGCACTGGGGGCTTGTAGACTCGTTCTGGTACTGTTGCAGTTTTCTGGTCATGTCTGCGTTCTGTGTCGATCGTTGCATGATGTGTGTCGATCGATGCAAGGCGATTCTGTTTCTCGAAAGAACTCGAAATTGCCGTCAGAATGGCGTGTCGATCGTCACTGAGGGGGTGTCGATCGGTGCATGTATCAGGCAGACAATATTCATCCAGAAAATCCGAGATTATGCTCTCTTCTTCACCTAGCAACTCAATCTCATCCCTTATGTTCACAGCATTGATGTGCAGCTTCCGTTCAGCTCTCTTAGCTTCATTCTGCCTCTCTATTGCTACATCTCTTCGTTCAATTTTGATATCCAACTCCTCCATATGCGTTCTCAAAGATTCAAACTTCTCATTCAAGTCTTCATACAAAGCATCCATCTTTGAGTTGAAGGACATATCAATCTGTTGTTGTCTCTCAAGGTACTGCTCCATCATGATTTCCATTCTGCTCTCATGAGCTGTAGGTGCAGGCGGTACTTGGTAAGAAGAAACACTACAACTCCTTGTAAAGGGTTTCTGAAAAGCAGATCCGTGACTATAGAATCCAGTTCCTTCAACGCAATGGTTAGCTTCTTGTGCATACTTTCCAAGTAGAAGACTATGTAGAGAGTCAACTTGGTTCTTCAACCCATCTATCTGTGAACTGTCAATCCCTGAGCTGAAAATATCATTCCGACACATCGTCCTGATGATATCTTAGTGTTCTTGGTGATTCAGCGAAGTGTGTCGATCGATGCAAGAAGGGCGTCGATCGATGCAATGCGAAATCAGAGAAAACAGAAAAATAAATCAGCAAAAATAAAAAAATAAAAACAAAAACGAAAAGAAAAAGAAAAATCCTAGTAAAACCCTAGGTTCGAAGCTATCGAAGACTCAAAGAGTCCCCGGCAACGGCGCCAAAAACTTGATAGGTCAAGAATTAGTCCCTATACTAAACTGCAAGTGCACAGCAATATCAATGTAGTATATAGGGTATCGAAATCCACAGAGACTCCGGTGTTCAATAGCTCAAGAACAGGAATTTAACTAGGAAGAAAGCAATGTAATTGAATTAAAAGCGATGCAAGAAAGTAAGCAGATAGCAAATATTGTTGGTTGTGAAAGCAAGTTATTAAGAGCGCTAGGTCTAGGGCGTTCTCAGGAAATCAGACAAGCAGACAGTTCATTCAGTAAGGATCTAATTAAGCACAGTTCTAGAACTCAAAACACAGATATAGAACTAACCAAATTCCTTTGCGATAATTCTCTAAGTCTAAGTGCAGCAAACCAAACTTTCGTTTGCGAGAACTAACAGATTAAACTAGCATTAATTCCAAGTTTGATACGTTCACAATTATCCTAAACCAAACTTCCGTTTGCGCAAAGTTTAATTGCCCAATTTAATTAGTTCAGATTCCTAAACCCCACTTCCGTGACGTATTTAGCAACCTAAGATCTAGATTCTAATTGATCAGGTTAGAACTAGCTTTAAGCACAATTAAATTGAAGAACAGATATAGTTTGAATCCTTAACTGAAATTGAACAAGTCTAGCAGGTCATGAAATCCTATGTGAGAAACCCTAAACCTAACAAGGAATCTACTCAGACATAGATAATGAAAACATAATCATATGATGAATAAATTGCATAAAAGAATAAGAGTAAAAGGGGTTCGAAATCTTCTCCAAATACAGATGATGTAACAGGTTCAGATCAGCCCCAAAAGCTCTAAAAATCGTCTGCTCTTAATTATGAAAGCGTATCTAATAAAAACAGCTAAAACTTAATTATATAGGTATAATCTCGGCCAGGGGCTTCTTTGTAAATATCTGGAACTTCTGGATCAAAGTGCAATATCTTGATTCTTCTAAACCGCCGAGTTTTGGCCCATCTCGCTGGTGCATCGATCGATGCTAGGCATGCAACGATCGACACCTTTCTCTGTTTCGGACAGTGAACTCTATCTCTCGGCCAAACACTCCAAAAATCTCCAAAATGCTCCATTATCTTCAATTCAGCTCCAAACCTGATTATACCTGTAAAAGACTCTAAAAGAACACAAAAGACACTAAAAACACAACTATATCATGGCATAAAACCGGTAAAAACCATGATATATCACCACGTCACCAGCTCTCTTCTTCTTATGCCATCTCTTGCGATAGTAAAGAACCATTTGTAATCAATGGAGATATCTATCAATACTCCCTCCATGAAAAAAGCTTGCCCTCAATATTGTAATCAATGGAATGAATCAAGACCAAAATTATCATCACTTCACTATTTCTTGAATCCTCTTTTTTTGCTGCAAATCTGGCTTTCTATCCTTCTGTACTTGAACATCCTAGATTTATAACACTTCTTCCATCTCTTCTTGTGTTGTATCAAAGGCTGCAGTAGATGTACCATGTGATGCATCACTAACATGTCTCTAATTTTTTTAAGCAATAGATGATTTAGAACCATTGCAACTCTGTTTTGGAACTCCAACTTTTTTTCTGATTCATAACTCCAAACCATCACATCCATTAGAAGCAAACATGCAAGTACTCTCTTGTATACTCACTCCCTTGAAATCAAGCTTGACCTCAAGCTTGAGCTGATTAAAATCAGTGGAGAGCTCGTCTAGTAAGATCTATGTGGCCATGAATCTGCAACATTGCCATAGTCTGCACTTGGCTTCACGAAGAAAGGTTTCAAGTCCAATGTTTCAGCTGTTGTATAGACCTGTAGCTGCATATAAGCCCATACCAAGCTTGCCAAAATCCCATATGTATCTATCTTGACAATGACCTGAATTTTGTGCCCATGATATGTTGTTGTCTTTGTTGTTTTTCCACCGAAAGCTTCTCTTTTGACTATAGCCAAACCCCATTTCTTCTCATGTTGAAGCAAAGTATATGTTCTTTGAACCGTAGCCTCCCTGATAAAATGGTGAAAGTACATACATCGTGTGACATTACTTGCCAAAAACTTTGTCTTAAAACAAACGTCTCTGAAAGTCTGAACACTTATTAACGTCACCAGTGTGTTATTGGGATAAAACCAAAGCCAAGTAACTCTCCTCAGTACCAGAAACCAGTGGACATGACTGTGTTCAACCTGTGCCATCAATCTCGTGTGGAAAGACACTTTGGAACAATTCTCGTCAACAACTTGTTCCAAATCAAACATTAAGACATGAAGTGGTTTTAGTTGCTTAAACCCCCACTTATGCTTCACTTGGAACTTCCCATCACCAATTGTAAACTGGTTCAGTTCTTGGAGTTTCATCCTCAAACCTCATTTTGCACATCACCCTGACTTTTCTTCTAGCAATGAATTATCCTGAAGCAGTCCATGACTTGTGTCTCTGCACATTACTGTTTTAAACTTGAATTTCCAACCCTTAGGATACTTCCTTCGTTTCTTCTTACATGTTATACTTTTGATCTCAAAGACTCTTGTTGTATGATGAAGCAAATTATTCATCATGGGAACATGTGAAATGTATGATTGGCCTTGTGGTAGAACAAACAACACCTTAATGCCAGGATCATAATGTGTCTGAACTCTGTGCCTTATTTTAGTGCTACAAACGAATGTCGGATCATGAATCTTCTCAATGTCTGATTGCTTAATATCCTGCGGTTCTATAGCACCATTTGGAGATGTCATCAACACATGTTCAATCATGAACGTAGTCTCCTGGATCACTTATATATCATGGTGTTTAGGACTTTTAACCATGGTATATGTCTTCTTATCGAGTCTTTTAGAGTCCTTTGGAGTTCTTTTATGTATGTTTTAAGGTCTAGGCACGGTTGGAGCGGATTTGGACATTATGACGCATTCTGGAGCTATTTGGAGAATTAACCCGAGAGGATGAGTTCACTGTCGAAAACAGAGTATTGTGTCGATCGACACAACCTGTGCATCGATCGACACAGACGCGTGATGGACTTTTCACGCGGGCGTTTAATGAAGAATGTAGAAATTGCAGTTTGGACCAGAAGTTTCTCATAATTACAAAGAAGCCTCAGCCGAGTTTAGATCATTATATTAGGGTTTTTAAGCCATTGTTTAGGCTACGCATTATTTTACTTTGAGAGAGTGAGGGGCTGATCTTGTACTCGAGAGAGAAGATATTTCGAACCCCAGTTTTCTATTCTATTATATGCTATTTGGTTTTCTATTCATCATGTATATTGTTATGATTGCCATGTCTGAGTAGTTTACCTGTTAGGTTTAGGGATTCTCATTAAGGATTTCATGGAATTATAGGTTGATCAATCTGTAGGGATTCATATCTGTTAGTTCTTCATCTAGGGTTGTTCTTATTGTTTGATCTGAATTGGCCACTTAGATTATTGATGTTAGGTTGATTTCTGCAACGAAAGTTGATTAATTAACTAGAAAGAACCTAGATGAGCAATTTGACTAGTCGCAAAGAAATTTGGCTTAGGAGAATTGTGAACGAAAGGACCTGAGATTAATGCTTGTTTAGAACTCTAGGATTCACAGCGAAAGTTGGCTTGCTAGGTTGTTAGACATAGAAAATATTCGCAACGAAAGTTGGTATGTTATAATTCTGTGATTCTAGTTCTAGAACAGTTCTTAATTTTATCCCGATTGATTGATTAGCTTATGTTCCTGATTTCCTGAGAACTCCCTTGACCTGACGCCTTGCCTTCTGATTTACAAACCGTTTACTTACTTTCTGCTTGATTTACTGCTTTCTACTGTTTTACCTAGCTTAACCTGAATTTCTACAATCTATCGCAAGATCTTGAGTCTCTGTGGATTTCGATACCCTATATACTACTAGTCATGACTGTGCACTTGCAGTGTAGATCTAGGGATTAAAACCTGATCGTATCAATCACTGTCGTCGTCAAGCTTGAATCTTGCTCCTGGCTCAAATACGTGTTATGGCTAAAATTGTGTTGATGAATTTCCAATGTTGCTTGAACTGGTGATAGTGAACATATTTTATGCACCTCTTCATGCTCCAGATTCATGCTATTCACCACTTCATGCTCCAGAATTGAATCCACACAATCAATGTCTGCTATTTCACAGATCAAAAACCAGAATCTTGATGATTAATCTCAGGGATTAAGACATGCTGGAGAATAACTTCTTGTTTAGGACAACCCTGCACTGGAGCATCAAATCGAGCCAACAGTTTGTTCTTAAAATGACTCCAATTCTTAATTCTCCTTCTATGCATCTCCCAGCCGAACCACTTATACACAAATCCTTCTAGGTAAGCAAACATTATGAGCAATTTGTCTTCATCGTTGAAGCTGCGTAGGAACACCTCTGTCCTCAGAATCCAACTAGACGGATTTTTCCCATCAAACATGGGTAATTTGTTTTCTTGAACCAAATTATTGCTATCGGCAACAATCACAACACCATATCGATAACCTAAGTGAAAATCTTTTCGGCTTTGTTCCATGTAAGAATCTTGTACCTGAGATTGAAGAATCGAAGATCCCGGAAGAGTCGGAGATGTCGCCTCATCCCGATCGAGCTGACACGGTTGTTTGCCGAGCATCGACATCACTGATTTCAGTTGTTCCGCCATTTTTGAACAACAATGTTTCGTCTCCGCCGCTTGATTGATAGGTCAAGAATTAATCCATATTCTAACTGCAAGTGAACAGCAATGTCAAAGTAGTATATAGGGTTATCGAATCCACAGGGACACTTGGTCTCAATAGATCAGAACAGTAGAGACTAATACTAGAAATAAGCAATGTGATTGAATTAAAAGCGGTGCGAGAAAGTAAATCAGTAGCAGAGATTAACGGTTGTGGAAGCAAGTAATTAAAAGCGTCAAGCCTAGGGTATTCTCAGGAAATCAGACAAGCAGACAGTTCATTCAGCAAGGATCTAATTAAGCACAGTTCTAGAACTCAAAACACAGATATAGAATTAACCAAATTCCTTTGCGATAATTCTCTAAGTCTAAGTGCAGCTAACCAAACTTTCGTTTGCGAGAACTAACTGATTAAACTAGCATTAATCCCAAGTTTGATATGTTCACAATTATCCTAAACCAAACTTCCGTTTGCGCAAAGTTTAATTGCCCAATTTAATTAGTTCAGATTCCTAAACCCCACTTCCGTGACGTATTTAGCAACCTAAGATCTAGATTCTAATTGATCAGGTTTGAACTAGCTTTAAGCACAATTAAATTGAAGAACAGATATAGTTTGAATCCTTAACTGAATTTGAACAAGTCTAGCAAGTCATGAAATCCTATGTGAGAAACCCTAAACCTAACTAGGAATCTACTCAGACATAGATAATGAAAACATAATCATAGAATGAATAAATTGCATAAAAGAATAATAGTAAAAGGGGTTCGAAATCTTCTCCAAATACAGATGAAGTAATAGGTTCAGATCAGCCCCAAAAGCTCTAAAAATCCTCTGCTCTTAATTATGAAAGCGTTATGTAAAGCGTATCTAATTAAAACACCAAAAACTCTAATATATAGGTATAATCTCGGCCAGGGGCTTCTTTGTAAATATCAGGAACTTCTGGATCAAAGTGCAATATCTTGATTCTTCTAAACCGCCGAGTTTTGGCCCATCTCGCTGGTGCATCGACCGTTGCAGGTGTGCAACGATCGACACCTTTCTCTGTTTCGGACAATGAACTCTATCTCTCGGCCAATCACTCCAAAAATCTCTAAAATGCTCCATTATCTCCAATTTAGCTCCAAACCTGATTATACCTGTAAAAGACTCTAAAAGAACACAAAAGACACTAAAAACACAACTATATCATGGCATAAAACCGGTAAAAACCATGATATATCATTGATTCATCAGAGATCTGTAACCACGGTTAAGAAATTCCACCTTGGATCGAATCGAATAATCGGCAACCTCCGCTTCTCCCAAATCATGTGGACTCGCCGTCGCTTCTCCTCGATTTTCCATGTTCGCATTAGATCCGAATCGAGCTCATCGCACCAATGATAGATTTAAGCTATCTATAGTCTGTAACTTGACTGAATAATAATTTAATTGATAAAAGGATTGAAGAACAAATTGAATGTAAGATCCAGAATTATACACTCATGACGTATGTAAACCTAGATCACGATCTCATAGCGATCGGCCAAGTAAAGACTCATCTCGTCTCTCACTCACTACAATCAAGCATGAAGAGCTCTCATCTCATCTCTTCTTATTTATATACTAACTCATCCTCACTCAGTAAACTCCACTCGTTGACTTCAATCTTGCTGAGCTGGCATAACGTCTTCAACTTCCAGATCAACTACCTCAGCTGACTCAGCCACGTCACCATCTCTCTTCTTCTTATGTCATCTCATGCGATAGTAAAGAACCGTTTGTAATCAATGGCGATATCTATCACTTTGTGGGTTCAAAAATAGAAAGAAGATGCGGCTAAGGATTTCAAAAGCATTTTTTTACAGCATTTCAATTTATATATTAGTAGAAGAAATTAAAAGTGTTTTTATGCGGGAGAAAAGTATAATTGTTGTTACATCAAGAACAACATTGTTTGAACTTTTAGAGAAGTGTTCAAACTCCGAGCTTGTATTCTCCATATCAACTTTAGAAGAAACATATGTTATCGGTTTGTATTAAGATGGATTGCTCGGACTTTCTAAAGATGATTAAGGGCATCTCTAATGTATTACTCTATTTTTTATTTCGAAATGGAGTTGAGTTCTACTCCAACCATACTCCATTTTAGAGTAAAAAATGGAGCCAAATAAAGTATTACTCCATATTTAGAGTAATTTTTTTTTTACTCTATTTTGGAGTTGAAAATACAGTTTCATTAGAATAGATTTATTTCAAAATAAAGTTTGTAGTGAAAAATAAAATCGCATGAGAGATGGTCTAAGAACCAGCTTTTATATTAGTCGGAACAAAACTATATATGTAACCTTGGAAAATGTTTTGAGTATTTTAGCTTGATTTTAATCCCTCGTAGCATAAAATGTATTTTTTTCAAAAAGAGTACACGTGACTAGCAATTTTTCTATGTAAATTATACTGAATTAGTATATGTTGCTTCCAAGATATGATTTGTGAAATCTAATTATATAATTGAGAAGTGAAAATGCACTAGATTTATTTTTATAAGGTTAATTACCAGCATATCTTTAATGAAATTTTAATGAAAAATAAGTTTCACATCGGTAGTAGGAGAAATAATTAACTAATATATATAGGGTAAGGGCCAATCCATTCATTACCAATTGGTTTTAGTAGGTCTGGGCAAAATATCCGAACCCGAAATACCGAACCGAACCCGAACCGAAAAAGTAGAACCGAACCCGAATCCGAACCAACAAAATACCCGAACGGATCCTAAACTCCTATATCCGAAAAACCGAACCCGAACCCGAACCCGAACCCGAACCGAACCGAGAACCGAATGGGTGTCCGAAATATCCGAATTATATAGCCAAAATATTAGTTATATTTAGACTTAATATAACAAAATTATCCAAAAGTATAATTATAAACTCAAATATATTGGTTATTTTTTTAGATTAAAATAACTATATTGTCAAAAATAAATAAAATTTATGAATTTTTTTGTTATATTTGTCAAAATTTGACAAATTTTTATTTAAATATAACTAATTTTATTTTTGTTTTATGATTTTTTGGGTACCCGAACCCGAACCGAACCCGAATGGAACCGAACCGAATCCGAACCGAAATTTTAAAATATCCGAATAGGTCTTATATGACTATACCCGAAAACCCGAAAATCTGAAAGACCCGAACCGAACCCGAACGGATACCCGAACGCCCATGCCTAGGTTTTAGGTTGGAAGCTCATTCAACTTAATAGAGGAAGAAGAAGCGGAAGAAAAAGAGGAAGAAGAAGAACAACAAAAAAAGCCAAGCAACAAGTAGTTATGGAGCTCCGACGATTGATAATGTTTGCGCGATATAATGATCGGGGTTTTGGAATTACGATGGTCTACGAAAAAAGCATAAATCGCTCTAAAAAATCAATCAACCATACATTTCATCGACAAAATACCTGTATGGACACCCCACTTAGTTTGATTTAATATATAAAACTTGTTGGAAAAAAAAAAGAAAAGAGTTTCCACGTATTTTAATTTTTTTTTGTCAACACGTTTTTAAATGTTTGGATTATATATATATGTGTGTGTTTTTTTAATGAATTCATGCCCAAAATATAACTTGTTTATTTGACGATATATTCAACTTTGAAAGCAGCTCGGGCGCTGACCACTATTTTCAAAGCATGGAATATAACGGCGATACCGTCGTGGAACATAAGCGGCGAACTTTGCACCGGAGACGCCGTCAACGACGGCGTTACCCTGGAAAGCAAAGATCATAACCCTTTCATCAAATGCAACTGTTATTTTGAAAACGGCACTATTTGTCGCATTGTCGCATTGTACGTTTTCATCTAATGACTTGCTCTTCCTCCCTAACCAGTGCCTTCCATCTGTTCGTCGAATTGTCCCAAAGAATGAAATCAAATTTGATGTTTTTTTTTTGCTTTGACTCACTGATACGTATGAAAATACTCATCCACCTATATTATATCAATATCGAAGACGTAAGCAGGGGACAAGAGTTTCTGGCTGAGAAAGTGAGCTAAAGATTAAAGAAAGAAGTGGCCATTGCATAACATGGCCAGAAGATAAAGGAGATTGAGTGTGTGTGTGAAATGATGAAAGTGTGTGATGTGGTGTGTAAAGCTGCACATGGGTGAGTTGTAAGCTGAGAGTTACGAGTGTGTTGTGTGAGTATAAAATAATGATGTGTGGGTTTGTAGGAATCATCAATTGTTTGATCAAAGTAATTGTGGAGGAGAGAGAGACTCCTATTTGTTCTCTCACGAAACCTTGTCATCAATCTATTTTCATAATTCTTTTCCATCTCTGGTTCTTTACAAAGTTGATACTGAACTTGTATCAAAGTGGTATCAGAGCCCTCTACGGTCAAAGGGAAACATGCCACCAGAGCCACGCGATTCTGAGATAGCCGAGCAGGTCCTCCAGGACTCACACCGGATCACGACGTTGGAGCAGGGGATGTCGCGGTTATCAGTCCTGGAACAGGCGATGGTGACGATGCAGCAACAGATGCAGCTGCAAACTAGTAAAATGGGGATCCTTGATCGTCTGGAGCAACGCTTTACCGAGGAAGACGAAGGAAAGAGGCGTATGCTCGAGATGGACAAGGGGAAGAAGCATCAGGAAGAGGAGACATCCTCCGGTGGCCAGTTTGCTGGTGGTGGTCCATCTGGTGGGGAGAAGAGCCAGACCGATGCACCGCGACCAAACAGGGAGAGCGGAGGAGAGGGGCTCAGCGGGAAGCCCACCTTTTCATCCGGGAGAAACCCATGGGAGGATAACTTCGGAGGAAGGAACCATCCCATGTCCCGACGGTTTGAGACCCCGGTGTTCGACGGGGAGAACGCCGAAAGCTGGGTCTTACGCGTGGAGCAGTTCTTCGAGCTCAGTGATTTCACAGAGGAGGAAAAACTAAGAGCGGTTCGAATGTGCTTTGATGGTGACGCACTAATGTGGTATCGATGGGAGAGAGATAGAGATCCATTTTTGAGTTGGAATCAAATGAAAAGCAGAGTGCTGGAGCAGTACTCGACAGTCCAAGATACTTCATCGGGAGAGCGATTACTCATGTTGAGGCAGGAAGGATCGGTGAAGGAATTTTGCAAAGATTTCGTGTCACTAGCATCGAACGCTCCAGAGCTGACGGAGAAAGTTTTGGAGATGGCTTTTATGGTGGGGTTAAAACCGAAGATTCGAGCAGGAGTAAAGATGTTTGAGCCCCGGAATATTCGAAAGATGATGGATACGGCGAAGATGGTGGAGGAATGGACGTCACCGGAGGAGGCGACACCGGTGAGCCAGTCAGGAAACGGGTCTCGATCATCTAATCCCAACAACGAGAAGACACCAAATTCTTCCGCGTCTAATGGGCTCAATGCGTCTAAGCCCAAAACCAACTTGTTGGGGGAGGGACAGACGACGACGTTTCGCGGAACGAATAATCGGAATCCTAATTTCCACAACAGACTCAAACCTCCTTTTCGACGTTTGACTCCGACGGAGATTGCGAAATGGAAGGCTGAAGGGCTGTGTTTCCGGTGCGATGAGAAGTACAGCTTTAACCACCGTTGTCCCCGGAAGGAGTTGACCGTATTGCTCGTTAATGAAGATGGTAGTGAGGAGGAGTGGACGGAGGAACCGTGCGCGGTAGAGGCAGAGTGCCACGAGGTAGAGGAGGAGACCGCCGAGCTCTCGGTCAACTCCGTGGTAGGAATATCTTCTCCAAGGACGATGAAGGTTCGAGGAAAGTTTTGTAGTGAGGACGTGATAGTGTTGATTGACAGTGGGGCGTCCCACAATTTCATCTCAGACCAACTGGTTCGGCGCCTAGGACTGGTGGCGAAGGCTACTTCCCGATACGGGGTCATGGTTGCCGGAGGAATATCAGTGAAGGGAAATGGGGTAATTTCCGATGCGGAGTTGCAGATACAAGGCTGTACAATTCGGACCAGTTTTCTTCCACTCGAGCTTGGGATAGCCGACATTATCTTGGGAGTACAATGGTTAAACACGTTGGGGGAGATGCGTGTTAACTGGAAGTTGCAGCAGATGAGGATTCAAATTGAGGGAGAGTGGGTAATGCTGCAGGGGGACCTTAGCTTGCACACTGCTTCAGTGTCACTCAAAGCCTTGTGGAAAGTTCTAGATAAAGAGGGGGAGGGACTGTTGGTTGAATATGGTGGCTTGGTAGCAGAGATGGCAGCCACAGAGATAGTACTTCCTGAAGAATTTGAGGGGGTGGTACGAAGGTATGCAAAGGTGTTTGAGGAACCACAAGGGTTACCGCCGTCCCGTGGGAAGGAGCACAGCATCGTGTTGGAAGCCGGAGCTAGCCCGGTGAGTGTCCGACCCTTTCGTTACCCGCATGCGCAGAAGACGGAGATAGAGAAACAAGTTGCATCCATGTTAGCTGCTGGCATAATTCAGGAGAGTAACAGTCCGTTCTCCAGCCCGGTCTTGCTCGTGAAGAAGAAAGACGGAAGCTGGCGATTCTGCGTAGATTACAGAGCACTCAACAGGGTCACGGTGGCGGATAAATACCCAATCCCGATGATTGACCAGCTCCTAGACGAGCTACACGGTGCTCGGATCTTCTCGAAACTAGACTTAAGGGCGGGGTACCATCAGATACTGGTGCGGACTGAGGACGTGCCCAAGACCGCTTTCCGTACACACGACGGGCATTACAAATTTCTAGTAATGCCGTTCGGGCTCTCAAATGCACCCGCTACGTTTCAGTCACTAATGAATGAGGTATTCCGACCATACTTAAGGAAATCGGTACTTGTCTTTTTCGATGACATTCTCGTTTATAGCTTGGATGAGGCTGAGCATACGAAACACTTGGAGGAGGTGTTAGCAGTGTTATCTCAGCATCAGTTATACGCAAATATGAAGAAGTGCCAGTTCGGTAGCAGAAGAATCGAATATTTGGGACATGTGATATCAGAAGAGGGTGTAGCTGCGGATAAAGAGAAGATAAGGGCCATGGAGGAATGGCCTGCTCCTAAGAACATCAAGGAATTGAGAGGATTCTTGGGGCTTACCGGGTACTACCGCAAGTTCGTACAGGGCTATGGGGCTAGAGCCAAGCCGCTTACTGCGTTATTAAAGAAAGATCAGTTCAAATGGGGAGACGAGGCAGAAGAGGCATTTCTAGCTCTTAAGAGAGCTATGATCAGCGTACCGGTACTTGCGATACCCGATTTCGGAGAATTGTTCATTGTAGAGACTGACGCATCTGGAACTGGATTAGGGGCTGTTCTGATGCAGCAGAAGAGGCCTCTCGCGTTTTTCAGTCAGGCGTTAACAGAGAGGGAGAAGTTGAAGTCTGTATACGAGCGGGAGCTGATGGCAATTGTCTTTGCAATTCAAAAGTGGAGACATTATTTGATGGGGCGTAAGTTTGTGGTCAGGACCGACTAAAAGAGCTTGAAATTTCTGTTGGAACAGAGGGAAATCAACTTAGATTATCAGAAGTGGCTGACAAAGTTGCTCGGGTTTGACTTCGACATTCATTACAAACCAGGGCTGGATAATAAGGCAGCTGATGCTTTATCAAGGAAGAATGTGGAGGCCGAGTTGTACGCTATATCAGCACCAGCAGCTCTGCAGTTGGAGGAAATCAGTGGGGAGGTGGACAAGGATCTGGAACTACAGCAGATCATTCAGGACATGAGGCAGGAGCCAAGTTCACACCCGGATTTCACGGTGGTCCAAGGAAGGTTATTGAGGAAGGGGAAGCTGGTAATTCCTAAGACCTCGGCTCTGGTCGGAACGATTCTGCAGGAGTACCATGACAGCCCGGTGGGGGGGGGGGCATGGGGGTGTGGTTAAGACTCAAAAATGAATAGGGGAGTTGTTCTTTTGAGACGGGATGATGACAGACATCCGTCGTTACGTAGCTGCCTGCCAAGTCTGCCAAAGAAACAAGTACTCCACGCTAGCACCAGGGGGATTAATGCAGCCTCTACCTATTCCTGACAGAATATGGGAAGACGTCTCGATGGACTTCGTAGAGGGGCTGCCCAAATCCGAGGGGTTCAACGCAGTGATGGTTGTGGTGGATAGGTTGTCAAAATACTCACACTTCGTTGGGTTAAAACATCCTTTCACCGCGACAGACATAGCTGCGATTTATACTAAGGAAATTATCAGGCTGCATGGGTTTCCGAGGACGATTGTCTCGGACAGAGATAGAGTTTTCACCAGTATGTTCTGGCAGGAGCTATATCGACTAGCAGGCATACGACTGTGTCTCAGCACGCCGTATCACCCTCAGTCGGACGGGCAGACAGAGGTTACCAACCGCAGCATGGAGACGTACCTGAGGTGTTTCGCCAGTGAGAAACCAAAGGCATGGTACAGATTTCTGTCGTGGACCGAGCTGAGTTATAACACATCTTTTCACTCATCCATTCAAATGACACCATTCCGAGCCGTGTACGGACGCGAGGCACCAACCCTCCTGAAGTTTGAGGCGGGGTCGACAAATAATGCGGAGTTGGAAACTCAGTTATTAGAAAGGGATGGTGTACTCCCATCACTGAAGGAGCATCTTCACCGCGCTCAACAGATGATGAAACAGAGAGCGGATGGGCATCGTCGTGATGTTGAGTTCCAAGTGGGGGATATGGTCTACATTAAGCTGCGACCATATCGACAGCAGACACTGGCCAAGAGGGCGAACGAGAAGTTGTCAGCCCGCTTCTATGGTCCATATCAAGTTGAGGCCAGAGTAGGGAGGGTTGCTTATCGCCTCAAGCTGCCAGCGGAGGCAAAGATTCACCCTACCTTCCATGTCTCGCAGTTGAAAGTAGCTGTTGGCAACTCATTGGGAACATTGTCTATTCCATCACAGCTAACCGCGGAGGGGGTTCTCAAGGCTGAGCCAGAAGAGGTCTTGAACACGAGGGTGAACAAGATTACTGGAATTGAAGAGGTATTAATAAAATGGAAGCGTCTACCAACCTTTGATTGCACTTGGGAATGGAAGAGCAAGATACAACCACAGTTTCCAACTCTTAACCTTGAGGACAAGGTCGGTTTCGATGGGGCAAGGAATGATACGTATGAAAATACTCATCCACCTATATTATATCAATATTGAAGACATAAGCATGGGACAAGAGTTTCTGGCTGAGAAAGTGAGCTACAGATTAAAGAAAGAAGTGGCCATTGCATAACATGGTCAGAAGATAAAGGAGATTGAGTGTGTGTGTGAAATGATGAAAGTGTGTGATGTGGTGTGTAAAGCTGCACATGGGTGAGTTGTAAGCTGAGAATTACGAGTGTGTTGTGTGAGTATAAAATAATGCTGTGTGGGTTTGTAAGAATCATCAATTGTTTGATCAAAGTAATTGTGGAGGAGAGAGAGACTCCTATTTGTTCTCTCACGAAACCTTGTCATCAATCTATTTTCATAATTCTTTTCCATCTCTGGTTCTTTACAAAGTTGATACTGAACTTGTATCACTCACTTTCTCCACTGGTTATTTAAGCTTTAATGATTGATCACAATGGCTTATTCCTTCTCTAATCTCTAGGCTTTGATTATTTTGATGCCATTTGCTTATGGGATTGTGAAAATCTGCTTGTTCGGGGTTACACACATGTATGGTTTGTGGATGTAGCCTGAAAATTTTCATCTCAGTCTTTATTGTGTTCCTGTGTCGTAGGAAGGTTCAATCGATGGATGTCAAAGGATCAATTCCTGAAGAGCTTTGGACTCTTGTTTACATCACAAGTTTGTATGATATTCTTATTTTTCGAGTGCATATATGCATAATGTTTCACTTACCTATATCATTCCAAGCCATGTGATTGGAATACACTCGATTTCACTGTTTCTTGTAGGAATTTAAATTAGAATTTCTTGACTGGTCCCTTGTCTCCTCGCATTGGAAATCTCAACCTCATGCAGTGGATGTAAAGCGATGACTTTTTCAACGTTTTTGTTTCCTAGCTAGTAAACTATGCCTACATAAGCTTGTTTCTTATGTCGTAGGACTTTTGGTGCCAATGCATTGTCGGGATCAGTTCCTAAAGAAATCGGACTCCTTACTGATTTAAGATCACTGTAAGGACTTCTTGACTATGTAATATGAATCACATTTTTTGAGAGGGATCATAACCTTTTGGCCGATTCCAACGATTTGTTTCTGCACCCTTTTTCTACAGCGCACTTGATACTAATAGTTTCTCTGGTTCTCTGCCAGCAGAGATTGGAAAATGTACTAGACTACTGAAAATGTAAGTCCCTGCATTGTTTTCTCCTACTTCATGTAAAGTTTTTACTTATACGTGTTTGCAGAAAAGTTTGAAGATAGCTAAATACTAACATTTATTATCACCTGCACTAATGTTCCTTCATTAGACTCTTGCTTTTCGAAAAGTTATGTTTTCTCGAATATATTAAAAGTTATATCCACTTAAGATGTAGTAAGATTAATGAGACTCATGTTTATGACAGTTACATCGCAAGTTCAGGACTTACTGGTGAAATTCCTTCATCATTTGCTAATCTTGTGGACATAGAAGAGGCGTAAGATATATCTTAGTGTGATATGTATATATGAGTTTGGTTATATTTGAGTTTTGGCTACTCATTAGCACAATTCATAACCTTTTTTATGTTGTATCAGTTGGATGAATGATATCCAACTCACAGGTCAGATACCAGAATTTATAGGAAAGTGGACCAAGCTTTCTGCACTGTAAGAAATTTAACATTTTGGTTGCTCTAATTGTAAACAATCAACACCCACGTGATGTAGGTGTATCATTCCTTTATATATGAATGGCCATACTAAATATTTGACACAAGCTTCACTGCAGGAGAATTCTAGGTGATAGATTTTGAGAGATTTGAGAAATGAGAGAGTTTGAACAAGAGAAAATTGGGGAGAATAATTTTCCAAAGTCATTTTTTTTTCATTGGTGGCTGCAAGGCCTTTTTAAAGGATACAAAAGAACCAAGTCTAAACCTAATTTGATACAAGACAAAATAGACAGCCTGTCAAGACTCCATGTCGCCGACACAGTCAACAACACATGTAGTTCAGAATTCTTTTATGTATATCCATGTCCCCGACACAGTCAACGACACATGTAGTTCAGAATTCTTTTCTGTATATCCATGTCGCCGACACAGTCGGTGACACACAAACTCAGGATTTTCTTCCATGATCAATACTCCCCCTCAAGTTCAGACTTTGGAATCACCCTAAAGACTGAACTTGGAACGATCATGGCAACACCTCATTAAAAACCTTGATATGGAAAACCACTTGGGACAAGGGAAAAAGAGTATGCTGCACATGAATCAGGGAAGTTTTAATCATGAGTAGGGAGGTCTACAAGTCCTAGTTTGCCAAAGATATGATCGCAAACTTTGAGACTTGCAGCCTTGGTGAAGATGTCTGCTAGCTGATCTTCGCTCTTTGTGTAGAAAGGTAGAACCGTCCCATCTTCAATCTTCTCCCTTACCTTGTGACAATCTATCTCAATGTGTTTAGTCCTTTCATGAAACATAGAGTTGGTAGCAATGTGTATTGCAGCCTGATTGTCACAATGAAAGGTAATGGGACTTGATTGCTCAATGCCAAAGTCCTTGAGTAGAGCCTTCAACCAAGTTAACTCTGTTGTCAGCTTCCTCATAGCCATATACTCAGCTTCAGCACTTGAACACGAGACCACTTTCTGCTTCTTCGTCTTCCAAGTCACTAAGTTACCTCCAATGAAGGTGCAATAACCGATTGTGGATCTCCTGTCACTCTTATCACCAGCCCAATCTGCATCACAGTAGCCGACAATCTCAGTGCTATCATTCTTACCCATCCAAATTCCTTGTCCTGTTGAGCCTTTGAGATATCTAAGGATCCTCTCAATCAAACTCCAATGATAAACTGTGGGTGATTGCATATTGATAGGTCAAGAATTAATCCCTATACTAAACTGCAAGTGAACATCAATGTCAAAGTAGTATATAGGGTTATCGAATCCACAGGGACACTTGGTCTCAAGAGAATCAAACTGTAGGGAATGAATACTAGAAATAAGCAATGTGATTGTATTGAAAGTAGTGCGAGAAAGTAAATCAGTAGCAGAGATTATTGGTTGTGAAAGCAAGTAATTAAAAGCGTCAAACCTAGGGTATTCTCAGGAAATCAGACTAGCAGACAGTTCATTCAGCAAGGATCTAATTAAGCACAGTTCTAGAACTCAAAACACAGATATAGAATTAACCAAATTCCTTTGCGATAATTCTCTAAGTCTAAGTGCAGCAAACCAAACTTCCGTTTGCGAGAACTAACAGATTAAACTAGCAATAAGTCCAAGTTTGATATGTTCACAATTATCCTAAACCAAACTTCCGTTTGCGCAAAGTTTAATTGCCCAATTTAATTAGTTCAGATTCCTAAACCCCACTTCCGTGACGTATTTAGCAACCTAAGATCTAGATTCTAATTGATCAGGTTAGAACTAGCTTTAAGCACAATTAAATTGAAGAACAGATATAGTTTGAATCCTTAACTGAAATTGAACAAGTCTAGCAAGTCATGAAATCCTATGTGAGAAACCCTAAGCCTAACTAGGAATCTACTCAGACATAGATAATGAAATCATGATCATATGATAAGTAAATTGCATAAAAGAATAAGAGTAAAAGGGGTTCGAAATCTTCTCCAAATACAGATGATGAATCAGGTTCAGATCAGCCCCAAAAGCTCTAAAAATCCTCTGCTCTTAATTATGAAAGCCAACTATAAAGCGTATGTCAAAAACTTATAATAAAAACTCTAAAAACTCTATTATATAGGCATAATCTCGGATGGGGCTTCTGTGTAAATACTGGAACTATCTTGGGCTTCTTTGTAAATCTTCAATACTTGTCAAACCGACGTGTACGGCCCATCTCGCGACTGCATCGATCGATGCTTTGAGTGCAACGATCGACGCATGATCAATTATACGAACAGTGAGTTAAGCTCTCGGCCAAAACGTCCCAAAAGTCCCAAAATGCTCCAAATATCTCCAATTAGCTCCAATCCTGATTTAACCTGTAAAAGACTCTAAACAAAGATAAAAGACACTAAAACACATCTATATCATGGTCTAAAATGGGTAAAAACCATGATATATCAACTCCCCCACACTTAGCTTTTGCTTGCCCTCAAGCAAAACATAGAACTAAAACATGGTGAAGAGGTTTGAAAACTCTTCAGAAACTCATTTCATCTTAGAAGCTACAATACTCAAATTCCCCTTAGTAAACCACTGAAAGAATCAATCACAGGATATCAAGACCAACATGTACTTCCCCCACACTTAGCAACTGTCCTAGGTAAACTCCACAATCACATTCAAGCATTCAAATTCTCCCTACTGACTTCTGCAAGTATTTAAGTGCGGTCTCACCTAAGGAGTATCGATCTAAAGGCACATGGATTCTTACCTAATCAGCTCTAGACCACCATACTATCTTTCTCTAGTCCCTTTCTTCTCTTTCCCTTCTTTAACAACTGATTTTTCCCACATTGGGTATCATTTTATTTTTTTTATCAGTGTTCTTCCCGTTATGAGGTGTACTTTGGACACATTCCATGGATCACATGAGAGAAAATAGTGTTTGCTACCATTCCCATGACCACTTCGGAGTTACCAACTCATCCTCAGTTTATTATCTTTTTTTTTTTTTACTTTATAGAAGGGGAGAAGGGGACTAAATATGACAGGTTTACAGGCTGTGTCAGAACTAACAGGGAATCCGACATAAAGTATACCAAGCCCTTAGGTGAGAAAATCTAAGTCAGTATTAGGGGTGAAGTCAGTAAAGGATCCTCTGGTACCTGAAGTGATATGGGTGTTCCCAGTAGGTTGATCTGTGATGGGGTTTTCTAATAGTCAGAGATAGATCCTGCAACTTCATCCCAATGGTTACTTAAGTTCCTGCAAGTTTTGTAAATCTCCTCAGAAAATCATAGTTTCTTACTTAAACGATTTTGACTCAATAAAACAAAAAATTTTGAAAAACGGACTGACTCTTAAGAAAACAGAAAGATAAACGTCAGTAGCACCTCCCCCACACTTAAGACACACTGTCCCCAGTAGTGTCCAGCGAAGGATCGGTAAAAAGAAAATAAAAATAAAAAAAAAATTGAAAAGGTGAGTTTATGTCTGTCGGGTTACCTCTGTCGCACAGCATCGATCGGTGCATTAGATGCATCGACCGTTACTTGGCGACTTTCGTGTATGGTCGATCGTTGCTCAGGACCGCAACGATCGCTGCAATGCGATTCCTTTCGTATTGTGACGATCGATGCAGAAATGCATCGATCGCTGCACTGCGATTTAATCCGAGACCTGCAAACATGACTGCACCAGAAACAAAAACAAACGTAAAATCCTAACAAAAACACCAAAAATTAAGTAGAAAAACACCAGTACCTAACGGTGGGTTGCCTCCCACCCAGCGCTTGTTTAAGGTCAATAGCTTGACCGGACGCGCAAGGTCTTTCAGGCTCCGGAAGATCCTGACAGAGACTTTTTCTGTCTCTGTTCAAGTCTCCTCATCCATGGCGGAGAATAGGCTGTTGCAGAATGCTTCAGTCCAAGAAAAGATGGAGTAAAATGCGCTCCAGGATCTATTATCACAGTCTCATTCAGCTGCTCATCATCTGCTTCCAAGATCTTGAAAGTCTGTCCATCTATCAGTGGCTTCCGCAGCTTCTCCATCTCATATCGCAGTGTCTCATCTCCCAGGTGGAGGTCTATTAGACCCTGTCTAACATCAATCACAGCTCCTGCTGTAGCCAAGAATGGTCTCCCAAGCAATAAAGCTTCATCCGGATCGCAGGCATATTTCAGCACAAGGAAGTCCGTTGGAACTAAGTAGTTTCCAACTCTTACCGGAATATCAATAAGGAGCCCTTCAGGAACTCGCATGGACTGATCAGCTAGGATAAGACGTGTCCTAGTAGGAGCAAAATCCAACATACCCAGCTTCTCTGCCACAGAGTAAGGCATTATGCTCCCAGCAGCTCCTAAGTCACACAGAGAACGCCTAAAACTATCTTCAAAGATAGAACAATCAAGTACAAAGACTCCAGGATCAGGCAGTTTCTTTGGGACCTTAGTTAACAGAACATCACTAATATGCTGAGGAACTACTATCACCCATTCTCTCAGCTCTTCATCTAATGGCAACATCTTGTTCAAATATTTCTGAACACATGGATGATAAGGTGGATCATCAGATGATGGAATTTCTTCCAAGTCTTCACCACTCTTTTCTAGCCTTTTCAGCTCTTCAATCTCTTGTTTAATCACTTCAGACACCTTGGGACAGTGCCAAATAGCTCGTGCATAAACATCCTCTGGAGTGATTTCAGATGTATCAGGGAATAGGCGGGCTAGTTCTGCATCAATCTCATTTTCATCCCACGGATTCTCTGCTTGTTCACGACCTGCATCGATCGATGCCAGATGTGTATCGATCGTTGCATCGCGATCATCACAGCTTCCACCCGAGAGTTTTTCACAGAAATCCGAAAATTCTTCCTCAGTCACCAACTCAGCTGTACTTAGCTCAAATTTCTCCTCTAGATAAGATCCATCATTAATCAGTACAGACCAGGCCTTAATATGAGTGTCTGCAACTCCTTTTCCTTTCAGTGAGCTGGACATCTGATTCACCTGAGTGTCCAACTGCTTCATGTGAGTGCTCAATGTCTCAAACTTCCCATTGAGGTCCTGATAGACAGCGTCCAGCTTCTTGTTGTTGTCTACAGAAAGCTTGGTTTGACTTTCCATCATTTGCTCCATCATAGCCTCCATTTTGCTCTCATGGGCTGTAGGTGCAGGAGGAGTCTGATAAGATGTAGATCCATAGGTTCTCTGAGTACCTTGTCCATAGGTCTTCTGAAAACCACCATTCTGTCCTCCATTTGAGAATCTGTTCCCCTGTTGATTACTAAATCTATTACCTTGGAAACTGGAACCTCCTATGAAATTCACATCTTCTTCCTGAGTGTCCTCCTCAGTCTGAATCACCTCTACATCTTGGGCAAAGTGGACAGCTTTTTTACTTGTCAGAAGATTGTAAACTGTGTCCAATCTGGATCTTATGTTAGCTATATCAGAATTCTCTACGGTTCCACCAGATTTCTTCCTCCTTTCATCCATTGTTTTGCAACTATTGCTGCCAATCAGGTTCTCTATCAACCGTTTAGCTTGTGTAGGAGTTCTGGTGCTGAAATTGGCATCACTGGAATTATCCAGAGCAGTCTGATAAGGAAGATCTATTCCTCTGAAGAAAATACCAATCAACTGTACTTCTGTGAATCCATGGTGTGGACAATCACGCTGATACTGCTTAAATCTCATCCATGCAGTTGTCAAAGGCTCCACAGCTCCTTGGGAAAAAGTGAGTATGTCCTGTCTGGACTGATCTGAGCGCGCAGCGTCGTAGAAGTGGCGCAGAAACTCACTCTTTAAGGCTGCCCAAGTAGTATACTGACCAGGTGCCAGTTGTCTCAGCCATGCACTAGCGTCTCCAGCAAGACTGTGCGGAAACAGCTTAAGGAACAGATAGTCCGGGCATACTCCTTCATACTTCATGCCAGTGACTATGTCCTCAAACTTGTCAATGTGATCCATAGGCTGCTCTGATTGAAGACCATGAAAAGCAATCTGCCTCATCAGTTGGTAGTAGATAGTTTTTACCTCAAAATCATTCCTTTCAAAAGCAGGAAGCACTAGAGCTGCTCGGTTTGCATGAAACTCATCAGGTCTATTGTAATCAGCTAGTGTCCTCTCATGAACTACCATCTCTCTACCTTGAGCTCGATCTTGCGGTTGTTGCTCAGGTTCAGGGGGGTCAGGGATGACATTCCCTTCAGCATCAACCCGATGCCCAGCAGCATTGTACGGGTTGTTATCTTGGTCCCTCAGGGTACCTTCAGCATCTGGTATCAAGATCAGACGTTCTCGAACCATTCTCTCTCTCTTTTCTCTTCTGATAGTCCTCTCTAGACGTCCAAGTTCTTCTAGGTTGAGATTAACTAAGCTCGAGTTCGGATTACTTCGAGTGTTCTGCGTTGGCATAAACTGTCTGTAATCGTCCAGCAACGATCGATGCTATCAGTGCAACGATCGATTCAATCTCAAATCGCTCAGTGACGATCGATGCAAAGGGTGCAACGATCGACGCAAGGCGAAATTCGTACCTGCGACAGAGAGAAACAGAGAAAAGTCAGCAAAAATAAAATAAAATAAAAAAAAAAAAAACGAAAAACAAAAACGAAAAACGAAAAATTTCTAGTAAAACCCTAAGTTCGGTCCTATCGAAGACTCTAAGAGTCCCCGGCAACGGCGCCAAAAACTTGATAGGTCAAGAATTAATCCCTATACTAAACTGCAAGTGAACAGCAATGTCAAAGTAGTATATAGGGTTATCGAATCCACAGGGACACTTGGTCTCAAGAGAATCAAACTGTAGGGAATGAATACTAGAAATAAGCAATGTGATTGTATTGAAAGTAGTGCGAGAAAGTAAATCAGTAGCAGAGATTATTGGTTGTGAAAGCAAGTAATTAAAAGCGTCAAACCTAGGGTATTCTCAGGAAATCAGACTAGCAGACAGTTCATTCAGCAAGGATCTAATTAAGCACAGTTCTAGAACTCAAAACACAGATATAGAATTAACCAAATTCCTTTGCGATAATTCTCTAAGTCTAAGTGCAGCAAACCAAACTTCCGTTTGCGAGAACTAACAGATTAAACTAGCAATAAGTCCAAGTTTGATATGTTCACAATTATCCTAAACCAAACTTCCGTTTGCGCAAAGTTTAATTGCCCAATTTAATTAGTTCAGATTCCTAAACCCCACTTCCGTGACGTATTTAGCAACCTAAGATCTAGATTCTAATTGATCAGGTTAGAACTAGCTTTAAGCACAATTAAATTGAAGAACAGATATAGTTTGAATCCTTAACTGAAATTGAACAAGTCTAGCAAGTCATGAAATCCTATGTGAGAAACCCTAAGCCTAACTAGGAATCTACTCAGACATAGATAATGAAATCATGATCATATGATAAGTAAATTGCATAAAAGAATAAGAGTAAAAGGGGTTCGAAATCTTCTCCAAATACAGATGATGAATCAGGTTCAGATCAGCCCCAAAAGCTCTAAAAATCCTCTGCTCTTAATTATGAAAGCCAACTATAAAGCGTATGTCAAAAACTTATAATAAAAACTCTAAAAACTCTATTATATAGGCATAATCTCGGATGGGGCTTCTGTGTAAATACTGGAACTATCTTGGGCTTCTTTGTAAATCTTCAATACTTGTCAAACCGACGTGTACGGCCCATCTCGCGACTGCATCGATCGATGCTTTGAGTGCAACGATCGACGCATGATCAATTATACGAACAGTGAGTTAAGCTCTCGGCCAAAACGTCCCAAAAGTCCCAAAATGCTCCAAATATCTCCAATTAGCTCCAATCCTGATTTAACCTGTAAAAGACTCTAAACAAAGATAAAAGACACTAAAACACATCTATATCATGGTCTAAAATGGGTAAAAACCATGATATATCACATATGCTGGCTGACTTGATTCACAACAAAACATAGGTCTGGTCTAGTGAGAGTTAAATAGATAAGCTTCCCAACCAGTCTTCTATACAAGGAGACATTCTTGAACTTCTCCTCATCTGATTTCTCCCCCTTTCTATTGACTTGGTAGCCATCTTCAAGAGGAGTCTTTGCTATCTTGCAATCATGCATTCGTGTTTCTGTCAGCAAGTCTTTAACATACTTCTTTTGGGACAAAAACAACCCATCATTGAATCTGCATACTTCAATACCCAAGAAATACTTCAACTCTCCAAGGTCTTTGATGTCAAACGAACTTTTGAGAAAAGCCTTTGTGGACTGAATTCCCTCATTATCACTTCCAGTAATGATTAAGTCATCCACATCGATAAGAACCACCACCACTCCTAAAGAGCTTTGAAGAGTAAACAATGTGTGATCAGATTGAGACTTCTTGAATCCATAGTCCATGAGTGTATGGCTTAGATTATGGTACCATGCCCTTGGTGATTGCTTCAAACCATAGATTGCTCTCCTTAGTCTCAATACTTCACCAGGTTTACACAAATGCTCTAGTCCCGGTGGTGGAGTCATGTACACTTCCTCTTCAAGCTCTCCTTGTAAAAAGGCATTCTAAACATCCATTTACCATAGGTTCCATGAAAGGTTTGTGGCCAAGGACAGTGTCACTCTTACTGTATGGAGTTTAGCTACTGGTGCAGAGGTATCAGTGTAGTCTTCTCCATATGTTTGCGTGAACCCTCTTGCAACCAACCTTGCCTTGTACCTTTCAATGTCTCCATTGCTCTTATACTTGATTGTGAAGACCCATTTTGAGCTCACAGTCTTCTTTCCCTTTGGCAGCTTCTCCACATTCCAAGTGTGATTCTTTTGAAGGAATTTCTAGCAGTTCTAATCCGGATTAGCAACCCTAGTCTGAATTCCAAGCCTAGGATCTAGGGTTCATATAATTGAATCTTTGGGATCTCAGAATTACCTGGTGATTAGCAGCGGAAGATTTGCAGATAATCGAGATCTAGAGCGCCTCAAATGCTGCGCCTCTACTGGTATCCACACGCACACAAACTGAACAGCAGGGATGCTAGTGCCTTTAGAGATCCAATCTCTTCAGAGGTTTCTATCTGTGTTCTGGTGGCTGTAAATTAGGTTAGCTACGAGTTTAGGTCGACCATATATCTTATATATGTCGGCTTAAACCACAACGGAATTAACCAACGATTAAACTAAATTAATCTGATTAATCCGCGAGTGCATCGATCGATGCACTCTCTGCAACGATCGATGTTGTCCCAGAACATTGATATCGAATGCATATCACATATGCATTCACTAGATCATTACATTAATGATCAACCTCGTCTTTAACGCCCAGTTTGCTTAGGTGTGTGACCCTGTAGGATCATATAACACTAGCAATGAGTTCTAAACTCATTGATCATAAGTGGCTTCTAGCAAAGCATTATGACTACCTAGTATTATATGATTGTCTCATCTCGACAATACAACTATCACTTAGAGTAAGTACAATAGATTTCAGGACATTCCCAACAATCTCCCACTTGTACTGGAATCATCTATTCCTTCAATCCCTTCGTCACTATATCTCGATCTGGCATAAGGCAAGATCTGTGTCACCCTTATTTAGCCGAGATCTTGTTCATCGAACTCCGATTTATACTGACAAGACAAACGACTGACAATCACCTCGTTTGAGTGTGGCCACACATTTCTCAGTATCAAATCTTCGATGAGCCCTGAGATATTTATCTCCTGTTATATAGGAGGGACAAATCCCATCTTGTTCCATCCTTGTTTGTTCACACACTTCATGATACGCCCAATCAATGCCTTTATAGTCACCAGTTACGGCTGACGTTTGACAAGGTTAAAGCGGACCAATTCACATGTAAGAGAACATGATGAACTCAGGTCTAAGGACTATACTCTATAGTCGTAATGAAAAATCTCATGACACTTATATAACTATCCCGTAGAGTTCTCATCAGTGGGTCATGTCCGATCCTGTGTTCTCCAACACATATCTATGTGATTGACTTTAATACTCTCATTAATGACTCCATGAAATTTAGTCATCAGTCACCTCACATACTAGTCTCACGCGGTTGTTAATGTCCCACTTTAACAACCTCGACCAGGGACCAACATAATTTATGTCATTTATTACATATAGGGTTTCATGATCAAGTCACATACTTGATGACCTATAAAATGTCATAAATTACTTTGGGACTATTATTTAATAACCATTATTAAATAATACAGATGTCAGATTTCAATAACATAATCAAATTATGTTTATACGAACATCATATCATAACTAAAATTAATAACAATGACTCCCACTAAAATTAAGATCACATCTTAAGACATCTAATGCCTTTAGCAGTAGTCTGACCCTTATTCGCTCTTGCTCAGCGTGTGTCGAAAGACACTGCGTCTTGCTAAGAGTAATGCCAAGAGTCATTTGCACGAAGCCCTTCTTGGAATCCTGCATATTGGACATGTGCAAGGCCTTATCACTATAAGTATCTTGACACAATCCAATTAGCTTATCCAATCTATTTCTATAGATTCTTATTCCAAGAATGTATACAGTTTCTCCCATAATTTTATCGAAAAACAACTTTCGAATCAAGTCTTAACAGACTGAAACATTGGAACTTCATTTCCGAGAAGTAGTATGTTATCAACATACAATACCAGAAATGCAACTGCGCTCCCACTAGTCATCTTGTAAACATTCGGTTCCTCTTCATTTCTGATAAAATCAAACATTTTTTATTACTTTATCAAAACGAAGATTCCAACTCCGAGACGCTTGCTCCAATCCATAAATGGATCGATGAAGCTTGCATATCTTCCTAGCTTCATTAGGATCAATGAAAACTTCAGGTTGTGTCAGGTACACATCCTTTTCCAGAATTCCATTAAGGAAAACTGTTTTCACATCCATCTGCCAGATCTCATAACCATTATGAGTGGCGGTTGCTAGGAGAATCCGAATGGACATAAGCACGGTATCTGGGATTAGGTTTCTTCACAGTCAATGCCATGAATTTACTTGAAACCTTTTGCCACCAACCTTGCTTTGTACATATGAAAATAACCATCCCATTTCGGATTCAACGGCTTTCAGCCATTTTCGGAGTCAAGGCCCATCATTGCTTCTTCAAAATTCACAGGCCCGTCACTTTCAATGATCAGTAGATCACGACAATTGGTTACGAGAAATCCATATTTCTCGGGTTCTTGACGGATCCTTTCGGATCTGCGAGCTTCAGTTTTCTGTAAAAGTCGGGCACACATATCTCATATGTATACTTTTACCACGACCTAATTAACCAAGATTTAAACCGTAGTTAATTAAGTCATAAACCAAAATCAACATTTGGTTCGCGATCAGTGTCGATCGATGCAACTTTTGTGTCGATCGACACTTCTTCAGAAACTCGCCATTTAAATGTATATCGAATATACATTCACCAGGTCCTTTTAAACTCTAGGCACCACAGGTGCAGGTTCTACAACTCTTTGTAGTTCCAACTGCTGCTCTACCTCATCAGGTTGAGCAGTCTCCTGTGATTTTCGAATTTCTTCGAGTTGTACTTTTACTCCCACTGTTCTTCTTGGAAAGAAAGTCTTTCTCAAGAAAACATAGTTCCGAGCAACAAACAATTCGTTCTCGAACTGGTTGTAAAAGTAACATGCCTTGGTTTTGTTAGGACAACCAATGAAGTAGCACTTATCAGATTTGTGTGTGAGCTTATCAGAGATTAAACGTTTTATATAAGTCTCACAACTCCAAATCTCCATGATGGATAAATCAGAAACATTTACATTCCACATCTCATGTGGTATCTCTGTAACTGATTTTTTTGATGGAACTCTAATTAAAGTAAACTTAGACATTTTAGAGCGTATTCTTAGAAGGATAATGGAAGATCTAAGTGACTCATCATTGATCGAACCATATCTAATAAAGTCCGATACAGGAGGAGTGAATTGTAAAACACTTTCACAATCTCTCAGATGATCACTAAATTCTTGACCTAAGCATTCACCTCCATGATCTCATCGTAGAGGTTTAATACCTTTGCCAAATTGATTCTGTACTTCATTTTGGAACTCTTTGAACTTTTCAAAGATTCTGACTTATGCCTTATGAATAAGGCATAACCGTACCTTCTGAAAATATTAGTAAAGGTAATGAAGTACTGAAAATTTCCTCTAGCATTTTCGCTTATCGGGCCATGTACATCCGTATGTATAAAGCCCAATAATCCTCTGGCCCATTCATTTTATACGTTCGTTCGCAACCTGTATCGATCGTTTCATACATGCATCGATCGACACTACCTTTGTCGAAAAGGGCCTCTGTCGTTTTCCAATAAACAAGGTTCACTTTACTCATTATGATTCATAATCAAATGAGCCCAAAAGCCCATCACTATGGAGCTTCTGAATCTGTTTCTCATTTATTTGGCCCAAAATGACAATGCTAGAAAGAAGTTTGATTCATATCATTTGACTTGAATCTCTTGGTATTTATGTTATAGTTAGGCACATTCTTGTTTAGAACATAAATTCCATTCTCTAATGGATTGCTACTATAAAATATATCATTGTAATCAATTGAATAACACTTATTCTTGATTTGAGAACTGATATCCTTCCATATCCAAACAAGGATTAGAAATAATCTTTCTGCTCATAGCAGTTACATAGTAGCAGTTTCAAGTTCAAAACATGCCATAAAAGGAAAAACAAATGAAATACTTCTACGGTTAATGCAGCAACTCTTGCTCCACTCACACTCATAGGTCCACTTGTCCTTTCTCCATAGTCCTACTTTTGCTCAGGCCCTGCACATTTTCACAAAATATGAGTACCACAGCTGGTATCCAATACCCAACAAGTAGGATTATAAGAAGTAACATTTACTTCTATAACATAATACCTGAAGAAGAAGTCTCGTACGTCTTCTTCAGCTTCTCATAATCTTCCAAGAATTTATTGCAGTTTCTTTTCAAATGCCCATAACCATTACAATAACGGCACTTAACATCTTCAGAAGGACTGGTTTTAACCTTAGGAACATGGCCAGACTCGCTTGGATTCACAATCGAGCTCGTCTTGCCATCACCTTTGTTCTTACCAAGTTTCTTAAACTTATTACCCTTTTGTACCATAAGTACATTAGGAGTGCCCTTCTTGATATTTGGCTCAGCTGTCTTGAGCATGCCATGCAGCTCAGTCAATGTCTTTGTCAAGTTATTCATGTTATAGTTCATAACAAACTGATCATAACTTGACGGCAGTGACTGCAGAATGATGTCAGTAGCCAACTCTTGGCTAATGGGACAATCCAGCTTCCCCAGGTTATCAATATAACCCATCATCTTAATGACATGAGGACTGACTGGACTGTCCTTTGGTAGCTTGCATTCAATGAGAGATTTAACCGTCTGGTATCTCTCAGTTCGTGCTTGCTCCTGAAACATACTTTTCAGGCTAGTGATCATCTCCACGGGCGACTCCACGTTCTCGTATTGCTTCTGAAAATCCGAGTTCATGGTAGCCAACATGAGACAATTCACATCGACCACATCATTGGAATGCTTATCCCAAGCATTCCTTTCTGCATGTGGAGCATTGGCTCTCGGTTTTTCAGGGAGAACATTTTCAAGGACATAGTCCCGCTTCTCCTGCTTGAGAACAATTCTCAAGTTCCGATACCATTCGAGAAAATTCGATCCATTTAACTTGTCCTTCTCAAGGACGGATCGCAGGGAGAAAGAATTATTATGAGTAGTAGTCATAGCTGAGAACATAGAAAAGAAAAAGGTTTAGTTATGATGTTCTAGAAATGAGAAATCTTAACTTTTAAGAAAACTCGCATTATATTCAATCAATGCTTCCTCAGATGAATATAATGATCCAAGACCCATATTTTACTAAATTCAAGTGGGCCACTGGCTATCACTCAACTTTAGCTATTTAGGCAAGCAACAACCTTGCTAGTTATATCCAATATAACTCTTGGTTGTGGATCGACATCTTATGTCCAATCCACCTGATGTCTCTGGGCCCAAAACGATTTTGATTGCCCAGTCAAGTAAACCAATCTCTTCAGTCACGTAATTGTCGATGTCTTGCACTGCAAGTCCATCAACACGATTACCTCTGCCTTACTCATGAAATTGTGGACATCTTGCACTGCAAGTCTATCACACAACTAAATGGGTCTTGACAGTTGACAAGATTGGAAAGACATCAAGTACACTTGATATTTGGTTGAGGAACGGAACCATTTAAAACGTTCAGTTTTACTATGTTTTAATTCTTATAATTAATTGATCCGCGATAACCGATCAATCCAATTGATCCGGTTTTGAACACCGGTCAGCGTCGATCGATGCTACATTAGCATCGGTCGATGCCAACCTAATCAAACCAATCGCATTTAAACCATTCACAGTGTTCGACCATTGCTAACCAAGCTCGATAACCGGTCCAATCCAATTGAACCGATCCAACAATCTCGCGAGGCTGTGTCGACCGATGCAACAATTGCATCGATCAACACTAGGCGAAAACTAGGTTTATTCAGGTTTTCGCCCTGCATCGATCGTTGCCGGATTGGCAACGATCGACACCATGTGAAAAACCCTAAGTTTATTCGGGTTTTCGCTCTGTGTCGATCGATGCCCGATTGGCAACGATCGACACTATGCGAAAAACCCTGAAACGTTTTCGAACAAAAAACCCTAAACTAGGTTACTTTGATCAAAACGAGTTTTAGCATGCTTGTATCAATTATACAAAGATCTAGATTCAACTAATCTAATCATCATGCCACAGATTCAATGGAACCCTAAAGCTCTGATACCACTGAAGGAATTTCTAGCAGTTATAATCCGGATTAGCAACCCTAGTCTGAATTCCAAGCCTAGGATCTAGGGTTCATATAATTGAATCTTTGGGATCTCAGAATTACCTGGTGATTAGCAGCGGAAGATTTGCAGATAATCGAGATCTAGAGCGCCTCAAATGTTGCGCCTCTACTGGTATCCACACGCACACAAACTGAACAGCAGGGATGCTAGTGCCTTTAGAGATCCAATCTCTTCAGAGGTTTCTATCTGTGTTCTGGTGGCTGTAAATTAGGTTAGCTACGAGTTTAGGTCGACCATATATCTTATATATGTCGGCTTAAACCACAACGGAATTAACCAACGATTAAACTGAATTAATCTGATTAATCCGCGAGTGCATCGATCGATGCACTCTCTGCAACGATCGATGTTGTCCCAGAACATTGATATCGAATGCATATCACATATGCATTCACTAGATCATTACATTAATGATCAACCTCGTCTTTAACGCCCAGTTTGCTTAGGTGTGTGACCCTGTAGGATCATATAACACTAGCAATGAGTTCTAAACTCATTGATCATAAGTGGCTTCTAGCAAAGCATTATGACTACCTAGTATTATATGATTGTCTCATCTCGACAATACAACTATCACTTAGAGTAAGTACAATAGATTTCAGGACATTCCCAACATCTTTTCCATAGCTCCCTTCTCATCAATCACAGCATCCATCCACTCCTTGGTGTCTTTAGCCTCTTCATAGGTTTTAGGAACATGATTCATCTCTATCTTCCCAAGAAAAGCGCAATGACTTGATGGCAACAAGTCAATAGAACACACGAACTGGTTGGGATGAGCAACAGCCTGATTGTTGAAGTAGAACTTCTTGTTGATGTAGCTTGATAGATCCGTCTTTTCTCTAGTACTTCTTCTGAGTTGTTGGACTGGTTGAGCAGCTTCCTCTACACCCATCTCTTCTTCTTCATGATGAATAATCTCCTCATCATTCATATTCAAATTGTCTTGATCTTGATTCTGAGGTAGAACTTCCTCTTGAGTTTGAGTGGATTCTTGATTAGCTGTCAACTATTCTTCTTCTTGCAACTCTTCTTGATGACTTCTCGTTTCTGTTTCCCCTTGTCTTGGTACTTTAGTAGGATCATTTTCCAAATGATTCAAGAGAAACCTCAGACTTGTAGCAAGGTCAGACGGTGATCTTGAAAGATCCTTCAATCCTTCCCAATCCCTTTTCTCATAGTATCCTTGCCCCTCAATGAACTTGACATCTCTTGAGTCTAGCATGCCACAAACTGTTTTGATTAACCGGAAAACAGGAATTGAAAGCTAAGGAACCCAAATTGCTTGGAGAGGTGTTTTCAATGAGATAAAGCTCATCTTGTGTTCCACCTCTGCCAAGTACCCTTCCATTCTTAATATCCTAAAATCACACCTCATTAGGTCCAAAGATAACATTGCAGTCCAAGTCTTTAGTAATCCTTTTAACTGATAGCAGATTGAATTTAAACTTAGGCACAAAGAAGGCATCACTATCCTTGTTAAACAGTCTTAACTTTCCTGTCCCTTCAATGGGAATACCTTGACCATCAGCAATAGTTACTCTTCCTAGGGCAGGTTTGATGTATTTTAACAACTTAGCATTACTAATCATGTGGTGAGATGCTCCTGAATCTACTACCAAGTTCTGATCAGTTTTAGCAAGTTGTTTATGAGACAATAAGGTGATACCAGAGAGTTTGGAGGCATAAGCCTTGATGAGGTCCTCCAAATCACTCCTTCTCACATAATCAGTGCTGGTGAAGAGTGCAAGCTTTCCTCCTTGAGAGGATGAAGTCGTCTGCTCATTCACATTCTCTTGAGAGATGTTGGCACTTGAGTCTTTGAACTTGGATGGCTTGAGATGAGGGTGAAGGGTCCAACACTTGTCCTTCGCATGTCCTTTCTTCTTGCAATGGTTACAGAAGACACCCTTCCTTTCCTCTTGCTTGAACACGCTCTTGTTGGCAGTAACAAAGTCCCCTTTTCCTTTAAACAATCCAATGTTTCCCTGCTCCTTTTGGATTCTTGAACACACCTCTTCAAAGTCAGGGAGTGTAGTCTCCCTTAAGATAGACTTGATAACCTCATTGTAGACCGGATTCAGATTGAGGAGGAGACCAAAGATCTTGTCTTGCTCCTTCCTTTCATTAAGAACCTTTGGGTCCATGGTGCTTGGCCTTAACATGTCCAGCTCAGACCAAACAAATGAGAACTTCCCAAGATACTTGGTGAACTCACAATCCTCTTGGTGAAGGTCACTGATTTTCTTCTTCACTTCATACACACGGCTGAGGTTAGAGACATCACCATATACCTTCTTGAGAGTGTCCCAAAGTGATTTAGCAGTTTCACAATGAGAGTAAGCTTCAAGGATGGAAGGATCTAGTGAGTTTTGAAGAAAACCCAGAACTGATTGGTCTTCTTGAAACCACCTTGCCTCTTCTTTCTTGGTCTCCTCATCCTTCTTCTTTGTTGAATCTTCCAAGCTTGGAGTTCTGTCTTCAAGGATGTGCTCCCAAAGTCCTCTTCCACAAATGGCTGTCTTGGTAGTTCTCTGCCATGTTTTGTAGTTGAGACCCCTGAGTACAACTGGGATGACAGTAGGCTTCAAGCTGGAGTTAACTTGGACTGTATCTTCTATGGATGCGGTTGAGGAAGCTTAAGATCAGAGATTGAAGGTGGGTAGAAACAGATAGAGAGAATGAAGAATCTGAACTGTGAGAGTAATAGAATGAAGAGAGAATAAAGAGAATCAAGAACAATAACTCTATTGCTCTGATACCATGATAGATTTTGAGAGATTAAGCTTGAGAGATTTGATAAATGAGAGAGTTTGAACAAGAGAAAATTGGGGAGAATAATTTTCCAAAGTCATTTTTTTTTTCATTGGTGGCTGCAAGGCCTTTTTAAAGGATACAAAAGAACCAAGTCTAAACCTAATTTGATACAAGACAAAATAGACAGCCTGTCAAGACTCCATGTCGCCGACACAGTCAACAACACATGTAGTTCAGAATTCTTTTCTGTATATCCATGTCCCCGACACAGTCAACGACACATGTAGTTCAGAATTCTTTTCTGTATATCCATGTCGCCGACACAGTCGGTGACACACAAACTCAGGATTCTCTTCCATGATCAATACTGGGACTAATTTGAGTGGTCCAATTCCATCATCATTTGCCGACTTAATTTCTTTGACAGAATTGTAAGTGTTGGATGTTTGCTTTTTCCTCTTTCATTTTTCCGCTTGTTAATGTTCTTGATTTTGCCGGCAATCCGAAATGCAGAAGACTAGGTGATATATCCAATAGCAACTCCTCTCTCGAATTCATCCGGGACATGAAGTCTCTAAGTGTCTTGTAAGGCACTTCTGTTCAGTTTTTACTTCATCTTGATGAGCTTCTGTACTCTTTTAGCTCCTCTCATTCCTCAGTATCTTTTGCATTATGCGATATCTTTGCAGAGTATTAAGGAACAATAATCTTATGGGCACAATACCTTCCGATATTGGAGAATATGTGCATCTGCGAGAACTGTAAGTATGGGACAAGATGAAGAAAATGTTGTTATGGATTTTCAGATGCTCGGAAAATTGTCCTCAGATGACAAAGCATATACATTTTTTGTTCTCCAGTGATTTGAGTTTCAACAACCTTACTGGGAAAATTCCACTTTCGCTTTTCAACTCAAGGCAACTTACTTACTTGTAAGCATATTTTCCTTTTTCTCATAACATGCTTTTATCCAGTTTATACAGAATATAAAGTTTGTAACCTTCATCTAGGTTTCTTGGAAACAACAAGTTTAACGGTTCCTTACCCACTCAAAAGAGCTTCTCTCTTAGCAATATGTGAGTAACAAATATATAGATATATATATATATATATATGTCCGAGAGTGCAGCTCCTCTTTGGGTACCATTTATTGAAAACTGTCAAGATAATTCAAAGTGCTTATGTGCAGAGATGTCTCATACAATGATTTAGCAGGGAGTCTTCCTTCTTGGGTTAGCCTGCCAAACTTGCAACTGTAAGTTACGGAATTGTGTGCTTCAGTTATTCCGAACGTACATTATTGTTCTGAAACAAAATTTCTGTGTTTTCCTGCAGTAACCTGATTGCTAACCACTTTACATTGGGAGGTTCTAACAGAAGGTAACTTCGTGAATTTTGTGTTCCCCTCGGCGCTTGAAGTTTATTATGTTTTCTCATTATTATATTTTTTGGTCATGCTAAAAGGGTTTTTGCGGGACTGGACTGCCTCCAGAAGAATTTCCCCTGCAATCGAGGCAAAGGAATATGTAAGTGCAATTTGCAAACACTTCGGACTCGAAGCTTTTTCAGTCGGCGAGACATTCTGCATCTTCTTTAAGGTATTATGGACTGGGGCTAGAAAATGGAGGCTATACTGTAACAATTCAGTTTTCTGAAATACAAATACAAGGTTCTAATACCTGGAGAAGTCTTGGAAGGAGAGTTTTCGACATATATGTCCAGGTCTCTACTATTACATTGAGCTTCCGCCCATATTCTCATAAGTTGTTCAAGTGAAACCCAATATCCGGCATCATCAGTCAACTCTGAGTTTCTTTTTTCTTTCAGGGAAAACTTGTTGAAAAGGATTTTGATATGCATGCAACAGCTAACCGTTCTAAGGTCCAAGGAGTTCAGAGAACATATAAAGCAAATGTATCTGAAAATTTCCTAGAAGTTCATCTTTTCTGGGCTGGAAAAGGGACTTGTTGTGTTCCTTTTCAAGGGGCTTATGGGCCATTAGTCTCAGCAATCAGTGCAGCTCCAGGTAGAATCTGTAACTTTTATGATCGTCGTAGATTCAAATGCCTCTTCTCACGGGCTGCTTTTCTTCTCCACAGATTTCAAACCTACTGTAGGCAATAAGTTGCCATCCAAGAACAAGAAAAAAATTGGTATTATTGTGGGGGCTCTCGTAGGAGCAGGAATGATAAGTATCTTGGTGTTTGCTCTCATTTTGATCATCCGTAGGAAACGAAAAAGGGAAGCAAATGAAGAAGGTAAAAGTTGCAGCAACATTGTTAATAGTCTAATTCTCAGCAATGGTAACTTTCAAACTGGTACTATATTTTACAGTGCTACTTACTTTGGACATAAAGCCTTACACCTTTAGTTATTTGGAGCTCAAAACTGCAACTCAAAATTTTGATCCTTTGAACAAGCTTGGAGAGGGAGGATTTGGACCTGTTTATAAGGTAAAACTGAATAGGGAGTCGGTTAAACACCTCTACAGGGAGCAGAATGTAATATAGGTTATATGCTACAGGGAAAACTCAATGATGGAAGAGAGATAGCTGTGAAGCAATTGTCAGTTGTATCCAGGCAAGGCAATGACCAATTTGTTGCAGAGATTGCAACTATGTCAGCTGTTCAGCATCGCAACCTTGTAAAACTGTATGGATGTTGCATTAAGGACGATCAGCGTCTGCTTGTATATGAATACCTATCAAACAAAAGTCTAGATAAAGCTCTCTTCGGTATGCTCAAGAACATCTTAAATGTGACATCCTCTCCTTTTTTTTTTTTTTTGTAGATGCCACCTATCTATTTACACGTTTCTTGATTACTGTTGCAGAGGAAGAGAGTTTGAAACTTAGTTGGTCAGACCGTTTTGGGATATGCTTGGGAGTAGCCAAAGGTTTAGCCTATATGCATGAAGAGTCAAGGCTACGTATAGTGCATAGGGATGTGAAGGCAAGCAATATTCTGCTCGACTCTGATCTGATCCCAAAAATCTCTGATTTTGGGTTAGCCAAACTTTATGATGATAAGAAGACGCACATGACTAGCCGAGTTGCAGGGACAATGTAAATCTTTTACTGGTTTGTATAACGATGTTGTCGCCTTGTTTTATACTTTTTTTGTTGTTACTTATCGTTCTTGATGTTACGGCAGCGGATATCTTTCACCAGAGTACGCCATGCTTGGACACTTGACTGAGAAGACCGATGTGTTTGCCTTTGGTATTGTGGCTCTTGAAATTGTCAGTGGAAGGCCGAACTCTTCACCAGACTTGAATGATGATCAAACATACCTTCTCGAATGGGTATTATATATAACCTACGATTAAAATGTTTTGGAAACCTCATTTGGTGAAACTTAAGCCACTCTCCTTTACTAATGTTGCAGGCGTGGAGCTTACACGAAAAGGATAGTGATGTGGAACTAGTAGATCCGGACCTAACAGTATTTGACGAGGAAGAAGTGAAACGTGTGATTGGTGTGGCCTTCTTATGCACACAAACAGATCATACAATACGACCAACTATGTCACGAGTGGTGGGAATGTTGTCAGGTAATGTGGAGGTAAATGAGGCAAATGCAAAGCCAGGATATTATTCCTCAGAGAGAACATTTGAGAATGCCATGAGCTTTTTAGAAACAAAGAAGCACTCAACCACAAGCCCACTGATATCAGACCATGATTATTGATAGTATATACACTTGCACACTTTGCCAACACTAGTTTACAAAACAGAACTTTTAAAAGACCCTTTTGTCACTTTTCAATAATTTTAATACCTATAACAAAAAGGAGAGTAGAGTTGAGGAAATGAATGAAACACTAATTAGCTAAGTGGTATTTCAATTTCTAACGATTTCTCTCTTTTCTTCATCTCTAACTTCTCTTTTTTCGTTGCCAAGCAACTCTAGAACTAGAGTTTTAGAAATCCAAGTGAAAAGCTTACTTTCTAAGAGAAATTGCCAAGAATTGTCCAAAATAAAATTTTAATAATTAGGGATGGATGACCTACTAGAAAATCCACTGAACATGCAAGTAAAGTAAAGACAAAACACCAAATTTTGAATTTTATGTAGTAGCACACTGACTGTCGGACGAAGGTGAAACCCACAAACAGTAGTGACTGAGGGATTACGATTTACGAGGAGTATCAAACCAGCACCTAGATGATAATGTGGAGTTATATGGGTCCATACCATCAAATGTGACAATCTTAGTACACATCGAGGATTTTGGGTGGATGTGATTGAAATACCTCAATTTTTGGAATATGGTGGTACATCAGTAAACCTTAATATAATTTATTTGTGTATAGTAAAAACTTAATAAATTAATAATATTGAGACAATGATATTTTATTAATTTAGAGAATTATTAATCTAATGAGATTAGTTGAGTTAAAATGTATTTTAGAACCGAATAAATTTATTAACTAATCAAATTACTAATTTATTAAATATTAATTTGTAGTTTATATTGTATTAATTGTTAGGAACTAATCTCAAATTTTCTCGAAAATCAGATATATGGGACCGAAGAAATGCACACAAATTTGTTAACGGAGTTCGACCAATTGTACCTACGTCTCCGGACCTGTTACATATCTTTATATTAATAACCGGGAAATTACAACTCTCTCAACTCATACCCAAAACCCGAATACACTCAAGAAAATCAATACTATAATGAGTGAAGTGCAACTCCTGGTGTTGACACCTCTGCATCCGTATTGCA
The DNA here is from genome assembly GCA_030180135.1 of Orychophragmus violaceus. Taxonomy (NCBI): domain Eukaryota; kingdom Viridiplantae; phylum Streptophyta; class Magnoliopsida; order Brassicales; family Brassicaceae; genus Orychophragmus; species Orychophragmus violaceus. The sequence continues at coordinate 22,919,571 of CM058235.1, forward strand.
TGAGGTGTTGACACCTGTTTTAATGAAAAAAACTCTAAAACCAATCAAATTAAAACAATTTGGTGACATGTATCCACCTGTTTCAAAAAAAAAGTTAAACCTAATTTTGTTCTTTAACTTTCTCTCATTTTGCCGACATCTCTCTCTCTCTCTCTCTCTCTCTCTCTCTCTCTCTCTCTCTCTCTCTCTCTCTCTCTCTCTCTCTCTCTCTCTCTCTCTCTCTCTCTCTCTCTCTCTCTCTCTCTCTCTCTCTCTCTCTCCCTCCTTAAATTTATCTTTCTCTTTGTTGATCTCTTAGACCTTAGATACGGGCAAAGGTTCAGTGACCATTGATTTCATTGGTAAAAAAAGTTTGCAGAGAAAACAGAGCTTCCAAATCACAAAACTTTTGATTTGACTATTGATTTATGATTCGTGGTTTGTAGCTGAGCGTGTGGGATTGCCGTACTTCAGCACATAGCTAAACTCACTAGGATCGAACTTTAGACATGGGGCTAACTTTGCAACAGGTTGATCAACAATAAGAAGGCAGAACGAAACTATTTTCCAATATGGAATCAGCCCATTCTCTCTCGATATGCAGATTGCTCAGTTTGATCAATTCAAAGCAAGATCTGCAGGATTGTTCACACAAAGTCAGCTCCTTTTTTCTTTTGAGCCTTCAGTTTTCTATTGTCATGATTATGGTTTGTGACGTCTGTTGTTTTTGTGACTTTTGCAAGAACAATTAAGATTAGATCAGAAAGAGAGAAGCTTCCAAGACGGGAAGAATTTGCAGAGGCTTTATATACTTTTGATATTGGACGGAATGATCTCTCTCTCTCTCGGTGACAAGAGTACGATGAGACAGGAAGCTTTTCTTCTGTTTAAGAAATTGTATAAATTGTCAAAGAGGTTTTCATGGCAGGAGAACAACGATGATCAGATCATGGTGAGGGGTAAGACATTGTTTCTTCAGTTGCTTAATGTCATTAACGGAAATGGAGGTCCTGTTAGGATATCTAATGAAAGGCAATTGGCTTGTCTAGGAATCTCTAATATGTCATTACTATAACCATGATGCTGTTGGGAATCCGAGCCAATTCTACAGATTCAGAATTCTCCCGAGTTCCCGATAGCCTAGGATCTAGGGTCTAGTTAATTGAATCATGGATCTCACCTCGTGAATACCTGGTGTTTGGCAGCGGAAGATTGATCAGGTAGCACGAGATCTATTGCGCCTCAGATGCTGCGCCTCTATCGTAGTCCACACGCACACAAGCTGGAATCCGCCGGGTTGCTAGTACCGGGACTCGGATCTCCCTGGGAACTGAGTTTCTCTGAGGTTTCTGTGTTTTCTCACTGAGACAACACTGTGGGCGGCGCACAAGAACCAACCACTTTAGGTCGAGATATAAAACGTACTTATATACTGACCTCGAGGTGAACCGAAACATCAGTTTCGGTTTCGCCATTGTGTCGACCGACACACTTATTGGTGTCGATCGACACACGTCTTGTATCGACCGACGCACCCAATGGTGTCGATCGATACACCCCTTTGAAACTTATATTCGATCTGTATCTAATACATATCGATCAGACCATATGCCAATGATCAATTCCCATGCAGAGTATATCCAACTTGCTTAGGTGTGTGACCCTGTAGGTTCACACGATACTGGAAATGAGTTACAACTCATTTGTCATAAGCGGTTTCTAGCAAAACGTTATGACTACCCAGTACCACATGAATTGTCCGATCTCGACAATACAACTATCTCTAGAGTTCGTACAATGTGATTTCAGGACATAATCCCAACAATCTCCCACTTGTACTGGAATCCCTTATTCCTATAATCCCTTCGTCTCTATATCTCGATATGGCATAAGGCAAGAGACTGTGTCATCCTTATTATAGCCAACATCATGTTCATCTAACTTCTGATCTATACTGATAAACAAACGACTGACAATCACCTCGTTTGAGCACGGCCATGCATTTTCTCAGTATCAAATCTTCGATGGGCCCTGAGATATTTATCTCCCGTTATACAGGAGGGACAAAATCCCATTTTGTTCCATCCCTGTTTCTACACATACTTCATGATACGTCGAAACAATGCCGTTATAGCCGCCAGTTACGGAACGACGTTTGACAAGGTCAAAGCGCACCAATTCATATGCTAGAAAGCATGATGAACTCAGGTCTAAGGACTATACTCTATAGTCGTAATGATAACCTCCCATGACACTATATAACTATCCTGTGGAGTTCTCATTAAGCGGGTCATGTCCGATCATATGTTCACCAACATATATTTATGTGACTGACTGTGATAATCATATCATTGACTCCATGAAACTTAGTCCAACAGTCACCTCACATACTAGTCTGCGCGGTTGTTAGTGTCCCATTTTAACAACCTTGACTAGGGACAATCATAATTTATGTCATCTTTTACTTATAGGGTTTCACGATCAAGTCTTCAACTTGATGACCTATAAGATGACCATAAAGTACTTGGGACCATTATTTAATTATCCAATAATTAAATAATACTGATGTCAGTTTTAACTTACTCAAACACTTCCAAAGCATGTCTATGTTAAGTTTACAACATAACTAAAATAACTCCCACTAGAATCAAGATCATCTCTTCAGATATCTTATACCTACAGCAACAGAATAAAATTCCGTGCTTAGGTTGTGGGAGAGTGTGCGGTGCTATTGCTTGAAACAATTTCAACAAATTACACCGCCATTCAGATAAAAGCACTATTCTACGGTCTACTGCTTGGAGCCTTTCCAACAGTTAGCACCGCTATTCAGACAAAGAGACATAACCAGGTGTGAACCGGGAATCGTCTTTGTCCGACTAACTACTTTCAACTGGTTCGTCACTTTATCAGTTTACCACAAACCTATCCTTGGTGTTTCTCAACACTTGGGATATTTCTGGTAACTGTTTAGTGACTATTACCAGTATATATTGGTATATTCTCGTCATGCTTAAGCTGCATCTAGACGAGCGCAAAATATGGCATTTATGATGGATTCTATTGCAGCAGCATTAGAACTCACACTCATTAATATTAGTTCAGACAGTGTTCAGAAACACTTCTTCTTACTAATATTGTTACTAGCTCAGCTAGTGTCCAAGACACTTCATCTTGCTCAGATTATTGCCATAAGACCTTTGGTATGAAGCCATTCTTGGAATCAAGCGTATTAGATCTGTCCAATACCTTATCAACATAAGGATTTTGACACGATCCAATTAGCTACTCTGATCCATTCCAATGGATCCTTATTCCAAGAATTCACGCGGCTACTCCTATGTCTATCGTGTAAATTTGACTTCCGACCTAAATCTTGACAAGATTTTAGCGTCAGAACGTCATTTATGAGATTCAAGTATGTTAACAACACACTGTGTGAGAATTGCCATTACGCTCCCACTAGTCTTCTTGCAAACGCATGGTTTCATCTCTTTCTGATCAAGTCAAAACTATTGACCACATTATCAGAATGTTGATTCCAACTCCAAGATGTCTGCTTCAATCCAGAAATGGATCGGTGAAGCTAACATGCATGCCTAGCCAATTTTCGGAGTTGGGGCTCACCATCGCTTCTTTGAATTTCGCATGTTCGTCACTTTTCAATGATCAGCAGATCACGACAATATGTTACGAGAAATCACTCTCGAGTTAGTGACGGATCCTTTCGGATCTGCGAATTTCAGGCTCCACAGGTGCAGATCCTACAGCACTTTGTAGATCTCACCGCTGCTCTTCCTTATCAGGTCGAGCAGCTTACTGTGTTTATCGAATTTCTTCGATGTGTACTCTTACTCCCACTGTTCCTTTTGAAAGTATCACCTTTCTTAAAAGACACAGTTCTGGGCAACAAAAGCACTAAGCCTTGGTTTCCTCAGGACAACCAGCGAGGTAGAACTTATCAGATATGGATTCAAGTTTGTTTGTTGACTACTGTCTTACACAAACCTTGCAATCCTAATTAATCAGAAAAACATATTTGGAAATCACCCAGTCCACATCCAATGTGGTGTTTTTCACTGATTCTGATAGAAACCTTTTAGCGTAAACATAGACATTTCAGAACGTATTCTTAAATGGTTATGGAAGATTCCTGTGACTCATCATTGATCAGATCATATCTAATAAGATCTGATTCATTCCTTTAGATGATCACCCAATTCTTGACTCTAGTATTTTTCTCCGCGATTCAATCGAGGATTTCAATACTTCTGTCAAATTGATTCTACACTTCATCTTTGAACTCCCTCAAGGGATTCCAGCTCGTGTCTCATCAAATGAACACAGCCATACTTATTGAATCCATCAATAAAGTAATGAAGTACAGAATATTTCCTTTGGCAATAATGCTAGTTGGGCCGCATACATCAGTATGTGTAGGGCCCAATAAGCCTCTGGCCCGTTTCCTTTTAGCTCTGCTAAATGGGCCTTAGTCATTTGGTCCAGCAAGCAGGATTCATGTCTCAATTGATTTACAATCAAATGAGTCCAAAACCCATGGATTTACTGAATCCGCTTCACTCTTGTGGTTAAATGACTATACCAAAGAAAATCGAGTTTGAGTCATCAGACTTAAACCTTTAGTATTTGTGTTTATTTAACTTCTGCTGGTTTAAGATATAAAACCCATTCTAAACGGGGTGCTACCACAGAATATTTCATTAAGATCCAAAGAACTTGTCTTTTATCAAAATGAAAAACATCCAAATTCTCAAAAGAAAATGAAAGACATTTCTGCACAAGGCAGATACATAGTAGCAATTACTTAATTTCTAAAACCAAGTATGAAAGGCTCCTACAAGTGAAGAATCTCTACGGCTTATGTAGCAACCATTGCTTCAACCAGACACATAGTTCCACTTGTCCTTTCTTCAACGTTCTACTGTCGCTTAGGTCCTGCATATTTCAAAAATATCAGTACCACAACAAGTATCCAATACTTATGTAGAACTTGAATTAATAACACAACACCTGAAGAAGAAGTACCATACATCTTCTCCATCTCTTGTGAATCTTCCAAGAATTTATTGCAATCTCTCTTCCAATGCCCCGACTCATTGCAGTAGAAGCACTTACTAACACCAGATGGGCTTGACTTGGGCTTATAAGATGACACAGGCTTATCCTGATTCCAAATCTGGACGGCCTTGCCTTCACCTTTGTCTCTACAAGATTTCTCAAATCTTTTACCCCTTTTGATGTTTTGCTCTGCTGTCTTGAGCATGCTCTGCAGCTCAGTCAACGTCTTCGTCAAGCCTTTCTTGATATAGTTCTTAACGAACTTGTCATAGCTAGACGACAGTGACTGCAGAATGATGTCAGTAGCCAACTCTAAGTTGACAGGACATCCCAGTCTCCCCAGGTTATACACGTAACCCATCAGTTTAATGACATGAGGACTAACTGGAGCATCTTCTGGTAGTCTGCACCCAGTGAGAGACTTCACCATCTGGAATCTCTCAACTCGTGCTAGATCCTGAAACTTCAGTTTCAGGCTGGTGATCATCTCTATTGGCGACTCCATGTTCTCGTATTGACTCTTCAAGTCTGAGTTCATGGTAGCCAACATCAGACCACGCACATCTACCACATCAATATAATGCTTATTCCAAGCATTATACACTGCATGCGAGCGATTGGTCCCAAGCTTTTCTGGAAGAGCCTTTTCAAGGACATAGTCCTTGCTCTCCTGCTTGAGAATGAATCTCAGATTCCGATACCAATCCAGGAAGTTGGATCCATTTAACTTGTCCTTCTCAAGGACGGATCGCAACGAGAAAGTAGTCATAGACATAAGCTGAAATCCAAGAAAAACAAAGATTTAGTTATGCATATGATGAGAAATCTTATCAAATAAGAAAACTCGCATTATATTCAAACAATGTTTCCTCTATGAACATAATGATCCAAGATCCATACTTTACCAAAATGTGAGTGGGCGACTCGCCATTACCCAAAATTTAGTTATCTAGGTAAGAAAATTATTGCTAATTGCACTCAGTACAACTCTTGGTTGTGGATGAGATAAACTATTTCTAATCCACTCTGATGTCTCTGGGCCCAGAACTTCCGATAGCCCAGTCAAGTAAAACCAATCTTTTCTGCCTTGTGATCACTGACAGTTGCACTGCAAGTCTGTCAATGATCACCTGCATTACTCATGTTGTTGTGGGTACCAAGGACTCCAAGTATATCCAACAACAACATGAGTCTTGACAGTAGACAAGATCGGGCAAGACATCAAGGTCACTTGATATTTAGTTGAGGAAATTAAACCCAAAAGTTTAGCAAATCAATTTCTTAGGTCATTTAATTGTTGATGTTAATGCACTGCAAGTCCATCAACATTATTACCTGCCTTACTCATGTAATTGTGGACACTAAGCTCTTGGCTAGACATCACACAACTAAACGAGTCTTGACAGTTGACCACATTGAAGCTAATCTTTGATCAATGTTTAAGTCTAGTTTGGTTTCTGCAAATTCAAGGTTCAATAACCAGAATTTCGAATACTGTGTCGATCGACGCAGACAATGTCTGTCGATCGACACTACCAAACAAAACCGGACTTCAATAACCAGTTAATTTAATTAACCCGGTTCATCGAACCGGTCATGTCGATCGTCACAACCCATGTGTGACGGTCGACATAGACCTAAACCGAAGATCGTTTTGATAACCGGTCCAATCCAATTGAACCGACTTATCTGATCAAACTGATCTTAAACAATCGGTTTATACTAATTGGGATGATCAGTTCAATCCAATTGAACCAATTCATCCAATTTAAACCGTTTAAACCAGTTTCAACTGATTACGATAACCAGTCCAATTCAATTGAACCGACTTATCCAATCAAACTGATTTATCCCATCGGTTCATGCTAATTGAGATAATCAGTTCAATCCAATTGAACTAATTCATCCAATCTAAACCGACCTATTCGGACTTAACCAAGCATGATAACCGGTGCAATCCAATTGAACCGATTAACCATTCGCTCGGTCTGTGTCGATCGACACTCAACCTGTGTCGATCGACGCAGTAGGCCTTTTAGGTTTTCTCCGAGAAAACCCTAGCCGCCGAATATTGGTCTGTGTCGACCGACACTCAAACTGTGTCGATCGACACTCGACCGTGTCTGCTCTGTGTCGACCGACACACCCAGTGTGTCGATCGACACAGAAGGCTTTCGGTTTTTCTTCGCGAAAAACCCTAGCCGCCGATTCTGTCGAACTTCGCCACTTTGTGTCGACCGACACACCCAGTGTGTCGATCGACACCGTGCGAAAACACAAAATCTGAGTTCTGTTTCAATCGATCTAACATGCTATTGTTCATAAACTTTTATGAGCGAATTCAATTAATTAGATTCAATTAAACAGACTGATTCAATGGAAAAACCCTAAGGCTCTGATACCACTGTTGGGAATCCGAGCCAATTCTACAGATTCAGAATTCTCGCGAGTTCCCGATAGCCTAGGATCTAGGGTCTAGTTAATTGAATCATGGATCTCACCTCGTGAATACCTGGTGTTTGGCAGCGGAAGATTGATCAGGTAGCACGAGATCTATTGCGCCTCAGATGCTGCGCCTCTATCGTAGTCCACACGCACACAAGCTGGAATCCGCCGGGTTGCTAGTACCGGGACTCGGATCTCCCTGGGAACTGAGTTTCTCTGAGGTTTCTGTGTTTTCTCACTGAGACAACACTGTGGGCGGCGCACAAGAACCAACCACTTTAGGTCGAGATATAAAACGTACTTATATACTGACCTCGAGGTGAACCGAAACATCAGTTTCGGTTTCGCCATTGTGTCGACCGACACACTTATTGGTGTCGATCGACACACGTCGTGTATCGACCGACGCACCAAATGGTGTTGATCGATACACCCCTTTGAAACTTATATTCGATCTGTATCCAATACATATCGATCAGACCATATGCCAATGATCAATTCCCATGCAGAGTATATCCAACTTGCTTAGGTGTGTGACCCTGTAGGTTCACACGATACTGGAAATGAGTTACAACTCATTTGTCATAAGCGGTTTCTAGCAAAACGTTATGACTACCCAGTACCACATGAATTGTCCGATCTCGACAATACAACTATCTCTAGAGTTCGTACAATGTGATTTCAGGACATAATCCCAACAGATGCTTATGCTTGGTCTTATGTTTTAGTTTTTACCTAATGTAGACAGGTGTATTGTGACAGGTGGGGACTTTAAGATACATGTCACCAGAAGCATTCATGTGCAACGAGAGCGATAAAAATGGAAACACTATAAAATGTGGAAGGCCATCAGATATTTGGTCACTTGGTTGCATACTATACCAAATGGTGTACGGTAGAACACCTTTTGCAGATTACAAGACCTTTTGGGCAAAGTTCAAAGTCATAACTGATCCAAACCATGAGATCACTTACAATCAACTCTTTAACCCGTATGAAGAAATGTTTAGCTTGGGACCGTAACCAAAGATGGAGAATCCCTGAGCTTCTTCAACATCCTTTCCTTGCTCCTCCTATCCCACCTGAGCCTCGTGTCAGCAACAGCATTCAATTGGTCAGTCATATAGGTAAATCTTTTGGTAGTGATGACCCGGTTTCGGAACTTTGTGTTCAACTTCAGGATCGGTTACGAGTTCTTGAAGGAGAACAAAAGTAAGTAGTATTTGTAACGCCCCTTTCCCATTCTCCGCTGACCGTCGAGCTGACCGGTCAACAATCAAACAAGAACATGACCGATCGAACCCGAGCAAGTCGAACAGGAAAAGTTCATCACAGGACGAAGCCAGAGACAGATCGGTTTGAGACAAAGGCTCGCACCAACCCAACTCCGACTCCGCTATCCTTGCTTCCATAGCACAAGTCGGCCGTCTTGCACTACTTCTGCGAGTTGTGTCGGTTCGGACGAAACACAATATCAGGAAAGCATATTCATTTCTGAGTAAATCAAACGTTCAGTACAACGTTTAATCGTCACTTTACAAATCATTTTCATCAATAAAGGATCAACACACAAATCAATACAAAAGTGGCGTCAAGCCGAACCGAAGGAAAACCCCAAAAACCATCGAATCAAAACCCCGCCAAAGCCATCCCGAAACTACACCGAGGACCTCCCGCGTCCATCGCTGCTTATCCTGAAAAACACAAAAAGAGTCTAATGAGCGATCTAAGATCACCCAGTGAATCGGCTCCCCACTAAGGCTTCTAATCCATCTATCAACTATAGATTCCCGCCCGAAACCCAGAATAACAATCAAGCAGAACAAAATAGCCGATCACGCACAACCACGTCGTGTCGAGCCCACACACAATCAATTGCCAAAAGAAAGAGAAGGCGATTAGAGGAAATTGGGAGCACTGCGGCACATGTCCCCGATTGAGACTCGATCTATCTACCGTGCAACACCAACTACACCAAAACACAACGCTGGGCCCCTACGATATTGGTGACTTCCACGGGTTTCTACAGCTACCGATATGGTAACTAACCCACGACTCCTAGCCGTCTACACAACGACTAGGACACCGTTCTCTGTCCATCGATACGCGGTGACTCTGACTACCCCTAGATAGCCCGAGTTTCCATGCAGTCCGGCCCTAGGACATGACCCCGTATTCTCCGGACCACACACCTACAGACGTCACTCCATAGGTTAACACCATAACCAGAATCACCACGGTCCGGTTAGGTAACTACCCGAGGATCCTATCGGGTCGGAAGTACCAGAACGTAATCAAATACCTAGACTTGCGGGATCTAACGCACCCTAGAGTCCTAGTGCATAAATGTAAACACGCAGACTCGCTTGGACTCTAGCAATCAATCACAATCAATAACAACAACCCACTCAATCCCGCATCCCGCAAGTCTACTCACACACCACACCGCTCTGACTCGGCACCGTACCGAGTCAGCACCACAACTTAACCGGTCCCGTGACCGAGCTAAGTAACAACAAGGATCGCTCGGCCCAACACCGAGACGATCTAAAGGCCTGCACAAAAGGTTAACCACAACCACACAACACAACACAATCACACAATCAACAGTCTACTCGGCCCAACACCGAAGTAGGATCACAATCACACACACAGGCCTATTAGGGTTTCTAACGTCTTTTAACCAATTCACGCCCGCTACCTTGGGTTAGCCGCTTGCTGACCCGTAGACGGTTCACCAGTCACAATACTTCTCTTTACTTAACCACTCCTAATCATCTTTTAATAACTCTTCGATCCGTCGGTTTAGAGCTAGTAGCTTACTAAACTCCCCGACATCTCATCATTCATTACTTAATTCATTTAACTCGGGAAACTCCGATACCGTTTCATACTCTATACGCGTGTTCAAGGTTAAACCGTATTTTAACTCGTCTTAATTTCCGTATATAGATTTATTTAATACCGTGCTTTACTTACGTATATATGCATATACGGTCCTACTCATGCCACGACTATATGAATGCATCACACAATGTTCTAACAACCTAACGGCACGCAATAGGTTTAATCCGTTTTAATCTAACATGCTTCTTTAACCCTAGCCGGTTTAATATCAATTCAATCAATCATTCAATTCACAATTCAATTCGGTTTAACACGATCGGGTATGCATTCCTATCTCTACAGTTTCCCATTTATCGATCTATATGAATGTTACGGTGTTTGAGCCGACTCACAGTGATTTCACGGAATGAACGGCACGGATGCGGATACGGTTCCCGAGACCCCGAACAAACCCGAATCTTCTCGAATACCCGAACACGAACTCCCGAACACCCCGAACCACCGGATAACCGTCAAACCGAGCGTTGACCGGCTCGTTTTCCGGCGTTGACCGCGTTGACCGGCGGCGTTGACCGGCGTTGACCGGTTGACCGTTGACCGTTGACTTTGACCCGCTTGACCGTTGACCGCCTCCGGTTTACCCCTTGACCCACTGAACCACCAAATCGAACCGAACCAGCTCCAATCCAACCGGTTTAGTTAAACCGGTTAGGTCAACCGTTGACCGGCGTTGACCGTGGCTTAACCGGTTTGACTAGACCGGTTTACCAACTGAACCAAGACCAAACCGACTCCAATGCATCCCCATTCCACCCTTGAAGAATTGCTGAAGATTTGACGGCGGAAGAGGCTTCTCCGGCGGCTACTCCGGCGTTGACCGCGGCGGCTCCGGCGTTGACCGCGGCGGCTCCGGCGTTGACCGCGGCGGCGGCGACTTTTCCGGCGACTTCTTACGGTGAACCACACACCAATCCACTCCTCTTGATGAGATCTATGCCCCCATGGCCTTGAAATCTTGAAATAAGTTGAGGAGAGAGAGAGATACCAAGAACCCTAAACCGCGGCTGCTTCTCTCCTATTTTCCGGCGAGCTCCGGTGACTTCTGACGACGGCGGCCGGCTGAAACTTGAAGAGGAGATCAAGATGAAGCTACTGGTCTTGGAAGCACCGGATTTGAGCTTAAGATGAAGAAGTTATGGCTTTGCTTGTGCACCAAGTAATGAAGAACACATTGAGTTTTTGGGAAGAACACCTTGAAGATGCATGAACTGGTTGAGCTTCTGGAGTTGAGAGATGAATCTGATGATTCTGGTAGAGAGAAGAGAGCTCGAGAGTGTAGAGAGAGAGAGTGGCTTGGGAGAGTGAACTTGATGTGATACAAAGTATTTCCCTTTAGGTGCATGAACCCTTTTTGGTGCATTGCATGCACAAGGGTTGGGTGGCGCCTGCAGGGAGAAGACACTTGTCCTCCAGGTAAGTGGTTGAGTCAACTAATCCAGCCATTAAGCCCTTAACCTCCTCTTAATCCCCTTAATCACATGTGTTTGGTTTGCTTGATTTCCCCGATAATTGTTTTAGTAAATAGTAGATGATTCCCATAAAACCCCAAACCTTCATAATCTGATTCTCCTTGCTTTTAGATGAATTTGGCAATTTGAATCACCTCGTTTGGAGTTTCCTAGCTCCCGTTATGATTTTCCGAAGTTTTCCCGGTTTAACTCGGGTTTCACCCGAAACTCCGAAAAATGCATTTCTGCTCCGTTTCTTCGAATTCTGATCTTGTAAATGTTCTTTATGATTAATAAAGAGAACATTTGGCCCGTATCGTCTTCCGTCTCGAACTTTGGCAAAATTACCATTTTGCCCCTGTGTTAGGCAAAATTACAATTTTGCCCCTGATGACTTTTCTTCTGCCCGTTGACCGTATTTTTGGATACGGGGTATCACATTCTTCCCCACTTACAGGAATTCGGTCCCCGAATTCTCCGTCACTACCAGACTTTGAATCAGTTCCGAACCTTGTAAGTCGCTCCATCATTACACTTTGACGCTTCTTCTTCGAACACCGCTGCATACTACTGACCTCAACATCAATCCGAACTGATGTCTTACTCTCGCATATCTTGATCTACTCCACCCTGAACTGTTTTCACTGGTTCTGATCCTCGAACTTAATCTTGGTTAACTGCTCTGTTCTGATTCTCACTTCGCGCTTCCCCACTTTGTCTCGACCTCCACATTCCTATCCGCAACTGTTTGTCTCCGTGAGACACTCTTCAAGAATCTGATCACTGACTTCCGTCGCACCGCTTCCAATAAGACCCTGATCTTCATTGCCAAATCTCTTTACTAACTTGTCATCCCAACCGTTTCGATCTTTCCGCTACTCTGGGCTGGCACAATCCCCTGACCATCCATCCTGACAATCCACACTGACCGCTTTACGATCCGATTTCCTTATTCCGCAACGTCTTGCCATTCCATCTCGCTTTCGGGTTCGGGTTCGGTCTCGTATTCGTATCGCATCGTCCATTCCATCCTACATTCAACACAACAACATTTCACTGGAGCGGTGAATTCAAACCAATTCATTCCTTGATATCACTTCCTCATAGAGATATCGTTAGTTAATCACGTACCCAATGGTCACTCATGATTAAATAACGATATTCTATAATTCCGCTTTCTCGCGGATCGACCGTTTGATTACAACCGTTCTCGAGTTAGCTCAACACCTTAAACGAAAAGGTTCTAACACTTCCATCTCTAACAACTTAACGATTGCAACCAAATTAAACTACTCACCTGGATGGCTTACCACGCCATTCACACTCCGCACATGCTAAGCATGTCACTCGCACTTTCACAGTGCGATACCACTAACGAAACGCAACCCTATTTCAAGCAATTAAATCAAAACACGCAAGCAATTATTGCAAAAACAAACAATTACCACACACAGCCAAGCAATCATCAGATCGCTCCGGATATGTCGTCAGTCTGGGTTTAGGTTATGATGAACGGTCATCAGTTCCGCTCATCATCAGACTTCACATGGTAATTCGTTTGCATCCCAACCCATCATACGCATGCAAACAATTACTACGAAAGTCATAACGATAAGTTGAACAATCTGCATCACATACATACACAAAACAACAACATACACATGTCTCGAGGTTTATAGAAATACATAAGGAAACAGAAATACAACCACAAGATGTCCGTCATCAACAACCCAACCCACAAACTGCACCGCCATATCCTGGAGATGTTCAAAACAACATACGAAAACCGTCGATCTGGTTACACACAAACAACAACATAGTTAGTGCCCAACTTACCTGGCCTAACTATTCTAACCCTAACAGCCCCAGCACGACCGAAATGCCATACACAACCGGCATCGCGGCTCGCGCTGGTACCCACTGGCAGGTGCGCCGGGAGGGTGTGGTGGATGCACATCTCTAGTCGGCGGTCCGACCTGCTGCGGCTCTGCCATCGGACACAGCTGCGCTACATGACCTCTGCGACCACAAATCTGGCAAACCGGAACGGGCGCTGGGCGTGGCCCACAGTAACATGCTGCTGCCTGATGATCTGTCGCTCCACACAGCTGACACGACGAAACTGACCCTGAAGAAGGCTCCTGAAAACACTCCGCTGCTCGATGTCCCTGAGCTCCACAAATCTGACAAACAACTGGTGCTGAGCGGGACCGACGAGCACTGGACCGACGGGAACAAGCGGATGCTCAGTGTCCCTCGTCTCCGCACCTCCTACAACTCCTCGATGGCCTCGGTGGCTGCTCCAATGGTGGCTGCGCTTCTGGTGACTGCGCGGCTGGCTGCTGAATAACTGACTGCCGAATAAGACCACCGTCTCGATGACTTGGACCAGGTCGATACTCCTCAGGTAACGGGGCACGATGCAGCTCTGCGTCTGACAGACGAGGTCCGGGTCCTGCGATCGGGCAAATAGGTGCAAGATGGCCGTCCATCCCGCACACCTGACAATAATACGGAACCGGCACAGGCTGATACGGCTCATGATAGCGTGGATCCACTAGTCGGGTACACCAATGTAAATGAAAGCCCTGAACTCCGCAGGCGCTACACGTCCGGTATACTGGCATCTGCGGCACTGAGTCTGACGTGTCCGCTAGTGGCACCTCCGGTGATGCAACCGGCTCGGTCGGTGGTGCCTCTGGTGATGTAACTGACTCAAACTGCTCCGATCCTACCGTCGACATCGGCTCAACTCCTGTGGCTGACTCCATCGCTGAGAGTGGCTCGGTAGAACCAGGTGATGGAGCTCCTGACCTCTGCGGCGATCCTGGCTGATGATGCGGCCTAACTCGCTGCTCCAAAACGTCCTCTAATATCGCCATCTGCTCGTCCAACTGCTGCGCCCACTGCGCATGCTGCTCCGGGTCCAACGGCTCCATATCGATATCGAGAGCTGAGTGTAACGGATCCAACTGAAAGTCTCCGCCACCAAGTGGAATAAAATCCGACTCGTGCAAACTGAAAGGCATTGGCACGTCATGTGCCTCAAGCTGTATCCCCGGTGATACTATCGGTGCCTCGAACTGTGGTGGAAATGGCGGCAACCCGTAATCTACGAATCCCAAATATCCCATCGCTCCAACGGTCGGGTCTGCGGTACCTGCGTCGTCCTGTAAGGAAGGCGGTAACGGATCTGGTAATGGCCTCCAATCCACAGAAGCGGCTCTCGCTCCCTGATGCCCACGGGGCATAACTGGCGGTCGAGCTGATATCCGAGAACCCTGCGACTGACCCTGCGGTGGCATCCTCAGTCCTGCCTGATGCTGGTCTACCAAAGCCTGATACTCTGCCCGTGTCATCCGCTGTGGACTCATCCTGCTCGATACAATCTCTCACACCCAATGCACACACCCACACACACACCGTCCAGGGACACTCTGCTGCTGTCTGCAATCAAAAACACAAAGACAGATTAGTACACATAACACAAAATGTCTACCCCATCCCAACCCCGGATTTACGGACGCGGCTCGGTTTCCTAATGGATGCTTGGGTAAGACACAATTTTGACTCGATAAAACCACGGAAAACACTCAGAAATGAACAGCTTCGAAACCCATGCAGAACCATGCTCTGATACCACCTTTCTGTAACGCCCCTTTCCCATTCTCCGCTGACCGTCGAGCTGACCGGTCAACAATCAAACAAGAACATGACCGATCGAACCCGAGCAAGTCGAATAGGAAAAGTTCGTCACAGGACGAAGCCAGAGACAGATCGGTTTGAGACAAAGGCTCGCACCAACCCAACTCCGACTCCGCTATCCTTGCTTCCATAGCACAAGTCGGCCGTCTTGCACTACTTCTGCGAGTTGTGTCGGTTCGGACGAAACACAATATCAGGAAAGCATATTCATTTCTGAGTAAATCAAACGTTCAGTACAACGTTTAATCGCCACTTTACAAATCATTTTCATCAATAAAGGATCAACACACAAATCAATACAAAAGTGGCGTCAAGCCGAACCGAAGGAAAACCCCAAAAACCATCGAATCAAAACCCCGCCACAAGCCATCCCGAAACTACACCGAGGACCTCCCGCGTCCATCGCTGCTTATCCTGAAAAACACAAAAAAAAGTCTAATGAGCGATCTAAGATCACCCAGTGAATCGGCTCCCCACTAAGGCTTCTAATCCATCTATCAACTATAGATTCCCGCCCGAAACCCAGAATAACAATCAAGCAGAACAAAATAGCCGATCACGCACAACCACGTCGTGTCGAGCCCACACACAATCAATTGCCAAAAGAAAGAGAAGGCGATTAGAGGAAATCGGGAGCACTGCGGCACATGTCCCCGATTGAGACTCGATCTATCTACCGCGCAACACCAACTACACCAAAACACAACGCTGGGCCCCTACGATCTTGGTGACTTCCACGGGTTTCTACAGCTATCGATATGGTAACTAACCCACGACTCCTAGCCGTCTACACAACGACTAGGACACCGTTCTCTGTCCATCGATACGCGGTGACTCTGACTACCCCTAGATAGCCCGAGTTTCCATGCAGTCCGGCCCTAGGACATGACCCCGTATTCTCCGGACCACACACCTACAGACGTCACTCCATAGGTTAACACCATAACCAGAATCACCACGGTCCGGTTAGGTAACTACCCGAGGATCCTATCAGGTCGGAAGTACCAGAACGTAATCAAATACCTAGACTTGCGGGATCTAACGCACCCTAGAGTCCTAGTGCAGAAATGTAAACACGCAGACTCGCTTGGACTCTAGCAATCAATCACAATCAATAACAACAACCCACTCAATCCCGCATCCCGCAAGTCTACTCACACACCACACCGCTCTGACTCGGCACCGTACCGAGTCAGCACCACAACTTAACCGGTCCCGTGACCGAGCTAAGTAACAACAAGGATCGCTCGGCCCAACACCGAGACGATCTAAAGGCCTGCACAAAAGGTTAACCACAACCACACAACACAACACAATCACACAATCAACAGTCTACTCGGCCCAACACCGAAGTAGGATCACAATCACACACACACACACACAGGCCTATTAGGGTTTCTAACGTCTTTTAACCAATTCACGCCCGCTACCTTGGGTTAGCCGCTTGCTGACCCGTAGACGGTTCACCAGTCACAATACTTCTCTTTACTTAACCACTCCTAATCATCTTTTAATAACTCTTCGATCCGTCGGTTTAGAGCTAGTAGCTTACTAAACTCCCCGACGTCTCATCATTCATTACTTAATTCATTTAACTCGGGAAACTCCGATACCGTTTCATACTCTATACGCGTGTTCAAGGTTAAACCGTATTTTAACTCATCTTAATTTCCGTATATAGATTTATTTAATACCGTGCTTTACTTACGTATATATGCATATACGGTCCTACTCATGCCACGACTATATGAATGCATCACACAATGTTCTAACAACCTAACGGCACGCAATAGGTTTAATCCGTTTTAATCTAACATGCTTCTTTAACCCTAGCCGGTTTAATATCAATTCAATCAATCATTCAATTCACAATTCAATTCGGTTTAACACGATCGGGTATGCATTCCTATCTCTACGGTTTCCCATTTATCGATCTATATGAATGTTACGGTGTTTGAGCCGACTCACAGTGATTTCACGGAATGAACGGCACGGATGCGGATACGGTTCCCGAGACCCCGAACAAACCCGAATCTTCTCGAATACCCGAACACGAACTCCCGAACACCCCGAACCACCGGATAACCGTCAAACCGAGCGTTGACCGGCTCGTTTTCCGGCGTTGACCGGCGGCGTTGACCGGCGTTGACCGGCGTTGACCGTTGACCGTTGACTTTGACCCGCTTGACCGTTGACCGCCTCCGGTTTACCCCTTGACCCACTGAACCACCAAATCGAACCGAACCAGCTCCAATCCAACCGGTTTAGTTAAACCGGTTAGGTCAACCGTTGACCGGCGTTGACCGTGGCTTAACCGGTTTGACTAGACCGGTTTACCAACTGAACCAAGACCAAACCGACTCCAATGCATCCCCATTCCACCCTTGAAGAATCGCTGAAGATTTGACGGCGGAAGAGGCTTCTCCGGCGGCTACTCCGGCGTTGACCGCGGCGGCTCCGGCGTTGACCGCGGCGGCGGCGACTTTTCCGGCGAATTCTCACGGTGAACCACACACCAATCCACTCCTCTTGATGAGATCTATCCCCCCATGGACTTGAAATCTTGAAATAAGTTGAGGAGAGAGAGAGATACCAAGAACCCTAAACCGCGGCTGCTTCTCTCCTATTTTCCGGCGAGCTCCGGTGACTTCTGACGACGGCGGCCGGCTGAAACTTGAAGAGGAGATCAAGATGAAGCTACTGGTCTTGGAAGCACCGGATTTGAGCTTAAGATGAAGAAGTTATGGCTTTGCTTGTGCACCAAGTAATGAAGAACACCTTGAGTTTTTGGGAAGAACACCTTGAAGATGCATGAACTGGTTGAGCTTCTGGAGTTGAGAGATGAATCTGATGATTCTGGTAGAGAGAAGAGAGCTCGAGAGTGTAGAGAGAGAGAGTGGCTTGGGAGAGTGAACTTGATGTGATACAAAGTATTTCCCTTTAGGTGCATGAACCCTTTTTGGTGCATTGCATGCACAAGGGTTGGGTGGCGCCTGCAGGGAGAAGACACTTGTCCTCCAGGTAAGTGGTTGAGTCAACTAATCCAGCCATTAAGCCCTTAACCTCCTCTTAATCCCCTTAATCACATGTGTTTGGTTTGCTTGATTTCCCCGATAATTGTTTTAGTAAATAGTAGATGATTCCCATAAATCCCCAAACCTTCATAATCTGATTCTCCTTGCTTTTAGATGAATTTGGCAATTTGAATCACCTCGTTTGGAGTTTCCTAGCTCCCGTTATGATTTTCCGAAGTTTTCCCGGTTTAACTCGGGTTTCACCTGAAACTCCGAAAAATGCATTTCTGCTCCGTTTCTTCGAATTCTGATCTTGTAAATGTTCTTTATGATTAATAAAGAGAACATTTGGCCCGTCTCGTATTCCGTCTCGAACTTTGGCAAAATTACCATTTTGCCCATGTGTTAGGCAAAATTACAATTTTGCCCCTGATGACTTTTCTTCTGCCCGTTGACCGTATTTTTGGATACGGGGTATCACAGTATTGATATCTGATTCTAAGGTTTTTTGGATCATGTAAATTGGTGTGCTAATTTCTTAGCTTTGGTAAGATAACGTTTGTTTATTAGTGTCCTATTTGGTTTCTAATTTTGTTATATATTGGAATGTATCATTTTGGCTGCTTCTCTTTTTCATGTTTCAGCAGCTGAAAATTTAACAGTTCTCTCTATTATTCAGCTACAAGCTTTACTAAACGACGACTTTTCAATAGTGTTTGTTGTTTGGCACACATTCCATTTTTTTTTGGCAACCAGTTTTTATTAAGAAAAAGTTCAAAAAGGCAAAAGAGACCAACAAACCCAATTACATGAAGTCCAACAAAGAAAATTAAGAGTAGGCCCAACATAGTAGCTCAATATTTGTATCGTGGATTTCCTTTATATTAAGGAACATTGAATATTCATATTAACTGTGTTTAAGAGTAACATTGAACATTTGAACATTGAACCTTGATATCATATTCCTATTAACTGTGTATCTTTTCCTTTTATCTCTTTATCTTCATATTAAACTAAATTTTTTTGCAAGCAAACCTTAGAGTACTACATTACAATATTTACATACTTTTATAAAGAAAAACACAATTTTTTTTAAAAAAAAACTCCCTGCTGCGTAGCGCGGGCCAATTCCTAGTTATACTCAATTTTTTTACAAAGAATTTTTTTTTCTTCTCTCTTTCTCTCTTCTTGTTTTTGTTTTGGGATGAAATATGAAACTCACATCTCCTTGGTATTTATAGGAGGTTTGTGATCAAGTAGGAGCCAACAAATATTGACCAATAGATGAGAAGACTTCTCTTTTGATTCTCTACCTCCCTCACCGTCCAAATCAAAGCCACCTCTTTTTGATTTATGTGGCACCGTCCAAGATGTAGTACCACCAAAAGTGAAACATACCCGGATGTACTCTTCCTACTGTCAGTGTCACCTCCATTGTCAGCATCAACATCAACATATCCCTGCAATCCAATCTCAGACTTCTTGAAATATAGCGATAAACTTGGATTTATCTTCAGATACCTTAAAATCCACTTAACAGCTTCCCTATGTTCCTTTCCACGATTGCTCATAAGACCTGCTAACGACTCCCACTGCATGTGCAATGTCAGGCGTTATACATACCATCGCGGACATCAGGCTGCCAATATCAGAAGAATATGGAACTATATCCATATATGCCATCTCGTCGCCAGTCACCGAGGACTGATCTTTGGATAACCGAAAATGACTTTCCAGGGGAGTACTGACTGGCTTCACGTCATCCATATTAAACCTCTTGAGGACTTTCTTCACATACTCCTCTTGTGATAACTTAAAACCCTCCTTGCTTCTACTAATTCTCATCCCAAGAATTTGTTTTGCTTCTCCTAAGTCTTTCATTGCAAACTCTTCCGAGAGTTTCGCCTCCAATTTATTGATCTCATCCAAATATGCTCCCATTATCAGCATGTCATCAACATACAGGAGCAATATCAAGTAGGACACTTCAAACCTTTTGAAGTAACAACAGTGGTCAGCTTCACACCTCAAGAAACCAGCCCCTTTTATAAAGCTGTCAAACCTTTTATACCACTGTCTTGGAGCTTGTTTTAAGCCATACAAACTCCTTTTAAGCTTACACACCAGAATTTATTTCCCTTTGACCTCAAAGCCTTCCGGTTGCTTCATATAAATTTATGTATCCAAATCACCGTGAAGAAATGTTGTTTTCACATCCATCTATTGAAGATGCAGTAAATCTTTCTTTGCTACCAGCCCAAGAACAGTTTGGATTGTCACCAACTTCACTACAAGAGAAAATATCTTTGTGTAGTATATGCCTTTTTTTTTGTAATCCCTTCACAATAAGCCTCGCGTTTTAACGCTTGCTCCCATAATGTTCTTCTTTTATCCGGTAGACCCACTTGTTATATAATGCCTTTTTCTCCCTATGCAATTCTTCTAACTCCCACTTGTGATTGGAAATCAATGAGTCCATCTCATTGTTTATTGCATGCCCCCACTTAATCGATTCATCAACTTGCATTGCCTCTTCATAACATTCATTTCCGCCTCTATCCGTGAGCAGAATGTAGTTGAGTAATGGAGAAAATCTTACAGGTTTCTTGATGATTCTACTTGACTTTCGCAACTTTGTGACTGGCTTATGTGGGATCACTTCTGAATCTTCATTCTCATCTGCCTCCCTATTCTCTTCTTGCTCTTCTATTGTTGTATCCTGCTGCAACTCTGGTGCCAGGATCTCTCCCAAATCAACAGCTTTAGACTCCATCTTTTCCGAGCTTTCTTTTAGCTTATCCTTGTATAATGCTTTTTAATTGAACACAACATTCTTGATGCGGATGATCTTCCGATTTTCTTCATCCCAAAACCGATAAACAAAATTTGTATCACCATAACCAATGAAGTAACATTTCTTCGATTTTGCATCAAGTTTACTTCTTGCAGCATCATCAACATGACCATAAAAGCTAAGCAACCAAATACTTTAAGATAAGAAATGTTTACTTTCTTTCCGCTCCATACTTCTTCAGGGATCTTGAACCCCAACGGAACAGACGTCCTCTGTTTATTAAGAAGGCCGGTATTGATTGCATCCGTCCAAAACGTCTTAGGCAATCCGCAGTGCAGTCTCATGCTCATTGCACGCTCATTCAAGGTTTTGTTAATCCTTTCAACTACTCCATTCTGTTGAGGCGTTCCAGGAATAGTCTTCACCATATATCTTGATCTCATTATTAGCGCAATATCTTTTAAACTCCTCGCTGATGTACTCTCCGTTATTATCATACCTTAGAAACTTCAAATTGAGATTCGTCTCAATCTCAGCCATGACTTTCCATATTTTAAAAACCGAGAACACTTCATGCTTGTTCTTGATGAAGTAAACCCACACTTTTGTTGTGGAGTCGTCAATAAAGGTCACATAGTAATACGAACCTCCTAACGATGCGACATGAGCGGGTCTCCACACATCAGTGTGCACCAGCTCTAACTTCTCAGGTTTGGGACCTCTTCCTTCTTTTGAGAAACTAACCCATTTCTACTTTCCAAGGATACAACTTTCACATATTTGATGATCCACCATATTCAGATCTGGAAGCACGCCATTTGCCGCCATAAGTTTCAATCCTTTCTCACTCATGTGTCCCAACCTACAATGCCACAACTTAGTCTGTTTGGCATTCTCGACAACCACAGTTGTATCTTCATGACTCATTGTCATATAAAGAGTGGCTCTTTTATGACCTCGAGCAACCACCATTGAAACTTTCTTTACACTCCATGTTCAACCATCAAAATTAACATTGTGCTCCGTATCATCAAGTTGACCTATTGAGATAAGATTTCTCGTCAACTTTGACACGTGCCTAACCTTTGCGATTTTCCATACACAACCATCTGACATCTTCAAGTAGATATCTCCAATACCAACTATTTCCAAAGGTAAACCATCAGCTAGATATACCTTCCCATAATTTCCAGCAACATAGTTCTCCATTATGTTGTGGTGCGGTGACGTGTGAAATGATGCTTCAGAGTCCAGAACCCAAGAGTCGATCGAGCTATCAACATAGGAGATCGATGCTTCAGTGGTGTTTATAGCTGCATCATGAGCTTCACCTTTTCTTGGAGAATCAGCAGATACTACCAATGCATCACCAATTTCATGTGTGACTGCATTGGCTCTGGACTAACTTCTTCCATTTATTGACTTCGCTCTCCCATTGTTTCGGTTGTTTTTGTCTTGGCTTATGCCTCTATTTTCCACGTTGAAAGAAGAGCTCGTTGAAGCTTCACGAGAGTCTATCCAACGAACTTCTTCAGAAAGGATACGATCTCAAACATCATTAAACTTAAGTTTATGATTACCCAAAGAATTACTAACCACTGCCCTCATTGGCTCCCAACTATTTGGTAGAGATGCCAACAAAATCAATGCTTGCACTTCATCTTCAAACTTGATTTCAACGGATGATAAATGGTTGACAATCGTGTTGAATTCATTCATGTGTGTTGCAACATGGCCACCTTGTTCCATCTTTAAATGGAAGAGTTTCTTCATGAGAAATACCTTGTTATTTGTTGAAGGTTTCTCATACATATCCGAGAGAACTTTCATGAGCCCTTCTGTGGTCTTCTCCTTCGCAACGTTGTGAGCAACGTTCTTTGACAGTGTTAAACTCATAACCCCCAGAACTTGTCTGTCAAGGAGATCCCGCTCATCTTGATCCATCTTCTCAGACTTCTTGCTCAATGGTTGATGAAGCTTTCTTCCGTATAGATAATCTACAATTTACATTCTCCAAAATGCAATATTTGTACCGTCAAATTTCCCGATATTGTGTGTCAAACCATCTTTGCCCCCCATCGTTTCTTATTACTTTTGCGAACCACCGTGTATTAAAATACCTCCGTCGACAAACTGATGTCGCCGACCAAACTTTACTATTCACGAATACACTATTCACGTGAATAGTAACCTCACAAAAACTTGCCGAGATTACCGCAATCTCGTTCTCATATACCAGTTGTTAGGAAATAATCTTAAATTTCTTCGAAAACCATATATATGGGACCGAAAAAATGCACACAAATTTGTTAACGGAGTTCGGCCAATCGTGCCTACGTCTCCGGACATGCTACATATCTTTATATTAATAACCGAGAAATTAAAAGTCTCTTAACTCACACCCAAAACCCGAATACACTCAAAAAAATTATACTCAATTTTCTTAAAAAGAATTTTTTTTCTTTCTTTCTTCTCTCTTTCTCTCTTCTTGTTTTTTTTTATTTTGGGATGAGATATGAAGTTCACATCTCCTTAGTATTTATAGGAGGTTTGTGATCAAGTTGGAACCAATAAATATTGACCAAAAGATGAGAAGATTTCTCCTTTGATTTCTCCACCTCCCTCACCATCCAAATCCAAGCCACCTCTTTTTTTATTTGTGTGTCATCGTCCAAGACGTCAATGTTACTAACATTAATATCACCAAAGTGTATTTTTTCTTTTACTTATCCAGAAAACTTCAAATTTAAGAATATATGAACTATGATGTGCTTTATGCTAAGGTATGACATATAGGAAAATATATATCATGGCGATTCGCAAAACAAGTAAATATTTTTCGTAACACTGACCATCCGAAAAAGAGTGTAATATCTCAATAAAAAACACCAAAATATACTTATATTTTTGGTCATTTCTTCATAAAACTCCAAAGTTAAGTGTGTTTGAGCTGAATTAGTTAAAGGATGGTACCTACCGGAAAATGATTCACGGTATCGTGCGAGTGGGGATAAAGCACGGTGAAAGATCATGTGGTGTTCATGGTTAGTAAACAAGTCTATGATCCTTTCAGACTAACGCACCGACCATTAGACGAGGATGGGGCCCACGGGCCAAGAGTGGACGTGGAGACCCACGGATGGTGACGGTCAAGGCGTTACAATTGGTATCAGAGAGAAATCCAAAAACGAGTGAGGAGTTATATGGGCTCACACTTTAAGGATGACGATCTGAATACGCAACAAAGACATTGCATTTTGCGAGTGGGGATGATTGCAAAAAAAAATTCTCGTATTTGCGGAGAGGTTTAAAATAATCGATTAATTTGGCTATCTATGTCACCAAAGTGCACTTATTCTTTTGGGTCACTAGTTCAGAAGGAACTCTAGAGTTAAGTGTGCTTGAATTGGAGTATACGTAGTTGAATAATGGGTGATCTATCGAGAAATAATTTGCGGTATTGTGTGAGTGAGTACATAGTACGGAGAAAGATCATATGGTGATTGTATAGTCAGTAAATAAGTTTTTCAAATCTTCAAAAATAACATACCAACCGTTAGATGAGAATGGCCCACAGACCGAGAGTGAACATAGGACCTAACTAATAGCGGTCAGGACGTTACAATGAAATCCATAGATCAACATATAATGCAGGGGGCGCAGACAATAACGTCTAGAAATCTCATTAGGTATCCTTTTGTTGATTTTCTCTATAGACTTGGAGCATTTTCTTGGTCTTGAGATCCCGTCTCATCTCCTTCATGAATCATGATACCTTCCAGTTATCTTGTTCATTAAATATATTGTTTTGCTATCTTTTTCCACTAAAGTGTTCATTAAAATACCGCCCCAATACAGTGGTCTTATTTACTCACTTTTTATGTTTTCGTCAACTTTGTTTTTGTTTTCTGGTTTCAAACCAAATTGATTGCATTACAATATAGACTAGAAAATCATGTAAATGCTCAATTTATAGCTTGATTTTCTGGTTGTTTTCGTGAAATACATTTTCATTGGCCATGGTCGGTATACTGTCACTGCGAACACTTTTGGAAATTAAAAATCAAACATCAACATAGGCAAAAGAAATGACAGAGAAGACCTCTTTAAACCACACTGCACAATCACTTTCCTTTGCATCACGACCGAACAAAAAAAAAACTCTCGGCCTCGAAAAAACAGAAAAGCCCTTTTTTTCTCTACGCAAGGGCTCGCCCTAGCCTATTAGCAGCCGCCGCCTCCTCTTCGTTCTTCTGATCTGCTCTCTTCTCCGGCACTGGTGGCTTCCTTAGCACCGGCGCCGGACGACTCCCTTGTTATCTCTCTTTGCTTCATCTCTTTTGTTCAGTAGCTCGTTTGATGTTGGGTGTTCGACAGCGGTGGATCTTGTAGGTGTCCTCTGGTTTTGAAGACGCATCCTCCGTGGCGTTGCGGCGGCTGCGGTCGAGGGGAGGCACGCCGGTCCTGTGATGGTGTCTCAGCCTCTTCCTTCTCCTCCTCTCTCAAGATCCGGGTATCCTCTGTTTTATCCCGACGATTTTCTCTTCAAGCGAGCCCTCGGCATGTCCTGCTTCGTCGGAGTCGTGCTCGACGGCGTTACCGGTGGCGGGGCGTTGCCTCTATTCCGTGACGGGCCTTCTGTGATGACTCTCACGGCAGAAGGAGGGTGAAGACAGCCTGGTCCTCCGTCGATCTCGGAGCCGGATTAACAGATCTAGAAGATGGGTCTGTGCTCGGTTTTGGGTAATCGATGGTGGCTCTTGTCTTGTGGCTAACCTATTCGAGGTGGCTCGCGATCTCCGGAATGCTTGGACCCTCTGACGGTTTCTCCCTGCGGTGGCTCGGACGGGTGGCTCGGCGGTGTTGCTTCCGGCGTTTTGGCGGTGTGACTCCGGTGCCGTCTTCCATCGGTGTGGTCGGGGATTCTCGGCAGTGTATGTTATCCTTTTGGGTTGCGACGGTGAGTTTGGTATAAGTTTTGGCTCTGATTGGCTTCGGGATTAGACCGGTGGTGATGGTGACATGGTTTCGATCTAGAGATGTAGAGGCGCCGGTTTATTGTTGTGGCTATCTTGTAGCCGGGGGAGCTGGTTTTTGAGAGATCCGTTCGATCGGAAATGGTAATCGGAGGTGACTCTTCGACGGCCCGCTTGGGCTCCTTTGTCGATAGATGCTAGTTAGTCCGTTACAGATTCTGGAGGTCCCGTTAGTTTTCGGAGAAGTTGTAGGCATCTATCTAGAGGTTTGAGGGTTACCCTTAGGATGATGCTCGTGGCAACTATGAGGTGAACTCTAGTTCTTCGGAACTATGGCAAAAGCGAGGTGGTCCTCGTCTTGACGTGTGATTGTTGCATTCTGGATTAGTTCTATGTCGGGTTTAAGGTTTCGTTATGTTGTAGCGTTTGGTTCTAGTAGTTTATTTTTGTTTGATATGACTCTTTGTAATCTCTGTACTTCTGTTAAAATTTAAAATGGCAATAAAATTTAACATTTTTACCAAAAATAAAAAAAGAAATGGCAGAGAATACATAAGTTGTCGCTGTGATTACTTTTCACAAGTTTTATTCTCATTGTGAAAAAACAGCAATACAGTTAAAATGATCGTTGTGATTACTTTTTGATTGTTAAAAGTGCTGCTTCTGATGTTGCTCCTCCACATACTTGGGCAAAAAGACGTAAAATTTTTGTCGCAATCATTATTGCAACGACTATGAAAAGAATAGGCATTACTGAGGAGTTAGTGGATCAACGCATTGAAACTCATTTTCCTGATCATGGTTCATCAATTTGGGTTGGAATTTGGGAGAATCATTAGAACTAACAATTGCTGGGACATACTGATAGATAATAAATCTTTTGCACAATCTGACTTTGAATGAGTTATCTCTATGTTTCAAGAAATGATCTCTTTTATAAAAAAAATTTCATTCGAATTATATGCTGTGGACTTTTCAAGAACTATCAAGCTGACCAAAACAATATTACAAAGCAAAGAAAGCTAAAATGCCGAATTTAGAACATGATATCATGATCGTTATCGACACATCTATCATGACCATTCCCATGCGTAAGCTGTTCTGGAAATTTTCTAATCGCTCTCAAAAATATGAAGAACGGTCATGACATATCAACGCTACACCCAGGGCTTAACTCTTAACTCCAGTTATGATGAACTTTTCCAAGGAGTGACAATTCAACATCACTTGGAAAGCGACTAGTTAGTTAATTATGATGGTAGTAAATGTTTACGATGATGGTTTGATGGACCGTCATTATCGCATTTGATGTATATTCATTTAAAACCACTTGTGACGTGTAAATCTTTATAACTTCCATTATATTATATAGTTTTCTTTGCTTTGCTTATCTTATACTACTATTACACTATTAGTTTGTTTGATTTAGGGAAAACGGCCAATTCGTACCCGCACATTTATAACTGGTACCGATTAATACCTGTATAATTTTCATGTGCTAATCAATACCCACACTCTGAATTATTTGAATTTCCAAACACACACAATTTTTTTTTGGCCAATCCATACTTTGACCGAGTCTCCGTTAGTCAACCCGTTAAATCGCTAACGGATAATCCGCGTTGGCATTACATCTGAGCTGGCACTACTAAATCAAAACTACGTCGTTTTGATGAATTAAATAAAAAAAGAGAGCACTAAGGTTTGAACTCGTGACCTCAAACTTAAATAGGGTAACCCACTACCAACTGAGCTAGACAATCTTTAGTTATGCATATCAATATATTTTATATAGCTTTACATATTTTATATCACCTCTTATTGGTACCGATTTGCGTGGACAAGAGTTTTTTCACCTCCAGAAATCAGACTTTGTCTTTCCCTTTACAGATTTGCTTCAGTTCATCATCACAGAAGATCTCCCTCTTGTCAGCAAGATTCTGATACAAAACATTCTTTTTTTTGGGTCTAAATGTTAAGAAGATACAAAACATTCACCACAAGATTAACCAAATTCATAAACCAGTTGATACACTCCAACACATAAACTTGACAGAATGCATCAACTCGATTGCTCCACTTTAACTTGATAGAATGTGTCACATTTTCCCCCTTAAGATTGCATTCCTTGTTACTTTTCTAGGTTCATAAAGTCAAAAGAGAACAGTTTTGAAGACTGAAATCATATCATCACCCAGAGAGGAAGCAACAGACCTGACACATAAACCTAAATAAGAAAAGGTAAAGACTCAAAAGCAAAATAACTTCTGCGACATTAGTAGACAAGAGACAGGCTAAGTAAACTAGTTTTAACCAAAACAACAAGTCGCAACCAGAGACAAAACGGAGAGCTTTATGATCTAAACACAAGTAAATCTTTTGGGTGTTCACCACAAACTTCTCTACAAACTTCATCAAGCAACTGAGCAAGTTGATATGACTACAAGTCTACAAACACCAGAACAAATTAAGCAGAATTAAGCAGAGTGTAGCATAGAAATGGTAAAGGTTCTACTCAAACTTAACACAAAAATGCAGAGAAAGAGTAACCTGAAGATTGTGAGACTTGAAATAGGTCCAAATCTATTTGACGGCGTTCGTAGGTGTATTTTCACCGACCGGTACCAAGGAAGTGAGCTAGAGCTGGAGACACAGGGGTTGCCTTACCGGTCGACCTTGGTGTCTTCTTCGCCGGAGAGTTTGGTTTTGGCTTTGGTTTAGGTTTCGCCTTCGATTTCGCCGCCGACTTCTTGGTGCCCCCATCGGTGACAATGTTTACACTTCGGGACGAAGAAACCACAAAAGATTGAGATGACAGAGCTAGAAGCGATCTGGTGGAGATAGGAGAAAGTTGGGGTGAAGATGATATAAACTTTGTAAATCTACATTTAATATATTGATATACAAAACAAAAAGATTGCCTAGCTTAGTTGGTAGTACGTTACCAATTTAAAGACCAGGTCAAGGGTTCAAACCGTAGAGGACTTTTTTTTATTTAATTTATTATCAAAACGACGTAGTTTCGATTTAGTAGTGCCAACTCAGATTTGTAATGCCAACGCGGATTATCCGTTAGCGATTTAACGGGGTTGACTAACGGGGATTCGGTCAAAGTATGGATTGGCCAAAAAAAATTTGTGTGTGTTTGGATATTCAAATAATTCAGAGTGTGAGTATTGATTAGCACATGAAAATTACACAGGTATTAATCGGTACCAGTTCTAAATGTGCGGGTACGAATTGGCCGTTTTCCCGTTTGATTTAAGGTAGATAGTGACAAAGCGTATGGACTACGACTCCACGTGTCAAATATTTAAAAAAAAAATAGGGAAACGTAAACATACAATGGGCACAAGTGAAAAATGAAGAGACGAGAGTGAGAGAGTTGGACATTGATAGTTGTAGTAGAGAGAGCGCTCTCTCTTTTGGGTTGTGTGCATTCTCTTCTTTACTACTACGACGTTTTCAAGCGCTTAAGCGATGGAGCCGAGCGCCGGCATGGTTGCCGGATCTTACCGGCGAAACGAGCTTGTTCGGATCCGACACGATTCCGATGACGGGGTTAGTTTACGTCTGCTTCTCCTGTTTGGTTTTTGGACCAAAATTCTGAACCTTTTTACTGTGATTTACCTCTCGAGAAATGTTATATTGTGTCAGCTAAACTGGAAAATTTTGTCTTTTTGGAAATACTTCAGTCGCTATGAATAAAGTTATGTTCTTTGTCCGTAAAGGTTCGTATGTCTTTTTGATCATGTTTTCAGATCTATGATTATATGTCAAATTTTGGCTTTTTAATTTAATTCCTTTATCTAGACAGTGACAATGTTGGTGAATTTCAGCTATAGGTTCTTGATCTACGGAGTTTAAATTTTATTCTCAAAGTCTGCACCTTTACTCACTAACTCATTGTAATCATAATTTTCATGTGTATAAATCTCTCGAAACAAGCTTTTAAATGTTATTTTATCTCAGAAATCTATAATATGATTGAAAGTAGCCAAATAATTTTGACATGCAATCATTTGGAGATGTTTCTTGTAAAATAATTTGGTTTTGTATCTGTTCTTGATTTTCTTTCTAACACCCGTTTGTGTGCAAAGTGCAGCCG
This sequence comes from Orychophragmus violaceus, assembly GCA_030180135.1. NCBI lineage: Eukaryota > Viridiplantae > Streptophyta > Magnoliopsida > Brassicales > Brassicaceae > Orychophragmus > Orychophragmus violaceus. Next base: position 22,950,026 of record CM058235.1, read on the forward strand.
AAACCCTTGACAGAGCTGAATGTTCAGATATGTCAAATATGTGGTGATGATGTTGGACACACTGAAACTGGCAATGTTTTTGTTGCTTGTAATGAATGTGGCTTCCCTTTGTGCCGCCCTTGTTATGAGTATGAGAGGAAAGATGGAACTCAGTCTTGCCCTCAGTGCAAGACTAGATTCATACGGCACAATGGTCAGTGCTATTGTCTTATGGTTATCTATCTCTATGAATTATTTTAATATACTGACACATTTGATTGGTACAGGGAGTCCTCGTGTTGAAGGAGATGAAGAAGAGGATGACATTGATGATATCGAAAACGAGTTTGATTATACACAGGGAAACAACAACGGACTCCCACATCGCGCTCAAGAGTACTCTTCCTCTTCTCGACAAGAGTCACAACCAAGCTCTCTTCTTACCCATGGCCATCAGGTAAGGACTAACATATTATTTGTCTTCTAACTTTTATACAGTGACATTATTGACATGTAATGCTAAAATTACAAACTTCTCCTGATCATATATATACATAGGTTTCTGGCGAGATTCCTACACCGGATACTCAATCTGTCCGAACTACATCAGGCCAGCTGGACCATCCTGATAGAAATGCCTCCGTCTATTAACCCACAGCTACCTGGTATGTCACACCTTTGTGTGGTTTGGCGTTTATCAGATTGTATTTCTTGTAGTTTTCAAAAGTTTAAACACAAATATGCAGTGCCTGTAAGAGTCGTGGACCCATCAAAAGACTTAAACTCTTACGGGCTTGGGAATGTTGACTGGAAAGAAAGGATTGTTGGTTGGAAGCTGAAGCAGGAGAAGAATATGATTCAGATGACTAGTAAATACCATGAAGTGAAGGAAGGAGACACTGAAGGGACTGGGTAAAATGGTGAAGAACTCCAAATGTAAGTTAAAAGTAATCGACACAGTTTTTTTTGTTGGTTTAGTTTAAGTCTGCATTTGGAGTTTGCAGTGGTCCACTTATTTCGGGTGACACTGAGAACGGTCTTGGTTTCTGAATATGTCTAATCCAGATTACTTGTATTCACAGATTTGATGATTCTCGGCTTCCTATGAGCCGTGTGGTTCCTATCCCATCCTCTCGCCTGACACCTTATCGTATTGTAATAGTTCTACGGCTCATAGTTTTGGGAGTCTTCTTGCATTACCGTGTAACTCATCCTGTGGAAGATGCTTATCCCCTGTGGCTGACCTCAGTTATTTGTGAGATATGGTTTGCCTTTTCTTGGCTTCTTGATCAGTTTCCAAAATGGTATCCCATTAACAGGGAGACTTTTCTTGACAGGCTTGCTTTAAGGTTGGTTTTTTAAAGCTTATCATCTCCATCTTTTCTAAAATTAGATATCTTTCCACACAACCTTCGATAATTAACTTCTACTTGTTAACACTAGTTCTTATTATGTAAGGCATTAAATTTCTACCTATAAAAATCATTATTTATAGATTAACAATAAGATTGGATAGGTTCTTAAATTTAGTGGGACTCCATGCTATGCAGTACCCATAAAGTGTAGTTGTATAACGGGTTTTTTATTTGCATTTAACTTTGGTTTTTGTTTTCTTTCATTATAGATATGATCGAGATGGTGAACCGTCACAGCTAGCTCCTGTGGATGTGTTTGTTAGTACAGTGGACCCAATGAAAGAGCCTCCTCTTGTAACAGCGAACACGGTTCTCTCAATTCTTTCTGTTGACTACCCGGTGGATAAAGTTGCCTTTTATGTTTCAGATGATGGTTCAGCTATGCTAACTTTCGAATCTCTATCTGAAACGGCTGAGTTTTCAAAGAAATGGGTACCTTTCTGCAAGAACTTCAACATTGAACCTAGAGCTCCTGAGTTCTATTTTTCACAGAAGATAGATTACTTGAAGGACAAGATCCAACCTTCTTTTGTGAAAGAGAGGCGAGCAATGAAGGTGACTTGGACTATGAAATAGCTTCTGCTTGTTTTGTCCATTGGACATATATATGAGGGAAATGTAACACTTTCTTATGTCTTACAGAGAGAGTATGAGGAGTTTAAAGTGAGGATCAATATTCTTGTCGCTAAAGCACAGAAAATGCCGGAAGATGGCTGGACAATTCAGGATGGTACTCCATGGCCTGGTAGCAACCCTAGAGACCATCCTGGAATGATTCAGGTACACTAGTACAATCCCTTTTTTCCGTTTACTTCTTATAGATGGGCTAGCATTGTTTTGTTTGTTGATGCAAGTTATTTTGTTTTTTTGTTCAGGTTTTTCTTGGCCATAGTGGAGGTGTAGATACCGATGGAAACGAGCTACCTAGACTTATCTACGTGTCCCGTGAAAAGCGTCCTGGATTTCAGCACCACAAGAAGGCTGGAGCTATGAATGCCCTGGTTTGTTTTAGCTCTCTCGAGCTTCTTTTATTGTGCCCTCTTTTGTTCAATGTAGCTGGCATATTATTACATAGTGCTGACATGACTACATCTCTAGCGAATTCGTTAGCTCCAAATATGCATTTTTGAATCTGTTCCTGACCGTGCATTTCTTGCATTTGACAGATTCGTGTTTCTGCTGTGCTTACCAATGGAGCATATCTTCTGAACGTGGATTGTGATCATTACTTCAACAACAGCAAGGCGGTTAAAGAAGCCATGTGTTTCATGATGGACCCTGCCATCGGAAAGAAGTGCTGCTATGTGCAGTTCCCACAACGTTTTGATGGTATTGATTTGCATGATCGATATGCTAACAGGAATATTGTCTTCTTTGACGTGAGTTTAGCGCCACCATACACAACCAGTGTCTTTTATTTCATATTCGATCATATCTTGTCCACTTGATCTGACGGGGATGTGTATTATGTTGTTATGCAGATTAACTTGAAGGGGTTGGATGGTATCCAAGGTCCTGTGTATGTAGGTACTGGTTGTTGTTTCAACAGGCAGGCTCTGTATGGGTATGATCCTGTTCTAACAGAGGAAGATCTTGAGCCTAATATTATTGTAAAGAGCTGTTTTGGCTCCAGGAAGAAAGGAAAGAGTAGCAAGAAACATAACTACGAACAAAGTAGAAGCATCAAGAGAAGTGACTCGAATGCTCCACTTTTCAATATGGAACTGGAAGATATTGACGAGGGTGTTGAAGGTTTGTTTGTCCCTGTCACAATGTGTATGTCACAACATTATTGCGCAAGCGTTAAAGAAACTCTTTACTGATAATTCTTGTTCTGGCAGGCTATGATGATGAATTATCTCTTCTTGCGTCCCAGAAAAGTCTAGAGAAGCGTTTTGGTCAATCACCGGTATTTATTGCGGCTACCTTCATGGAACAAGGAGGTCTTCCACCAACAACCAACCCCACAACTCTTCTCAAGGAGGCGATTCATGTGATAAGCTGTGGTTATGAGGCCAAGACTGAATGGGGCAAAGAGGTCAGAAGTTTTAGAAGACCGTCCAAACAAAACTATTATTTTGTTCTCTATCTGATAACTTGTTCATATTTTTGGATATTTAGATCGGGTGGATCTACGGTTCTGTGACAGAAGATATTCTCACTGGTTTCAAGATGCATGCAAGAGGTTGGATATCAATCTACTGTGTGCCTCCACGCCCTGCATTCAAGGGATCTGCACCCATCAATCTCTCTGATCGTTTGAACCAAGTTCTTCGGTGGGCTTTGGGATCTATCGAGATTCTTCTGAGCAGACATTGCCCTATATGGTATGGCTATAATGGAAGGTTGAAACTTTTGGAGAGACTTGCTTATGTCAATACCATTGTCTATCCAATTACATCTATCCCACTTCTAGCCTATTGTATGCTTCCAGCTTTTTGCCTCATAACCAACAAGTTCATTATTCCTGAGGTCAGTCCTGGTCATCCATATTTTTGCATCCTACCTTTTTTGAAATTTCAGTTTTCAATCATTCATTTTGTCCTTAATTTGCAGATAAGCAACTTTGCCAGCTTGTGTTTCATGCTGCTCTTTGCGTCCATCTATGCAACAGCAATATTAGAGCTCAAATGGAGTGGTGTGGACCTTGAGGACTGGTGGAGGAACGAGCAGTTTTGGGTAATTGGTGGAACCTCGGCTCATCTTTTTGCAGTTTTTCAAGGTCTACTCAAGGTTCTTGCAGGGAAGGGATAGACACAAACTTCACAGTCACATCAAAAGCCTCTGATGAAGATGGAGACTTTGCAGAGCTCTACATCTTCAAATGGACATCTCTTCTCGTCCCACCAACCACTATCTTAATTATTAACCTTGTCGGTATTGTGCTCGGTGTCTCCTACGCCATGAACAGTGGATACCAATCGTGGGGACCGCTCATCGGAAAGCTCTTATTTGCAATGTGGGTTGTTGCTCATCTTTACCCTTTCTTGAAAGGTCTTTTGGGAAGACAGAACCGGACTCCGACCATTGTCATTGTCTGGTCTGTGCTTCTTGCATCCATCTTCTCGTTGCTTTGGGTCCGAATCAACCCTTTTGTTACCACCACTGAAAATGGGGGCAACAATTCCACCGGCCAGTTTTAGCTCTATTTATAAATGTGTGTGTTTATATATGTAGGGAAATGTTCAAACCCCTTAGTCTAAGAGGCTATTGTTGTCCTGATTATGTGTTGGTTTTAAGATGTGTTTTGTAGTGGGAAGTTACTACAAACCCTATGGTTCTAATGTTATCAATGCATATATTATGTCTTCATTCGTTTTCTTGTTCTTTTCTATTGATTCCACCGTTCCATGATTTAGTTATTATGCGTTCATCATAGGGGTCTGTCATTTCTTACTAACTTCTCCAACTTGGATATAACATATAATATAATAACAACATATAAAATGGAACTCAATCAAAATCACCAAAATGAATTTCACTTTCGGTTTGCTGTTCAGATTGCCGAACATGTGTATCTACACTGGTTTGTTATTCAGATTGTTGAACAAATGTGCCTTCATCTGTTTGCTACTCAGGTTTCTGAAGAGGTGTGTTTGAATTATCTCGCTTCACTGTAACATAACTTTTAAGTTCTTCCACTAACACAGCTAAGAGACTGATTTTGTCATCCAGTTCAACAAGCCTATCCACGGTTTTTTCTTTAATCGTTCTTCAAGATCCTTCATATCACACATTTTTTATGCGCATCAACCTTTTCAGTTTCAGCAACCTTTTCACCGCCGATTCGAAAATCGAAGTCCAATTCGTACATATTTTCACCATATCTTTCTCATATGTACGGTTAGAAGCTATTTCCAATACTCAACAATTGGATCAATATACCATATCCCATCATTAAAATTACCGTCTATGATGTGCGCTAACAAAGAGTTTTCCTATAAAATGGTTCTAAGATGCAATAAATATCATGTAAATATCAGTAATGATAACATCAAAATCTAACTCTAAACAACTACATATACTACCAACTAAATTCACAAACTCTAACCTTACTACTACCAAGCGCATCATTAATGTGTTCCAATGAAAAAATTTCATGCAATTTTCTGTGAACTTGTGCTTGCAAAACTTTGGAAACTCTTTCTCGGCGGTAACATCTTCTCGAAATTTGCATCCAAGATGTAGAACACTCAAATGCCAGCACATACACATAGCGTTACAAGTATGTTCGTGTTAAATTGAAATAATTATTACTACAAGTCATAAAAGTTTACCTTGAGAAAAAGAACAAACCCACCAAACCTAGCCTGATGTTTGGGTTTTACTGAGCTTTTGAAGCCCTTCATAATGTGTCGAATCTCAGTCAAACATTCATCGGATGTATAAAAATTTCTCACATAAATGTCTCACAAGCATTCACATCATCAACAATCTTGAGTAGGAAGGAATCTATGTTACCATCAGCCTTGGACTTTTCTTTCACTGTATGCATATGAAATACAAGATAGTTATCTTCATCTTGTCTTCCAAGATCTCGCTACTGTAGTCTTCCTGGCTGTTGGGGTCTTCTTCTTTAGTTCCTCTAACTTCTCTTCCACATCTAAGATTTTTATTCTCTTTGTCCTCAAACATCTTCTCGACAAACTTCAGCTCCCAATTCCTTATAGTTACTGGAGTATACATGGAAGCTCAAGTCAGTTAGCAACTCGTTCTCTCTCAAAGATTACCTACTTCGACTCCATTAAACGTAAACCAGGCCTCACTTCCCTTTTCCATCTCAGTTGTGCGGAGGAGAAGCATCCACATGCCTTGAAGCCTGTGATTTGGCTCATTCGGCATGTGGAACATATGCTTGAATTTAGAGTGATTTATGAACCATCAACTCTTCAGGAAACTCAATCTCTATTTATGCCATTGTCGGGTCCAACCACACCTTGTTCAGATCTTACAAGCCTTGGTGCATTCGGTTGGTCTAAAAAACATCTTCATTGGCTGTTGGGTTTCATCATCATCATGGTCATCATTATCGAAAGAATGCACATTCAAAAGAACACATATGCTTATTAGTTATCTGGAATTGTACCAACACTACAGTTTCATACCTAAGTTGTTCCAATAACTCATAGTTTTACATAAACCACAAATTCATACCTAAGTTGTTCAAGTTATTGTGAGATCCGGGATTCACACTAAGAATTTGTATTCGTGGATTTGGACTTTTGGATATAGAAATGGTATAGTTTCCTATGAATCAAAGACTTTATTGAGATTGATCGTCGAGATAGAACAAACACAGTCGAGAAGAGAGTACAAAGTATAAAATCGAGCTATCTAATCGAAGTGTTCTTAGCCTAGGTTGGAATATCTTTAATGGGTCGCCACTTCTCTTCTTAAATAGTCTCGACTCTGATCTCTTCGTCCCGATATTTCGGCCTCGTCATCGTAACGATCTCCGAGATTTATGCGGATCAGTTGAACTGGCGAAGACCGAGTTGCTCTATCTCCACGTCATCTTCTGTCGAGCTCGAGCTCGATTGTCTCCGGCTTCGGCATCGTCTGGGCCTTGCCAGGGCGTTTGTTTCGCTTGGGCCCATCGAAGGAGCCGGCTCTTTTGTCTGTCTTTGATTCTGGAATGGGCTCGTTTTACGGGCTTCTGTCTTGTCTGTTAATGGGCCGGATTTCCTAGAGGGAAATCCAGTACCAACAATAGCCCCCCAGCCCATTGACTTTGAGAAGTCGAGGTTAATGGGCGGTGGACGTTCTTGGGAAAAGGCGCGTGCCTCGGATGTGACAAATCTAATGATTATTTTTGCCCCATCCGTTGATCTTGTTTCGATCCAATGGTGCGGAGCGAGCGCGTGAGACGGGCTGAACTGCTTATCAGCGCGTCTGCAGTCGTTGCGTGTACAGGTTTTGAGAATCTTATCTTTCACCGTATATCTGGTCGATCGTCAACGGCTCAGATTCGAAGATCGCGAAGCGTCTTCTCGGGCTCGTTCTTTTTGGTGAAGTGACCTAATTACTGCGCATTTGTAGCCGTTGATCTTAGATCAACGGCTGGTGAGAGGGAAGCGAGGAGTCCGAGTCATCTCGATTTTCTCAGTAATTGATGCGAGTTGGAAGTCGTACGGACTATACTGCGCACAATCTTTGATATAAATAATCATTTGTATTGTTGAAGAAAATCCTTCACTTCCGTACTTTTATTCTGTCTTTTCCTTGTTTGAACTTTTTCTCCATACTTCCTTTGTCGTCAGAGAAAAAGTTTCTTTTCAAGAACTTTCCGTTTTCTTTCATGGCTTTTAGGGATCCTGCGTGAGCGAGTACGAGTGCGGCGGCGGGATCGTTCGGACCGCACCCGCCGTCTTCGTTTACCGTGGACCGTATCCAGCAATTGAGGGCGCTTTGCCGGATTCCAACGGAGGTTGAAATCGTCATCCCTTCTTCGGAGGTATCCCCCGAAACGGTCGTAGAGGGTTACTGCTGCGCCTCCTACACGTATTTCGAAAAATGTGGGCTCTTTTTTCCCATTCCCCGCCTCGCCTTCTTGGTGCTGGCCCAACTCCAGATGGCTTTCTATCAGATGACGCCGAACTTCGTTCGGTACGTTATCGGACTCGGAGTCAGGGCTGCGGAGGAAGGGATTGAGTTCGGTCCCGAGGAGTTAATGCGGGTTTGCTCGGTGAAGCAAGATTCCCGCTTTCCGGGGTCGTATCGTCTTTCCCCCCGGTTTGGGAGGAACTTGGACGGTCTCCCGCCGAGAGAAGGATGGAGGGACCAATACTTTTTCTTTAGGATGACCCACCACTCGGTTGGGGAGTTCGACTGCTCGGTCGTTCCCTCGCGGTGGGCTTCCGATGTTGGTAGGACTTTTGTCTATCCTTTTTACTGCTATTTTTATTATTATTATTATTTTTGCGTCAGTTCGATTCCTGACCGGTTTTGTTCCGTACTGCAGAGTTCCCTGAATCGCTCGACCTTAACCCTGTCACGGAGGCCCTAATAACCCGTCTGAGGAGAGGTTCCGTTAACTGAGACAGTTTCACGGTCGAGCGCGTACAAGCTGCCCTGAGGGTCGATCCAAGAGGGGTTCTGCAGGGTCGATCCCGGGTCTTTCGGGAACAGCCCTTTCCTTCTGTACCTCCTCGGACCTCTCCGAGTCGAACTGTGCGACCTCCGCTTCGTATATTCGAGCGGGCGAGAGAGGGTGAGTCTTCTGTTCGCGATGTTTTGCTCGTCATTATTTGGGAAAAGTCTAAAAAAAAAAACTCCTCTCCCCCCTTTTTTTTATTCTACAGGTCATCCTTCTTCGGGTGTGGGTTCGGATGCCAGCACTCCATCTCACGAGAAGTTATCTCGTAGATCGAGAAGTCGCCGAAACGGAAAGGACCCCATAGATCTGGCAAAAAGGGTGGAGGACGGGAGTCTGAGCAATGCGCTCTTTTTTGCCATGTGTGATTCTCCTCTCCCTTCCACGGTTATCCCCCCGAGCTTCGGGGCCCGTGATGCGGCCGCGGAGACAGGGGGGATCCTCTTTTCTCCGGTTGTTCGGAGGGCGGACTCGGCCCCGTCCAGGGAGCCGGCTTTACGCGGCCCTCGTCCGAATGATCAGAGTGTGGGTGGGTGGGGACCCTTCCCCCGTACCGAAGCGTCGAAGGATCGATACGGAGGCGAGCTCGAGCAGTTTGAGCGAGAGTGTCGGGACGCCCGGGGGCGCGGCCCGTTCGTCAAGGCGTGTCGGACCCGCAGGGGCTCGGCTTCCAGTTGCCGGGGACACGGCTTTTGGCGATTTGTATGCCAAGATGGCTGAAGCTACTGGAAAGGTATCGACCGTAGTTCTTGTCTTTGTCTTTCTTTTGTAAGAAAGATTTTTGAGATTCGTGCGTTTATGTAGTTTCTGGAGACTGCGAACGGACTTATGGCCCAGTCCGAACGCGAGCTTCGTGAGAGGTCGCGTGTAGATGAGCTCGCGGCCGCTAGGAGGTCGGCTCGTATTTTGACCGCAGAGCTGCAGGATTCCTTTGCTCGAGAGGAGGATCTTGAAAGGAAACTGGCTAGGTACGAGGGGATAGAAGCCCGGCTATTGGCTCTCGAGAATCGTGAGGAGGACCTTTCTCAGAGGCTCCGGGCGGCCGAAGGTCGGGCGTTGGCTGCCGAAGAAACGAGTCGAGTTGCCACAATGCGAGCTGCCCAAGATCGAACCGACTTGGAGAGAGTTCTCGCGGGGAGGGACTTTGACATAAAGGTTGCGTCTCACGAGGCGAGGAAGAAGATGAGTGGGGAATACTTGGAGATCCTTAAAGGGGTCAAGGAGAAGAGCGAGAAGCGGAAGCTTGAAACCAACGCTGAGATTCGCCTCCAAGAAACCCTGGCCAATATCGAACTCATCGCGGAGTTTGCTTCCGGCGAGCTTGACCTGACTCAGGAAGTTCTGAGGTTGGCCGACCAGAAGAGGGCGGCCATGGATGAGATGAGTGCCGCAGCGGTCTCTAATTTTAGTGTTGGCAAGTTGAACTTGCCGGCCGTGTTGAGTGACTCGGTCATTTTGGCGCATGCTCCGCCACCGGTTGCTCCCCGCCCTGATCAATTTGGATCGAGTCTCCCGACTGCATCTACCAGCGATCAGGCGGAGGGTGGAGATGAGGCTTCTTCGCGCTCGCGGCAATTTTGATTGTTCTAATGCTGCCCTAAGGGGCTTTTTGATATGTCTTTTTTTAGCTAAAACATTTGTTTGCCCGAGGGGGCTTTGTTTTGGTATCGGGACTCGAGGACACTGTGTCCTCCTTTTAATGAATTTCTTTTTGAGTCTTACATGCCTTAGCATAGACTTTACTGTTTTAGTACCTTCACGACTCGGTCGTTCGTACTTGAGTTCGGGTTCTTTCGTAATGTGCAGTACAAGTGTAATATTTAACGGGAAAGATAAATTGGGGTAAACTTACAAAGGTTCGTTGTGCGCGGAGGTCTTTTCGTGTGGTCGGTTGCCTCGACTTCGACGTTTTCGTTTAACGGGAGAGGGTGGCCCTCTAGTTCTTCCGAGCTGTATAAGGTCGGGAGAATTTTATATCTTTTGACTTTGGGAGAGGCCATTTCAGGTCGCTCGGAAGGGATACTTTCATATCGCCTTGATTTAGAAGAGATAATTTCATATCCTTCGTTTCGGAAGAGATAATTTCATATCTTTCGTTTTGGGAATGTTATGACAAGGTATTTCGCGATGATTCTAACTTTTACGACAGAAAGAAGCATTGGATTAAGGGACTTATTTTGATTTCACAAAGATAAGTCGGTGTAACTTTGTCAGAAGCTGTTGAGCTCGGTGTGAGCTTTGTTTTTGAGGGGCGGCTGCGCTCGAAGTCGAGCTGCCTACGTACCCTTTTTAAGGGGATCAAGCCATTTCGTAGTTCGATTATGTTGATGTACTCCTAGTGGAAATACTTTTTGAGGTTGATGATGTTCCAAGGTCGTAGTTCGAGCTTCTGGGTTTCTACCGACTTGAGTCGGTAGTGTTGGGAATGTCCTGAAATCTATTGTACTTACTCAAAGTGAAAGTCGTATTGTCGAGATGAGACAATCATATGACACTAGGTAGTCATAATGCTTTGCTAGAAGCCACTTATGATCAATGAGTTTAGAACTCATTGCTAGTGTTATATGATCCTACAGGGTCACACACCTAAGCAAACTGGACGTTAAAGACGAGGTTGATCATTAATGTAATGATCTGGTGAATGCATATTTGATATGCATTCGATATCAATATTCTGGGGCAGTGTCGATCGATGCAAAGAGTGCATCGATCGATGCAACTCGCGGATTACCAGATTAATTCGGTTTAATCGCTGGTTAAATCCGTTATGGTTTAAGTCGACATATATAAGATAGATGGTCGACCTAAACTGTTTTCCAACCGAATAGACAGCCACCAGAACTTGAACAGAAACCTCTGAAGAGATTGGATCTCTATAGGCACTAGCATCCCTCCTGTTCAGTTTGTGTGCGTGTGGATACCAGTAGAGGCACAACGTTTGAGGTGCTTCGCGATCTCGATTATCTGCAAATCTTCCGCTGCAAATAACCAGGTAAATCTGAGATCCCATAGATTCAATTACATGAACCCTAGATCCTAGGCTTGGAATTCAGACCAGGATTGCCTAATTGGATTAGGAACTGCTAGAAATTCCTTCAGTGGTATCAGAGCTTTAGGGTTCCATTGAATCTGTGGCATGTTGATTAGATTGGTTGAATCTAGATCTCTGTATAATTGATACAAGCATGCTAAAACTCGTTTTTGATCAAAGAACCTAGTTTAGGGTTTTGTTCGAAAAACGTTTTAGGGTTTTTCGCATGGTGTCGATCGATGCCAATCCGGCATCGATCGACACAGGGCGAAAACCCGAATAAAATTTAGGGTTTTTTCGCATGGTGTCGATCGATGCCAATCCGGCATCGATCGACACAGGGCGAAAACCCGAATAAAACCTATGTTTCGCCTAGTGTCGATCGACACAAGAGTTGTGTCGGTCGACACAAACCTCGCGAGATTGATGAATCGGTTCAATTGGATTGGACCGGTTATCGATCTTGGTTAATAATGGTTAAACGCTAAGAATGGTTTATTGCGATTGGGTTGGTATCGACCGATGCTAATGTAGCATCGATCGACACTGACCGGTTCTCAAAACCGGATCAATTGGATTGATCGGTTATCGCAGATTGTTTTTGGTTAATCAGCATCGATCGACACTAAAATAGTGTCGGTCGACACAAGATTCGATGGTTTAGGTTATGGAACCTGAAACCACAGAACCAAACCAAGAAAAATCATTTAATTAGAAGAATTAATACATAATAAAACTGAACGTTTTAAATGGTTCCGTTCCTCAACCAAATATCAAGTGATACTTGATGTCTTTCCAATCTTGTCAACTGTCAAGACCCATTTAATTGTGCGATAGACTTGCAGTGCAAGATGTCCACAATTTCATGAGTAAGACAGAGGTAATCGTGTTGATGGACTTGCAGTGCAAGACATCGACAATTACATGACTTAAGAGATTGGTTTACTTGACTGGGCCATCAAAATCGTTTTGGGCTCAGAGACATCAGGTGGATTGGACATAAGATGTCAATCAATAACCAAGAGTTATATTGGATATAACTAGAAAAGTTGTTGCTTACCTAGATAGCTAAAATTTGGGTGATAGCCAGTGGCTCACTCAAGTTTAGTGAAGTATGGGTCTTGGATCATTATATTCATCTGAGGAAACATTGTTTGAATATAATGCGAGTTTTCTTAATTGTTAAGGCTTCTCATTTCTTGAACATCATAACTAAAACCTCCCTTGTTTTTCAGCTATGTCTAGCACAAACCATCGTAACAATTTCTCCCTGTGATCCGTCCTTGAGAAGGACAAGTTAAATGGATCCAACTTTCTTGAATGGTATCGGAACTTGAGAATTGTTCTCAAACAGGAGAAAAAGGACTATGTCCTTGAGAAAGTTCTCCCCAAGAAGTACCGAGTTAATGCCTGGCAGTCAGATAAGGATGCTTGGGATAAGCATTCTAATGATGCGGTGGATGTGAGTTGTCTCATGTTGGCTACCATGAACTCGGAATTGCAGAAGCAATATGAGTACGTGGAGTCGCCAATACAGATGATCACTGGCCTGAAAAGTATGTTTCAGGAGCAGGCACGAACTCAGAGATACCAGACGGTTAGATCTCTGATTGAGTGCAAGCTACCAAAGGGCGAACCAGTTAGTCCTCATGTCATTAAGATGATGGGTTATATTGATAACCTGGGGAAACTGGATTGTCCCATTAGCCAAGAGTTGGCTACTGACATCATTCTACAATCACTGCCGTCAAGCTATGATCAATTTGTTATGAACTATAACATGGAAAACTTGACGAAGACGTTGACTGAATTGCATGGGATGCTTAAGACTGCTGAACCTAACATAAAGAAGGACACCCCAAATGTCTTTATGGTACAAAAGGGTAAAAGGTTTAAGAAACTTGGTAAGAACAAAGGTAATGGCAAGACGAGCTCGATTGTGAATCCAAGCGAGTCTGGCCATGTTCCTAAGGTTAAAACCAGTCCTTCTGAAGATGTTAAGTGCCGTTATTGTAATGGTTATGGGCATTTGAAAAGAAACTGCAATAAATTCTTGGAAGATTATGAGAAGCTGAATAAGACGTACGAGACTTCTTCTTCAGGTATTATGTTATAGAAGTAAATGTTATTTCTTATAGTCCTACTTATTGGGTATTGGATACCAGCTATGGTACTCATATTTTGTGAAAATGTGCAGGGCCTGAGCAAAAGTAGGACTATGGAGAAAGGACAAGTGGACCTATGAGTGGGAATGGAGCAAGAGTTGTTGCATTAACCGTAGGAGTATTTCATTTGTTTTTTCTTTTATGGCATGTTTTGAACTTAAAACTGCTACTATGTACCTGCTATGAGCAGAAAGATTATTTCTATTCCTTGTTTGGATATGGAAGGATATCAGTTTTCAAGTTAAGAATAAGTGTTATTCATTTGATTACAGTGATATATTTTATAGTAGCAATCCATTAGAGAATGGACTTTATGTTCTAAACCAGAATGTGCCTAACAATAACATTAATACCAAGAGATTCAAGTCAAATGATACGAGTCAAACTTCTCTCTGGCATTGTCGTTTTGGGCTACATAAATGAGAAATAGATTCAGAAGCTCTATAGTGATGGGCTTTTGGGCTCATCTGATTGAGAATCATGATGAGTAAAGCGGATCTTGTTTATTAAGTAAAACGACAAAGGCTCCTTTCAACAGAGGTAGTGTCGATCGACACAAACGGTGCGTCGGTCGATACAGGTTGTGAACGATCAAAATGAAAGAGCCAGAAGCTTATTGGGCTTTATACATACGGATGCATATGGACCGATAAGCACTAGTGCTAGAGGAAAATTTCAGTACTTCATTACCTTTACTGATATTTTCAGAAGGTACGGTTATGCCTTATTTATAAGGCATAAGTCAGAATCTTTGAAAAGTTCAAAGAGTTCCAAAATGAAGTACATAATCAATTTGGCAAAGGTATTAAACCTCTACGATGAGATCATGGAGGTGAATACTTAGGTCAAGAATTTAGTGATCATCTGAGAGATTGTGAAAGTGTTTCACAATTCACTCCTCCTGTATCGGACTTTATTAGATATGGTTCAATCAATGATGAGTCACTTAGATCTTCCATTATCCTTCTAAGAATACGCTCTAGAAATGTCTGAGTTTACTTTAAATAGAGTTCCATCAAAATCAGTTACAGAGATACCACATGAGATGTGAAATGTAAATGTTTCTGATTTATCCATCATGGAGATTTGGAGTTGCGAGACTTATATAAAACGTTTAATCTCTGATAAGCTCACACCCAAATCTGATAAGTGCCACTTCATTGGTTGTCCTAACAAAACCAAGGCATGTTACTTTTACAACCAGTTCGAGAACAAATTGTTTGTTGCTCGGAACTATGTTTTCTTGACAAAGACTTTCTTTCCAAGAAGAACAGTGGGAGTAAAAGTACAACTCGAAGAAATTCGAAAATCACAGGAGACTGCTCAACCTGATAAGGAAGAGCAGCAGTTGGATCTACAAAGAGTTGTAGAACCTGCACCTGTGGTGCCTAGAGTTTATAAAGGATCTGGTGAATGTATATTCGATGTACATTTAAATGGCGAGTTTCTAAAGAAGTGTCGATCGACACAAAAGTTGCATCGATCGACACAGATCGCGAACCAAATATTGATTTTGGTTTATGACTTAATTAACTACGGTTTAAATCTTGGTTAATTAGGTCGTGATAAAAGTATACATATGAGATATGTGTACCTGACATAACCTGAAGTTTTCATTGATCCTAATGAAGCTAGGAAGATATGCAAGCTTCATCGGTCCATTTATGGACTGAAGCAAGCATCTCGGAGTTGGAATCTTCGTTTTGATGAAGCAGTCAAAAGGTTTGACTTCGTCAAGAACGAAGAGGAACCGAATGTTTACAAGATGACTAGTGGGAGCGCAGTTGCATTTCTGATATTGTATGTTGATAACATACCACTTCTCAGAAATGAAGTTCCATTGTTGCAGTCTGTTAAGACTTGATTCGAAAGTTGTTTTTCGATAAAATTATGGGAGAAACCGTATACATTCTTGGAATAAGAATCTATAGAGATAGATTGGATAAGCTAATTGGATTGTGTCAAGATACTTATGGTGATAAGGCCTTGCACAGGTCCAATATGCAGGATTCCAAGAAGGGCTTCGTGCAAATGACTCTTGGTATTACTCTTAGCAAGACGCGGTGTCTTCGACACACGCTGAGCAAGGGCGAATGAGGGCCAGGCTACTGCTAAAGGCATTAAATATCTTAAGATGTGATCATAATTTTAGTGGGAGTCATTGTTATTAATTTTAGTTATGATATGATGTTCGTGTAAACATAATTTGATTATGTTATTGAAATCTGACATCTGTATTATTTAATAATGGTTATTAAATAATAGTCCCAAAGTAATTTATGACATTTTATAGGTCATCAAGTATGTGACTTGATCATGAAACCCTATATGTAATAAATGACATAAATTATGTTGGTCCCTGGTCGAGGTTGTTAAAGTGGGACATTAACAACCGCGTGAGACTAGTATGTGAGGTGACTGATGACTAAGTTTCATGGAGTCATTAATAAGAGTATTAAAGTCAATCACATAGATATGTGTTGGAGAACACAGGATCGGACATGACCCACTGATGAGAACTCTACGGGATAGTTATATAAGTGTCATGAGAGTTTTCATTACGACTATAGAGTATAGTCCTTAGACTTGAGTTCATCATGTTTTCTTGCATGTGAATTGGTCCGCTCTAACCTTGTCAAACGTCAGCCGTAACTGGTGACTATAAAGGCATTGATTGGGCGTATCATGAAGCGTGTGAAGAGACAGGGATGGAACAAGATGGGATTTGTCCCTCCTATATAACAGGAGATAAATATCTCAGGGCCCATCGAAGATTTGATACTGAGAAATGTGTGGCCACACTCAAACGAGGTGATTGTCAGTCGTTTGTCTTGTCAGTATAAATTGGAGTTCGATGAACATGATCTTGGCTCAATAAGGATGACACGGTTCTTGCCTTATGCTAGATCGAGATATAGTGACGAAGGGATTGAAGGAATAGATGATTCCAGTACAAGTGGGAGATTGTTGGGAATGTCTTGAAATCTATTGTACTTACTCAAAGTGAAAGTCGTATTGTCGAGATGAGACAATCATATGACACTAGGTAGTCATAATGCTTTGCTAGAAGCCACTTATGATCAATGAGTTTAGAACTCATTGCTAGTGTTATATGATCCTACAGGGTCACACACCTAAGCAAACTGGACGTTAAAGACGAGGTTGATCATTAATGTAATGATCTGGTGAATGCATATTTGATATGCATTTGATATCAATATTCTGGGGCAGTGTCGATCGATGCAAAGAGTGCATCGATCGATGCAACTCGCGGATTACCAGATTAATTCGGTTTAATCGCTGGTTAAATCCGTTATGGTTTAAGTCGACATATATAAGATAGATGGTCGACCTAAACTGTTTTCCAACCGAATAGACAGCCACCAGAACTTGAACAGAAACCTTTGAAGAGATTGGATCTCTATAGGCACTAGCATCCCTCATGTTCAGTTTGTGTGCGTGTGGATACCAGTAGAGGCACAGCGTTTGAGGTGCTTCGCGATCTCGATTATCTGCAAATCTTCCGCTGCAAATAACCAGGTAAATCTGAGATCCCATAGATTCAATTACATGAACCCTAGATCCTAGGCTTGGAATTCAGACCAGGATTGCCTAATTGGATTAGGAACTGCTAGAAATTCCTTCAGATAAGTAATTGAAGTCATGGAGTCATTTAATAAGTGTATTAAAGTCAATCACATAGATATGTGTTAGAGAACACATGATCGGACTTGACCCGTTAATGAGAACTCTACAAGATGTTATATGAGTGTCATAAGAGTTTCTCATTACGACTAAAGAGAGTAGTCCTTAGACCTGAGTTCATCATGTCCTCTCTTATATGGATTGGTTCGTCTTGACTTTGTCAAACGTCAGCCGTAACTGGTGATCATAAAGACACTGATTAGGCGTATCATGAGATATAAAAGAGACATGGATGGAACAAGATGGGATTTGTACCTCCTATATAATAGGAGTTAAATATCTCTGGGCCTATCAAAGATTTGATACTGGAAATGCGTGGCCGCGCTCAAACGAGGTGATTGTCAGTCGTTTGTTTTATCAGTACAAATTGGGTTTCGATAAACGTGATCTGGCTTAATAAGGATGACACAGTTCTTGCCTTATGCTAGATTGAGATATAGCTACAAAGGGATTAAAGGAATAGATGATTCCAGTACAAGTGGGAGATTGTTGGGAATGTCCTGAAATCTATTGTACTTGCTCTAAGTGAAAGTCGTATTGTCGAGATGAGACAATCACATAACACTAGGTAGTCATAACGCTTTGCTAGAAGCCACTTATGATCAATGAGTTGAGAACTCATTGCTAGTGTTATATGATCCTACAGGGTCACACACCTAAGCAAATTGGGCGTTAAAGACGAGGTTGATCATTAATGTAATGATCCAGTGAATGCATATTTGATATGCATTCGATATCAATATTCTGGGGCAGTGTCGATCGATGTAGATAGTGCATCGATCGATGCAACTCGTGGATTAATCAGATTAATTCGGTTTAATCGTTGGTTAATTCCGTTATGGTTTAAGTTGACATATATAACATATATGGTCGACCTCCCGTTTGTGTGCGTGTGGATACCAGTAGAGGCACATCGTTTGAGGTGCTTCGTGATCTCGATTATCTGCAAACCTTTCGCTGCTAATCATCAGGTAAATCTGAGATCCCATGGATTCAATTACTTGAACCTTAGATCCTAGGCTCGGAATTCAGACTAGGGTTGCTAATCCTGATTAGAACTGCTTGAAATTCCTTCACGACGTCGGTGACCTGGTAAGGACCTTCCCACTTCGCTCCTAATTTTCCAGCGTGTTCTTCCTTTTTATGGTCGAACACTTTCCGCAAGACGAGCTCTCCTACTTGAAACCTTCGAGTTTTGATTCGGGAATCATAGTAGCGAGCTGCGGCTTGTTGGTAATTCTGGAGTCGAGCTAATGCGAGGTTCCTTCTTTCGTCGACGAGATCGAGCTCGTCAGTTATCATCTTGTTATTGAGTTCCTCTTGTCGTGGGCATTCTTCCTTGCGAATTCTTGACACGAGAATTTCAGCTGGTACTACCGCCTCGATCCCGTAAGCCAGCGATAAGGGAGTCTCGCCAGTGGATTTGCGGGGGGTAGTCTGGTAGGCCCAGAGTTCGGCTGGGAGTTCGTCACTCCATGTTTGTTTTGCACTCGTTGAGCCTTTTCTTGAGACCGTTCATAATCGCTTTGTTAGCTGCTTCTGCTAGCCCGTTCCCTTGGGGGTAGCGTGGCGTTGAGTAAGTCAGCTTTATGTTCCAAGTTCTGCAGAACTCTTTGAACGTGTTTGATATGAACTGAGATCCGTTATCGGTGACGATCTCGTGGGGTAGTCCATGTCGGCAAACGATGTTTTGCCAGACGAACTCCTTAACGTGAACGTCCTTAATTTTCTGGTATGACTCTGCTTCAATCCACTTGGTGAAGTAGTCCGTCATCACCAACAGGTGTGTGGCTTTCTTTTTGCCAGATGCGACCAGCGGTCCCACGATGTCCATTCCCCACCGCATGAATGGGTATGGTGATGAGATAGAGGAGAGTTTCTCCGACGCTTGGTGGATAATTGGGGCATGCTTTTGGCATTTATCACACTTGTTGGAGAAAGATTCGCATTCGGTGGCCATTGTCGGCCAATAGTAGCCTTGCCTTTTGATTCGCACGGCCAATGCTCGTCCTCCGGAATGGCTTCCGCAGGATCCGTCATGTGTTTGTGTAATCACGGCTAGGGCTTGCTTTTTGTCAAGGCATTTAAGGTAAGGTCCAGAGAGGCTCCTTTTAAAGAGCTCTCCTTGTGTGACACAGTACCTTGCACTCTGTGTTTTAAGTTTCTGCGCCTCCCATTTGTCGTCGGGAACTTCGCCGTTCGTGATGTATCGAATGATCGGAGTTCTCCAATCTTCGTCGTTGTTAGGCTCAGGTCCCTGACTAGTGGATGCGGTTTGAATTGGTCCGTCGGGGACATTCGCGACGTATACGGTGTTTCTAGGATCGAGATCATCATCAATCTCGATGATGTCGCTACTAGTGTCTCTGGGACACTCTTTGTATTTGACATCGTCCTTCACAGCGGGCCCGTCCTCTTTCAAGGACAGAGCTTTGAGAGCTATGTCGATGCTTGGTTTTTCTATCCCTTCGACTGGTATGATCCTTTTGAGGTTAGGATCTGATGTCGATGCTAATGCGGCTAACGCATCGGCTGCGGTGTTTTCACCTCGTGGGATTCGTGTTAGATCGAAGAATTTGATCTGTTCGGCCAATTTTTGGACTACCCGTAGGTATGCTTCCATTCGTTCGTCTTTGGCCTCGTAGTCGCCATGATATTGGCTCGTGACTAGTTGAGAATCGCTGAAGGCGTTTACTTCCCGGGCTCCTATGGCTATCGCGAGTCTGAGCCAGGCTATTAACGCTTAATATTCTGCCTCGTTATTCGATGCGGCGAAGCCCAATCTAAACGATTGTTCTAGTACTTCACCCGTTGGGGAGACTAATTTTACTCCGACTCCGGACCCTTGCCTTGAAGAAGCTCCATCGACGCAGAGTTTCCATCTTTGGGCCGAAGTCGGGTCGAGTTCTATAGTCGGAGGGAGCTCGATTATGAAATCTGCCAGTACTTGTGCTTTTAGGCATGTTCGAGCTTTGTATTCAATGTCGTACTCGCTAAGTTCGATAGCCCATTTGACCAATCGGCCTGATTGGCTCGGACTGTGAAGGATGGTTCTCAGTGGCTGAGAGGTCATCACTATGATCGAGTGCGATTGAAAATACGGTCGGAGTTTCCGAGCCGATGTTACTAGCGCTAAGGCGAGTTT